>JAQPZY010001645.1:532500-1750625 GCA_029931535.1 Margaritifera margaritifera
TCTACTGAGACATAAAGAAAGTTTTATGTATCTTAAACAGTTAAATGTTTGCATTGTGACAATTTTTGTATACAGTACAATTCTGAATTTGCTACAATTTTGCAACATGTCTCTTTATTTAAAAATGTACTTGTTTAATTTCTAATATTATTTAATTTATGTGCAGTTCATTTTCATTATTGGCAATAAAGGTCAATAAATTGCAAACATCAAATCTTGTGGAAAGTTTCATATGTATGTCATATGGACGTTCTGTACATGAATCATCGCGTTGTATTCAGGGTTTGAAGTCCTGGCATCGTATTTTGTGTTGGAGGTCCTAGCATTTTATTCTGGGTTTGAGGTCTTGACATTATATTCTGGGCTGGAAGTCCTTGATCTGTATTCTCAAAACTTTTTGAGGACACAACTCAAGGCTGAAGCTCGAAGTCCGAATACTTTGAGGTTCTGTTACTTTGATTATGATGAAGTTAGAATCGTAAAATTATAAGGATTGTTTTGATTTTTGTTTTTCATTAAGCATATCTATCTTAACTTAGCATGCTTGTCTACACCTTAGCATGCTTGTCGTAACTTACATAACATAGCAGCTTCTCTTAACTTAGAGTGCTTACTGTTAATTACAAAGGTTTATTTCAAGTATCACATCTAATTGTGGGATTCTGAGCTTGAGTTTCTTGCTCAAAAGTTTCAAGAATACATGGCCAGGCCACTGATACAATGTGCAAACATTTCAAAGATACAGGGCCAGACCATTGACACAATGTTCAAAAGTTTCAAGAACACAGAACCAGGTCACTGACACAATGTACAAAAGTTTCAAGAATACAGGGCCAGGCCACTGACACAATGTGCAAACGTTTCAAAAAAAGGGCCAGGCCATTGACACAATTTGCAAAATTTTCAAGAATAGAGGGCCAGGCCACTGACACAATGTGCAAAAGTTTAAAGAATACAGGACCCGGCCACTGACACGTAGTGCAAAAGTTTCAAGAATACAGCGCTAGGCCACTGACACAGTGTGCAAAAGTTTCAAGAATACTGTGCCAGGTCATTGACACAATGTGCAAACGTTTCAAGAATACAGGGCCAGGCCACTGACGCAATGTGCAAAAGTTCCAAGAAGACAGGACCAGGCTGCTGACACAATGTTCAAAGGTTTCAAGAGTACAGGGTCAGGCCATTGACACAATGTTCAAAAGTATCAAGAACACAGGGCCAGGCCGCTGATACAATGTGCAAATATTTCAAGAATACAGGGCCAGGCCACTGACACAATGTGCAAAAGTTTCAAGAATACAGAGCTAAGTCACTGACACAATGTGCAAACGTTTCAAGAAGACAGGACCAGGCTGCCCACAAAATGTGCAAACGTTTCAAGAACACAGGGCCAGGTCACTGACACAATGTACAAAAAATTCCAAGAATACAGGGCCAGGCCACTGACACAATATGCAAAAGTTTCAAGAAGACAGAGCCAGGCCATTGACACAATGTTCAAAGGTTTCAAGAATGCAGGGCCAGGCCACTGACACAATGTGCAACAGTTTCAAGAAGACAGGACCAAGCCATTGACACAACGTGCAAAAGTTTCAAGAATACAAGGATAGGCCATGGCACAATGTGCATACAGTTCAAGAAAACAAGGATAGGCCAATGACACAATGTGCAAAAGATTCAAGAATACAGGGCAAGGTCATTGACACAACGTGCAAAAGTTTCAAGAATACAGGGCCAGACCACTGACACAATGTGCAAAAGTTACAAGAAGACAGAGACGGGGCCATTGACACATTGTGCAAAAGTTTCAAGAAGACAGGACCAGGCCATTGACACAATGTGCAAAAGTTTCAAGCATACAAGGATAGGCCATTGACACAATGTGCAAAGGTTTCAAGAAAACAGGGATAGGCCATTGACACGATGTGCAGAAGTTTCAAGAATACAGTGCCAGGCCGCTGAAACAATGTGCAAAAGTTTCAAGAGTAATGTGCCAGGCCACTGACACAATATGCAAAAGCTTCAAGAATACAGGGCCAGGCTACTGACACAATGTGTAAAAGTTCCAAGAAGACAGGACGAGGCTGCTGACACAATGTTCAAATGTTTCAGGAATACAGAGCCAGGCCGCTGACACGATGTTCAAATGTTTTAAGAATACAAGGCCAGGCAACTGACACAATGTGCAAACGTTTCAAGAATACACAGCTAAGTCACTGACACAATGTGCAAAAGTTTCAAGAAGACAGGACCAGGCCATTGACACAATGTGCAAAAGTTTCAAGAATACAGAGCCAGGCCACTGATACAATGTGCAAAAGTTTCAAGAAGACAGGGCCAGGCCATTGACACAATGTTCAAAAGTTTCAGGAATGCAGGGCCAGGCCACTGACACAATGTGCAACAGTTTCAAGAATACAGGGCCAGGCTACTGACACAATGTTCAAAAGTTTCAAGAAGACAATTACAAGCCATTGACACAATGTGCAAATGTTTCAAGAATACAAGGATAGGACATTTGCACAATGTGCAAAAGTTTCAAGAAGACAACGCCAGGCCATTAACACAATGTGCAAAATTTTCAAGAATACAGGGCCAGGCCATTGACATATATGTGCAAAATTATAATATTTACTGAATCTATTCTCATCATGAATGTGATTTTTTCATGATATTAAGCTTTTTTTAAGGAAAATTATTTTTATGTGAACATTTTTTTTGCAGTAAATATAATTTGAAGTAAATATGTCATCTTGCACATGTGCAATAGAGCACATCAGCAGCAATTTAGTGTTTTGTAATATGTGTTCCCAAAACTCTGATTAGTAAGCAATTTTTGATATTCTGTACTACTCTTAAACCTTTCTACCAATTTCACTTCATGATTAAATAAAGTATGAAAGACCACACTCTGTGCAGCATTTGCAGTCATGGGAAGTGTGAGTGTCCAATGCCAAGTGCTCTAGAAGGTTCACAACTGAAACCTGAAATTGTGGGATAAAATCTAAACATTGGCAATGTTTTTTTTTTTGTTTAGGTGTTATGTTTGTTTATATGCTTGTTTTGTTTTGTTTGGGGCTTTTCCCACCCTTTATTCCAAAACTGAGATTAAAGATTAACAGCAAAATCACCCCTCGTTTTCACAGATCTTCATAGCCAAAGATGAAACTATTTCACTGTAATTCACATAATGCTTGTTTACAACTGATCAATAAAAAATAAAAATAACTTTTTGTACTAAATTTGTTTGCACACATAAGTTTGATTATGTTTGAGAAATTCTATTTTTTTCATACAAATAAAGTCTAAAATTATATATGTGAATATTGTACAAAAATAGCAAAAATAAAGATGTTTACTGAAAATGTATTCTATACTTCACTTATTTATTGCTTGACATTTTGATTGACCATAAGATGGCAACTTGTCCATCATCCATCCGTCCATTAGCACAAGATTATTATGCAAGTCCTTAACTACTGGGACGATTGCCATAAAACTTTAGACACACATTTATCCAATGGTACGGTTTGGTCCTAAATGAAAATGGTGTTCCTCAGATATTCAGTATGACCACCTCGTTGGCCATCTTGAAAATCTTGTTATCACTACTCCTCCTTAATGGATGGATATATCAACATGGAGTTTTCACTGGAAGACTTCTTACGATGTCTAGTTTGTCCTAAATGAATATGGTACCAATCTGACATACAGTATAGTTGCTATGGTAGCCAACTTAAAGATCTTGTTACGGTTCCACCTGAATGGATGATTTTATTGACATGGGGTTTTCACTAATAGACTTCTTATGATGTCTTGTATTGCTGAATAAAAAGATTTAACCAAGCTTAGTGTGTGGGTATATCTTGACATTGTCTGTGACAATATCAGTGTTTTTCAACCTATGATAACAGATTCAAGGTCAAAGGCAATGAGAAAGAATTTTGTACTGCACTTACAGGTTTACTTGTGTACATGTTCAATCAGGCAGGTAAGAAAATATGTTTTGTTACTAAGTTTGATATGTTTGAGTTTCTCAAGAATATCAGAGATGGTTTCAATCCTCAGCGGTTATAAAGAACAAAAATACAGAAGAAATGTACTTATCTTGGATTCCTTGAAATTTGTTTCAGCCAGTAGAGTGTTATTCCCTCTTGAGGGACTCTTTGTTACCAATATTATTCTTCCTGCCACATTTTTAAAAAGTTTCTTAGTAAGCAATTTTTAGTTCTACTGCTCATGGACCAGAAGAGTTTATGGGATGGTCTGTTGTCCGTTGTTGGTCATCCATTTCCCATCTATTAGCAAAAGTTTATTATCACTACTCCTCCTTAACCACTGCAAGGCTTGTCATGAAATGTTATACACACATTCATCCCAGTATAGTTGGATCTAAATGAAATGAGAATACACACATTCAGTTTCAATCTGAGAAGATGGAAGAGCCACAACAGATCACACATCTGGTCAGAAATTTACAGAGAGTCATTCGAAAATACAACTCGAACAAGACTTCTGGAGAGACTCGAGACTACTCCTCTTGAGATAAAAGTGAAGATACCTGTTATGTCTGTCAGGAGAAAGGACATTGGGCTCCAGAATTTCCACAACGTCAAAGAAAAAGAACCTCTAAGGCAGGAGAAAACAGGTCCAGAGTAAAAAGTAAAGATACCTGTTATCATTGTCAAGAGGAAGGACATCGGTCTTCAGAGTGCCTCCGGAGAGTGAAAAAGAGAAAAAGGAGGAGCTTTTGGAAGCAAACACCAAAAAACAAAACAAAAGAAGAACCCTTTCCAGCAATGAAATTCAGAGCAAGACAATCGAAGAAACAGCAGAACCCATACCACTGAAGAAACTCAAAGTAAGAAAAGCAGAAGAATCAAAGCAATACAATCTTAAGGAAAAAAAGAAGAAAAATGTACTTTTGTGGTGTGTTTGAAATTTCATTGTGATTCTTATTCGTGACAATATACCAAAAACGTGACTATATCCATGGCTTGATTGTTTATTTTTAGTATTCATAAGATATTCACACACAAGCACACACACTTTTTTTTTGTGAGAGGATTCGTTTTGGTTTTTTAATGTGGTAATCATGGAGTAGCATCTCTTTTCTAAGAGATCTGGAAGGCTATGAAAAGGGCTGTTGTGCTTGAAAAATATCATGGACTTTTCAACATCAGCTTCAATTGTCTTGAACCTTTTCCATGTCCAAGTCCTGTTGCTGCTCTGGTGGTAGTAGTTGCTGCTGCTGCTTGTGGCTTGGTGGTAGTCGATGTAGTGATGGAAGGTTTAGAGTTATTGGATTGTGAAGGTCTCTTTCTCTTGGGTTTTGCCAAAGAAGCTTCATACATTTTTTTCAGGCATGTTAGCTCCACCAAAAAATGTACTGTAAGAGACTGACAGTTCTGTTTTCACTCCCTACTTATGTTTACCGCTGACGTTTTTCATATCCTCTTGTTGCTTTCTCCTTTCCTCTTCTTGTTGTTTTTTGAACAAATGTATTTTCTTCTTATTTTTGGTGTTGTAAAAGAATCTCTAACTCTTCCTTCGGTTTCTTTGTATAATCATCATATGCCTGCAGTAATGGAGAGGGAGGAGAAGGCTGAGGTGGTACTCGACAAAACTTCTTGCAAGGATACGAAATCACAAAAAGCCAAATCCAAATCTAAGCCATTCTCCTCTGCATTAATACTTGCTACAGCAGCAGTAGTCGTACTATCACCCTGGGTATAAAAGTATCCACTGCAGGCGGCGCATCCCAACAAAAAGTCTTCATTTAGCCATGGTATACTGTACTTGCACTGTTCCTCACCGGTGAATCGTAGAAACTCTAATGTGTATATATATATATATATATATATATATATATATATATATATATATATATATATCGAAAGTGGTTTCACGCATCCACTGCATTCTGATTGGGTCATGAGAGCACGCCCTGACTGAAATATGTGACACGTTCTGATTGGTGGAACCTCCAAATCAGTTTTGATCTGGTCATAGACGATATATAGAGGCACGTTTGCCCCTTCAGTCATCCATTCTCAAGGCAAGTGAACATGTTGATGATGAGTGTAGAGAGCTCGACTGCCATCTCAAATAACTTGATCCGAACAAATGGATGATCTAAGAAATGGCAGAGGCAGCAGTCTTTGTCAGAAGAATCTATGTGGAGAGACAAGGTTGTCCCAAAAAGTGTTCAGATATCGACCGATGTCAGGAGAAGCTTGCGACAAAGAAAAGTAAAGAGGTGTTATCAGTGTGAAGTATTTTTGGTTAACCACCAAAGGCCCTTTTCAGGGTCAACCAGATCTCTTAGAAAAAGAGACACTACTCCATGATTGCTACGATCTATGTTTTTATGTGTGTATGTTTGTATGTTTTTTATGTCCGTTATCTTTCACAACTAAAACTTAAATCTCTCCATCCTTCTGTCTTGTGTGTGATAGCATATCATTTTGTTTGTGTACATGTGTGTCAACATTCCCACTATTGTCAGGAGTGATAGTATGTTTGTGTATGTATGAGCACTCTTGCCTTTTCTCTTCTTTCACTCCACTTTGGGGATTGTATGTATGCAGGTGTGACTGTGGGATGTAATGTTGTCTATTCTAGGTGTTACACTTACTTAGTGTTTCTTCTACTTTACATCCACTTTCACTGGTGAGTAAGTCTGGGTATTGGTTAGTAGAGGTGTGTTGTTTAGTAGGTGTAGATATTTGTCAGTAGGTCTCCATGTGCTCATACAGACCCACAATTGTAAACATATGGACATTTTTAACATTATGTTTTGTCTTGTTCCCATAGCGCCATTTTCCAAAAAAATATTATAGGCACAAAATTGGAGGCTTAATGTTAAATTGCCCTTGTACTCATGGTGCCATTTTTGTATCCAAAAACAAAAATGAGCACAAAAAGAAATGTCATGTTAAACCTATGGATATTTTCAACATTACATTTCCCCTTGCACCCATAGTGCCATATTTATGTTATATCTATGGACTAATGGTAAATTTTCCTTGTGACCCAAGTGTCATACTAATATTAAATTCCACTTGTGCCCATAGTGTCATGCTTGAGGAAGCTCCGCTTTTGTAACTGCCACTGATGGCGTCACAGGTTACATTAATTTCAATCGTGGTAATATTGACAATGTCACGCGCGATATGTTACGCCACGCGTAAGATTGGTTTGTCTTCGGGAATGTCTTCGGGCCAATCTAAAATTGTTCTTATTTACGACTGTGTGATATCAAACGCGTACGGTGCAGATTCGATTGAGAAAGCAGAGCTCAGTGTGGACTTGTGTTTGCGTACGCGCCCGGGGGAAGTTCAATATTATTCCAGGTGGTGGTACCGTCCGACGAAAACACAAACGAGTTATTCGCGGGAAGACCACCAAACGGTAGTGATCTAATATTAGGCCAGCTGTAATACACACACAACGAAGCCAGTGCGATCTCAAATGTGTGTGATTCCCCAAGTTACATAAACGTCTGATGTTGTAACGCTCTGGGTTCTATTCATTTCCGACGACCAATGACATCGGCATCGAATATGTAGAATTTTTTGCAACCTTCATGTTTTTGGAGTCACGTATCAGGTCGATCTCTAATGTACAACTGTATTGTCAAAGTTCCCCGCGGAAATCTACCATGTGTTCGTCCTGGTCCATAAGGGTGAAACGAATATGTGTTGACCGGGGATTGTGGCATGGAAGATACACAGGTACCGCGGAATACTCGATATCAAATTACCCGGTTCACCAGTTGGTGAAAACCCAAACAGTATGTAACCCTTAGTGGCTATGCTTGAGGAAGCTCCACTTTTGTAACTGCCACTGATGGCGTCACAGGTTACATTAATTTGAATCGTTGAGGTAATATTTACAATGTCAGATGCGATATGGTATCCCATGCGTAAGATTCGCTTGTCCTCTGGAATTTTTTCGGTCCAACCTAAAATTATTCTTATTGACGACCGTGTGATATCAACCACGTACGGTGCAGATTCGATTGAGATGGCCGGGCTGAGTTTGGACTCGTGTTCACGTATACAATATTTAGAGTCTTTGCTGGTCACCAATGTGATTCGATTCCATGTCGTACGCGCCCGTGGGAAGTTCAATATTATTCTCGGTTGACAAAAACACAAACGAATTATTCGCGGGAAGATCACCAAACCTTCGTGGTCTAATATTAGACCAATTGGAAAAAGTCCATGCATTGGAGGTAAAATATATTGATATAATAAACAAACAAACTAACATGGATAAGAAACTGTTCACGATATACTACAGTCCGAAAGGTTATTTGAAAGGTGAAGCTGCTATTGAAAACTTAGAGAGTGCTGCAAAGGTCACTCATGGGATCGCTCGAGAATGGTTGGCCAAACAAGCTTCGTGGCAAATTTACCTACCCGCGCCAAGATATATATATATATATATATATATATATATATATATATATATATATATATATGCCGTGGATGATTTGATGTGAGAACACCCTATGAAGTTCATCAGGCTGATCTTTTGTAGATGTTCCCAGTAAAGAAGCGGATCCGTTGACGTCTAAAGATTCACTAAGTGTCGCAGATGCGCTTAAACGTATTTACACACGTTCACCACTAACATGGCCACAGGTCGATCCAGGTAAAGAACTGCTCGGAGCTGTTGCTGCGTTGTTAAGACAACATAAGGTACTTACTCATCTTGAACATACTGGCATACATTGCGACCAGACCATTGTGGAACGATTTAACCGTACACTTGCGGAACGATTATTTTGACATCAGTATGCGCAAGAATTGTAGATGAGGTCACGGAGTGCTCGGACTCAGATCGCAGAGTGATCTCGCGAGTGGGTAACAAGACTTTGTTAGGTCATAGCAGTGTTGAATAATGAAATCACACGCACAATTTTGTTAAAACCTGCTGAAGCAATTCAGCAAAAGTCTGTCAACATTACGCATTAATCAGTTGCACATCCACCTTTTGTGTTAGCCCCACTTGGAAACAATTTTGTTCGGTATCCGTATGCACATTGGGCGCTAGAAGCAGACAACGTCGTACTACTGCCCCGATATGGTCTGTTAATGTATTTACAATTTCCGACCGAATTGATTTTCTTGGACAGCCAACACGTTACCATTTGGCGCCATCAGCGAGTGGACAACGTCCACCAAGCAGAGCATTTGTGCGAGAGGAATTACAAGTAGTTCATTGAAATACGGAACTACCACCAAAGTATGTTTCAATACGCTAGTGCATCAATGCGTTAGAGCATCAACTGTAAGCTGATTAACAATCACGTGGTACCCGTACGCGTAAGTGGTGATTCTTTCGGGGAATATCCCAGGGTTTTCCATGGGATTTTGAAAGTTGCAGTCCAGGACACCTTGCTTGAAAAAAGTTGCCGTCTCAGCCCTAAAAATAGGAATCTCAATAAAGATACCTTTTTCCCCTTGCAATAATTCAGAACAGTATGCGTGTATTGTTGGTTTACCAATATATAAGTCATCAGATTGCTAATGCTCATTCATTGTGAAATATTTAGTATTATAGTTATAGAATGAAAAACTAAGGCAATTGAAAACTGTGATAATTGTGACTATTTGTGATATTACAACTATAACAATGCTCAATAATTTCACCTTGCCATTATTTATTTTTGTGTGCAGCTAGAAGGAATCAAGGAAGAAATTAAATTTTCTTTTCTATATTAATTTATTTAATTAGCTTAATTCAAAACAATGAATTTGCCAAGACACGGAAAGAAGAAAAAGAAAAAAAAATGACATAATTCCATTCACTTTTTCGTTGCTTCTTTAAGCAACACATCACAGCATACTACATTCACTTTTTCTTAAGCAAACTTTAAGATTTTTGTGTCTTTTTTGGTAATTACACAATGTATTTTGGCCATATGACTTTATATGAGCACAGCAGAAACTATACATTGTAATTAATTCTAACCGATAGGAGTACCTAGATAACAGTGTTACAGTTACAAAATAGGTATAAATGGTAATCAACTGCCACTAGAACAAACAATACATTTTTTGTGTAGTTTTTAAAACTTCGCCAAACATTACCCAGGCCCAAAAGATCCTCATTTTCTTCCGAATTTACACTCTGGGAGACCTGTATCCATTGCTTGGTATCAAGCAGAGATAAACTCACCTTGATGCAATGATGCACACCCATGCGATGTTCGAGCAAACTTTCTACATAAATATCACGTTTGAGATCTTTTACAACAATAACCCGGGGAACTCATTTTGCCTTTCTGATGTTCTTACCGCTCTGCGGTCCGACCACAGTACAATACATTTTAGGACGCAGTCCCACATACTCTTCTATTGGCTTTCCTGCACATTCATCCTTGAACTTACCAACAGACCTTTCTATTGGTGTTACTAAACAACGAATGGTCTTTTGGATAATCACTTGCGTCAAATTCGTTTACAAGTATGTCTGATGCTATATCCGCATAGACATCGTCAGTGGTGATATGCATAAGAAGTGAATCGGTGTCTGTGTAGAGAATCTTGACATGATCCTGGTAAAATGGCTTGATCTTGTCATAGTAAAACTCGTACGTGAGCAGCTTTGATAGATCAAACACAGACGCGCCAACATATATAGGCTTCGTCAACTTCAGTTTTGATTTTTACGGTGAACAGCAATGAGTCCACCATCCAATAGCTTGCATGACTGAAATGCCGGGTCCGCAATGAGCCTTCGAAGCTTGTCTTGTTCACAAGTTCGACACGAATTCGCTTTAGCAAATTCTCCATCTTTTTACCAAACACAGCATTGTTCATGAGTTTAAAAGAACTCTTTTTCAAACTCGTTCGTGGCCTTTGTACGTAGATCCATATTAATTTGTATATACGTTGCCATTCACGCATGCTGCCGAAATCCAAGCACCCGATGAACTTTGCTTACACACATTCCCAATGACAGATACAACTGCAGGTTTCGTGGGCTACATAGTTGTTTTTAGCCTGAAGATTTGGGAACAGTTTGGTGCATTCGGTAAACTTGCGTCCGGATTCATTAACAATCCCACACTGATATGGGGACAACCACCTGTGTGGCACCACCAACGCTTCGGGTGCAAGAGGATACTCGTTAAGAGTGGGGTGAAGCTCATTTGGATATTCCAAGTCAACTTCTATGAAATAGTTATGGTCACTGTTGCTGTCATACTCGATTATGTCTTTGTATAGGTTTTTAATCTCGAGATTAATCCTCTAAAACTCGCCTACGTGCATGGGCTGCATCATTGCCCATGCATAAAGACTGATGGCATGAAGATACATGATGTAACTGTTTGGGACAGCGGGGTCAAATTCGTCCACGTTTGCGTTGTTAGCTCTAGCATAGCGATAACTCGCCAAAGGAATCCTGCCACGGATTCTACAAACATCCATATCAATATTGTGGGCAGCTCAAGTTCCACTTTTGTTATTGATAGTAAAGCATCCTGGACTATTTCAAGTGACGAAAAGTAGTACACGGGATTAAGTTTATAAACGCGCATAGCTGTATCACGAAACGCGCCAAAGATATCTGTGAGCAAAAGCACATCTGTTCTCAAATACATATTGTGATGGTCGCCAAGGTTTTTACATTCGAATGTGGTCCAATCATTATTCACATGTGATTAGTCGTTGGCAGAAATACCTTCACGAGACAACGACAAATGGAATGCCTCGGTCAGTGGCAACTGTGTCTCATCAAACTTTTCCCATCCACTCATGTACCCGTTTGGGTATACTCCTTTTCTCGTTATAAACTTCAACTTGCCAGGGTTAGTGGTACCGTATCAACTGACGATTTGAATCGGGCGTTGCCGTGGGAAGCTCAGCCTGATGCCTCCAGGTTGCACACGAGCTTGTCTAGGGAGGAATTCAAAAACTGTAATGAATCGATGAATTGCAGCTGGCGGATCCTAAACGTCATGTATTTTTTCCATTGTATTTGAAATGACGTTTATTTCTGCCTTTGATGCTGTTGGTACTGCCTGCATGACAAGGTGGACATCATAATCACGCAGGTTTTGCAGTATCACGTGAATTCTTGTTTTGTTGGGGGTAAATCTGCAACTGTAAATTGCATGCACTGTGCACTGCTCCCCGGTTTACACCTGTGATATGACAGTGATGGCGTCCTTTTTTATCATTGGAGTTCATCAGTACTTTTTCATCAGTGGAGTTCAAAGCGCCATCACATATCCAACAATGTCTTTCCTTGGAAACCTTGCAAATGTCATCATTGGTCATAATCATGACTGCAAGCGAGAAGATTTTTTCTCAAATCCATTCACGGTAACTTCAAGCAATTTCATAAACATTTCAACCGAATCCTTGCCAAGGCACATCATTGATCACTCAGTTTGTCCGTCACATCTGGTGACAACGAAACAAAAACCGCATGGGACTTGTTCAGCTACTTGCATTGTGTATTTGACTGAACCTTGTTGGTGATTGCTTTCCAATGCCATTGAACTTTATATATATATACATGCAGATTTTTTTCTCTAATAGATGTTCTCAATCGATATAGGGTTATGAAAATAATCGTCTATGTTCTCGATTGATGGTGTACGTAACTTCAGGCATATATGCTCTTCACCGAATATAAAAGAAGATTGTAGAAATGCTCTCAATGGGTAATATTTGATTGTATCACCATTTGCTGGAAAATACTTTTCACCTGTGATAGTTATTTCCAAACTCCGAGTAGTGCGTTGTAAACAAACTTTTTCATCAGGCTTCATCAACTGAGGATTACAGTCAAATAGATTTTTGTGTTAAAATATAATTTTCTTAAATTCTGTATTTGGCCAAATAACTGCAGGCTGATCAGTACACGCAAATATTATACCAACCCATATATTACCGCCACTTGTATAATGACATCCGATAACATAAAATGTCTTGCACTGCTTGTATATTGACTCCATAGTTTCTGTGTCTTTGCAGGTGAATATCTTTTCTCAAAACTCCAGACACTGAGCAAGTCGCTTACGCTCTTCATCATCTAAATATTGCACATTCTTACGATAATTTGTCTTTGATGATTCCATATATCAATGCTAAAGGAATCTCTTTAATTAATATATTCCTGGTGATATTCGCTACTACTATTATATTCGCTAATTGTTTCAATGTCATCATTGGAGATTTCACTCATTTCACTATCTGTACTAGGTGATCGAGTCATAGTTAGTGACTTCATTTTTTCTTGCACAATATCATATAAGGTCTTTTCACATTTTTTCTCATAAGATTGGCCAAGTTTACATCGTAGCTGTTCCAATATAATTCCTAAGTCAATTAATTTATCAAGATGCTCTGGATACGTATTTTACAAATCATACATCTTTTGAGCCTCTGTAACAAACCAGTATGATGCATTTAAGTGAAACAGCGATTTAATCTTTTCCGTGATGTTACACACACTCCATTGGTCAAGTAGTATTTGGATCCCAGAACTGGATATATTCATGAATCCTTAAATATACTATATGCATCAATCTGTGAATATATATATATATATATATATATATATATATATCGGCTAAAACACGGTATTGGTGCTGAGAGTAGTCTCACTCACTTAAAAAATTGAAATGTTTGATAGAACATTTCAATGAAGCTCATTATATACCCTAGGGTGTCCCCTAGTCAGATCAAGTTAGATTTAGCTTGAACATGCATGCGATTTTGTTTAACCATTATTTCAATTCATTGGTATAACAACAGTTACAGACACTACACTTGGTGTATAACATGCAAGAAAAACAGCATGAAAACTTTAAAACTTTATTTTTTTTCACAGTAACATCAGTAACAGGATATCAACATTTAAAGTAAACAACATAACTGGAAGTGGTAAACAACTTAATAACAAAATCAAAACATCTATAACAAAGGTATCACTAAGAAAAAAAAACCTAACCATGAAACTTTTGCATAACAAACATAAAAGACATAGAATAATCTTATTTAGGCATTTATCTAACACCAAGAAGAATATTTAAACAAACAAAATCATTAATACTGGCCAAAAGTATTGCAAACTTCCATAAGAGTCAGAAGTACATTGTCCATAAAATTGGTTACAGACACTACAAAACTATAGCATTTCAATACAGCTGCAGAACCATACATATCTCCATAAAATTCACTTCAAAAATAATTCAACATGAACACATTGACTAGAATTATTCATTAAATGAATGTTGATTAGTTAATAAAATGATAAAACCACATGGTAACAGGTATATGTCCAATACTTGTGTTAAAATTATGAACTGGTAAATAGCACTTGAAAGTTTAATACTAAATAGTGTTTGTAAGAGTAAAATATTGAAGTATAATGAATGTTCAATAAATCATAGTCACTAAAGTATTGTTCAACCCAAGGTGCTGACTCAAACACAGACCCATATGTGATTGATCTTAAGGTTACAGACACTACACATTAAACCTTGACCTTATATTGTCATTTCAAATAGAAGTGCTTATGATTTTTTTCCAGATTTGACTTGAGCTTAGACAATTCAGCTGCATTAAACTTGAAATGACCCCTTTCATTGACTATTTGTGGAGCTTTTACCCTGTATCTAGAGCCTCTTGTGAATAATCATCTTTTTCAGGCCAAACATACATGTTGCCAGACTTTCTCATGTATTTAAGTCTAACTTCGTTATGAAGAATGTCTATTACTTCTGCTAAGTATACATCTAGAGGTCCCTTCTTTGGCTTAAGTCCTACAGCAACAAATTCTCCAGGGTGGTATTTCTCTATTGGTTTCTCTGTGTTGGTTGGTGCTTTTTTGTCAACTTTGATCTTCTTTGTCACAATGTTTTGTCTTTCTGTTGACTTCCGTTTCTTATTAGGCTTTTCGCTTGTTGCTGAGTTATGATCTTTCTGGTTACTTCCTTGTTTTCTTTTCTTGTCATTATTTTCTATTGTTGATGGATTCTTGTCTTTAAGTTGTTTTCCTTTCTGACTTAAATTATCTTTATTGAGTACTAACTTTCTCATTTCCCAGGCATTAACATTTTCGCTGAAGTTGCATCTCCCGTCAACCTTCATGCATTGCTCACAATAACAGCTCAGATTTCTTATGCTCAGTTCATAATCATTGCTTCCTGACTTTACAGCATTTCTGTTTTTTTAGTAGTCTTGCATCTTTTCTTCTTTCTCTATCAACCCTTTTTAGCTCCTCATGTTTCGCCTTATTTTCCCTCTGTTTTTTTCTCCAGGCTTGTACCTTTAGCCTCGTCTTCTCCCTTCTAGCTTTAATCTTCTGTTCATCTTCTTCTGGCTTATCTTTGCTTCCTAAAAGCAAACAACTTCATTCTCATTTTTGTTCCTCTATGTATACGGATGAAATTTAGACTTTACAAAACATACTTGTAATGAGTACGCAATATGCTTTCATACATAAGCAAACTGGAATAACCTGTAGATTCTTAAAGAAAAGTATCTGATTGAAAAAGAAATAGCATAAAACCTGATGATTATTCAATGTTCTAGCATTTACAATGATTGCACACTTTCCTTAATAATGTAAACAACAGTCGGGTCAATTCACATGTCTAGTAGTGTCTGTAACCATTTGACAATATCAGCAATGTATCCAATACTAAGTCTGAGCTCATTGAATTGTCATAATATTTCTGTTTGAATTTACTAGTCTAATGATATGGAATGCAAAAATACTCAGTTTCAATTGCATATTGTAAGAAATCACTGAAAATGTTGCCTGTTATCAGAAATCTAGATGAAAGAAACTATAAATATACCAAAATATTACAAATTGCAGACAGACAATATGTCAAAATTTAGCCTTACACATCAATACTGTAATAGGAAACATAATTTGGCTTCATTTTTTAAAAAAAAAACAGGGATAAAGTCATAGACAGTATAAAAAGGGGATATTGGTTACAGACACTACAATTTAAGAGTGTTGTTTACCATTCAATACAAACTTACCAGAGTTGTTCCCAGAGGTTTGCTTTTGTCGTCTTCCCATGTCTTAGGGATGTACCATGGTAAAAAACAGAAAAAGTAATTAGGCAGCTTCTTCTAGGATAAGAAATTCAGGTTACATTGTCTTGTAGTAAATTACTCAAACAGACAGTGCTGCAAGAATGATGCAATATTCAATCAAGAGAGTTATTGCATCACTTTTTTGCTCTTGGCTGCAGAGGTAAATAGATGATGCAACATTACATCACATAAGATGGAACTTTCTATTGACAAGTAGAACAATACTTTTATCTTTCATTTTTATACCTGTTTGTGTAGCGTCTGTAACTTTTTTTATTGAGTTGCTGTTTTTTAATGGTACAATACAGCACCACCAATTTTGGCCAACTTGGACATCACATGGATACACATGAGCCTTTGTAGGATTTATACTTTTCCATAATGAAACAACAAAATTATTGCCATATAAACTTGTAAAGGTTACAGACACTACAAAATTTAGAACTGGAAAGTTTGACAAAGAACAAGCTCTCAATCGAATATCTTGGCTAGCCATGTGATTTAAATGGTTTTACTACTTATTATAATATAAAGTCGAGTTCTAGATGTCAATAAAAGTTATAATGAATGTTATTTTGTACAAAATGTTGGCATATAACAACAGATTAGTGTTTGAATTTCAGTGTTGAAACAAAACTTCTACTGACGGTATTTTGCTTATAAAATCCATAATATTTTACCGATTTCTTTAATTCAAGAAGCAATATTTGCAGGATAGAATTCCGCATAAAACCAGACCAATAAATGCATAATTTCAGTATGATATTTAGAGAATTCTCTATTTTATATTCAAGCTTTTTTCGAGTGAGACTACATAACGCTCAAAAATGGCCATTTTTAGAGCTTGTTTCCATGCATATCTCAACAATGGGTTACACTAACCTCTTGAAATTTTCAGGAAAGTAAGAGAGGTATATGCCAGGCTTACCAATCTTTAAAATTGGTTCATATCTTGTTTAATTTTTCTATTTCATGCATATAACATGAAAATTCCTTTATCAGCACCAATACCGTGTTTTAGCCGATATATATATATATATATATATATATATATATATATATATATATATATCGCGGTAATTGTTTAATATAATTTTCTCACACTAACTCTGACATAGTAAATATATAATATTTTCACACGAACTCTGCCACAATCAATATAAAATATTCTCTCTAACTCTGCCACATAGAAAATTATGTCAGCAGAATATTTTATACAGTGTAGTGGCGATCAATAATTATATTCCTGCAGTAGTAAGTTTTGTCTCACAGAAAAGAAATCTCCTCATTGTAATCTAGTCATAATTAATAATATAGGCCTGGCTGCGAAGCAACTTCACATGTCCGCACACACTGGGGGAGGCTCACCACTGGTTTCCGCGCTTGCTTAGGTCATACTTGTGTGTGATTCAAAGGTAAAATCACGAGGTATATAAGGCTTTGACCTATATCAGCTATCAAAATCTAAAGTGCCTATTGTGACACTACTTTTATACAAGATTAAAACCCATTCTGTAAATGGATGAAACTTGGTACTTAAACTTACAAAAGAGGAGAAATCATGTGGTTGAATATGATAAATATTTGGAATTTATTTTTGCAACAATTGATGGCATTAGTATTTACTTTTTGTTTTATTAACCATTATTATAAACTTAGAAGAGTTTGGAGTGTACAATAAAAGACATAGGATATGACTTCTGGTTTTCGTGGAAGTTTTATACAAGTTAAGTCAAGCATTATTGTTCTTCAACACTTTATTTTTAAATAACAACTACTGAGCAAGTTAATATAATACCATTATCATCAGCTGACAGAGCTAAATGACAAATGTTGAAGTCACTGCTGGTGGTAGGTGAAAGTTAAATTCCACTTCTTGAACAGTATTGCATAATTCAAAGGTTTCTGCAACTAATATATGATGTGTTCCTCAAAACATCCTGTACCATCTGCTATCACACAGTCTTGAATTACATACATCACTTGCTTTCTCTGATCCAGGGATGGGAATTTGGCGATAGTGGGTCTGACAAACTGCTGAAAATTGGCACATATGTCGCAACATTCCAGAATAGTAGTCTGCTGGAAATTCACATGGAAATATCCTGAGGAAAACAATCTTCTGTACTTATTTGACTTACAAAACTACTTCATGATACTGTCAATATGACTTTGTTCTAAGTCTATCGTGTTATAGTACAAAATTGCTTGGGTTCTGGAACTATCTCCACCTGCATGGCCAATCTCCTGTGTGCAGGCTTAAAAAACAACAACAAAAAACCAAGTTCAGTATTAATACCAACGAGTTATTACATATTCTGCACATGCTCACACTTGACAGAATTAGAGTTGTGTTATAATAGGAAGAAAAAAAAATTACATATTAAATCTTTTTGTAAATACCTATGACAAAAGAAAAACATCTATCCAGTAACTATTAAAGTAAATACCATATTTTTTGCATTAAATATTGATTAAAAAAACAAAAAAAAAACATGCATAATCAAAGGAACTTTGAATATAAACAATTAAACACCTTTATTGACATATGTTTAATACCCATGGCTTATATACATATACTCAGACCTTATATCAGATTTACACATATGATACTCACCCCCACCCCTCCAAAAAAAAAAAAAGATTCCATAGAAGGCACTGACACTCAACTGGGCGAAAAAAATCCAGGAAAATCAAGATAAGACAATTTCTTCATTTTAACCATGTCTACCATTTTTAATCATGAAAACATGTGATTTCGCATCATTTTATTCATGCTGCAAGATGGTGGCCAGGTAAACAATTGCTTAGAAGTACTTTGTCAAAATCAGTGAATATCATCAGGGATATTGTTCATCTAAGTACTTAGATGCTTTTTGTAAATCCTCACTGTGACTGATGCTGTTAAAGATGTTATTATTATTTTGTTAATACTTACCAGAGTGCTGCATACAAATAAAATGGTGGTAAGTCGAACAATGTCAATACTGTAGAAAATTTTCAATAGATTTAGTCTATTTCAGTTCTCTGGATTCACCCAAGAGGATATTCATGATGTGGAAGTAAATTCATTCAGAAAGGTAATCCAGATTGTATCCACATCAAATTAAAACAAGACAGTATACCCATCCATATCAGGAACAACTCATCACTGAAGCAGATGAATGAACCTAGGACTAATTTCCAATTCTACAAATATTCATAACAGCATGGGTATGTGTCCAAAATCACTACTTAAGATGAAAATAATGTTACATGGACTGTTATAATGGATTTTTTGAACTGTGTTAAGACATTAACAAAAGATCTAACACCAGTACTGTGTCACTATAGCCATGCTCAGCTTGGCCCATAACCTCCACTCCTTTCAGTACAAGCCAAGCAAGACCATAATTAATTACAAACTCGCTTATTCAAGTAGACACAAGCTACACAGGGCATAATTACTTAACACCTCCTCTCTCCTAGCCCTGGTAGACCTAGCTACGCTTCATCAAATTGTAGAAGACAATGCCACTAATCAAGATAATGAAAATCCAAGTACATATAGTGCTAGTCAAACAAGACTCCACTTCTTTATACCATCACCTGCACAGGTAGGCACAAGCCACATAGTGTCTAAATATATAACACCCCCCCCCCTCTCTCCAAACTCAGGTAGACCCAGTTATACTTCAACAAAGTGTAGAAGACAATGACGCTAATCATGATGAGACTTCTTCCAAACACAATGCAAGTCACAGTTCACAGTGCCATGGAAAATTATGTGACCTGATAGTTATGATTGGAAATCTTCTTAATCTACATGTGCATGTGAATGTATGTATATGTGTGTCTATATATATAAAAGTTGTTTAGGAGGAGTAGTGATAACAAATTTGTGCTAATAGACAGATGGACATCAGACAACGGATCAGTACCATTTTCATTTAGGACCGAACAGACATGATAAGGAGTCTGAAACCCCGATGTTGATATGCCCATGCATTCAGGAGGAGTTGCAATTACATGATATTTTTTGATGATATTGTCGCCATACTGGACGACAGAGCAGCACCGTTTTCATTTAGGACCAACTAGACATCATAAGAAGTCTTCTAGTGAAACCCCATGTTGATATGACCATCGATTCAGGAGGAGTAGCAATAACAAGATTTTAAAGATGGCTGCCATGGCATCCATATTCAATGTCAGATCAGCACCATTTTCATTTAGGACCAACTAAACATCACAAAAGTATTTTAATTCAAACCCCATGTTGATATGACTATCCATTCAGGAGGAGTAGCAATCACATGATTTTCAAGATAGCTGCAATGGTAGGCATACTGTATTTCAGATCGGCACCATTTTCGTTTAGGATCAACTAGATCATGGGATGAATGTGTATGTAAATTTTCATGGCAGTCATCCAAGTAGTTTAGGAGGAGTAGCGATAACAATCTTGTGCAAATGGATGGCCGGACCACAGATGATGGACAACAGATCATCCCATAAGCTCTTCTAATTTATGACCAGTGGAGCTAAATATATTGTTGTAAGTACAGTAGTTTTGCTTTCCAGCCTTAAAAAATTAAAAATAAAAAATAAGCTTTGATATTGAATGGACATATGAACAGACAGTCAATATGTATCTCCTCTGTCTCATATGCAGTCTTGTGCCACATTAGTTGCAGGTAATTAAAAATAAAAATGTTTAGATAATGATCACTACAATACCTTCAGGAGTTGATGGAGGACCTGCATTGGTTACTGTCTTTACTTGTTGTAGGTCACATCCCATTCCAAGGGTTATGGTTGCAAATGGTTGAATTGGGGTGACCTCTTGAGACTTTTTAAAAAATGATTTCCTGATTAACCTATGGAGAAAAGTGTATTTGTATGAATGACATACATACATACTGTACATACAATTTTTGTATTCAATCACCAAGTAAATATATTATAGTTCCCCATGTTTAATTACGCTGTGTAACAAACCATTCAAGCAGGTAAGAAATGGAATATTGAAAGTGTTCATTTCAACTCAAAATAAATGTGCTTTCATATTTACATACACCAGAGACATGGAGATTTGCTCATTAAAATTATCGTGAAGAAGAAAAGAAGTAATTTTAAACATTTATTTCTGTTGTTTTAGTGCAACTGAATTTTGTATTATGCATTAACATCATATGCAAATTTTTAATGAGCATTTTTTGTTGTTGTGTTCACTGTATATAGCAGTAATTTACAGGAATTTGTGATGTTCAAATTTAGTACTAACATTATGGATAGATTTGTTCACTTTAATGATGATTTATGAACTTAGATCTTTAAAACAAATGCATGCTATTTGAATAAACATGTACTCTTTAATTAAAGTCTTGTATTATTTATTATGCTTTTGGGGTATTTTAACAGGTAGTAGTCTTGATTTATCCAATGTTTAACATTCTTTGTAAAAGGAACTTACCAACAGGGTATGGTGTCATGAAAAGGAATTGATATAAAAAATATAATATATATATATATATATATATATATATATAGATATATAAAAGCATTGCTTGCAATATTTCAGTGTGTCTTCTAAAAACAGTGTAGACCCTGATCTGCTGCCACATCATAGTCAGCTTTTTTCTGGAACTACAAATGCCAGTTTAACAGAGTAGTTCATAATATGCTAGGTTATAACTGCCACAAAGTTCCTAGATGGTCATGTATGATACACAAACAAATATAGCATATATCTGTTTGGTTCAATTATAAAACATTTTGTGGGCTTTAAACATGGGATACGTAATTACATGTTCAGGTTGCTAGGAATGAAACTGTACCACACATGCAGTCTCCTCGTGTCTTTTGCAGTCCATCAAGAATGATGATCATAGGAGTCAATGGCAAGTTCAAGTACCCTATGCGCACCATTGTAACTTGCAGTATACTATTGTCAGAGGTAACTCGTATTTATTTCCATGTAACTCCAAATGTAATGGCTTGCACACAGTCATAAGCACCTTCTACAGTGTGCCACCCCCACCCCCATTGATAGTATACAAGACCTAATATGAATGGAAATATTTTCATTTAAAATTGTTGCGGTGTTTAAATAGGTAAACCTTTTAATTCCTAGACTTCTGTGAATGTTTATCTGTGATGCCTGACTTACTGTTGCGGTCACTCCAAAGACTCTTAGGCAGTTTTGTATACTGGGCCTTAAATTTGAAAGCTTCTTGAACTCTGGTCTAAAGTCCTTCCCCCATTCCAAAATTGCAATAGGCTTCATTGACTGCAAGATAAGTGGAGTCATATTTTTGGGATATTGTCCCCAGCTTTTCAGCATTATATAGGCATACCTGCCAACCCCCTGAGAGGCAAAAGTGTAATCCAAGTGGACAAAAAGAGTAATCCGAGCAAAATAAGAGTAATCTGCATATAATATGCTATATTTTCTACTAATCTGAATCAGCAGCTAGTTCCAGTCCTTGTACAAAAATGGACACAATATAAATGGATCAGTACATGTTAAACATATTTACAAGTGTTTATTTAACCCTCTGATCTTGTTCTTTTCTAAACATTTACTGCTTCAAGTTTTCATATGTAGCACTTTTAGCTTTAGAAAGCAACAAACTGTCATGCTGCAATTCAAAACACTTCTCACCAGCTGCTACCATGAATGTTTTGCACACCAGTAGAGCACTAAGTACTGGGTTACTGAGACTGGATCTAAATTCAGTTTTAATTTTCTTGACAATACTGAACAATCTCTCAGTCAGCATTAGAATGGTAAAGAACCAATATTCCTTTCATAACCTGACACAGAAGAGGAAATTTATGTCTTCCAGTTTGTGGCAGAACTACCCTCGTTACAAGGGGTCCGCTTTATTTGGTTGGTTAATAGAGATCTGAGCAGATATATAGAACAGAATAAAACGAGGCCCCCCCCCCCAAATATAACAATTTAATCAATTACATAAAACAAACTGAGATTATACATTACATCAGGAAGATACACTTCTTTTGAAATAAATCATTTACTGAATTTCAACACAAATATACTGATGCAAATAGCCGATCTGTTTTAAATGATAGAATAAGTTCATCATAGAATCGAGTGAACAATCGAAGTCATTGCCCTGTATAACTGCATAACCTGCTTATCCTGGTTATCGCTGTTCACTCCAAATTCAATGTGGCTGTTCTCTTTGGCCTTTCGCTTTTTCCCTCCTCACTCTCTCTATCTCGCCTCTTTCGGCCCTCAAACTTTGTGTGGGTAGGTAGGTGGTTAGGTGGATACGTGGATATGTAGGTAGGTGGATGGAGCTATTTCCCCTTGTGCTTTCAAGACTCACTCGCTTCTACCGCCAGAATTGTGTCTGTCAACTTTCCAGACATCCGGTCCCTTGAATAATTGATTTTCGAGAGAATTTCGTCTAAATTCTACCTCGGAGTCAAGATCTATTTTCTCTTGCAGAAAAACTTAGACTGATTAAATTTTGCGATGGGGCATATTAAAAACATGAAATTTCGTCTGGGAACACACCCCTTATTTAGCGTAGCCAATCAGGATTAAACGTATCTACCCCCTTTTATAAATACACGCCAAACGCGGTGAGCGTAACCCTCTACATTTTTAAATAACCGATTCTGGAAAATTTCAAAAAGATAATGCAACTTCTACTTGCTTCATATCTAGTCCTGCAAACTCTCAACTTTGACATTTTTTTATCTCTAGACCTCCAAATAACATTTGTGCCGTTAGGGCTACAATGAAGGCTTAATTAAGAATCAATTTTGCCCCCCAACAGGGACATTAATTCAATCGCAGTCTAGCGATTTAATACGGTATCTTTCCTCATAAATCTAATTAATTGTTATCTGCCAACTAAATGTGCTCTACCGAATACATCGACAGAAATTTGCATCCTTACACAGTTGCTGGATCTTTTAGCTATTCACATTAACAGATCTGGAGAAGACAACACATATCACTTAGTGCACACAGGAATAAATGCACAGATGTAGAATACTGTGTTCCATGAACACTAGTTCAAACACCTATAGTGTAATGAATTTCTCTCCTAGGATCTGAGTCATGAAGAGAAAAGAGATCTAGTGTGGCGGGAGAGAGCAATATGTTTGACATGCAGTTATGCACTAAAAATGTTTGAACTCTGCGATGAGGTAAAGAAGACTAGCAAGAATAGAAGAAAGGCAGTCTGTGTAAATAGCTCCATACAGATTGGATTTTCACAGACTTCTGTTGCAATGAAAGTTTAAGGCCTATACTTTTATGTATAGTCAGTCTTAGGTTTTAAGCAGTCTAATGTGTGCTGGATTGATGGTTCCAACTGGGTGTATAGAAGCACATTCTTGCCAAGTCATTTCAAGCTGAAAATATCTGGTGTGAGTGAAGAGTCTACATTACGCATGTGTATGTTAGATAAATCTACAGTGCTGAAAACAAAACTGAACGAGAACACCCAGAAAGTGGAATCAGTCAATCAAAGGATTAAACATAGCTTACCTAAAAATATAACCTTCAAGAGAAACTTCCATGGTAGGGCTCATAGTGCTGTTCATAACTGTAACCATGGACCAGGAGAATCTCTGGTGAAGCTATGTAAATCTATCGGCTGTCTGGTTTAAGCTGTAGTTCTGTGACACAACATCTGAAAACCAAACAACATGTATATCTCAAAGATAAAATGTACAAATCAACTAAAGTATATAAGAAAAAAAAGATGTGAGAAAATGTAATTTCTTTACAAACTCTATGAAAAATATCAAGAACAAAAGAATTATGATAAAGGCAAATTACTGTGTGCTGTGGCTAGAAAAATAAAAGAAAAATATGAACACTCTGACCATAAGCCACATCCATTTTAGCACTTGTTTACAGGTTGGTGCAATGTGGCATGTGCAGTTTTGTACAGTCCTTGATTTTAACAATGCCCACTGCTTTGAGTTATTGAATGTGTTTCTAAAGTTAAATGATCAGTATTGATACATGTACATAAGCAATTGTAACATATGTGGCTTACGCTTAAAATCTCTCCCCCCACACCCTTATAGGAATAACTGCATATGTTAAATGGTATTTAGGCATAAATAAGCCAATCTGTGGACCCCAATATTTGAAATTCTGCCATTTGGCCATATTGATTATCATTTTTCCATAACCTGAGCCATCTAATGCTCCTTTCTCTAAAATCATATGCAAATTATGAAAATAAGACTCCACTGATTTTCATAACCCAAAACCACCAGAACAATAACCTGGATGCACGCGGTAACCATGGAAACAACAGGCTCTTGGTATGGTATAGTGCCCAATATAGGACTCACGGTAGTGTACTAATTCAACTCTCATAGTACATCTATGGAAACACCATGATATTAAAAATTCAATAACTTTAAATAACCAATTATGGACAACCAAACCCATATATACTTTTTGTATCTTTACCCATTTCTTCTCTTTCACAGTTGTTCCACATAATTAGTATCATCGCTTCCTATGATATCGCGGGTTCTATGGTATTGCGGTATTCAGATTTTTCGGCATTTTTCTGCATAGTGCAACCTATTATATGTTTAGCTTATATACACTGGATGACCTAAATTACTATATAGTTCTGCATCGCTGTTTGATTTCGGGAAAATGTCTAGATTGTTAGCAAGTACACTATTTTAACCATGAATCCATGAATATCACTGCTTTCCAAACATGGCCGCATCCCTTATTCTCAAATAGAGTCTAGATCTTCTTCAAATCAACACCACAATAAATAATCTGTTGATCACTTTGTTGTCTGATAATGTCCAAAGATGTCATGCAAAAGTCAGATCACATGATTACCATATTGGTCAAGAAGCAGGAGATCAAGTCTACGGTAGCATACAAGAGTCAAAACGTGAAGTATGTCAATGTCGTGGTATTCTGTAGGTTCTGATGGCTTTTAAAATTAAGAGGTGTTCACTTTAAAACTTTGTTACTTTACCTGTTAAGGCATTAAATGTGCATTTTAAAACATATTTGTAAGTTTCAATCTTTATTTTAAATGACAACCATTTCATATGCATTATTAATTGATGAAAATATAATATGTGTATTTTCAAATACAATCTATATGTATGTATGTCTATCTATCTAATTTCCGACCATCAATTCAATGCAAAAAAGGCTCCAGTATGATAGAGCAAACCTTCAAAAGGCTTTTTGAAGCCAAACAGAAAGGAATGTCTGTGTATAGCAGCATCCAAAATCTACAAAGTTCCAGAGTCTACTCTGAGGGACAGAACATGTGGAAATGTCACAGTTGATGCCATTATTGGATTTGTCACATTATTTTCAAAAAGGAAGAGCAGAAATTAGTTGATCATGTAACATACATGGCTCACATAGGATATGGCTACAACAAATCCAGCATCCAATATATGGCCAAAGACTATGCAGAGTCTTTGGGAAAACAGGTCAAAGTCAACCAACTATGTAACTGTTGGATTTACAGCTTTATGAACAGATGTCCAGAACTGAAGGTAGTCAAACCACAGAAATTATCAATAGCAAGAGCCAAGGCAGCTTCAAGAGAAAATTTGACCAAATATTACAGAGAGCTTGGGAGTACTGTAAGTAGCAACAACTTGAAAGATAAACCAGAGAATTTATAATATAGATGAGACAGGGATCAGCACTTAACATACACCATTACAAATAATTTGTAATAAAGACACCAGACCTTAGTGTATTACATCACCAATATCTTCAACTGTCACAATAATTGCCTCCGGAAATGCAATTGGGAATAGTATTCCTCCATATTTTGTATTTCCTGGACAGAGATGGAATGATGATCTTATGAATGGAGTCAGTCCTGGAGCTGCAGGTGAAATGTCAAAAACTGGATGGTCCAATTCACATATATTTCAGAATTATCTAAGAAAACATTTTGTCACGTATGCAAATGTTTCTGATGGAAGACAAAATAACCCACTCTCATCTTGTACGATGGACACAGATCTCATATTTCGCCTACCTTAACAGACTGGACTAAAAGGAACAATATTACACTGTTGTCTTACCACCACACACTAGCCATTTGACACAGCCTTTAGACGTTGGCATATTTGGACCCTTAAAACTAATTTACAACAGAGAATGCCAAACATATATGAAAAATAATCCTGGTTTGAGCATAGCAAATATCAAGTTGCTAAACTTACTGCCAAACTATACTTAAAAACCATGACTGCAGAGAGCTTAATGCCTGCATTTATATACAGGCATACATCTTTTTGACAGCAAGTCCATCTCTGATGCTCAAGTTGCACCTTCACTGATATACACCAAGAAAGATTAAGAGGAAAAATCAACAGAAAAATTCTCCCAACACAGTAACAAAGTCACATCAGCACATAGTCCAGTTATAACAGTAAATGACGTGACACCATCTGTGAAAGAAACCAGTCCACAAGAAAACAAAGCAAATTTCCAGCAGTAACATGACAGTTTTCATTTTTTAAAGACAGAAATATTACAAATGCCATTATTAAGAAACCAAAAAGAAAATTTGTTTCACCCTTCTTATCTGGAAATCTATTGAAGAAGTAAAATACTGATATTCTCAAATCTGTAGCAAAGAAGATAAAACTTTCTGATGAAAAAAGTGCGGCTGTAAAAAGTAAAACTGAAAACCAGAAGAAGAACAGAAACGAAAAGTGTGTAAACTTCCCAAACAAAATGAAGATAATATTCCTAGTACATCAGGAACCAACACCAAAGGAGCACCAATTGATTTAGAATTAGAAGAAAGTGAATTTTCTGATGTTAATGATGATGAAAAATGCTTGTTTGTCATGACTGGCAGCCAGAGGAAATAAGGTGATGTGAGTCTATTGTTTTTGTAACATGGGGAAAATGTGACTTCTGCCCACACTGGACTCATCTTAAATATTGCTCCAATGTTACAGCTTTGAGGACATGTAGTGTGTTAGGTGTCTTCACTATTTAAACAAAGACTTACAGATGTGTTAATTTAAACACTATACAGTAAATACGCGTCTGCCATTGATTTATTTCATTTATCTCATTTTTAACTTGTTTCCTCAACTTCCACTTGCGGTTAATGTTTTTTTTTTTTTTTTACAATGAGCTCATCATATACACCAACGTTCTAATATTAATGACAAGTATATGCCACCATACAGATATTTTTTTGATTACCCCGATATCTGAGTAATTTCCCTTTGATAATCTAGAATCTAACTGGCATCTGTCAACATCCTGGTACCCTGGGTCATCAGTTAAAACACTAGCCCCAGGCAAGAACTACTGAATGGCAGAATCCAGTGAACAAATTAAAATGGCAGACATGGTACGGTTTACTATAGAAATGTGTCGACTAAATATGTTTTGTGGAGGCATAGTGTTGTTGTTGCGCAGAATAACACAAATAACACAAAAAATGCTACAGAAAAAGTTTTTGGTTTTAAAAAGAATGTATTTTAGTTATTTGTAGTGTTAGACCACTTGTGAGGCCACATGACAGCTCCCTTCCCCTAGCAACATGTCAACAAGTACACATGAACCACCACTGATTAAGCATATTGCATACGATCATGACAGGATATTTATCTTCCAGCTTTTGATACACTTGCATTAAGAAAACCCCAATCTTTTCCACTTACACTCCCTACAAAAGTTGTATTCCATGAATAGTAGCCAAATTGGTACTAAATTTGGGCTTTAAGTTTCGCCAAAAATCTAGCCTAGGGCTGATAAAAAAAAAAATCATATGCGTATATTTCCTCTTTTATCAGTCTTATCAAAGCTGTGCGAAACATGTCTCAACATACAAAGTTCTCACTGAAAGTTTGATTAAAGTCACACACGTCAAGTCAAATATCCCCGTTGTTAGACGATCAATATTATTACTTTCAGGAACTGAAATAATACTGTAATCAATAAACAGTAGTCAAGGGAAGATTTTTACGAGGCATTATAATATTAAAATTAGAAACTATATATTTTTTTTAAAAAGTAACTTCGTTTATGAAGTTTTAGATGAGATGATATGTAACTTAATGATGAAGATGAATATAATTGTGTTTCGATGTTGAAATCTAAATGTGCTGATTGATATTACCTGCAACTTAGGCTTTGAGGTACTAAAATTCTAAAAAAATGGAAGGAAGTGAATGAAGGTAATTGATTGAAGTAATTTGATATTATGTAACATTGTAAAGCAAAAGTTGTATGAACTTAACAACTATAGAAACTAATTTAGTGACCTAATCATTAATAAGATATAGGTAAAATGATTTTCCTCTCATGCAGTGAAATTGTTCTGTATTAACAACATAAGAATTTAAATATCCATATCCTTTCCCTTACTCAGTCTGTCTATCTATCTATATATATATATATATATATATATTTTTTTTTAAGAGTTAATGTCAAAGCATGTTTTGGTGGTGATTCCATTAAATGTTATTTTAGTTCAACAAATAAAACACCTTGGATCATGTGCAACAGCCATTACAGCTTAGACAGCAACAAAGGTCAACAATGAGAGTAACGAAAAAACAAAACGACTTTCTGGAGATTATTCCTTTGTTTATACTCATCTGAAAATGATTGTTAACAACAAGACAGTTAAAGACATACTACTGACTCCATTTTACCAGGAACTGGCAAAAGTATTCATCATCATTGATGAAGCCCACTGCATTTTGGACTGGGGTGAAGAATTTAGACCAACATTCGATAAGCTGTACAAGCTAAAAGCATTACTTCCAAGTGCCAATATTTTGGCCACGAGTGCTACCCTTTCCAGTGAGGGACAGTTAAAAGTTGCACAGAAGCTTGGAATGAGAAAATTTAAGTTGGTTTTGGCCTCACCCACATGAGACAATATATCTTTGGTCATTTGTACCCGACCTCCATCAGTTGCCTCAGCATATCAATCTATAGAATATGTTATAGAACCATTTCTTTTTGCATTTGTACAAGAAGAACAAAAATTTCCTCTGACAATTGTGTACTTTTCTGGCAGTCAGGACTGGGTTGGTTTGTCATACGAACTTGCTGAAAGACTTCTTGGAGACAAATTATGTGTGTGTGGAAGTGGAATAGAGCATGCTCGGGTGGTTCAGCCTCACTGGAGGAAGGAGGTAGTAAGGTAATAGTTTAAGGGTAACAGATGGCTGAAAATTGGTTCATTTTCCAATATCTACAAACTTAAATGAACTTGAAATCTGTTATATTAGAGGAAATACTTACTAAAGGAGGCCTAAGTGTGCCTAATATTGCTCAGCTGAAAATCAAAGAGAAAATAGCAATTATTGACAAATGGATGACATTTTCATCCAAGAACTTCCCTTTATGAATAAAAGAATTCCGATTTGCTTCAGAAGTACTTTATATAATTGGTGCTATTTTCTGTAATGGCATATTTGATGACTAATTGGGTTTATTCTTGAAAATGATACATCATTAAATATCTAATTTACACACACCCATACATACACAAACATACATACACACAGAGAACCATGCAAGATTGAGATTGGAGGCAAAAAGTAATACAAACATGGCAATATTAAAGTTTTATTCAACAAAATCTGGTGACATAAATTAGTTATGCAAGAAGTAGCTAATCTCCCACTGTCAATATTCATATAATTATTTTACAGAAAAGATTTCACAAAGCCTAAAGTCCATGTTAGGACTGTTCCAGTAAAACATAATTGGGACCCTAGGAAGGCACTTTTAATGTGGAGTAGTCACCCATAGATGCAATTTCGAATTTTTGATCATTTTCATGTGAACTGTGTGAGTAACCAGAGTACACTGGCATATATTTTTAAAAAAGTGCCTTCCCTGGGGAACATGCATGCTTACATGGAACAGCCCTTACATAAGATGACATTGTATTTCTTAAATTACTTGCTATTGAAACATTTACATGGGAAGGAGAGTCAAACTATAATTTAAACATAAAAGAAAATACTTCTTAACGCCTTATTTCTAACACGACTCTATTAAAGACCAAAAATTGGTAATGTTTATAATTAAAAATCAATCTAAGGCTAGAAGTGGTGCAGGTGATGTAGCCATTAAGATATATTTTTAAGTGTTTGCATACATTTATCAATCAATGAATACATCTACTGATTTATTTCAAGAGAACTTGAAATAATTGATTAATCTTGACTGATTGATAATTTAACTTCAGGAATATCTCCTATTAATACTAAGAACATGTGTCTGGTAATGTGTTACATGTGTCTGGTAATGTGTTACATGTGTCTGCCAATGTCTTACATGGGTCTGGCAATATTTAATTATTAAAATGAACAAATACAAGGGATTGTTTGCAGGTACATCCAAATGATAGGATTTAAAAACTGCATTGACAAGTGCAATAAAATTCTATATAGTATTGAATTCATGGACTGTCCACACTATGTTTGAAGAAAGTATGCACACATGATGTTTATTGGCATGCTGTAGTAGGAGACACACGGTTTGTAAATTTTACTTATAATGTGTGTTACATAATAGGAATAAGTACATATTTACCTCAAATAATAACAGTTGTTTTCATTTTAGATAACGGAGACCATCATCAAAAACCTTGCACGACCTCCATCAAGAGCCCTTTGAAGTTAGTTTTGGCTACAGTAGCTTTGGGGATGGGAGCAGATTTGAAATATGTGAAACGTGTGGTCCACATTTGTCCCTCCAAACAACTGGAAGGTAAAATAATGTTATTTTCAACTTTTTAAAAGAAAAGACAGTTCATCTTATTCATGCTGAGCTTGTAAGCTATTATTCAAAGAGGTTAAAAAAAAAAAAATTGAGGACAAAGTTAAAAAAAACAACAACAGTGAACCTTGTTAGTGTTTTCAACCTGTCACTTTTATTTTCTCTAAACTGTTAAACTGTAGTAACTTTTAGTATTTGAACAAATAATTTTATATTACCTAGATGTGTCACTTTGACCAGTTGAAAAAGTGAAAGAAATGCCTCTTTACATATAACAAGCTGCACTGGAGGAAATTTTAAATTTATTTTGTCTTACAACCAAAAATCACACCAAAAAGGACTAGGAAACAGGTATGTATATTACTATTAAAAATTACCTAATTATGTAATATATATATATATATTATCCCTTTTCAGCATATGTACAACAAATCGGTCTAGCAGGACATACTCAGGTGAACAATCAGAAGCAGTGATGTACTACAATAACTCAGATTTGGGACGACCTGACATGTCACAGTCAGTCAGGGATCTATGTAATAATGTTTCACAATGTAGGTGCCACTTGATTAACAAATATTTTGGGTTTAAAACTCCAACACATGTACCCACCGCACTATGCTGTGATATTTGCAACTCTGAACTTTCAAAGCATACATTATTGACTGAAATGAAAGACACTCTACGCAATGCTCTCCTTGCATACACTGGCAATGACAAATGTTCACATCTGCAGAACAAACTGCCTGTTTCAGCAATACAACAAATTCTATGTGCACCAGAAGTCTTCAATGATCCCATGGTTCTTGTAGAGAAGTTAGGAATTGATTTGCACATAGCCACAACAGTTGTGCATATCATAACAGAGGTCAAGAAAATCCATAAAAAGCACCGAGGTGGTCGAACATTTGGTCGGTGTTTATTTCATCCTACCCAAAGCCTGTGCATTTAAATCCCAATGTTGCCAATTAAAATCTTATGGCAGAACAAAATGCCAAAAATTCTTGAAAAAAATGTGGAGTCAAGATTGTATTGCAGCTTTAGAAATATATCAAGAAAATAGAGTTTAAACAATTATTAACTAAAGATATAAATTACAGTTGGTGAAAATTTGTATATCTCTGTCAATTCTCAAAATATCCAACTTTTGTATCTATTATGACATGCCTGATCTGTTACCATTTAACATCAAATGCATCTGAGTTGTAACTAGATCTTTTTTTTTGTGAAACACATATGCATAGTCTCATACATTTCTCATACAAATCAAATTTCCAAATTAAATCAAATACTGGTAGCTGAAAACTTATGAGGCCATCTAGCATTTGCTGCTGTATATGATGTTCAGCCATCAACAAGTGCTAACCTTGTTCTGTAATAACAATGCACAAATCAGACTATCCAATGTTGATTGCATTGCAAAAATGTAACTAACAAGACATGTCCCTGATCTGTCACTGTACAACAGGTATGTGTAACCTATGGGCCAGATATGCCCTGCAACCTAATTTTTGCTGCTTATTTACATCGTAGGGTGTGGCTTTAAAAATCTCTTATTTGGCCTGTGCCCTGGACGAAGATGCACATGCCCGATGTACAATGTGATAACAGATCTGGGGCTTATATGTTTACAAATTATAATCTGTTTACATTGCTTAAGTTAATGAATGAACTGATTTGGTATAAACTTATCATTCACTTTATCAGTGTACTGTTTTGTTCTAGTCATTTCGGTAGCAGGCTTTTCTGAGTTTCAACAAATACTCACTGTATAAAACTATATACACAATAATTGAGACATTTACAACTTAGATGGTGCTGTACTTACAGCATGTATGTGAATGTGTTGTATGTAGATCATGTGTGAGAATCCTATTATTTCCCTATTTCATGATACAATTTAATTTGATTTTCTCTGATCCATGTTCGTAATTGTTCTTTGTTAACCTTGCATACTGGGCTTTGTTAACCTTGCATACTGGGCTTTGTTAACCTTGCATACTGGGCTTTTGGATAGTTTTGAGATTGAATGAATTACTCAACCTGACTGATATTGAAATGGCTTAAGTCTGCTTAGGTTGTGAATGAGGAGTCTCTCATCATCAAAAGAGGATGGAACTGTGTGCTTATGTGCTCTTGTGATGATATTTGTGTTGTTATCATAGTTTTCACCAATCGCTGACAGTCCAGCAAAAGCGCTTTATCTTTTCATTATAGTTTTTTCTGCTTTGCTGCACTGCATAGCTTTAATTTCTTCCTTAGTTACTTTGACAAGGTGCTCCATCTCCATATCCAATTTTTCCTCCAGTATTATCAAATAGCCCATAGAATGACTCATGAGCTGCTCTTTCACTAAGGGTGGCCTGTTGATGGCACATAAACCTCAAGATTTCCAGTGCATACTTAGATCTGTGGCTATGCCCCTTCAGTATGATCATCACATACTTCAAAATTCTTAGTATTCGTGTCCTATCAGGAACTTTGATAGCATCAACCAAGTTCTTGTACAACAGCCGCAGCTGATCCCCTACAATGTGCACTTTTATTCCAGCATCCAATTTCATTCCAGCTTTGCTGTGCACATCTTGGGCCGCTGATTCATAGTAATCTAATATATCTACAACATCAGCATACATCTGTTCATTCTTGTGTAAGACTGGTAAAGGAATCACCTTGTTTTTAGATACAAATCAGTCACTCTCTTGGTCCATAACTATGTTAGGTACCAAAGGCTCTAGAGTTTCAAATGCCTTGATATGTCTAACAAGGACTCTCATTATGAGTACTTCATAGTCCTTCTTTAGGCAAAACCAGTCCTTATCCTGGGGAATGAATTTCTTACATGCCATGTTGATATGGTTTTGATGAGGTGAAACAGCACTTAGATAATCAAAGTTAATTTCCTGAATGATGGCTGCTGAAACAAACCAGTGATGCATAATCTTTTTACTGTCACTGAATTTTCTTAGATGGCTCACATCAACAGTAAAGTTCAGATTGTCACCAACAAGTCTAAATTTTTTGCCCTTTTTAAGTCAATCTATTATTTGGTCTTGAAAATGCCCACTTATTTGATCAAGGACAGTGGATGTCACCATGTGTAAAACACACATTCTAAGTGGTTGAAATCTGTTATATACCTAGTACACAAGAGCAAGAAAAAATACAATCGATATCTTTTATTAAATAAGCCTATATTGTATATCTCTGACAGAAATAATCATCATTACTTTTAAGCACCATTTATACAAAAAAAGTGTTAAGAAAACTTCAAAATAAGTTGGAGGTATATATATATGTTTTAAAATATGCGTCTTTTGCATCATTATGCTAAGCATGAGTCCACCATAAGCTTAACAAGTATTGTTTGGAGCTGTCATTAAAAAAAATTTATTTTTGCAAAATCTTATTATTATTATTATTATTATTTATAAACAGCAATAAAATATGTCATCCATTAGTAATAAGAAAAAGAGTTGTGGTTTGTTTTTTTTTTTCATGTTGGTAATAAATAGAAACATTTATACCTTAGTTGCTGCTGTATAGGTCATTCCTGGGGTAAAACTTGAAATAAAGGAAAACAAACACGAACTAAATGGAGAACAGGGATTTAATACTGGGATTGTAAAGAACAACTGAAATCAATTAGTAAATCAACTCTGAATAATCATTTTAGTACTATATTTATTCTAATTATTTCACATATGTTAATATGTACCAATTGTCCATGTACTTATTTCTTTTGTACTTCAAAAAAATTGATTTACTTACATTCATATAGGAATTCTTGTACATTTTGTGCTACCATGAAATACTGACAGAGTTCAATAATATTTCATGTCCCTTGGACAAAAGCAGACACTCTTTACTCAGACAGTCAAACTAGACACTCTTTACTCAGACAGTCAAACTAGACACTCTTTACTCAGTCAAACTAGACACTCTTTACTCAGACAGTCAAACTAGACACTCTTTACTCAGACAGTCAAACTAGACACTCTTTACTCAGACAGTCAAACTAGACACTCTTTACTCAGACAGTCAAACTAGACACTTTTTACTCAGACAGTCAAACTAGACACTCTTTACTCAGACAGTCAAACTAGACACTCTTTACTCAGACAGTCAAACTAGACACTCTTTACTCAGACAGTCAAACTAGACACTCTTTACTCAGACAGTGTTGGTGAATCTGATGCTAGGTCTTAAGACTAGCAATATGTCTATTTTTTTTTCTTTTTCAAATGTAGAAATTAAAGAAGGAATAATTGAGTAAATCGAGTAAATGATACTGAAAGGCATGCAGGGTAAGATACAGCACTGACTGCCAGAAGTACATAAAAGAAAAAGTCATAAGTCTTTCTTCATGACATGAGTGCAAAAGTTAACAATGAAAAATAAATTGCTCCACAAATTTCATGACTATGGTCAGACTTCTTTGTGCAGTTGAAAAAAATGCATCCTTTTGTAGCATGAAAAGTAAAATAATTTCTTTCCAGTTAGAACGCAAACTTCTTATTTCCACTCTGTAATGCAAAGAAAAGTTATTGTGTAGTCATCAACAAATTAATTCTGGTTTATCACCTACAAAACAGTCTAAAATAATTGAAAGTGAAGTTGTGAAAATATCTGAAAAGTAAATAAATAGTCTGTTCATCAACTTGACAAGCTGGCTTAATGCCTTTCATGTATTACAGATAATATAGTGGAGGCACATAAAAAGCCTGCATGTTTATGGGTTCTATCAGTCAGTTCTTTACATATTTTTTGGGGAAAAAAACATTACATTAATCATAACATGCAAAATAAACTGCTGGACATTGTCTACAAAGATTTTATACCCACTTTCTGATGAACCTTCTCCTCAGCCATCAACACTGAAACAAGTCTCTGAATTCTAGACAGTTCCTTCCACCTGGCCTTCATCAGTCAGCCATACACAAATCCTAGGATGTAAACAAGGGACTCCATATAACTAACATGTCCAAGTTTACGCTTAGGAAGTGTGTAGGCAATGAGTATCTGGGTTAGCTTAGAGTTGTCAGTGACTAATTCCTCCACTACCTTTTCCCATTCAAATGTTGCAAGTGACGCATAGTCCTTAATATACAAATAGCTTTTCCTTTTTCAGACATGCTTCAAGCATCCTTATTGAGTTCATTCATAAACTTGATCAAAAATGCCTCCCTCACATTGCTTTGATTATACAGAGTGTCTACAGTTTCACTTACATGTTGTGAATTGCAAAGATTTGACCGTACTGCAGTATCATCAATTTTCGTGGGGGACCAATTTTCGTGGTTTTCGTTGTTGCCTGAACCACGAATTTAAATACCCAACGAAAAATTAGCCATGTATGATGATGACGCCCCCCCCCCCCCCGGCTCATTTTATTACTGTGTGTCGTTCCTAGAGATTAAGGAACCTACTAGTATTTCATAAATCAATGTCAATACCATAATTTAGTAATAAAATATTAGCTTTTACACGTGTTTGTTTTATTTTAAACCTTTGAAAAAATAATTAGAACGCATTTTATATTGTTTCAATGCACACATGTCGATAAGATAATCGATAGCTGTAATTTCCACTCACTGCCTTAAATCGATATGCGAGATAAGTAAGGATAGAGAGAAAGAGAAAAAGCATAAGGTATTCAAACACTAGTATTGTAGAAAATAAAAGAAAGAATAATAAAAGATAATAGTATATGAAAATTAAATTAAATACTTATTCAAATCGATCCTTCACTCGAGTACAACTGTTGTTGAACAATTTAAATCCTCCTGAAACCACATTTCATTTTATCCATGCATTTTTAATCCAAAAGAACAACAAGCCTGTAAAATACTAGAACTATTGCTTGAAGCACTATTATTAATGAAACACTACGTATATACACTAATTACAGCAGAGTATTGAAGCTCACACTTCACTGATTTTCGGACAAAGCCACTGTATCAACATCGTGTCAAACCAGTCTCCATGTACACACAAATGCTTGTCAGGTAAATAATCCCCAAATTGCAGAATTAAACAAGTCCAGCTTTCTCCAAACCACTGATAATTAGGTCACGTCTTTCACTCATTGTCGCGTGAGCTGCAATTAACCATTCAGCCCGAATTGGCTTGATTAATGAGGTTGCAATCAGTGATCGTCACCAGTAGCATCTTACTTTTTTTTCGTGATGGCCTCCATGACCTGTTTAGCATACCAGTTGTGGAAGTGTGATTTTAATTATTCTTTGTACTCTTTATTTATTGTCAAGTCTAGTGGTTGAAGTTGGTCTGTACATGAGGCAGGCACAAACAAATGCGTGATTCCATTGTCTTTCAATTTAGTTAGCATCTTCTCACATTGATGGGCTCTAGACACATCAAATATTGCCACTGTCTGCTGATTAAATTGAGCAAAGGGCAGCCAGTCACGTGTTTTGTTACCTTTATGGATAGTGGTTTAAGGTAGAGATCATACAGGTTACTTTAATAACCGATTGACTTAGTGTTGTAGGCTGCGTCGGCTTCCTTTGATGTTGCGCACTCAGACGAAAACACGGTGTAAGTGATTGACCTTGACATGTGTGTTATTTGTGATCATAGAGGTGATAGTATTGTTTTAATGTTGTTGGCTGCATCGGCTTCCATTGATGTTATTCACTTGGACAAAAAAACGGTGTCAGTATTGAACTTGTCAGGTTTTTGATTTGTGCTCATACATGTGAAAGTATTGTTATAAACATTCAAGTGACCGCCTTTTGTGTCGGCAGAGTTTTATTCTTTTTTATTCTTTATTTTGGGTATTTGTAGAGGTCAAACCACAAAATTAAACACTTAGTAATATGCAAACTTTGACAGGCAAAACCACGAATTTAAGTACCCACGAAAATGTCTTTTTTTACGAAACCACGAAAATTGAGCCCCACGAAAATAAATGATACTACAGTAATTGTGCCGTGCATTCTGGTGACAGTTCAGAATCCAGTTTCTTCAAGTACATCTGTTGGCTCACATTTATTAACAGCCCTGTATGCTTGTTTGCCTTTGTTCACTTTCAGATGTACTGTGCCACACACATCTTCTACTCTATTTACTTCTCTGTAAGATAATGCATCCAAGCAGATTCTTTAAAAAATGTTCCTTACCCTAGTTAACAACCTGTATGACAAAGCAAGTTCTATACATCTCTTTTATCTGCAAATGCTAAAATGTGCCACCTAACGAACAAATTCTTACCACATGTATTAAAAATCTTCAACTTAAATAGTCAAGATGGTCCTTGTGAAATTATTTTTCTAAAAATTTGCTGAAACCAGACTAAAAAAAAGCATATTCATATACATAATTTATGTGTTATAAATACATGAAATACATGTTAAGAATAAGAAATTGTCTGATGTTACTCTTCTACCTTTGCTTTCTTATATCACATGAAACAGAGCTAATGTTTGGAACACAAACAAGGCAAAACCAAAGAACAAAGACTGCCTGAATACCAATGACACACAATTTCATAATAACGGTGTTAGTCCCATATGAAGCCAAACTGACTAAATTCTGAACATAAAAATGCTCAAAACTTTTTGTGTATGTCACAGTGTTACCCATATGGCTGTAGAAAGCATACCTTGAGGTCAAATAGAATATGAGCTGTAATCTTTCTACTGCAGTATGATTACAAGTCACTACAGAAAATTTAGAACTAGCCAGGAAAGTAGCTCAGTAGCAAAGCTGAACTTTCAAAGAAAATCTTTTCTTGAAAAAGAAAGTAACATTCAGTTCTGTTTAAGAAGAAATTTTACAAATGGATTTAACCAGAGATCAATCCTAAATGTAACATTACTTTATTGTGTTAAAGAACATTGACATGGAGTGTTTACTTATACGAGACCAGTTTGTGATTTGTCATTTTTTTATATTTTTTACAAAATATTTAAACACAGTATAAAATAAACTTTAAATGACTGACACAAGCATAACAATATGTATTGATAACACATTATCCCTTACAATACTGCATTGAAGGTGAAACTGCATTGTGGGTATAGTACCATACCGGTAACATGATGATCAAGGAATAGGTGATGAGGCTACTAAAACTTGGTGACTTCATATTGCAAATACAGATTAAACCAATTGAGGGATACTAACTCACAATCCATGTGCAAAATGCTCCAGACATTAAAATGTTTTAAATGACCATATGCGACTCTCAGTGTTAATAATATTCATGTTGACATGGATAAAAGGATTAAATTTTATGAACATTTCTACACAACTGGACAAAAAAAATTGTATGCAAATGACTCCTACTGCAGTAGGGGCATATTATTTTTCTCATGTCCATCCATACTTCTCTCGCTCCATTGTCAATTTCCAAATATTTGCACAAAAACTGATGATTTTGCAGATATAAAATTCACACTACTTAATGTTTTAATACATATATGAACTTACAATATTTTTAATATATTTTATAGATTTGTCTGGGTTTTCAAACATTTGTTTTAGATTTATGTTTTGGCCTATTTTGAGTCAAACCTCTACTATCGGTTTATGTTTTATAAACTAAATACTAGTGTTAGTCAATATATACTTACTAAGCAATCAAAATGCATAATTCAAGGATGACTACTGATGTGATGAACCAATATACTGACATGTCTTCATTTTGTAACAAAAACACTATTTATCTCATTTTAAGAAATGCAGCATTTTTCATAAATTGATATATAGAATTTGCATTTCCGTTTAAATTGGTATAGCTGTACAAGTTTGGGTTTAATATATTATGTAATCATATAAAAGACAAAATTTAAATGCAAACCTCTGTAAGACTGGAATTGAGATGTCTGTCTGGGAAAAAGTATCTTTCTTTGCCTTCACAAAAGTAACACAGTCTGTATCTTGTGACTGGGGACTGGGCTGTCCTGGTCTAATTCTCTTGAAATACATACGGCCAGATGCCCCTAAAATTTAGATTAACATCTCCCAAGAAAAAATGCTAGGCTACCTTTGCAGGTAATGCAGTTAGCTATTGCTAGCTTCTCACAAAATTGTAAATTTAATGGCTTGCATATGAAAAAAATGTCCCAAGTCCTCATTAGATAGATACTATAAGAATATAAGCACCACAGCTAAGTGTATAGATGGTGTAGAGGGTAAGCATTGGATACTGAGTAAGGAACTGAAGGAAAAATGCCAGTTTCATCCATGTTTGAGTATGTATTTTATGCCAAGTACACATATAGATTGTTAAAAGGTGAGGTTCTAGTTTATCAATTATAACCAACTGACATGGGGATAGATGGGGTGGAGAAAATCCCTGGATATGAACCTACAGTGTAAGACTATTGTCATGAAGCATGTTATTTATTTAATCATGTTTAGTAAGGGCATGTGTGGATTTCTATAGTTCCCAAGCTATAGCTGTAACGGTCTCAATAGAAGTACATGTGGTATTCAATATTATGACCTTTACCTGTATCGGGTACAGGCAGGAAACATGTGACCATCAATTGCTACACCTATTCTATGTATCCAAGAAATATTGTTTTGCAATGCACTGTCAAATACAATATGTGGAGTTGTGTTTTGGATAATGAAGATATTATAACTAATCCCAAATCGTACAATTAAAAGTTAGAACATTATTTATCTATATATACAATCTGTTAAGTTTCTGTATAGCACTCAGACATGTACAATTTATAATTAAAAAATGTCCAACAATTTTGTCTTGAAAAACATTTACCTGTTCTTCTTGTTGCAAATTTTGTATTCAGTTCTTCTGAGTATTTCTCCCAGAATCTTTTGGAATGAAGCTTTGTTTCAGCTGCTAATTCAAGCAGTAATGTTGTTTCTGTTTCATTCCATTTGCTTTTAGTGGCCACCCCAAATATTAAATTCTCATTCTGCGATATAATTTTTAAATGACATACTGGTGTCTTATCATATAAACATGTAATAATAAACTTAAATGTTCTATTAAATGTTACAAACTGCTTAGTACAGAAAAAGAGATATGATGACATTTTATAGATATATTTCCAAATTGTCACAAAATAACATAATCAAATATATATTTTGTTTCATGATTTCTTTAAAATTTATTTCATGTTATTTACTTGAAAATCCAAACCTGTTAACAACACAACATTATTAAAAGGCCAGCTGGTCCAAAATATGCATGAGGAGTTCCAACTGAACTGAACAAAAAAGACTAGCTTTGTACAGGGATCTCTCTCAATTGTGGGTCTCTAAATGTAGATTTGTCTGTATTTCAATCAACAAAACAAAACAGCTATTGCAACATTTTTATGTTTCTGCATCTAAGGTGTGACATAAAATGTTACCCTTCTCCATCTGTCACAATGTATTCTATCCCTTCACAATGTTTCAGTCAATCACTTCACATGAACCAATGTAGCACAAATTTGAGTACGGGTTTGATATTCATAAAGTTGAAGTTCCATATATTTTTTTACTTTGGCAGGAGTATCCATTATATATTAACATAGATTAACATCTATAAAATTGGTAACTGCATTCATACAATGATAATCAATCAAGGTTTACATTATTAAAATAGGGAAAAATATTGCATAGAAATTTACCTGGTATGTGGGTCGCTTTGATTTAGCATATGGAGTGTAACCAGTTGGGGAGCTTCTCTCCCTTTTTCCAATTATGGAGTAATTATGGTCTGAAACTTGAAAAATTGATGGCACTCTGTCCCCTCTTTTCTTACAGTAGCTATGATAATCCTAGAGAGAAAATAAAATAATAGATGAGGAAAGACAAATCTACATTAACTTTTAAGGGCAATAATGACAAGTTTTCATTCTAAAATACCTTAACCCTTATTAAAGATGGCAAATATGCCCTTTTATATTTGAACCTTGATATGCAGTCTCAATCTGTATATTTGTAACCATGACACAATTACGAAATCAATAGTAAAATTATTGATAGTCAGTAAAAGTATTAACATTAAGAAATTTGTGGGAAACTCTTTAATAAGACTTTCACTTACAGTGTGAAATTTGTACGTTGAGACATGTTTTGCACAGCTTTGATAAGACTGATAAAAGAGGAAATATACGCATATGAATTTATTTTTTTTTTATAGGCCCTAGGCTGGCTTTATGGCGAAACTTAAAGCCCAAGTTTAGTATCAATTTGGCTACTATTTATGGAATACAACTTTTGTAGGGAGTGTCAGTGGAAAAGATTGGAGTTTTCTTAATGCAAGCGTATCACAAGCTTGAATATAAATATGCTGTCATGATCGTATGCAATATGCTTAATCAGTGGTGGTTCACGTGTTCTTGTTGTTGACATTGTTGTTAGGGGAAGGGAGCTGTCACGTGGCCTCACAAGTGGTTTAAACACTAGAAATAACTAAAAGACAGTCTTTTTAAAACCAAAAACTTTTTATGCAGCATTTTTTGTGTTATTCTGCGCAACGACAACACTATGCCTCCACAAGAACATATTGAGTTGACACATTTCTATAGTAAACCTAGACCAACAAGTTGTTGTCCACCTTTTTTTTGTTTTACTGGTGGCGGTGGAAAAAAAGGTGGAGAACAACTTGTTGGTCTATAAACGGTACCATGTCCGCCATTTTAATTTGTTCACTGGATTCTGCCATTCAGTAGTCCTTGCCTGGGGCTAGTGTATTAACCGACGACCCAGGATACCCGGATGGTCTGTCAATCGATCGCTTCCCGCAATCACATGACGTAAACTGGAAATGAAATGTATTTTAATAAAGGGTAAAGAACAACAATCGATACATATAGCCTCGAGTAACCACTTTTCGTTCACTTAACGTGAACTTTAACGCGTTCGTTATAATATTATGAGAATCTATTCAAATAAACCATAAAAAGTGTTAAACTATATCTACTTCATTTAATCAGCGTGAAAAAAAATTTGGCATTCATGTACATTAGTTCATATTTGCCGTTTTTCCGAGCGTGTGTATGTTTACTTATTTTCGGAAGTGATATCCATGGTTCGTGACACTGACTAAAAGTCATGTGGCATATGACCGGACCGTGCCAGTTAGACCAAGGTATGGATATTATTAGTTTATAGCGTCTCCGTATTTTTAAAATATATATATATATATATATATATATATATATATATATATATATATATATATGTATATATATATATATATATATATATATATATTTTTAAATGAATAATTTGTTTCCGTTAATTCTATATGCAGTTTGTGCACTTAAATTACAATTTTCTTGTTCTTTACCATATAGATACATGACTCAATAGACTGAGAGAGACAGACAGACATACAGAGAGACAGAGGGAGAGAGAAATTTAAAAATAGACACTGATGAATGGATACACATTTATTATAACAGATTCAATGTCTTTTGATATAGAATATATGTTTCTTATGAAATAATAATGAAATGAAGAAGTCCGTAGTGAATATACATTTCGAGTGTAAATTTTTCTTACCTTATATAAGAAACACACACGATTAAAACCAAATATTTACATTGATTATCTAGTTGTATTAATTCCAAAAGTTGGTTTTTCTGTTCAAAATATGTAAACAAAGTCATATCGTGATCAGCAGCGGTATCTTTAGGATATAATAGAAAATTCAAGGCCAAAATGTCTGACATAAAAAAGGCATTAGTGAAAACAGATTTTCATTATGATTTTTTTTAAATTACATGAAATTACCTCTTTTTGAATCTTATTTTGTTTGATTTTACTATATAATTAAAATCTGTCGCTCTTTTAGAACGTTGGTGACTCAGCTGATGACGTCATTATCTCGCAACAAGCGCGTTAGATCGCGAGAAGCGCACGATCGAAGTAGGCGCACAAAAGCTGGCATTTGGACGATATAATATCTTGAAGGTAAGTGTCTTTATTTACTAATTTGCCGATCGCTTATTTTTAGACCCTCAATACCATCTGCACATACAAGAATAATTCACGGTGTAAGCCAAACTGATCAAAATGCGCGTTTACTTTCCATATCCACTGCGCAAAACATGATGGGGACCGTTGCTATCACGGTACTAATTGTTTTTCCATAGACCTTAATGTTAACATTTGGTGAAATAAATATACCTTCTCTCCTATTTTAGCATGCATGTCACACACTGTCATAGAGAGCAATGTTAGATTGTCAATTTGACAGTGATAGAACCAGGTACTCCATTGCATTTAAGAGAGATAACTCTGCTGGAACTAGACAGGGGTAAGAGTTGTCCAGTCACAACAGACACATTTTCAGTGATGTGCATAACATTTTTAAAAAATCATAAAAAATGCAAAACATGATCTACATATGAATTGACATAATCTCACATGTTGCTAAGAGACTCAACTTTTTTTTAAGCCAGACAGCTACTATAACTCTTACATAATACACCAATCACAGCTAGTTTTGTTGTTTATTTCTGAATACTACACCTTAAGCTCCACCCCCTGGGCTTGCGCAATTGGTACCGTGATACCCGTTACCTGACGCTCATAATGGATCATCCATAAAGGACGTCCGCAAAGATGGGGGGAGGGGGTGTTTGTTCAAATGCGGACAAGGGGGGAGGGGGTGTAAAGGACCTTGCGGACGTCCGCAAGCTAGTATTTTTTTATATGATATTCTGTGTTGAACAGCTGTTTTAGGCCTACTGAATGTATTCCAGTATGTTTTGCGGACGTCCTTTATGGGTGATCCCTAAGTATAAATTATGTTAATTTCAATTTGTACGATTCGTGCCACAGAATATATATGAATGTGTTGTCTGACCATGCGACTGAAGAGCTAGTGCCTGAATAAAGACTTTTTTAAAGAAAGAACTTTCTGTTTATATTTTTCTTTGTTTTGAGCTACATGTTGTGATGAGATCAGTGAGCGTTGTATTTTGAGAGCACCAGCTATTATACTGCCAGACCATAGAGCAGTGTATAATGCTAGATGGGGACGTCCGCAGCCGGGGGGGGGGGGGTAAGCCACATGCGGACAAGGGGAGGGGGGTAGGAAAACAGGTATTATCTGCGGACGTCCTTTATGGACAACCCCTAACCAAGAGTAACGAATCGGAAAACGGTCACGTAACAATATATGCGTGCCTGCCCGAATGGCCGCACACGACTTAAATACAAGTATCATCATCGTGTGCGGAGCATCATGGGAGACTATGGTGGCAAGGGACAGTTTCGTAAATTGTCCCCTTCCAGTTTCTTAACTTAAGGCAATGATGTGACTTTTGAGCTATTATTGTTTAATAATTGAAGATATGGATATATTTGCGAATTAGGTGTTTCGGGCTTATGTTGTTCTTCAAATTGATGCGAGGCAAATTGAATTGATGTACACCTCCCATAGTCAGATTTCGGACCCAACCCAACTCAACAAAATTACGTTCTGGGTTCCCGGCTGCCACTGCGCAGTTTCTGCGCGCATAATCGGAAAAAGATGAAAAACGTGCAAAAGGTACTTAATCCACTAAATTACACTCATTTCTTTTGCTTTTTTCAAAGGTTCACCACAATAGCATGCTTCATGTGTTTTGGCCTAATATACAGTATTACTAGGCGTACTTTTTACAGGAGTAACAAATCACTTTTCCAGTGGTTTCTAGAAACACCGAAATACACTGAAAAACCGAAATACACAGAAATACACATGTATTTACATGTTCTCTCTGTATATATCAGTGTACACACAGGAATTATGATTTGTTTTTGTTTGAATAATAATATAAAGCAAAATAAAATATGATTTATGTGATTTTGATACGAATTATTTACTTTTTTCCTATTTATGGGTTGTTTTCACCAAGCAATCGACGCCATTTTATTCCCTACCAAAATCGATAGTTGACCTAGTTAGTTACGATGAAGAAGACAACAAAAAACGCAATGATCCATACTTCTTATCTCGATTCGCTTGCGGGTGACATTCGTGAGAGATACAACAAGAAAACTGCTTGAATACTGATTGATCCATATCAATTGCCTGCTGAAGCTTTTAGCGACGATCGGACGAAATGGCCTGAGGTCAGTTATGTGGACGTTGTCCGTTTTTTGATTTTTCAAGAATCGGCATACACAAAAGATCAGCTGAAGAACTACAAGTCGCTAGATGCATACAAGCTTTTCCAAGATGGCTGGATCAAAGAAATATTGCACAAGGAAATAAATGGGGTTCATTTGTTGAGAGCAAAGGTATTTTAACATTTTTTTCTTCTTCTTTCTATCTCTTTTCATAATGTAACTTTGGTCCATTAAAGGTAAACTTCAGTGAACTCCATTTTATCGCTACAGTATGTTGTTTATGACGACAGATTCATAGATTTGCAAGTAATTTCATATAGAATAATAGCATCTTAAATGTTATTTGGACTATTCAGCCGAGTTTCATAATGTTTGATGGTACATGTATACATTACACATCTACAAAAAGCTACTGTAATGATGGAATATTCAACATTATTTACTATAATTTGTAATGTTTCCTTCATTCTGTTTCATAATGTTTGATTGATAGTAAATGGATACAGTCCACATGTACAAAAAGCTACTGTAATGATGGAATATTCAACATTAGTTACAATAATTGGTAATGATTCATTCATTCTGAATTGCAGGTGACCCACTCTACGCGAGTCAGGGAGAAGCCTCTGGAGCCATGGGTTATTGTTGGCACAGATGGCAGTGTGGAATCTGCACATGCATGGGAGGACTCGGGGAATGTTGTACGCACATTGCAGCAGTTTTGTTTGCCTTGGAGACAGGTGCTAGAATACGCAAGGAAGCGACAGTGACGGATGTACCTGCATACTGGATGTTTCCTACCACAACAAAATTTGATACACCATACAAAAGACTTAAAGACATGGACTTACAGTCTGCAGCTAAAAAGAGAAAACTTTCAAATAATGAAACTTTGCATAAACCAGCAACATCGGACATACCATCACCTACAGCAAATGAGGAGAACTTATTTGTGGATGAACTTGACACAGTTATGCCAAATGCTGCAGCTCTGTCGTTATCACACAAGTTCTCAGAGAATTTTAAACCAAAGTTATTTTTTGCACAGTGGCCGATTGACTTGAGCTGATACTCGTAATGTAAATTATAAAATTGATAATTTAAATTTGCATCCAAAAAGATATGCCTCTGTTGCCTGTACTGGGGACTGTAAACACAGTTTATCAATTATTGCTGAAGCTTTAACTCAAGTATCTGTAAATTCAAGCTAAACATATATTATAACTCAATTGATAAATTTATTTAAACGTACCTACGACGAAATGTTTAGAACAAACAATCGTTTGTTCCCATCTCTCTTCAGTTTCAATGTCCTTTCTGTCTTTTTGTGTGTTGGCGTATACGATTTTATATATCACGGGAGAATACACTTCAAATCAAATGCTGGGAAAATTCAAAACTTGACACCAACAAAATGTTTGGAACAAACTATTGTTCTTTCCCACTTTTCCTCTGTTTTGATGTCTTTTCTGCTGATAGCTGCTTTCCATAATCTACGCCTTTCTTCCGATAATTTTCTTGTTTCGTCTCCTTGGTCGATAATAATTTTAGGTGTTTTGAAAAAACTTTAATCTTTCTGCACGCCTGGGTGATTCGAACACCCAAAAATACCACAAATAGGCATTGTAATGGTTCGATTTGAAATATAAACGCCGGTCGACGTGGCTAGGGAATCAAAATGGCTGACGTGTAGGCGCACACATTTTGTGACGTCACGTGAAAACAACGGATAGCACAATTCATGTAATGATGTCACTAGGTCGTACTTGATTCGACAGACCTGATACATGACGAATCGTAGTAATACATACACAGAGTGAAAGTGAAAAGTATCGAAGTATCAAAAGTATTTGCCGACATAATATTATATATTTACTTTAACTTTTAATTATATAGTTTTTTGACAAATAAATAATATTTAATTTAATTTTTGTTTAAAAGGTTTCCAAATATTTGGCAATAGTGAAACATGTATTTATATATACTGCTTTTGATGATATGACAGTTGATTGTAAGGGTGTTAAGAAAGTCTTCTTCTTGGAAATATGTGAACGGGGAATAGTCATACATGTTTGAATAATAATAAAAAGCAAAATAAACTTTGATTTAAATTTATATGAATTATTCACTCTTTACTTGATCTGACATATATATGAAAAACGGCGAATTGAAATACATACACAGAGTGAAAGTGAAATGTATCAAAGTACCAAAAGTGTATACGATAGTATATGCAAGAGTGAGATTAATATTGTGATCGTAACAAGCCACGATATATGATGATAGACAAAGACAACTCAGGAAAGCATTTTTGTAAAAAACATGTATTATTCATTCTTTGGCAGAATTTAATATTTATGTTTAATTACACACATAATGTATCAGGTTTCAATGAATGAATAATTTGAGCACACAGATGAATTAATTAATCCAATATTATTCAAGATTATGTTCCTCTTGAAAATCGAACTCCAAGTCATGTTGCACAAGACAAGGTAAAATAAACCTAACCGGAAACAATAAAATATAGCACATTATGACGAAATCTCTGGTTCATGTTTAGATTTTTTAGCTGTAATTGTCACAGTTCGTACATTAATTTTTTGTTTACTTTGTCCAGGTTTTCATCCATTAGTCCTTGATGCAACAACAGTTGTCTGACCGTCCGTAGAAATCATGTATTTTGTGTCTATGTCAATGTGGTGTCTGAAGCATTTGAACAAGTTAGTGCATTGTTGCTCTGTCATTTTTATCCAGTCTGTTTTTCTCGACTCAAATTGTTTATGACTGTCGGCAAGCCAGAATTCTCCAGTGCATACTTGAGCACTCCTCAGATTTCTGAATTGTCCGGTTACTAATTCATGTGTCAGTTGTACAAATTCCGTCAGCGTTTTCGTCTTTCAGTCAACTGTCTGTTTAAGAACCTGGTTCATGGACTCACAAATATTATTTTTCCCCATGCAGTCTATTTGATAGATTCTTAATGGATTATTGACTTTTAGTTTGATATTTGTCTTTAGTTTTTTCCGAAAGTAATTAAGAAATTTTCCTGAAATTCCAGCACAATGATTTTCTAAAACTTCACATTTATCATCAAAGCAAATACTGTCATTAGCGTCAACTAGTCCGTCTTTCCCAAAAATTTCTTTCAAGACATTGTTGCAGTCAGTCACGGTAACTGCGTCGTCTATCAATATAGGCCGAACGTTCTCTTGTAAATGGCGTGTGCACAGAACGTGAGTTGGAAATGGAAAAAATGACTAAGTTTCGAAATTGCTATTGTCGTGAATGAAGAGCAGTCCGAGAAAGATTGGTGGTTCACTTGTTCTGACTCGTTTTACCGTAAGTTGCTTGTAACTTGTTACCGTCACATGCATTTTACACAGCATAATAGTTTTGTCAATGCAAAGGACAGTCTGCCCGGAGCAACACAGATTCTTAATGTCTGTTATCTGTTCATCTGTGTACAAAATTACACAATGGGGTTTAGCGCTGGTCCGGATAACTGATCATACAAAAGGGTTATTTTCAGTTACCAAATTTTCGAAATGTCAAATTTGGTCAGCAATATTGTTGGTGTCTGGGAGCTTTTCTGTCCTTTGATTTTTGATAGTTTTGTTTGTCATAAATTTGTTCAAGTCTTGTCGGTTGGAACAGTTAACCATATTTTTATGTCAGTTTATTTAATATTTGATGCGGTTTCATTTTTCGAGTCATTTCTGTAATGTCATCTAAAACAAGGTCAGGAGTCTGCAAATATTCTGTTGTCTGTCGCGAGTTTCCATGCGGCGTTAAACCAGGAAATGTCCCTACATATTCAACCAGTGACAAATTACTTGCCAGACCCCCCTCCCCTAGCCATGTGACTCTCTTATTTTACATATTGTCCTTTTTAAACTGAGTATAGCACCTGTAGATCACGACAACTTGATCTTGGCCAGGTTGCGGATCAAAAGGTCGATACTCAGTTTTCCGCTTGACTTGTCTTTTTGAAGAATACTTCCCATTTTTAAAAAAAATCATGGTCAGATTCACGTCAGACAGCTAATAGTAGGATTTAGGGGATGCACCAGCAGATGTATCCCATACACCACAGTCGTCTGAAAAAGAACTTTTGCCATTATTCGATTTCTTTTCGAGGTTTTTCGCATTATTCACAATGAAGTAATAGAAATGGAACAAATAACACATGGATATTGATCCATCCTTGTTGCGTATGTTTGTGTATGTGATAATATCAGTATTGTATAAAGCTTTCATATCAAAACATTTACTTCTCAGTTATGAAATGTGTGCATAATAAAAGTCGGGCGTGATTTCTTTAAGTGTGCAATTAACGAATAATGACAACGTTGAGCAAAAGGGTGCCTTTTCTTTAATGTGCGCGACATTTGGCTTTAACTGGAGTAAGAAATGGATTCAGAGGGATGACAATAAAGTGTGTGCAGTCAATTCGAAAATGAATTAAGCCGACTTTCACTATCCATTCCGAATTAAGCGACTTAGAAAAAGATTGTTTCTTAACTTGAATAAGAAATGAGATCAAAGAGAGAACAATAAATGTGTGTGCAGTCAATTAGATCATTAATTAAGCGACTTGAAACAATATGAATTAAGCCGACTTACACCGTCCGTTCCGGAGATTACCTCCATTCCGGAATGCTTCTAACCACTTTTCCAGTGTTCATTCTTTGCTGCAGAGAATGTCAATTTTATGTTTTCACTCCAGAACCTTTTCAATAGACAGTGATAACATTATAAGCAAAGAAAATCATCCAGGATGTAGTCAATTGCTAAGTCAAGTGGAAACCTGATGACCTGTCATGCAAAAGAACTAGGATTGAATTCCACAATGATTAAACTAAAAAAAAAATTCCTATATGCTTTCTTATCTTATCATCCTTGAATCGTCCGCCATGTTTCTCACGACCTAACGCGCTTGTTTCGAGATAACGACGTCATCAACTTTAACCAGCGTTCTTCAAGAATGACAGCAAGTATTTAACAAGTAAAATCAGACAAAATGAGATTTAAATCGGTAATTTCATGTAATTTACAAAAATCAGAATGAAAATCTATATTTTGACTAATGCCTTATTTATGTCATACATTTTGGTCTTGAATTTTGTATTATATGCAATAGATAGGTCCGCTGATCACATGTTGGCTTTGTTTACGTTTCTTGAACAGGAAAACCCACTTTGGGAATTTATACTACTGCAAAGCCATGGTAAAGATTTGGTTTTAATCATGTGGGGTTCTTTAACAATGTAAGAAAAATTTCCACTGGAAATGTATATTCACTATGGATGTTTTCGTTTGATTATTATTTCATAATAAACATATTCTACATCAGAAGACATTGACTCTGTTATAATAAAATGTGTTTCCATTCGCCACTGTGTATTTCTAAATTTCTCTTCCTCTGTTTCTCTCTCTCTCAGTCTATTCATGTATTTATATGCGGCTAAAACACGGTATTGGTGCTGAGAGTAGTCTCACTCACTTAAAAAATTGAAATGTTTGATAGAACATTTCAATGAAGCTCATTATATACCCTAGGGTGTCCCCTAGTCAGATCAAGTTAGATTTAGCTTGAACATGCATGCGATTTTGTTTAACCATTATTTCAATTCATTGGTATAACAACAGTTACAGACACTACACTTGGTGTATAACATGCAAGAAAAACAGCATGAAAACTTTAAAACTTTATTTTTTTTCACAGTAACATCAGTAACAGGATATCAACATTTAAAGTAAACAACATAACTGGAAGTGGTAAACAACTTAATAACAAAATCAAAACATCTATGACAAAGGTATCACTAAGAAAAAAAACCTAACCATGAAACTTTTGCATAACAAACATAAAAGACATAGAATAATCTTATTTAGGCATTTATCTAACACCAAGAAGAATATTTAAACAAACAAAATCATTAATACTGGCCAAAAGTATTGCAAACTTCCATAAGAGTCAGAAGTACATTGTCCATAAAATTGGTTACAGACACTACAAAACTATAGCATTTCAATACAGCTGCAGAACCATACATATCTCCATAAAATTCACTTCAAAAATAATTCAACATGAACACATTGACTAGAATTATTCATTAAATGAATGTTGATTAGTTAATAAAATGATAAAACCACATTGTAACAGGTATATGTCCAATACTTGTGTTAAAATTATGAACTGGTAAATAGCACTTGAAAGTTTAATACTAAATAGTGTTTGTAAGAGTAAAATATTGAAGTATAATGAATGTTCAATAAATCATAGTCACTAAAGTATTGTTCAACCCAAGGTGCTGACTCAAACACAGACCCATATGTGATTGATCTTAAGGTTACAGACACTACACATTAAACCTTGACTTTATATTGTCATTTCAAATAGAAGTGCTTATGATTTTTTTCCAGATTTGACTTGAGCTTAGACAATTCAGCTGCATTAAACTTGAAATGACCCCTTTCATTGACTATTTGTGGAGCTTTTACCCTGTACAAGATAGCATCTAGAGCCTCTTGTGAATAATCATCTTTTTCAGGCCAAACATACATGTTGCCAGACTTTCTCATGTATTTAAGTCTAACTTCGTTATGAAGAATGTCTATTACTTCTGCTAAGTATACATCTAGAGGTCCCTTCTTTGGCTTAAGTCCTACAGCAACAAATTCTCCAGGGTGGTATTTCTCTATTGGTTTCTCTGTGTTGGTTGGTGCTTTTTTGTCAACTTTGATCTTCTTTGTCACAATGTTTTGTCTTTCTGTTGACTTCCGTTTCTTATTAGGCTTTTCGCTTGTTGCTGAGTTATGATCTTTCTGGTTACTTCCTTGTTTTCTTTTCTTGTCATTATTTTCTATTGTTGATGGATTCTTGTCTTTAAGTTGTTTTCCTTTCTGACTTAAATTATCTTTATTGAGTACTAACTTTCTCATTTCCCAGGCATTAACATTTTCGCTGAAGTTGCATCTCCCGTCAACCTTCATGCATTGCTCACAATAACAGCTCAGATTTCTTATGCTCAGTTCATAATCATTGCTTCCTGACTTTACAGCATGTAATTTTCTTGTACCTTGCAGTGTTTGCACATCAGTTTCTTCTCTATTTCTCTCAACATCTTTAACAAGGATGAACTCCCTTCTCGAAACTGTTTTAGCTTCATTATCTGTATTTTCCATTTTCAGTTTCTCTGTACAGAAATGATATACATCTTCTGCACAACCTATCACCTTTCTATTGCTGATTACAGCTCTGTAGCAAGCATTCTTGACTGTCGCACCGAGACCATCGCAAACACTCTTTCCATGTGATGTTTCGAAATAATTTCGTGTTACAGATGGCTTTTTCCTCAGACTTATGTCAGCAAAGGCTTTCTTCCCCTTATACTGGGCAGCACAGCCATCTGTCCACTCATGGATCTCCTCTACTTTCACACCTTTCTTCTTCAGAATTTCTATAGCTTTGTTCTCAAAAGTGATAGCTAAGTCTGCATCATGTTTGGTTTCTTCACTGATGCCAATAATGGCATGCTTTATCTTGAATTCTTTTTCTCCCTGTTTTTCTGTATAGTAACACATGATTGGATGTATTGTAACTTGGTTCCTGTCGAAGAATCCAGATTGTACTTCACTTTGAAAAACACACCCATAGTTCTCACTAAAGTCCATGACCATAGCAATAGAACCCTCACCAATTCTATCAACACAAATTCCCATCTGTTGCTGTTGCCATTTGGCCCTGAAAACGTGCTCTGGATACTCTTGCATGTCAGTTTCTAAGCATGTAATTAATGTTTTTATGTCTGTTTCTTTAGGCACACAGGAGATGCAACGCTTTACTTTATCATCTTTTGCTATTTCTATACTTTCCCATTGATGCCATGATATCTGCCTGTCACTATACTTTTCAACAAATGGTTTAAGGTAACTCTGCAAACATTTCACACCGCATTGTTTGCATTCTCTTCTTAAACATTTAATAGCTGGATTGGTGTCGTATTTACAAAAAGTAGCATCACTTAAGCTTTTCTTATCTACTGAAATTTCATCCAAATCTCCATTTTCTTTCACTGCTTTTTTTACATTTGTTAGTGCCTCACTTTTTAGGGCCACGTTACAGCACTTTTGGCATAAGCATGATCTTCTGCTTGTTTCAGACACCTTTTTAACATTCACTGGTTTCAATTTAGAAAATGAAGTTAATCCTATTTTGTGACTATGGTTCCTTAACTTGTAGTCTTTGTAGGCTTCTTCTAATGTCATAGTCATCACATGTTTTTGAAGTATTTCTTTTTGACCACCTTTTCTTACTTTCACAGTTTCACGTTTATTAGGCACTTCCCTACTGATTTCTGGACTTAGAAAAAAATCTTTCACAGATTTCTTTAATGGAGAGTTAAGTGCATCCCTTCTTCTTTTTCTTTGTTTCGTCTCCCACCATGTAGAGCTAGGTTTTTGCCCTTTCACTGATACTTTGAAATACTTTTTTAGTCTGTGTCTTTTATATTTCTTCAGTAATGCGTCACAAATGATGTTGTATGCATGTTTCTTTGCACCCCCTTTCCTTGTTTTCACTTCTGAAATGCTCTCTGACACAGATTGTATAACAGTATCTGTCAATTCAAGTTTTTTTCTGCAATCCGGTGTCATTATCATTATATTCCTATTTAGAAACTTTGATGTTGATGGAGATTCAATTAATTTACTTATGATGACTGCTTTTCTCTTTGGGGTATTTGGTAATACTTACTTTACCTTTTTTAATTGTCTGTACAGAGTTGCTTTAGGTAACACTTTATTCATTGGTGAATCTCTGGCTGACCCAGTATTTCCTATTTCACAATCAGTCTGAATACACTCTTGCTGTATACTTTCATTCAGTTTGATACGCATTCTCCATGCTTGGGTTCTTTTCACAGCTTCTTTCTTCTTTCTACTTAATTCAGCAGTTTTCGGACTTCTTAAATCAACACTCTTATTAACCGATATTGCCAGGGCTGCTTTTTCTTTCTTTTTCTGGCGATACCTTTTCATTTCTTCACGTTTTTTCCTTCTTAATTCTTGTTGAAGATTTGAATCGGAAAGTGATTGCTGTTTTTTTAGTAGTCTTGCATCTTTTCTTCTTTCTCTATCAACCCTTTTTAGCTCCTCATGTTTCGCCTTATTTTCCCTCTGTTTTTTTCTCCAGGCTTGTACCTTTAGCCTCGTCTTCTCCCTTCTAGCTTTAATCTTCTGTTCATCTTCTTCTGGCTTATCTTTGCTTCCTAAAAGCAAACAACTTCATTCTCATTTTTGTTCCTCTATGTATACGGATGAAATTTAGACTTTACAAAACATACTTGTAATGAGTACGCAATATGCTTTCATACATAAGCAAACTGGAATAACCTGTAGATTCTTAAAGAAAAGTATCTGATTGAAAAAGAAATAGCATAAAACCTGATGATTATTCAATGTTCTAGCATTTACAATGATTGCACACTTTCCTTAATAATGTAAACAACAGTCGGGTCAATTCACATGTCTAGTAGTGTCTGTAACCATTTGACAATATCAGCAATGTATCCAATACTAAGTCTGAGCTCATTGAATTCTCATAATATTTCTGTTTGAATTTACTAGTCTAATGATATGGAATGCAAAAATACTCAGTTTCAATTGCATATTGTAAGAAATCACTGAAAATGTTGCCTGTTATCAGAAATCTAGATGAAAGAAACTATAAATATACCAAAATATTACAAATTGCAGACAGACAATATGTCAAAATTTAGCCTTACACATCAATACTGTAATAGGAAACATAATTTGGCTTCATTTTTTTTAAAAAAAACAGGGATAAAGTCATAGACAGTATAAAAAGGGGATATTGGTTACAGACACTACAATTTAAGAGTGTGGTTTACCATTCAATACAAACTTACCAGAGTTGTTCCCAGAGGTTTGCTTTTGTCGTCTTCCCATGTCTTAGGGATGTACCATGGTAAAGAACAGAAAAAGTAATTAGGCAGCTTCTTCTAGGATAAGAAATTCAGGTTACATTGTCTTGTAGTAAATTACTCAAACAGACAGTGCTGCAAGAATGATGCAATATTCAATCAAGAGAGTTATTGCATCACTTTTTTGCTCTTGGCTGCAGAGGTAAATAGATGATGCAACATTACATCACATAAGATGGAACTTTCGATTGAGAAAAACAATGTTTTAATGACAAGTAGAACAATACTTTTATCTTTCATTTTTATACCTGTTTGTGTAGTGTCTGTAACTTTTTTTATTGAGTTGCTGTTTTTTAATGGTACAATACAGCACCACCAATTTTGGCCAACTTAGACATCACATGGATACACATGAGCCTTTGTAGGATTTATACTTTTCCATAATGAAACAACAAAATTATTGCCATATAAACTTGTAAAGGTTACAGACACTACAAAATTTAGAACTGGAAAGTTTGACAAAGAACAAGCTCTCAATCGAATATCTTGGCTAGCCATGTGATTTAAATGGTTTTACTACTTATTATAATATAAAGTCGAGTTCTAGATGTCAATAAAAGTTATAATGAATGTTATTTTGTACAAAATGTTGGCATATAACAACAGATTAGTGTTTGAATTTCAGTGTTGAAACAAAACTTCTACTGACGGTATTTTGCTTATAAAATCCATAATATTTTACCGATTTCTTTAATTCAAGAAGCAATATTTGCAGGATAGAATTCCGCATAAAACCAGACCAATAAATGCATAATTTCAGTATGATATTTAGAGAATTCTCTATTTTATATTCAAGCTTTTTTCGAGTGAGACTACATAACGCTCAAAAATGGCCATTTTTAGAGCTTGTTTCCATGCATATCTCAACAGTGGGTTACACTAACCTCTTGAAATTTTCAGGAAAGTAAGAGAGGTATATGCCAGGCTTACCAATCTTTAAAATTGGTTCATATCTTGTTTAATTTTTCTATTTCATGCATATAACATGAAAATTCCTTTATCAGCACCAATACCGTGTTTTAGCCGATGGTAAAGAACAAGCAAGCAGTAATATAAATGCAAAAACTGCATATAGAATTAACGGGGAAAAAATTCAGTTTTAAATATTATTTTTTTATATATTTCAAAAACACGGAGACGCTATAAACTAACAATATCCATACCCTGGCCTAACTGGCACATTCCGGTCATATGCCACGTGACTTTTTAGCCAGTGGCACAAACCAAGGATGCACCATGTAAATAAGTAAACTTGCACATGCTCGGAAAACGGTAATTCTGAACTATTGTACATGAATGCCCAAAAAATTGCAACGATGATTAAGTGAAGTACATATAGTTGAACATTTTCTATGGTTATTTGAATAGACTCTCACAATATTATAATGAATGCGTTAAAATTCATTTTAAAGGCACGAAATATGGAGGTTTGAGAATACTATAGTACATTCCGCACAGCAACGTAAATGATATTAGTGTCTGTTTCTCATTTAATTTTCATGTCACCGTCTCACAATGTAGCTAAAATTATCAAATTCGCTTTGTACACGAATGATATAAACATAATTTTTATCGTCATAGAGCGCAACACCATTTATTCGATACATGCTGAAAACCAGTGGTCTGCGTACATGGAATCCTTCATGTTCGTCCTGGTGTTGTGGAAGAGTCCATTTTTGATACAACAGTGAGCCTTATGGGAACCGTCGCATGCCACATATAAACAAACATTGTCTGCATTGTCTATAGTTTTCATTAATTAGCATTCTACTTTCACTTAAAATGTCAGTGTCAACAACAAAAAACAACCAATGAAAAAATTGTCGAAAAATGACTTTAATCAGCCTTAGAATATGAAGAAAAGCACAATAAACAGCTTTGAATAATAATAATAATAATTATAATGAACATTTTCCTACTGATCTATTTCACTTGTTCCAGATGTTATCTTAAACACTATTTTAAATGATTGCTAAATAACTTGTCTTCATTGTATTATTTGTGATTTAAAAAAAAAAGTAAATTATTTATTCATTTCTTCATTTATTTGAATCTGTATAATTTTTTCAACACCCATATTTAAATGCGGAAATTAACATTACATCAGTCATATAATCTCTTTAATTTGTATTACACAAGTTCATTGTTGTCAATGTCTGCCTTTATTTATATAGTTATAATCCAATCATAAATTCAATTTCTTTTTGTAAGCAATGTAAAACATTATTTTTAAAAATACATGAAAGATAAAAATTGTGCCTCCTATTATAATTTGTGAATAGTCCTGTTGGTTGATTCGAGAATTGTGTGCCTCCCCGCACCCCCAACCGGTATTTGATAAAAATGTTGTCCTTATTGTGTCCTTTAGTACATTGTTTTAATTTTAAAGGTAACAAACTGTTGCAATTCTGGCTATAAATATTATGAATTTGGCACTGGTATGAACCAAAATCCATGCTATAGGTTGGGGAAAATATATATTGTCTTGAATGGGGGAAAAACTAAAAATACTTTTTGGCCAAGTAAAAAATGATTGGGACTGTCAGAGGGTTCAATGTTCTTTTTTTTTTTTTTTACATTTAATTTACAGATAAGACCTGGAAATTATAAACTGCAACTGCAGTATGTTAAAACATTGCGATACAGACAGGTGTACAGCATAAAAAAGCAATTTTTTCGCTTGTGCAAATTTTGCAATATTTAATTCCAGATAATATTTTGTTTACATTAGGCAACAACAAAAATATGTTTCCAGTCGGCTGACCGTCCCTGTTTCTCACTGCCGACCCTATCACTTTTTTCCAACCAAGCCCCCCAACATTTTTTTTTTTTTTTTTAAATAAAAAAAAAAAAAAATCACATTGTTGAAATTGATTTGTGCATCTAATTGAGCTGGTTTTTTGCCCAGTACTTTGAAGCGCTTGAAATATTATTTGATTTCTATATAATGTTATTTTAAAATAAAACTTGTTTAACCTACCTGCCTACCCTAATTTTAAAACCAATGCAATAGAAAACATGTTTTTTTTTTTTTTTTTTGGGTCTTATACAAGTTTTTTTGTATTTCATAGTGATTTTTTTTTTATCCACACACATTATAAAATAGTGTGAGAATATTGATTTCACCTCCATCCATTTCTGTCTGTTCATAAGCCTTGCTATCTATTGTACATGCCTTATGGCTTTATTTCAATAAAATTGGATATAAATAAAACAAACTTTTTTATCGTAGCTCAGTATAGCTTGCTTGCAGGCTTGCCAAGCAATGATTAGATATTATAACTTATTATATATTTTATGCACAATTTTAAATTTAAAAACAACTATATATATATATATATATATTACACAATTTATTAATATTATAGTATATTTCATAGAATATAATTTATTTTAAATAAAAATATTTACTATATAATGTGTGAATAATTGTGAGAAAATTTAACATAATTTGATTAATAATATGTAACTAAAATATGTTTCAATGGAAATATACATAGAAGGGTGAGGGTCAGAAAAAAAGCAAATTAACATGCAGCCTAAAAGCCAAGTTTTCTAACATGACAATAATACAAGTTCCAATTTAATGATGTTAGTAATAGATTTCTTCCAGATTTTTTGTTCTATTGGTCATGGACCAGTAAAACTACTTATTAAATGACATTGTCTGTCATCCACCCATTATAAAAATGTGCTATTGCTACTCCAGGAATAGTTGGTTGTAAATGAAAAGAGTTCAGACTGGATTTCCAACTTGGTCATTTCATGATTTCCAAACATATTCTTGAGTAAAATGACACTCACTTTGAATTCATATAATGCTGAAAAGAATTGCAACAGTTTTTACTGTACTATGACTATTTGACATACTTGATTTATAGTAGGTTTATGAATGTACAATATTGTTTTCAAACCTGTAACCTTTATATATATATGTGAATGTATGAAAATTACTATATTAAATGTATAATGCACCTCAGTCAAAAGCCAACTCTATTATTATATGCTCCATGTAGTGTTTGATTTTTTTTGTTTTGCACTGCTCAGTTTATTTTGCAATGCACAGATAATTCATTTTTGTTTCATCTGCTTTAGTAGAGAACACAGTTATCATAATTTAAAACCAAACTTAGTTGGTTTCCTGAACAAAAGTTCAAACTTCAAAAGAAGAACAAAATAAATATTTTATATGAATATTTGTACTTTGATTATTCTGTACTCTTATATATATATATATATATATATATATATATATATATATATATATATATATATATATATATATATATGTGAGTGTGTGTGTGTGAGAGAGAGAGAGAGGCAGATGCATCCTCTAAGAATATCTCCCTCATATGGTCACGTGTAATTCAATCCATTCCCATGGACCACAATGTTATTGGGCCATAGACCATAATCTAAGATGTTTCTGAAAATGAATATGTTATCCTGCTAAATTTGACATATATTGTATATAAACTTTGATACAACAAGCCTTGATTCCCCATTTTAAGGCATCGGCGATATATATTGCACTGCTTTTTTTTATAACTAAACTACGGTGTACTGTCACCATTATTTTGCAGAAAGATAATTCCCAATTTTTAAATGTCATCTGGGATGCATACATTTTGATTAAAAGTAAAAAAAAAAAAAATGAACCTAATTAAACAATTAACTTCATACTTTTCATTCAGACTCCTTCTAATTTCATCATTAGGAAATTGAATCTATTGTACCTTGCATCACAGTATTCACCAACAACACTCATCCCAAGTTTTAAATGTTACCTTCACCACGTCTAGACTGATTCTGTAGTCTATAAGTAATTATTGGAGTCTATCCATATACAACCTTAAGCAGCATTGATTAGCACCCACTTTTAACGGTTATTTCAAGATTTCAGTTGTGCTGACTATACTATGGACTAAGACAAAAATACAATATTTTCATACAAGTACAGTGAAACCCCGCTGTAACGCAAATTCGGATATAATGCGATCGTGGCTCCCAAAATTTCATATATTCATTCGCACATGACTTTTTTTTTCAATGTACGAGAAATAGTGTTTAAAATGTGTATATTACAGTATCATTTTGGGGAAGAGATCGCGTATGAATTCGAGTATAATATGTTTGTGGCATGGTTTTTGAAATTTTATATACATGTACATGTATTTTTCTCATACACGGAAAAAAAAAAAAAATTTTCAGTACAAGAAATAGTGTATAAAAAGGTTATTATCATTTTTGGGAAGAGATCCTGTATGAATTCGATCGTGGTGTGGCTTCTGAAATTTAACAATTTCACAAATTTTTTGAAGTGTTATGCCAAAATAAACATTATCGGAAATGTTACTGATTACTGATCCATGAGTAAAGCCAGTAAGTCTTCTTTGTGTTTGTCTTCAATTCATTCTGTATACAATCATTGCTCAAACAATAGCCGACATGTTTTTCTTCTTTAACTGCATACACAACCGAGCATCAGACAATGTGGTGGTTGATAAAAGATTCTCACGATTTAATAAACATCAAAAAACGTAAGCCGCCAACACATGCGCTGGACTTCAATTCATCCTGTATGCAATCATTGCACAAACAATAGCCGAATTATGTTTCTTCTTTAACTGCATACACAACCAAGCACCAGACAATGCGGTGGTTGATCAAAGATTGTCATATGTGGGTGCTTATATAGAGACTAAGCTCGGGCGGCAAGATCAAAGATTGTCATATGTGGGTGCCTATGTAGAGACTGAGCTTGGGTGGCAAGATCACAGGGAGTTCAAAAAACCACTCTCTGTTACTTGGCACTGAACAAGTATGAAACTCGTGGCTCAATCAAAGGGTTGTCATGTGGGAAAACAAAGACGGATCGATATCCGATAGTAAACAGTGTTGACACCCTATTCATGCTATACATTAGACGTGTATTCGTTGTTCTCTGAATAAAGTAAAATATAGTAAAACCCCGCAATAACGCGACCCTGCTTTTTCTGCGATCAAATTTTATGGACCCCAAATATCGGGTTTATAGTGGGGTTTCACTGTACTGGTATGTACCAACATATCTGAGTTAGTATGAGTTGGAGAGTTCCATCTCATTCTTTTCACTAGAGAACCAATAGACTAGTGAGAGTGACCTAATTAGAAGTAAAGCCTAATATTTTTGTATCGTGTAATATGTACTATGTACAATAAATGTCATGACCATTCAGTCTATGATGAAGTGACCAGTTTCACACAATGCGGTGAAAATGGACATAAAACTTTTTAATTTGGTATAAAACTTAAAACACAGAATCATATTAGAGAAATTTAATTAGATTAAAAATTATTTGCAAGTTCAAGCTAGTTAGGATATTTAATTATCAGCACCTGGTCAATTACCATGCTTTGTTCACAAAGATTTCAAAATATTTTTAAAAATTATGTAAAAACACAGTCAAGATTTCTTGTTACTTATTACAATTGCAACTCTGTTATGGGTAACATTGACATATATAACTTATATTACGAGTTTAGTATGAACTTTATCTTGGACAATAAATGAATAACAACTGGATTTTCATTTTAAATCTGAACATAAACATGGAAGCTAACACATAGCCTCCACTTTTCAATTGCTCATCACAATTACATGTTTTCAATGTGGCATTACCTCCTTTGCCACATTATCATTATAATGCGATATGCCTCTATTCAATTCTGTTTCATATTTCAACAAACATTTATATGAGCATTGATAAGTAATTTCTAACTAACAAAATCTGTGCAACTATGCCAAAGGACAATTTGCTTGCAAGGTATTTCACCATCCCTACTGTAAGAAACATGCCATATAGTTATAGTGTACTAAACCTTCACAGTGGCTGAGTGGTTAAGTTTGTGACTCTAGATTGATTTCATATCAAACAAGGAAATAAAGTCATCACAAGGACTAGAGAAAATCCAATTAGTCTTTACAAATGACGACATAATCTTACATTAGGATAACATTTTCTTTAAGAATCATTGCTTCTTGGAACAACTGACCCGAGACAGGTTTTAAATGCAGTGAAGCTAACCCAGACTGGAATGATTTGTCGTTTGAATTCTCTCCAGACTGTTACCACTGTTTACACATCCCAACATTCCTATATGTTTAGATAAAAATATGAAAACAAGTTCATGAAAAGTTCACAAAACAACAGATGACCATGGATCCAACATGTTATCACGTAGGTTTTGTGAGTTAAAATACATGTACCAACAAGATGACCTTCAGGTTCTGAAGTATGGAGTTGCTTTTGTTTTTTAAAACCTTCCTTACTGCAGGCCTTCTTTGGATACATGCACTAGTATTTAACAAATAACATGACTTCCGTATTCATAGCCACATGTTATCAAGAAGTATCTGGCAGGTAATTATTACTATAAAACTTAAACAGTCAGGGAAAACTGCAATAATAGGGTCAATGGAATCTTCATTTTATATATAGTGAAGGAGTCCATATCTAGCCATAACAGTTGTATGAGCAGAAACATATTCTGGCAACTGTTTAAAAGTTTTTGGGAATATCGTGGTGATCATAATTTTAAACTTTAGCGTCTCTATCATGAATATACAAGGTCACTATCCCAGTGCTGATTTATTTGTCACTTGAATTTGTTTACTTTATAGTTTCTGCAAAAATAACTTCAGAAGGCAAATAGTAAACATTAAAGCTGATTGCATGCAGGCGAATTCGGTCTAGTACAGATCAAAGGTTATACTGATTTTGTGTCAAAGATATTTTTCATTATAATGCTACCATTTAGCATAAGTTCTGTAATAAGTTGTCTTATGCTAAATTATTATACTATCTCAATACTTCTATAAAGGATGGCCTCGAAAATAGGTAACTTCTTGTGGATGTTCTATGTCCTTAAAAAAAAGCAGCTCAAAACAAATAAAAACAAATGATAAACTTTTTTAAATTTCTAGTTAATGTCTGTTTTTGCTATGATTTGTCTGATGAGCAATAAAATCTATATTTTGATACAAAGAAAACGACTTGTTGCGAGAAACATAACGTCTGACATAATTTAAGTACATATATAGCTATGGTGGCACTCTCCAGTTTCGAACTTTGCATAGGGTTAGATTTTTAAAGAAAAAGAATTACCGTATTTCATGTTATTTTTCGTACCCTTTAATTTTTCGTACACCATATAGCTATAAAAATAATAAATAATTAAATGTATCTAATTTTTTCGTACATAGCACTTCGAATTTTTCGTTAAATCCTTTAAATTTTCGTACATAAAAAAGATCCGCTGTGAAGATTTACATTTGCAAAATATATCGAAAATTTTGCCTTTTTATTTTTACAACAACGAATAAGAGATTAAACTAATTTACAATTAAGGTGCTTTATGTTGCAAACTTCGCATAAATGTTTAATTGAGGCATCCAATAATGAAACATGAGATCAAGAAATAAAGAATTAATCACCATTTATAATCATGTACAAAAGCCTTTGATAATCTCATCTGGAAAGGGTAATTGTTTTGTTAACTGATAATCTATTCTCATTCATCAAACCGCCTTTCTTTGTCTTCTTTATCGGCGAGAAAATATAATGATTGATGTGTATGATCTGTTGTTGTCATTATAATAGCTGCTGCTGTTCATTAACAACTGGACAATGGCCTTTACAGTACATAATCCTTAAACAACATTGTTAATGAGTGCTCTTTATTAAGTCGGTCACTGTAACAAAGCACCACGCGCATTTTAAAACGAGTTCAGAAGCCATTTGATGTTTTGTTATCCGGGACCATCACGTGCCTGTAACAATTGAAATGTTACAAAATTATGCGGCTACTGCTATTCAGGAGGAAAACCCAAAGTTTCAGGGCTCGAGAGGATGGGTCAATAGCTTTTTCAAGCGAAATGGACTTGCGCTGAGATGCAGAACCTCCATATCTCAAAAACTACCGCGAGACCTGGAGGAAAAAATAGACTCTTTTACAAAATATATGAGAAGGATGCGGGAGGAGGAGGAATTTGAGGACCATTTAATTGGAAATATGGATGAAACACCCGTGTATTTCGACTTGGTACCCGGGAAGATAATTGATAGAGTCGGAATGAAAGAGGTGCGTGTTAGAGGTACTGGCAGTGACAAGCGCCATTTAACTTGCGTCTTGACATGCCTGGCATCTGGTGACTTGTTACCACCAATGATAATCTTTCGGGGAAAAAGAGAATTAAAAAATCTTAAGATCCCCAAGGGAGTGGTAGTGAAGGTTCAACAAAAAGCCTGGATGGACGAACACCTCATGCTGGAGTATATTGACGAAGTCTGGAAACCACACACGAAGCGCGTACCTTCTCACCTAGTGTTGGATTCATTCCGTGGCCATTTGACTGATGGAGTTAAAAAATCCATGAAAAAATCAAGAACAACAATGGCGGTAATTCCCGGTGGATGCACATGTAAACTGCAGCCACTGGACGTCTATTTAAATAAACCGTTCAAGGGACTGCTGCGGAAAAAATGGTCAAGCTATATGAAGGACCAAACTTCCAAAAGTATTGCAACCAGGGACGCTGGTAAAGAGACGACTGAAAAAATTCCAGCCCCTTCAAAGCAGCAGATGATCGATTGGATTTTTGAAGCCAATGAGGAGTTAAAGAAGAAAAAGGACATGATAATTAGCAGTTTTAAAGTAACTGGACTTTCAAATGCAGTTAATGGTAGGGAGGACCACTGTATAAGGAGTGACAATGCAGCTCCACTGGAAAATCTCTCTAGCGACGAAGATGATGAATGGTTTGAGGGCTTTGAGCTGGGAGATTTATAGAACTCTTGAACATTCTGAATTTTTCATTACATAATTTTATTGCATTTTTTGTTTATTCGCTTATGGTTGGATCGCAGATTATACGTTTGTAAATAATAACATTTTGTGTTTATAATATATATTTCCATGTACACATGTTTTCGTTTCTTTTGTCTGTCTGTCTGTCTCTCTACTCTCTCTCTCTCTGTATATATATATATATATATATATATATATATATATTCCATTGGCTACTAAATGCATTTGCCATTCGTATTTATTTTGAATGGCAAAAATCACATTTTTCAACCAACAGCTGTTATTATTGTCATTTTCCAACTGATACGTCAATACTGTTGTTGAGACAATGGCTTTGTCGGAAACCTTTTAAATACCCTATGGGTAGCCTCATTTCCCTACTGAGAGCCTCACTAATTTGAACTGTCAATGCGAATCTGGTCTTCAATCCGGTATTTACTGGAAATGACCCAGCTAAAGGTCTAGGCACATTTAATTAGCTTGTAATACATAGCCACTTGGTTTTTGTGACAATGAACATCCTAATTAGAACAAGAACGATTTATTTATTCAGGTTTTAATTGCCAATGGAATATAATAGTGCTCTTGTACGTGTGCAAATGAGGAAGAACACAATCGACAGGTAACTGAACAATAAAGATTAAAATCACATTGCAACCCCTCTCTCTCCAACAACTAAAAATAAAATGCAGCTCTGCGTGCGATCTTACACACAGACAGAACACTTTTTCATCTCTCTCTTGTACATGCATTCACTAGAAACGAAAAAGGTTCGAGTTATTTTATTTTGTATTGATTTCATAATGAGGTTACTGTTGCTGTAAGAAGACAATATCTAGTACACACCGACACGTTGTCCTCTCTCTCTCTCTCTCTCACACACACACACACTTACACATATTCATTGATAACAACAAAAGTCTTTTGGGATATTTTTTTAAAAATAAAAACTAATTAGGTTGAGAGCAAAATTAGGCAAAGCAATGTATGTTTATTTTTGCGTTAGTGATGTTATGTTACCCAGCATCGTGTGTCACATAACGGTAGATCTTGTTTAGGTCCGAACCCTTTATTTTTCGTACACGGTCAGTACTCCAAAATAATAATATTTTTTTTACATATAATTTTTCGTTCTCTGAAAAAAATAATTATTTTTTCGTGTACGAAAAAATACATAAAATACGGTACCCAGGTTTTCCTCACTGGCTGTCCTGGCTGTGTAAAAAAGGACCTTGTATATCTTAGGTATTGTTAAAGAACTTTGAATTCCCTTTATTTTGGTGTGTGATTGATGGGTGAAATTTAGAGTATACAGCTTGGTCTTACTTAAGATGTGCACCTCTCAAAAAACTGCTAGCTCCGCTTGGTCATTTTCACTTCGTGGTAAATTTAAAAAAAAAGAGCTCATAACTTTTTTTGCTTTTTATATATTTTGTGATTCATTCATTGTACTTTCAGAGGCTGGTATTGCATACTCTGGCAAATTTGTTTCGCTTTTTTAATAACTGCTGCAAATAGTGTTCTTTTGACTAATTCAGGCTGATTTTTCGAGTACTTTGGAGTGGCCATTTCTGTCTGCTGTGTGCTTAGATCATGTCCAATTTCCACAAGTACAATATGTAAAGAAATTTCAGCCACAGTACATGAAAGTAGCATAGAGGTATGCCAACATTCTCTCCATTGTGCATGTTGCAAATGCAAACAACTTCATCTAAAACTTGTTACTCTCTCAGAAGCACGTATTATCAGTAGAGTGGCCCCTATGCAACTGCCAAGAAAGCACAAGGGAAGCAACTACATTATGACTAAAAATAGCAGAATAGGAAAGCTGATCACTCCTTAATAAGCAATTGACTCTTCCATGGGTCATAGCGTCGTCAAAGAATTGGATGTAAACAAACCACCCTATTTCAGCCTGTATTGAATGCGATGTGTTTACGCTGTATGTCAAATCAAGTGGTACTAAAACAGTTCATGCGCGAAACGAGTAATATATTTTTAGCTATATTCAAATACGCTGACCAGAAAATTAACTGAGCTACAGATGCGGATATCATTCGCGATGCTGTGCGGAATGAACTATAATATTTTTTGTGTTGATGTGCACAAAAAGCAGCAGAACATCAAAGGAAAATGTGCTTGTTCTGAGTGAATAACGGATACATTTCATTTCATTTCTTGGGTGAAAAAAACCCAAGTATTTTCAGAGGAGACAATTTGGAGACAGACAATTCGAAGATGGACATTCCGGAGAATGGACAATTCGGAGATCGTGAGGAATGATTTCAGAGATGGAAAAGTCGAAAGACATGTTGCGGATATATAAAAGTACATTGTTTCATTGAGAACATGTTAGTTAAGTGTTAATAATACCTAGTGACGGCTGATGGTGTCGGAAAAAGCTATAACTTATGAAAATAGCTATCGCGTGTACACAAAAGAAAGGTCTTATGTAGTAATTGTTAAGAAGGCGCTTAATTATATCGGTTTGTAACAGTCTGTTTTTGACTGTGTTGCTGCATTTCACATCATCTTTTAATGTGTCTGCTGAAAGAATGTGGTTGAACATCAAAAGGATTATGTTTTATTGAGTAGACGTTAAGACATCGCCTATATGTTATGGTATTACATGGCAATTACTATTATTCAGTGATAGAATCTGGATTAGGAAAAGGTTTAAAAAATGTATTATCATGGTAACAGTTAAACACACACAGTTATATGTTGTCGTGTAACTGAACCCATAGGCGTTAATACAAAATCAATTCATTTAATCGTGTTTTTATTCTGTCTCCGAATTGTCCCCTCTCTGAATTGTCCATTCTCTGAAATGTCCCATCTCCGAATTGTCCCCTCCGAATTGCCCGGATACCCTACCTGTCACATAGGTGTGCTAATAATTCTCTGCTTGATACTGCAAATGTGCTTCAATTAACCAATTAAATCATTTCAAGAGATTGGAATTAAACCAAACATGTTTTCCATCAAGGGAAGACTATTTAATCTACCAAAGCAATACAGTAAATCAACAATGAGTCTTGTTCGTCTGCTTTAGAAATTTCAGCACTTGCATAAAGATGCAAGTGCTGAAAATCTGAACTTAAATTGTGTAAAATACTTACATTGTGTGTAATAAGCTCATATTTTTTGAATATGTGGGAGTAAAATTGTATCGCTGAGTAAAAGCACATGCATCTTTGTAAATAAGGCAAATCCAGGACATTTTTTTTAAACAAAAAATTTTTGGTGTGGAAACTCTCCCTGTATGTTCATGAGCAGTTCAATTCATAGCACACATGGAGATATTTGTTCACTGTATTGCATCATTTCATTACGGTTTAAAATAATACAAGAAACTATGAAAGGTAAAATATTACAGTATTTATTTTCTACAGCTCTCACAGTTCAAGATCTTTGTACTTAAACAGTAAAACCACCAGGTATTAGTGAACAAAGCCCGTTTGCTAACACTTGCAGTTTTAAGTATTTGGAAGCAGATAAATCTTTCATGTTTTAACTTAAATTATATTGGACTAGCTTGGTACTTGCCAGCAAAGGACAGTTCTTTTCTTTTTTTGTACTAAACTAATTGTGTAAGTTCATGATGCGATTTTAGAACAATTTACAAACTATTCAGAGCTCCCTTTCACTGTAACTGTCCTCTTTTCCATTTGTTTGAAGGTAGATACTATCATTTATAAAATTAATGCTAAGGAAACTTATGGTACTGTTAGACTTAGTTGGCAATGATTGTTGTCCTCTGAACAGTTAATAGTCAAAAGAAGCTGGGGTTCACAAATCTGTAAATTCAAGAGTGCCAGTGATGAGCTGCAAGGGAGGCAAATCTGCTCAAGTGTTTGATCATGATGTCTGTTATATGCAACTTTGTTTACCACAAAACACTCCACTCTTTGTGTTAGACACATGTCAACTATATCAAGAATATTTTAGGATCTTCATTTCATTTTTGGATGCATGAAAATTCCAACAGCTGAGACCTCAGTATGCAAGCTTTTTTTTCATCGAATTCTTTCATTTGATTAGTTTCTACAAAGCAAGTATCAGTCATGTAGCGTGCGAGCTATGAAACGAAGTTCAAGTGATTTTAATGGGATTACGTAAAACTCCTTGTTTGTTATATCCTAGCAGACAAGGAGATTCTGATACCTGTTAATCGATTGTCAGTGCCTAATGATCATTTTGATCAAAAGACTTATTACACATGCATGTGTTTTGACACCTCTCTTTGGAATCAGAACATCCTCTGACTTTTCCATCATGTGCTAGAAAAAAAAACTTGAATGTAAATAATGGCCATTTGGAACTGCCCTCGATCCCGTTTTCGCTATTACATCATAATAACCTCGTAACATCACAATGAATAGATCATGTGTCACCACTAACAGCAACGCAAGCGATGGTTGCAGACAATTGAAACTGGAAAATTTATTACATTTTTTCATTACAAAATTGCAGAAATAACATTAAAAATTAAATGTGCAGGTATTTGATTGATTGTTGAAACGTCGCAGAGTGTTATTTTCAAGACCAATCATGTTATATAAATCTGTTCCACGCACATCTAGCTGGATGTTCATCTGCCAAAAACTCAAAACTGTGGGAAGTATCTGTACGATTACCTCCAAGTCTCTTCAGAAAGTCAAAGTTAGTCAACTCGCATCAGAAAGAGACAAGGATGCTAATTTTAATCCATCATATTAAAAATCATTTTGCCATGTTTGGAACACTTGCATGATATCGTATTGCTTTTTTTTATAGAAAATTAGTGCCAAAATTTGGGGATTTAATTTGTATGCCTGAGGAATACGAACTCCCATGTTAATCATCAATTGTTTTTCGGTGTCATGTACAGATATACCTTCATTTTCAAGTGATTATCATGTGTACTATTCCAATGGCAACCTGACATAATTTCTTAGATGCCACGCGCAAGGCTGTAAATGAGCACGATTTTGCGAGACTAACCAACAGAAATTAGTGGATGCATCTACTTTTGATAAAGAAAACAGAATGCCAAAGAGACTGAGAGATTCGGGGAATGAATGATGGAATAGAACATTCCCATGGGCCGAAAAACGAGAAGACAATGGAACATATTAGTTTTATGTCCACATGGTGTTGTAACTGGGGAAGGTATAATGCAATGGAAACCCAATGAACACTAAACTTGCAAAGTTCAGCATAATCGCATCAAGACAAAGGGCCATGGATGTTTAAAACAAGCAACTGTAACAAAATTGATGAGGGTGATGGAGGATGGTCCAGAACTTGAAGATTTTGATCCTAAACCAGCTATGGAAATTTGTTAAAGTTTAAGAAGAAAAGTGAATGTAGTATGCGCATTGCTTGAAGATGAAATGAAATAAAGTGAATGTAATATGGTCATTTGTTTCTTCTTCCAGTGTGTTGGAAAATTGATTGATTTGAAATGGAATTAAGCTAATTAAATAAATTAATATAGAAAAGAAAGTGTAATCTCTTCTTTGATTCCTTCTAGCTACAAACAAAATTAAAGAATGGCAATGTAAAGGCATTGAGAATTTATACAGTTGTAACATCACAAACAATCACAATTATCACGGTTATCAACTGGCTTAATTTTTCATTGGTTTATTATAATACTAAATATTTCACAATGAATGAGCATTAGCAATCTGATGACATATATATTGGTGATACAACAATACACTCAATGTTCTTAATTATTGCAAGGGTAAAAACTGTATCTTTATTGGGACTGCAAGTTTTAGTACTGGGACTGCAAGTTTTAGTGCTGGGACTGCAACTTTTTTCAAGGAAGCAGTCCTGGACTTTCAAAATCCAGTGGAGAACCCTGATTATGAACAGATCTATGAATTAAGGAGGTATCCACTGAGGAAGATTACACTATACCTTTTACAGAGTTCTAACATTTTTACCTTTAGAAGGGTTTATCTTTCCGAAGTTTATATTTACATTTTTATAACTTTACTTTTAACTGACACCTTATATCCAGTATTGTGCTGACATGTCGTTAATTTCTAATTTCAGTCCATCCTGTGAGACTGAAGTTTTTTCAGTGAACTACATGTAGGTTATGAAATCTTTGATGTACCACCAGAGAAAATCATGGACTTTTTGAGGTAATGCCATTTATACACATAGATTTGATTATTTTATTTCAGCTCAACTAGTCAAAGACCAGAAGAGCTTATGGGATGCTCTGTTGTCTGTCATCCGCCCATCCATTAGCATGTTTGTTATCGTAACTCCTCCTAAACTACTTACAGGAATGCCATGAAATTCTACACACACATTCATCCCATGGTTTAGTTGGTACTGAATGAATATAGTGCAACTAGAACAGCCAGTATGGCCACCACAGTGGCCATTTTAAAAATATTGTTATCACAACTTCTCGAGAATAGATGGTCATATCAATATGGGGTTTTCACCAAACGACTTCTTCTGATGTCAAGTTGTTCGTAAATGAAAATGGTGATGATCTGTCATCCAGTATGGCCACCACAGCAGCCATCCAAGAAGTCTTGTTATCGCTACACCTCCTGAACGGAATGTCTATCAGTGATCTACATAAATGTTTGATAGCAAAAAGGTAAGCCCACAGTAAAAATGTTAAAATGTTTTAAAAATGTAAATTATCATCATAAAAGTGAAAAATGAACATCTATGATATATAAGAGAAGTACATATATTTACATAGTATTATTTATATCCCTAAGTTATAACATGATTTAATGTAAAACTCGTATGTCTTTGAATTTAAATAAAGGATCTCCTTCATGGCTGAGCAAATCCCATAGCCCAATTCATTTTCAAAGTTGGGCAAAGAAAATATTCCCAGTCGCTAGTTTGGGACAAGTGCTTTTTTCCTATTTTAAAAAAGTGGACTAGTGCTTATTTTCATACCATAATCACATTATATACCTTTATCTGGTCATTCATGCCTCCCAGGCGTACTGAATGCTTTATTTGTACCCCTCTCCATGTGTATCGCACCTACCAGTGGTCATTGATAACTTTTGCATGTGTATCGCACCTACCAGTGGTCATTGATAACTTTTGCATGTACACACATTCTGTATTGCCGCTTGACTGCATATTGTGCTAAGCGACCAAAGTATTGGCCAATCAAAACATGTGAAACAAAATAAAGCTGGTATCTTTAATTAGCAGTGTTTTAAACGGCTTTGTTGTATTGTGTTTACTCAAACCAGATTCTCGTGAACGACACACCCTTCGATATCAATCCAGCGAGTCAATCCAATTAAATTAATGAAAGGCACTTTACTGACATTAGTGTCGGTTCCCTTTATGAACTGATTAAATGGAAGTGATGATTCTGTAATTTTTAATTGATTATACAGAAGATTAACTTCCACATCCGACATTGTGTTTGAAGCAAAACAATTACAGTACACGCATCCCGTTTTTTATGAGAAAAAAAACACTTTCCCACGGTGGACCTAAATCCTTTTCATGCTGTGTCCGTCGTGGACAGGATATAGTGGTCGTTGTGGATTGTCCACGTCATGGTTCATAGTGGACAGATTAAGTTTCATTGCCCATTTGAAAGTCGCATCAATATAATTATGTAATAGTGGACGTCCACTGCCTCGCGTGGAACTTACCTCTCGGCTCAGCTACAGCACACAGTGCAGAATGCTCTTTTTAATATGTACGCAATGCCGTTTAATATTCAAAGACTTGCTCACTAAAATGCATTCATATACGTGTATTGAAAGAGATGAAAGATAAATTGCCAAGCAAAGAGTCACGAATGATGCTTCACAATTATACAAAGTTTAATTATCTTAATTTTAATGGGGGGGGAGAGATTCTGTTTTAAACAAACAAAAGGTAAAAGAAATGACACGTAAATACATGTATTAGCTGTGACTTTTTAAAAATTACTCCAGTCACTTTTAAATGGTTTGCTTAAATGTTCCCACACAATGAAATATGCATGGCACTATCCAGTATACAACCTCTACTATTCCAGCCTGTTTAGTACTTGCTACTCAAAAATACATGTCCATGCGACACATTTTCTCAGGAACTAGACACATGTTTACTTTTACCGCAGACCTACTGTTTTTACTCATACTCCACGAAGCATGTGATGCTGCATTCTATGACCAACAGCTTTAAAAAATATACTTAGGATTGCTGGTTTGGTCATCTGACGAGTTTAATCATACCAAATGGACTTGTGAAAGCGATAAAAAGTGTGTAATCACAATTGATTTGCTTCAATCTGCGAAACTTTTAAAATTTCTGATGTTTTTAATTAATGCATCATTCAGTAAGATTTATCTTGCTCTTTGGAATTACTTCTTTCTCCTCTTGTTTAACTTGTACTGTATTACACGCAAGCTGAACACATCATATCTATCAATAATGCATTGTACATCACCCGAAATTGCTAAGCCACCTGTTTGCCAAGACTATACAATCTATTTCTGTTATTGCACTGATTGCTGTAAACATGTGGCTTCTTACTTTTCACGGCTTTAAACTGGTATCCCTGGGTAGAACTTCATTAACTATTATGACCTGGAGGTGGAAAAGTTTTGGCTTCAGGGTTGTAAAGCCCAATTATTTCTTGTTTATTTTGAACCGTTAATATTAATTCTAAGGTCGTCGCAAATATTGTCAGGTTCAACTTGATTATTTTAGTAATGCTCACTCATTCAACTTTAGTAATGCTCACTCATTCGACTTTCAGTGTATTAAATTTCTGAAGCATTAAGTTCGTACATGGTTAATTATGACCAGATTCGACAATAGATAATAAGAAAATGAGACAAAGGACACCAATAGCAGGGGAATAACCCAATGAATTATATAAATTCTTGTTAAATAAAAAATGAATTGGCAAGCACCAATTTACATATTTACTTATTTAAATAAAGAGTAGATTCAAAATTTTATTTCTAATTTTTGTCAGTAGACGAATTTCAAGATGAAGATGAACAAAGCACAATTGAAAAATGCATACTCTCTAATTATCAATGCCTGTTTCCAAGTTAGCGATAAAAGCTACCGGTAATATCGATTGAAAGTTAAGGTGTATAATCTCTCTCTCTTTCTCTCTCTGATGTTTGCATGTAATGAACATATTTTTTACAAACAAAGATGCATTTTAAAAAAAAGAAAGCTTGTAGTGTAATACAGCTGTCGTAAACATGTAATAGCTTTGCATTGCTGCGATAGACTTGTTTTATATGCGTTGCGTTGAAAGATTAATTGGGAGAATACAAATTTTATATGGTTTAGTTTATACCGCTAGAAACCAGTTTTATTAAAAAATATCACAACTCGACCACACTGCGTTTCTTACTTAATATTACAAGTCCAAAATTCGTTTTTCCACACACAACAAAAACATTTTCATGTAGAAGTTAATGCTTCTTTTGAAACATCGGGCTAAAAAAATAAGATAGAAGCTCAACACCTTCCTGAATGGCCATTGTTAACAAGCGTAGCAGCCAACTTCAAAGTAAAAATGTCACTCCTCGGCTGGTGCTTGATGATAGATTCATGAAAAAAGTGATGAAGAGAGTAACCTTTTTCATAAAAATCACTTTGTTTATGGCATGAACAGCCACTGAAAGACAGCAGCCTTCAATACAGCGTCATCGAATTCGGCACATTTAAAAATTATCATACTCTCAAATAATCAGTCATTTTTCTAAGTCTACAGATAAAGGTATTTGTATCCTGCTTTCAATAATTTCTGTAAAGAAGGTTTTGGAAACTTTGTAGACATTAAAATGAAACTATGACAAATTAATAAACTAGTACAAGAAGTTCGTTTATGAAATATCATTTATTGAGAAAACACCCTGAAGTTATCGCTTCTGCCCAGGGGCAGGGTTGACGTGCTAATTGTTTATCTAACTCTCTTTCATTCAGGTCTTTCTAGCGCTTGCATTACAGGATGTTATCCCAGCTGAAGTGGTTTGATTAAACAGAAGCCCTTGGTGTTTTCATAACAACATTCCCACAACATACTTGAATTCTGATTTAAGTGCTACTGGGGGTTTGTGTGTGATAGGATTTAGCTTTAACAAAATTACACTTGTGATTTTTAAAAAATAAAATATTAATAATTTTAGATGTGAATCAGGACTATTGCAGCTTGTTAAATATAAATGCTTGGTCCATTATTGGGAAAATAAAAATTCTATATATAGTTTGCGTTACATACCACTAGAAACCAGTTTTATGTGACAATATCAAAACTTAACAGCTATGCATTTCTCTGTCTAAATTGCCTCTTCACAAACTATTATCTTCTTAGTTTTAAAGCGTTTGATTTTGTGACAACAAGAAACATTTTTATTCAATACGGCTAAAACACGGTATTGGTGCTGAGAGTAGTCTCACTCACTTAAAAAATTGAAATGTTTGATAGAACATTTCAATGAAGCTCATTATATACCCTAGGGTGTCCTCTAGTCAGATCAAGTTAGATTTAGCTTGAACATGCATGCGATTTTGTTTAACCATTATTTCAATTCATTGGTATAACAACAGTTACAGACACTACACTTGGTGTATAACATGCAAGAAAAACAGCATGAAAACTTTAAAACTTTATTTTTTTTCACAGTAACATCAGTAACAGGATATCAACATTTAAAGTAAACAACATAACTGGAAGTGGTAAACAACTTAATAACAAAATCAAAACATCTATGACAAAGGTATCACTAAGAAAAAAAACCTAACCATGAAACTTTTGCATAACAAACATAAAAGACATAGAATAATCTTATTTAGGCATTTATCTAACACCAAGAAGAATATTTAAACAAACAAAATCATTAATACTGGCCAAAAGTATTGCAAACTTCCATAAGAGTCAGAAGTACATTGTCCATAAAATTGGTTACAGACACTACAAAACTATAGCATTTCAATACAGCTGCAGAACCATACATATCTCCATAAAATTCACTTCAAAAATAATTCAACATGAACACATTGACTAGAATTATTCATTAAATGAATGTTGATTAGTTAATAAAATGATAAAACCACATTGTAACAGGTATATGTCCAATACTTGTGTTAAAATTATGAACTGGTAAATAGCACTTGAAAGTTTAATACTAAATAGTGTTTGTAAGAGTAAAATATTGAAGTATAATGAATGTTCAATAAATCATAGTCACTAAAGTATTGTTCAACCCAAGGTGCTGACTCAAACACAGACCCATATGTGATTGATCTTAAGGTTACAGACACTACACATTAAACCTTGACTTTATATTGTCATTTCAAATAGAAGTGCTTATGATTTTTTTCCAGATTTGACTTGAGCTTAGACAATTCAGCTGCATTAAACTTGAAATGACCCCTTTCATTGACTATTTGTGGAGCTTTTACCCTGTACAAGATAGCATCTAGAGCCTCTTGTGAATAATCATCTTTTTCAGGCCAAACATACATGTTGCCAGACTTTCTCATGTATTTAAGTCTAACTTCGTTATGAAGAATGTCTATTACTTCTGCTAAGTATACATCTAGAGGTCCCTTCTTTGGCTTAATTTGGAAAATGAAGTTAATCCTATTTTGTGACTATGGTTCCTTAACTTGTAGTCTTTGTAGGCTTCTTCTAATGTCATAGTCATCACATGTTTTTGAAGTATTTCTTTTTGACCACCTTTTCTTACTTTCACAGTTTCACGTTTATTAGGCACTTCCCTACTGATTTCTGGACTTAGAAAAAAATCTTTCACAGATTTCTTTAATGGAGAGTTAAGTGCATCCCTTCTTCTTTTTCTTTGTTTCGTCTCCCACCATGTAGAACTAGGTTTTTGCCCTTTCACTGATACTTTGAAATACTTTTTTAGTCTGTGTCTTTTATATTTCTTCAGTAATGCGTCACAAATGATGTTGTATGCATGTTTCTTTGCACCCCCTTTCCTTGTTTTCACTTCTGAAATGCTCTCTGACACAGATTGTATAACAGTATCTGTCAATTCAAGTTTTTTTCTGCAATCCGGTGTCATTATCATTATATTCCTATTTAAAAACTTTGATGTTGATGGAGATTCAATTAATTTACTTATGATGACTGCTTTTCTCTTTGGGGTATTTGGTAATACTTCCTTTACCTTTTTTAATTGTCTGTACAGAGTTGCTTTAGGTAACACTTTATTCATTGGTGAATCTCTGGCTGACCCAGTATTTCCTATTTCACAATCAGTCTGAATACACTCTTGCTGTATACTTTCATTCAGTTTGATACGCATTCTCCATGCTTGGGTTCTTTTCACAGCTTCTTTCTTCTTTCTACTTAATTCAGCAGTTTTCGGACTTCTTAAATCAACACTCTTATTAACCGATATTGCCAGGGCTGCTTTTTCTTTCTTTTTCTGGCGATACCTTTTCATTTCTTCACGTTTTTTCCTTCTTAATTCTTGTTGAAGATTTGAATCGGAAAGTGATTGCTGTTTTTTTAGTAGTCTTGCATCTTTTCTTCTTTCTCTATCAACCCTTTTTAGCTCCTCATGTTTCGCCTTATTTTCCCTCTGTTTTTTTCTCCAGGCTTGTACCTTTAGCCTCGTCTTCTCCCTTCTAGCTTTAATCTTCTGTTCATCTTCTTCTGGCTTATCTTTGCTTCCTAAAAGCAAACAACTTCATTCTCATTTTTGTTCCTCTATGTATACGGATGAAATTTAGACTTTACAAAACATACTTGTAATGAGTACGCAATATGCTTTCATACATAAGCAAACTGGAATAACCTGTAGATTCTTAAAGAAAAGTATCTGATTGAAAAAGAAATAGCATAAAACCTGATGATTATTCAATGTTCTAGCATTTACAATGATTGCACACTTTCCTTAATAATGTAAACAACAGTCGGGTCAATTCACATGTCTAGTAGTGTCTGTAACCATTTGACAATATCAGCAATGTATCCAATACTAAGTCTGAGCTCATTGAATTCTCATAATATTTCTGTTTGAATTTACTAGTCTAATGATATGGAATGCAAAAATACTCAGTTTCAATTGCATATTGTAAGAAATCACTGAAAATGTTGCCTGTTATCAGAAATCTAGATGAAAGAAACTATAAATATACCAAAATATTACAAATTGCAGACAGACAATATGTCAAAATTTAGCCTTACACATCAATACTGTAATAGGAAACATAATTTGGCTTCATTTTTTAAAAAAAAAACAGGGATAAAGTCATAGACAGTATAAAAAGGGGATATTGGTTACAGACACTACAATTTAAGAGTGTGGTTTACCATTCAATACAAACTTACCAGAGTTGTTCCCAGAGGTTTGCTTTTGTCGTCTTCCCATGTCTTAGGGATGTACCATGGTAAAGAACAGAAAAAGTAATTAGGCAGCTTCTTCTAGGATAAGAAATTCAGGTTACATTGTCTTGTAGTAAATTACTCAAACAGACAGTGCTGCAAGAATGATGCAATATTCAATCAAGAGAGTTATTGCATCACTTTTTTGCTCTTGGCTGCAGAGGTAAATAGATGATGCAACATTACATCACATAAGATGGAACTTTCTATTGAGAAAAACAATGTTTTAATGACAAGTAGAACAATACTTTTATCTTTCATTTTTATACCTGTTTGTGTAGTGTCTGTAACTTTTTTTATTGAGTTGCTGTTTTTTAATGGTACAATACAGCACCACCAATTTTGGCCAACTTGGACATCACATGGATACACATGAGCCTTTGTAGGATTTATACTTTTCCATAATGAAACAACAAAATTATTGCCATATAAACTTGTAAAGGTTACAGACACTACAAAATTTAGAACTGGAAAGTTTGACAAAGAACAAGCTCTCAATCGAATATCTTGGCTAGCCATGTGATTTAAATGGTTTTACTACTTATTATAATATAAAGTCGAGTTCTAGATGTCAATAAAAGTTATAATGAATGTTATTTTGTACAAAATGTTGGCATATAACAACAGATTAGTGTTTGAATTTCAGTGTTGAAACAAAACTTCTACTGACGGTATTTTGCTTATAAAATCCATAATATTTTACCGATTTCTTTAATTCAAGAAGCAATATTTGCAGGATAGAATTCCGCATAAAACCAGACCAATAAATGCATAATTTCAGTATGATATTTAGAGAATTCTCTATTTTATATTCAAGCTTTTTTCGAGTGAGACTACATAACGCTCAAAAATGGCCATTTTTAGAGCTTGTTTCCATGCATATCTCAACAATGGGTTACACTAACCTCTTGAAATTTTCAGGAAAGTAAGAGAGGTATATGCCAGGCTTACCAATCTTTAAAATTGGTTCATATCTTGTTTAATTTTTCTATTTCATGCATATAACATGAAAATTCCTTTATCAGCACCAATACCGTGTTTTAGCCGATAGTGTGTTTGTTTTGAAACATCAAAGCGAGACATTGACCAGTAGCTGCTAGGAACTGTCCAAATTTAAGTCATTTAAGACTTCTACTCTATCTACTCTATTTGCTTATTACACAATGGAGTGGGGTGAGGGGGGGGGGTTTGTAGGCTGGGAGAGAAAGAGAGATGGAGTGGATGGGATATAGTTTGAAACAACTACACTTGTTTTGATTTTTAGATAATTTAGACGTGCATCAAGGCCATTACACTTTTCGTCCCCCTAAATTTAAGTTAATTTGTAGGTCTCTAAATGGGAAAATAAAAATAATTATATTTAGTTTTTCATATAACACTAGAGACCAGTTTTACACGATAATATGAGAACTTAACATCAAATGCGTTTCTCAGTCCAAATTTGTTTTTCACAAACTAACATTGTTTTAGTTTTAAGGTGTCTGGTTTTGTGATATTTTTATTCAACCATTATTGTACTGTACATTTTGAAACATCAAAGCATAACATTGAACATTAGCTGATGACATGTAGAAACTGTCATGATGGACTGTTGTTGACTCGAGGCAGGAATCTACAGCAACAGGCGTAGTGACTGGCTTCAAAATAAGAATGATGATCTCAGCCAGTTCCTGGTGATGCATTGTAGATTCGTGAAAAAAGTGTGGACAGGAAGTAGCTTTTTTTCTCATTGAAATCACTTTGTTTATGCCATGAATGGCCACTGATAGAGCGCAACAGTCAATACAGTGTACACAATTCCGTGCATTTAAAAAGTTGCCGTACTCTCTCATGAACAATGTTATTTTCAAAGTTTAAGGGTAAAAGTACAGAAGAACCTTTCTGTAGTATAGCTCGTGTATCTTTTTTATTTTTATATGCTTTGGAAAGAATTATGACATACATGTCATAGTGTGCCGGTGTTCATAATTGTACATGTTCTATATAAATATTAGAGTGTTCATTTGTAATCTATTTTCAAGTTTTATATGTATTACTGCTTTCAATGATTTCTTCAAGGTGGGTCTTGGAAATGATATGGATATTAAAGGGAAACTATGACAAGTTCATAACCAGTACACAAAACACTTTTATGAAATATCATTTATTGAGAAAGAACATCGAAGTTACCGCTTGATGCAGAACAATGTCAATTTCCGCATCTGTATATGCTAACAGGTACATATATATATATTATATCAGCAGGGATGTACGTTGTAGCTAAGCAATATTTTGTGATGTACGCTTTACCATGAACAGGGGTGAAAAGATGTCCAAGAAATATAAAACCTCATTGTTTCAACGTTACGCGCGTTCGTCTGTATGTATCCTCAGCCAGGCTACTGATAAATACACAGGAAATGTTACCACTGTACAGGTAAAGGTATGAAATTGACACCTGTCATGTTTGTGTTTACAGTGTCGGAGTTTCTCCCATCTGTTTGTTTAGTGTGTCGACTCGTGGAGTGAATACAGTCCTACCCAGTTATATCGACATCACTTATGTCGACAAGCCGCCTATGTCGACAAAAAAGCAAAGTCCCGGTCCCTTGGTCTACTATTACTACCAAATTTGTCATGCTTATGTCGATGTCGAGATAAAAAATAAACGTACATGTCGACAGAAGCCCTTGGTCCCAACTTGAACAAATCCTTTGTTTTCTAATCATTTATGTCGACAAGCTGCCAGTTCCGACCCATACTTTGTTCAACAATTAGTTGATCTTGCCGCCAGGTCATTTATGTTGACAAGCGGCCAGTTCCGACCTGTACTTTGTTCAACAATTAGTTGATCTTGCCGCCAGGCTTTATGACTCTGTGGATTAAAAAACAGGCTTTTGTTTGGTCCTATAAAGTTGGCCTCTCGCGGCGACTTAAAAAACACATGTACCCTTCATCAAAGCAAGCCGGTTACAATGTTCAATAAAAACAATCCACCCTTCATTAAAAAAAAATCATCACCAAACTTGAATAAAAGCAATGAAATCTGATCGATTGTTGCATTTTCCAAAGTGATATGTGATTAAAACAAGTTTATTGTGCTGTGAAAGTTTCCTTTTTAACTTTATTTATGTTTACGATGGCTACCAACGGCAGCGTAAAACGCAGATTAAATTTACAGTCTCTGGAAACTAAATATCTGGCTGTTAAGGATGTTGAACATGGGGCATCTCGCAAATATGTCTGTGAAAACTTTCACTTAAACATAACACCCTGTCAGGATGGATGATAAACCAAAAAGTTGTTCTCCGCCTTATTTTTTTTTTACTGGTGGCGGACCAGTAAAAAAAAAAAACAAAAAAAAAAGGAGGAGAACAATTTGTTGGTCTAGATGGATGAAAGCTGCTGAGTCTATAAAGAAAGGCTACGTTGAAGGTAAATTAATCATATCAGCCGCATATCTCTTGTTCAATTTTATGTACTTTTCACGATGACTTCCGTAAATAAATACATGTTATCATTTCCCTGTGAATAGCCCCATCCCCTTGGTAGCCTCAGTAAGATGGGAACATTGCTTCAGGCTGACCAAAATCTAGGCCAATTTAAGTACATGTACATGTACTTTGTAGCATGTAAATAACAACTATGCAACCATGTGCTACTGGTGACAATGATTATCGTAGTGAATTGTGAAGACGTGTTAGATCAAATGAGGACAACCATTTTTTATACATGAGTTTCCTATCTGGATGTGACCGATGCATATATTTTCTAACATGAGACTCGTACACGAATTCATGGATTTTTCATATGCATGCACTTAATGCATTGTGGATTTTATTACACAAAGGTAACCAAAATGTAATTTGTCAATATAGATGTGTATTTCATGCTGGTTTTGTCTTCATGTACTCAAAATTTCCATTCTTTGTTTTCTCAAAGTGTAAATCCTGCTCATTGACGACAACTCCCCCCCCCATCCCCCACACACACACACACACTTATCTCGACATCCGCTTATGTCGACAATATTTCCTCGGGCCCGAGGATGTCGACATAAACGGGTAGGACTGTACAGTAGAATCAGCGAGGGGTGCCATAAAACCCACTATGACTGCAATAAAATCTGTGACGGATTTCCACTAGATTGAGTGGATTTACACTAGACTGGGGGAAAAATCCACCAGACTGAGTGGACATGCACTACTCACAGTGGGCACTTAATCCCCTGCTTATTTCTCCACGCCCACCAGATTGCATGGTGAATCATAAAAACACACAATGCGTGTACTGTATAGTGAATTAAGCTAATTAAAGAGCTGTCTCGGTTTATATTTAAAGGACAAAATGTATGTTATGATTACTTTGGAAGCAGTTGTCAGCAAGGTGATATTTACTATGTGGATAAAATGAATTTACTATATTATTTTTGCAAGGAATTTAATAAGGATGATTCAGAAAGGGAAAATCCATGTGAAAGTGGAGGGGTAAAGCATAAAACTGCAACTGAGTGTGAGGTAACTATTTGTCCAAAGAGACACACATATAAGCCAGACTCTGTGGCAGCAAAAAATGTAAATATGACAATACTAAGATGCAGATAAATTTTCAGCCACATTGGGTTGATAGTTATCCCAGGCTTGAATTCATTGACTCGGAAGGACAAATGTTTTGTATTTATTGACAAATTCAGGATTGAACCAATCAGGTCTCATGATGGTTCTGAACCTCACAAGGCCTGTATATGCATGACACTAGCCAGCATGTGCAGAAAATCCCTGAAGTTTGAGAGTTGCTGACACTCCAGTAGGAGAGGTTCTTTCAAAACTAAACGAGAGTAAAATTAAATAAATGAGAGCTCTTTAACATTTTGTACACTTACACATAGGTGGTAAAATGAATATTGCAGATAGAAAAACTGCATTGAAAGTATGTTATAAAAAAATTTAAAGCATGTTTTTTAGCTTACATAACTTTAATTTCAACTGAATTTGTTATATCTGAAAATTTTCAGTGAAAAAATACATGACTTTAAAGAATTTAAATGTTATGCTTCTTAAAATGGTATATAACTTTGAAAAATTATTTGAAAACCTTGTCCTGTAAAGCCAGATTGGTTAATGTCACTGCATTCTCTTGTGCTGATATACCACTGACTGAACAAATTTCCAGTTCAACACAACTGTCTGTCTGATTGGGCTTCATGAGGGTTAATAATTGCTCAAGAGAATGTGACCACATTTTAAAAAGAAACATTTTTGCATGAAGTTTTTCAAGTTTGTACAAATAATCCTGATCTGCCATCAAGTATAGTCACCATTTCTAAATTTGATTAAAAGTATCCAGGCCAACAGGGTTTTCAGGTTCGTACAAATGATGTCAATCCACCAACATTTTTCAAACATTACTAAAACGTTAAAACCTTGAAATGAGTTTTCAAATACTTCTTAACAGAATTGGAAGACATTTGATAAAATGACATCCTGGCATTAAGAGCTTTCAATCTGTTACAGATAATACCAATCTGCCATCAAATATGGCTTTTTTTTCCTTCAAATTTAGAAAAACCTTGAAAAAGACATGTAAAAAAAAAAAACTCCACAGAATTTGAGCAAATTCAACAGCACCAAGGCGTGAACGAGTATTTCAGTTTGTACAAGTCATGCCAATCCGTCATCAGATATAGATACCTTTACTAAAAAATAGAAAAGCATTTCAAAAATTTTATCTATACCACAATGCTCAACAGAATTTTATCAACTTTAACAGAAAACATATTTTGGCACAGTTTGGATAAAACTTGGTGGGACTGTTCTTTAGGATATGATGACCCTGAATTGTGTCAAGGGTGGCTAACCTAGTAATGTTTTGTCGCTTCCATACACCTGTGAAAATGTCATGAACAATTCTGGAATTATCCATGAATTGTTCTAGAACACTTGTTCATGAACCATTCATAAAATGCACATGAACATTTCATGAGCAGTTTGTGAACATTAAATGACTAAATTTTCAAGAACTCAAAGAATATTTCTAGAATATTAGTTCTTGAACATTTCATGTTGAAATGTTCATGAACTGTCCAAGAACTAATGTTCTAGAACAAGTATTGAATTCACCATTCATGAAAATTCGGCCATTTGATGTTCACGAACCGCTCATGAGGTGTTCATGTGCATTTTATGAATGGTTCATGAAAAGTGTTCTAGACCAATTCATGCACAATTCAAGAATTGTTCATGTCATTTTCACAGGGACAATTAGATACAGGCAAGCACAAGCCTGTATCCATAGAAAAGGGTTGAATCAAGGTAAAATATACTGCTGGAAAGTGACCCACAAAGCAAATAATTGTGCAGTCTATGGTGCCAAAACACATTAAACAGAATGAGCTTAATAATGAAATTCTGGAAAAACTTGAAGGCGGACAGTTGTCAGTTTTCAGAAAGTTGCAAATATATAACAACATCCACAGTGCTCCCGCATAATTCCCTAAGGTTAATAATATACCAACGCAATAAAAAGCTAAAATAAATAAAGTAACTAATAGACAAGGAATTTCAATATCTTTTCCAAACATATGTAAAGATTATTATTTTGATATGCAAATTAATGATTTTATAGACAACAGTTTTACATTATGTAGCAAATTTCTCACCATCACTATATCCAATTGTATAGGTGATAATTAATTTATCTGCAGAGTTTGCTTGCAAGATTGCGCAAGCAACTGTACTTGCATGTTGCCAAATTTTTTCTACGAGCTCCCACCTAGTCTGCTACAGTACAGCACACGTGGCTTTTCATTTCCTTACGTTTGGCAGTGGGGGTAGAGAGAGAGAGTGGAGAGGATAACAAAAAAAACCCTCCACCATCTCTCCACGCGTCCTGACAGAGTTGCTGCGGTGACTCCTGGAGAATAGCTCTGCACACCATGCTTTCTCGTGGATTTGCATCCGATGAACACCTCGGAATTGGACGTGGTTTTGATAATATGGGCGTGGTTTACTGTTCATGACCCTGGCAAGCATGCTCTAAAGAGGTTTAGACAGAGAGATACAGTACACGCATCGTGTTTTTATGAAAAAACACGTGGGCGTGGAGCTTAATCCTTTTCACGATTTGTCGTGGACAGGATATCGTGGTCGTCGTGGATTGTCCACGTCGTGGCTCGTAGTGGACGGATTAAGTTTTATTGCCCATTTGAAAGTCGCAGCAATATAATTATGTAAGAGTGGACGCCCACTACCACGCCCACTACCACGCGTGGAACTTACCTATCGGCTCAGCACACAGTGCAGAATGCTCTTTTTAATTTGTAAGCAATGCCATTTAATACTCAAAGACTTGCTCGCTAAAATGCATTCACATACGTGTATTGAAAGAGATGAAAGATAAATTGCCGAGAAAAGAGTCACGAATGATGCTTCACAAATTATACAAAGTTTAATTATCTTAATTTTAATGAGGGGGGGGGAGAGATTCTGTTTTAAACAAACAAAGGGTAAAATAAATCATACGTAAATACATGTATTAGCGGGTTTCATTCCGTTATTAAATTAAAAGAATGCGAGAAATGTTGTCATTTTGTTTTTAATTACCCCAGTCACTTTTAAATGGTCTGCTTAAAATGTTCCCACACAATGAAATATACACGGCGCTATGCAATATACAACCTCTACTATTCCAGCCTGTTTAGTACTTGCGACTCAAATATACATGTCCATGCGACATATTTTCTCAGGAACTAGACACGTGTTTACTTTTACCGTAGACCTACTGTTTTTCCTCCAATTCTACGAAGCACATGATGCTGCATTCTATGACCAACAGCTTTAAAAAATATACTTAAGACTGCTGGTTTGGTCATCTGATGAGTTTAATATTACCAAATGGACTGGTGAAAGCGATAAAAAGTGTGTAATCACGATTAATTTGCTTCAATTGGCGAAACTTTTAAAATTTCTGGTGTTTTAATTAATGTATCATTCAGTATGATTTATTTTGTGCTTTGGAATTACTTCTTTCTCCCCTTGTTTAACTTGTACTGTATTAACGCAAGCTGAACACATCATATCTCTCAATAATGCCTTGTACATCACCCGAAATTGCGACGCCACGTGTTTGCCAAGACTATAAAATCTATCTATATTATTGCACTCGTTGCTGTAAACATGTAGCTTCTTATTCTTCGTTAACTACTCCGACCTGGAGGTGGAAACGTTTTGGCTTCAGAGGTTGTAAATCCCAATTATTTCCTGTTCATTTTGAACCGTTCATATTAATTCTAAGGTGGTCGCGAATATTGTCAGGTCCACCTTGATTATTGCAGTAATGCTCTCTCATTGGACTTTCAGTCTATTAAATTTCTGAAGCATCAAGTTTGTACATGGTTAATTATTACCAGATTCGAGAATAATAGATAATAAGAAAATGAGATAAAGGACACTAATAGCAGGTGAATAAACCCAATGAATTATATAAATTCTTGTTAAATACAAAATGAATTGCCAAGCAGCGATTTACATATTAACTTACTTATATAAAGAGTGGAATCAAAACTGTATTTCTAAATTTTGTCAGTAGACGAATTCCAAAATGAAGATGAACGAGGCACATTTCTAAAATGCATACTCTCTAATTAGCAATGCCTGTTTCCAAGTTTGCGATGAAAGTTATGACTAACATCGATCGAAAGTTATGGTGCATAATCTCTCTCTCTCTCTCTATCTCATGTTTGCATGTGATAAACACATTTTATTACAAAAAAGATGCATTTAAAAATAAAAAAACAGAAAGCTTGTAGTGTAATACAGCTTTCTTAAACATGTAATAGCTTTGTGTTGCTGCGATAGATTTGTATTATATGCGCTGCGTTGCAAGATTAATTGGGAGAATACAAATTTTATATGGTTTATTTTATATACCGCTAGAAACCAGTTTTACGGAAAAATATCACAACTTGACCACATTGCGTTTCTCACTCCATATTACAAGTCCAAAATTCGTTGTTCCACACGCAACAAAAATAGTTTCATTCAGAAGTTAATGCTTCTTTTGAAACATCGGGGCTACAAAAAATAAGATAGAAGTTCAATACTTCATGAATGGCCATGGTTAACAAGCGTAGCGGCTAACGTCAAAGTAAAAATGTCACTCCTCGGCTGCTGCTTGATGATAGATTCATGAATAAAGTGACGAAGAAAGTAACCTTTTTCATAAAAAATCACTTCGTTTATGGCATGAACAGCCACTGAAAGAGAGCAACCTTCAATACCGTGTAGACGAATTCGGCTCATTTAAAAATTATCATACTCTGAAATAATCAGTCATTTTTCTAAGTCTACAGATAAGGTTATTTGTATCCTGGTTTCAATAATTTCTTTAAAGAATGTTTTGGAAACTGTGTAGACATTAAAGAAAAACTATGACAAATTAATAACTAGTACAAGAAGTTCTGTATGAAATATCATTTATTGAGAAAACACACTGAAGTTGCCGCTTATGCCCAGAGGCAGGGTTGACGTGCTATTTGTTTATCTAACGCTGTTTCATTCACGTCTTTCTAGCGCTTGCATTACAGGATGTTATGCCAGCTGAATTGGCTTCATTAAACAGAAACCCTTGGTGTTTTCATAACAATATTCCCATGACATATTTGTATTCTGATTTAAGTAATTTAACTTCTACTCTATGTGCTACTGGGAGTGCGGGCGTGATAGGATTTAGCTTAAACAAAATTACACTTGTTGTGATTTTTAGAAAATAAAATATTAATAATTTTACGTGACTCAGGACCATTGCAGCATGTTACATTTAAGTGCTTGTTTCCTTTATCAGGAAAATAACAATACTATATGCTTTATATGCTTTATATAGCGCTAGAAACCAGTTTTACGCTATAATATCAACACTTAACGGTTATGTGTTTCTGAGACTTTCTCTGTCTAAATTAGCTCTTCACAAACTAACATCTTCTTAGTTTTAAAGCGTTTGATTTTGCGATAACAAGAAACATTTTTATTCAAGTGTTTTTTTGTAAAAAAACATAGAAGCGCGACACTGACCAGTAGCTGCTAGGAATTGTTTTAATTTAAGTCATTTAAGACTTCAACTCTATTTGCTTATTACGCAACGGAGTGGGGAGGGGGGGTGTAGGCTGGGAGAGAAAGAGAGACGGAGGAGATGGGATATAGCTTAAAACAACTACACTTCTTCTGATTTGCATATAGTTTAGACGTGCATCAAGGCCAGTACCCTCCCCCCCCCCCCAAATTTAAGTTAAATGTTTTACACGATAATATGAGAACTTAACATCAAATGCGTTTCTCAATCCAAATTTGTTTTTCACAAACTAACATCTTTTTAGTTTTAAGGTGTGTGGTTTTGTGATATTTTCATTCAACAGTTATTGTACTGTACATTTTGAAACATCGAAGCGCGACATTGAACATTAGCTGATGACATGTATAAACTGTCATGACGGACTGTTGTTGACTCGAGGCAGGAAGCTACAGCAACAGGCATAGCAGCTGGTTTCAAAGTAAGAATGATACTCCTCAGCCAGTTCCTGGTGATGCAATGTAGATTCGTGAAAAAAGTGTGGACAGGAAATAACTTTTTTATCTCATTGAACTCACTTGTTTATGACATGAATGGCCACTGATAGAGCGCAACAGTCAATACAGTGTACACAATTCCGTGCATTTAAAAATTGCCGTACTGTCTCATAAACAATGTTATTTTAAAAGTTTAAGGGTAACAGTACAGAAGAACCTTTCCATAGTATAGCTCCTGTATCTTTTTTATTTTAAAATACTTTGGCAAGAATTATGACATACATGTCATAATGTGCCAGTTTTCATGATCGTACATGTTCGATATAAATATTACGGCGTTCGTTTGTAATCTCTTTTCGAGTTCTATATGTATTACTGCTTTCAATGATTTCTTCAAGGTGGGTCTTGCAAATGATATGGAAATTAAAGGGAAACTGACAAATTTATAAGCAGTACACAACACACTTTTATGAAATATCATTTATTGAGAAAGAACCTCGAGGTTACCGCATGATGCAGAACAATGTCAATTTCCGGATCTGTATATGCTAACAGGTACATATACATGTATTAAATAAGCAGGGATGTACTTTGTAGCTAAGCAAATATTTCTGATGTACGCTTTGTCATGGACAGGGGTGGAAAGATATCCAAGAAATATAAAACCTCATTTGTTCTACGTTACGCGCGTTCGTCTGTATGTATCCTCAGCCAGGCTACTGATAAATACACAGGAAATGTTACCACTGTACAGGTAAAGGTATGAAATTGATACCTGCCATGTTCGGGTTACGGTGTCGGAGTTTCTCCCATCTGTTTGTTTAGTGTGTCGACTCGCGGAGCGAATACAATAGAATCAGCGAGGGGTGCCATAAAACCCACTACGACTCACGACGACTGCAATAAAATCCGTCACGCACTTCCACTAGACTGAGTGGATTTTCACTAAATTAGTGTGAAAATCCACCAGACTGCGTGGACTTAAACTACTCATAGTGGACATTTAATCCCCTGCCCTCTCTCCACGCCCACGCAATTTTCGTGGTCAATCATAAAAACACGATGCGTGTACTGTAGGAACTGATTTATCTACATCGTTAACACTTTCGGGAGCAATTTGCTTTTTTTTACTGAAAAAACGTAATCGTGCAGTGAATTTTATAAATATTTCCTTGTTCTAATGAAGATAATGTATGATACATAATGCCAAATCAAATTTTAGATAATATTAACATAATGACAATACCTTGCAAACTGTATATTGTTATACTGTACTCCCCACAATGAAAAGAACGATAAACATCAAACAAATTAATAACAAAGTCGCATTCATACCTGGCTGAAGTGAAACAAAATCACACAAGTTCCGATGGTTACCCCATGCATGAGTTTTCATTCACATATTGTACGATTTCTTCTGACATGCAATCACAGCATTATAGAGGGGTAATTAAATCTTAAGAAAGCATAGTTCTGGCAGTTGCTGTATGAACATGCAAAAGCAAAAATTATTGCTTAAAAAAGCATTATTATTTTATTTTAAATTGTACTATTTCGTATTAATTACCCAAGTAGCGTTTTTTTTTATACCCCCACCCCCAATGGTCGCAGAATGTCATCCTTGATACATGTAGTTGACGCATGCACTTTTCGAATAACCTAGCACAAGAGAAGATATCAGTATGGTTTGTTTTCTTTCATATTGAGGTGTTGATAACCTAAAAGCACAACAGCAGCGCTTCTGCAGGTTTGTTTTCTTTGCCATTGAGTTGACAATAATAAATGTACCTGGGGATAAGTCAATCATACTGTATAACCACAGGCTATTCCATTGTTTGATTCTTGTAAAAGAAAAATCAGTGATAGAAAGAACTATTGAACTACAGTGAGAGTGAGTGGAGAGGATTAAGAAAAACCCCTCCACCATCACTCCATGCATCCTGACGGAGTTGTTGCGGAGAATAGCCCTGCACACCACGCTTTCTCGCGGAGTCGCATCCGATCACCACCGCGGAGCGGACGTGGTCTCGATAATATGGGCGTGGTTTACTGTTTATCACACATGCAAGCAGAGGTTGAGAGAGAGACGAGAGGTGGGGGGGGCACCGATTTATCTACATCGTTATCCCTCTGGGGAGCAATTTGCTAACTTTTTGATGCTGAAAAAAACGTAGTAATTAAGTTAATTATAAATATTTCCTTGTTCTAATGAAGATAATATATGATACATAGTGCCAAATCATATTTTAGATGATGAAAACGTAATGACAATGCCTTGCAAACTATTAATACTACATTTTGCGCAATGAATCTATTTTTTTTCTCTTTAATACTGTGTTATCGGAATCTAAACATGCATTCATATCCTTATTTCTTTTTCAGTAAACTCAATACAAAATTTTAATGATCATATGAAAGTCAGTGATATTGTACTACCCGCAATGAAAAGAACGATAAACATCGAACAAATTAATAACGAAGCTGCAGTCATACCTGACTGAAGTGAAACAAAATCGCTCAAGTTCCGATGGTTACTCCATGCATGAGTACTCATTCACATATTGTACGATTTTTTCTGACATCCAATCGGTTAAATAAAGCATTATTAAGATTTCACATCGTTATTTTATTTTAAACTGTACTAATTTGCATTAATTACCAAAGTAGCGGGTTTTTTTAAAATCAAAAATGGCCGCAAAAGGTCATCCTAGATACATGTAGTTGACACTTGCAAGTAACCTAGCACAAGAGAAGCCATCAGCACTGCTGATATTGACGTGTTAATTTCAAGTGTTAACTGTAAACCTAAAAGTACAACAGCAGCGCTTCTGCGGGTTTGTTTTCTTTGCCATTGATCTGACAAACTTCCGCATCAGATGAAATTAATGTTTAACTTTTTCTTTTCTGTTCGTTTTCCTATTGCATAATACAGAAAAATAAGATGAATAATTTTAGATCATTAACTCTTCTTAGTAAAGTTCCCCTCCCTCTCTCTCTCTCTCTCTCTCTCTCTATCTCTCTCTCATAAAATATGGAATCCAAAGCACTAATGCACAAGTCTTTGTAATCTATTACTATTAAAAACCATTTTTTTGGTGGGGGGGGGTGTACATGCTTCAGTAAGAGTTTAAGTATTCCATGATTGGCTAGTTTTCTTCAATTAGCGGCCGCCTCATTCACACTAAGCCAAAAAGATGTTCCTGCCATTAAAGTTTTTCGTGATTCTGCTTATGTTTTGAAGAGTTTTTCACTAATGCGAGTTTCAAAAAAAACGCTAAAATGCTTATTAATGTTAACCAAAATTTTTCTTTTTCGCTGCTTGACATGTCGACATTTTTAGTCAGTCGCCAGAATTAAAATATTAAAATCTGACTGATTATAAATCTCAACGTACACAAACTGAAATCTGGAAACGTGCAGTAGTGGTAAAAAAGTAATAACGTGCTAGACATTATAGTGTTATGGAGCAAAAGAGAAAGAAATTTTCCCACCACTGCACAGGAACTCCCGAGCACGTGCTCTAAAGTCGTGTGTGTGTTCATGGGCATCCGCAGGAATTTGGGGGGGGGCGCCGAAGTAAAAGGGATATATTTATTATTTTTTTTAAATCAGGGCGGGACAAGGCACAGAAACACGCTCAATAACCAAAGGCTCTAACAGTCACAAACAGGAAACTGCATTCTTTAATATCTGCGTAAAAATAATTAAAAGAGTATATTTTATTTTTATATTTTCGCCGTAGAAAAATGAGCAAATAATAGGATACACGTGAAGACAATACATCCATGCAAAATGCTCTAAATTTCTTGGAATATAAAATCTCAGAACATCTCAGATTTTAGAATTTTCCATATTATTTTTCATTTTGGTAATAAGCAGAGTTCAGATTAATTACTAACAATTATCAAACTTCCGTTGTTAATGGCGGGACCAGACCATAATTGCAGCTGTAAAGTACAACGCGCGTTAAGTCAGATGGCTTCATGTGATAAAAACACTGTTCCCAAGCTGAAACTTACATCATCCTTTGATGCAAACCCTTGTTAATATTTTACAACAGTGTTCACAATGGTCACTGCCTTGATTTCTGTAGAACATCCGCTGAAGTCAAGTCTTTATTAGGGAGAGACAATTGTATTTTCCAAGGGGGGGGGGGTAAATGCATGAAAACAATTGTCTTTCTCTGATTTTTGTAGTAGACGTTAATCCGTTCCATATTTCACTTAAAATAAATAAATATTGTGATTAAAGAACAAAAAATATCCTGGTCGAAAAAAACAAAACAACATATAAACCCCATATATTAAATGGTCAGTCCCTTACAGTACACATGGAGTCATAATATTCAGCCTCGTCACTCTGCTGTTACTGCTTAAAGACTAAGGACGCGGTTTGCATTTCAGTGTAAATTCAGTGTTTTAGGTTTGTTGTGGGGGGGGGGGTAAGCAGAAGCGGATGTCAATTTGGATTTTAATTGTCAGAGAATTACTTTCCTTTGGAACAAAATGATAAATTTATTCTGCTTCAGAAGCTCAGCAATGTGTACTTCTCGTCAAGTCAGTGCATAAGTTTGTTCATATTTCTTTGAAATAAATTGAAATCATAAACTTATTGCAAAAGAAGTCGATCAAGCTTTTATAAACAGTAATGTGTACTGAATATATAAGCCTTCTGAAATAACTTTTTTATTGTCCAAATATGATCGAAATAAAGACGACTGATTCTTCAAATGGTATCCGGTTGTAAATCACTCTTGACGTCTTCGTCTTTCCATAGGTGGTCTTCATTCATTGGCTGTTCAGATGTCAATCAGTAATGTTGACTAGCCCCTCCACGGTGGAGTTTACATCGGCGTGCTTGCCGAAACGCGGTGGTGATTTGTAGGTATTTATGCCAATTTATGCCTCCACCGCGGAGTGCTATCGCGGAGCTAGAGTGGAGGGGATTAAGTACCCCACCGCGATGCGTGGGGTTCCGAAAAATCACGTGAGCTGTACTGTAATCAATACAGCTAGTATAGAATTTTTGCATTTATCTGTTTATTGTCTTCCATACCTTGTATCAGTCGGATTAGTTTTTTAAAATGGACAATTGTCTTGCTCCAAACTACATGTACTTACAAAGATGTAATTTGACCCTTTGTTATTAACAATGAGACCTACAACACTCGATCATTCGGTAACCTTTATGTAGAACTACTTTGCATCCAATTTAATTCCCGTCTTTTACAATTTACTAACAGAAATTATAATATACCCATTTGTTGTATGTAACTACTGTATATTTGTATCACCAAGTAAACTTGAGCATCATACAGAAAAATGAGATGAACCTGTTGAAGCATTTCTGGATCAATAACTGTTTTAGTAAGGACTCTCTCCCCACTTCTCTCTCTCTCTCTCTTATAAAATATGGAATCCAAAGCATTACTGCTCTAATCATCATAATCAGTTGCACTTAACATTAGAAACATTTTTTTTTAACATGCTTCAGTAACAGTTTAAGTATTCCATGATTGGCTAGCTTTCTTCAATTAGCGGCCTCATCATTCACAGCAAGCCAAAAAGAAACTCATGACCTCATGCTCCAAAGTCGTGTCTGCGTCTTAGTCACACACTTTATTCACTCGACCACAGTAACTGTAGCTGTAAAGCAATATACCACACAGAAACATGCCAAACACTGTTCAAAGATATTAGTTTACATTTTTTGGCCTCAATAACCAAATGCTCCAACAGTCGCAAACAGGTAGCTGCATACTTTAATATCTGCATCGAAATAATGATAAGAAATAGATCAATATTATGATTAGTTTATTGTCATATCATTTCCATAGGATTTCCTTTTTTTTTTCTATGACGATACAAAAATTAATTTTTATATTTTCCGCTCACAGAAATGAATTAATAATATAATACATGTGGAGGTAATACATAAATGCAGAGTGCGCTGAATTTGTTGGAAATTAAAATCTCAGAACATCTTAGATTTGACAGTTTTCCACATTATTATTCAGTTCAGCAATAAGTTCAGATTAATTACGAACAATTATCAAACTTCGTTGTTAATGGCGGACCATAATTGGGGCTGTTATGTACAATGCATTAGATCACATGACTTCATATGATGAAAACACATCTTTCCCAATCTGAAATTTACATCATCTTTTGATGCTAATCCATGTCAATATTTTATAACTGTGTCGAGAATGGTCACTTCATTGATTTTTGTCAACATCCACTTGTGTCAAGTCTTTATTAGGAAGAGACCATTTAAGTCTGTAAAGTGTTGGGGGGGGGGGTAAATGCTTGAAAACAATTGCCTTGTTCTGATTTGTAATTAACAAATAGATATTATTCCATTCCTGACCTTTCTTTAAAGAAATTTATCTTGTTATGAAAGTAAAATATCCCGGTCGGAAAGAACATTATAGCCCATATATTAAATGATCAGTTCCTTACAGTAGACATGCAGTCAAAATTTAACTGGTTCAAATTTGTGTATATTCAGCCTCGTGACAGTGCCATTACTGCTTACTGACTAAGCACGTGGTTTGCAGTTCAGTGTAAATTTACTTTTCTGTTTGTTTGGTTGTTTTTTTTTAAACAGAAGCGGTTGTCAATTTGGAATTTAATTGTCCATATCTCAGAGTATTACTTTTCCTTTGGAACAATAGGTAACATTTATGCTGTTTGAGAGAAGTTTAACAAGGCGTGCCTGTTGTTGAGTCAGTGCGTAAGTTTATTCTGATTTCTCAGAATAAAGTAAAGGCCTTAAATTATTCTCAAAAAAGTAATTCAACTTTTTCTAAGTATACATGTACTGAATATACAAGACTTTTGAAATGATTTTTGTTATTGTCAAAATATATGATGGAAATAAAGACGACTGATTCTTCAAAATGGTATCTGGTTGTACAGTACACGCATCGCGTTTTTGTGATTCTCCACTCAATCCGGTGGACGTGGACAGATGGGGAGGGTATTAAGTGCCCACTACGAATAGTGGAAGTCCACTCAGGCTGGTGGATTTTCCCCCCAGTCTAGTGTAAATCCACTCAATCTAGAGGAAGTCCGTCATGGATTTTATTGCAGTTGTAGTAGGTTTTATTGAACCCCTTGCTGATTATGTTCAATTTGCTCCGCGAATCGACACACTAAACAAACAAGTCAGAGAAACTCCGACACCCTAAGCCCGAACATGGCAGGTGTTAATTTCATACCTTTACCTGTGCAGTGGTAACATTTCTTGTGGTATTTATCAGTAGCCTTGCTAAGGATACATACAGATGAACGTACATAACGTAGAAAAAAATATGAGGTTTTATATTTCTTGGATATCTTCCCACCCCTGTCCATGACAGAGCATAAATCAGAAAAATGTGCTTAACTACAATGTACATCCCTGCTGATTGAATACACGTACATGTATATGTATCTGTTAGCATATACAGAAGCGGAAATTTTCATACTGTTCTGCATCAAGCCGTAACTTAGATGTTCTTTCTCAATAAATGATATTTCATAAAAGTGTTTTGTGTACTGGTTATTAATTTGTCATAGTTTCCCTTTAATTTCCATACTATTTCCAAGACCCACTTTGAAGAAATTGCTGAAAATAGTAATACATATAAAACTCGAAAAGAGATTACTAACGAATGCCGTAATATTTATATCGAACATGTACAATCATGAACACTGGAACATTTTGATATATATGTCATAATTTTTTCCAAAGCATATTAAAACAAAAAATATACAGGAGCTATACTATGAAAATGTTCTTCTGTACTTTTACCCTTTGAAAATAACATTGTTTATGAGAGAGTACGTCAATTTTTTAAATGCATGGATTGTGTACACTGTATTGACTGTTGTGTTCTATCAGTAACCATTCACGTCATAAACAAAAAAATTTCAATGAGAAAAAAATTACTTCCTCTCCAATCTACATGCAGGTGTCACATTCAAGCCAGCAACAGTCAGTCAGGGCAGTTCCTACATGTCATCAGCTAATGTTCAATGTCGTGCTTCGATGTTTTGAAATGTACAGTAAATTAACTGTTGAATGAAAATGTCACAAAATCACACACCTTACAACTAAAAAGAGGTTAGTTTACGAAAAACAAATTTGGACTGAGAAACGCATTTGATGTTAAGTTTCGCATATTATCGTGTAAAACTGGTCTCTAGCATTATATGAAAATATAATTATTTTTATTTTCCCATTTAAAGACCTACCATTTAACTTAAATTTTGAAGAAAAAAAAGTGTAATGGCCTTGATGCGCATCGAAACTTCATTCCTTTTTTCTAAAAATCAGAACAAGTGTATTTGTTTAAAGCTATATGCCATTTCCTCCGTCTCTCTTTCTCTCCCAGCCTACAATCCCCCCTCACTCTGTTGCATAATAAGCAAATCGAGTAGAAGTCTTAAATGACTTAAATTAGGACAGTTCCTAGCAGCTACTGGTCAATGTCGCGCTTTGATGTTTGAAAATAAACACCGTTAAATGAAAATGTTTCTTGTTGTCACAAAATCAAATACTTCAAAACTTAGAAGATATTAGGTTGTGGAGGACGAATTTAGATAGAGAAATGCATAGCCGTTAAGTTTTGATATTATCACATAAAACTTGTGGTATGAAGAGGAAATGAGTGAGCACTACTGCAACAATCAAGGTGAACCTGACAATATTCGCGTCAACCTTAGAATTAATATATATGGTTTAAAATAAACAGGAAATAATTGGGATTTGTGACCTCTGAAGCCAAAACTTCTCCACCTCCAGGTCGGAGCAGTTATTGAAGTTCATCCAGGGATACCAGTTTAAAGCCATGAAAAATAAGAAGCCATATATTTACAGCAATCAGTTCAATCAGAGATAGATTTTATAGTCTTGGGAAACATGTGGTTTAGCAATTTTGGATGATGTACAAGGCAGTATTGATAGATATTATGTGTTCTGCTTGTGAGTAATACAGTACAAGTTAAACAAGGGGGAGAAAGAAGTATGAACAGGAAGAAATTTCACTTAGATAAAACTAAATCCATACCGAAATACAAAACTGGCGGCTATTTTTATTGTACAGTAAATTCAATCGTATCTACCGCAGTGTCGTTTGGGCAATTAATTATTTAAGTAATATCACGTTGTTGGCCTAACTGCTAAACCCAGTATAAATACGCATTTTAATCCATGTTCTTGGGCAACAAAATGTTTTATTTGTATTCATGTCAACTTCTTAAAAAGGATAATTGAGTCAAAATGTAACAAATTAGTAGCTAAACTGATCAACAATATTTGCTTGACATTCGGGGACAGTTTGCAATATTTATCATGTGGATTGAAAGAATGTACTTTTCCAAATAAAATTATATCTGCATTAACTGAAAATAATACATACAAGTTTATCTCTTACTGAAAATATTTAAGTGATTACATTTTTTTATCGCTTTCACCCGTCCATTTGGTATTATATTCGTCAGATGACTAAACCAGCAATTATAATTATATTTTTTAAGCTGTTGGTCATAGAATGCAGCATCACGTGCCTCATAGAGTCTGAATAAAAACAGTAGGTCTATGGTAAAAGTAAACGCATGTCTAGTTCCTGAGATAATGTGTCGCATGGACACGTATAGTTGAGTCGCAAGTACTAAACAGGCTGGACGAGTAGAGGTTGTATATTGGATAGCGCCATGTATATATATGTATATTTCATTGTGTGGAAACATGTTAAGCAAACAATTTAAAAGTGACTGGGAGAATGAAAAAATAAATCCTGATATTTCTCGCCTTTTATTTTAATAACGGAATGAAACCCGTTAATACATGTATTTACTTGTGATTTCTTTTTATATTTTGTTGGTTTAAAAACAGAATCTCTCTCTCTCATTAAAATTACTATAATTAAACTTTGTATAATTTGTGAAGCACCTAAATAGTCTCATGACTCTTTGCTTGGAATTTTATCTTTCATCTCTTGCAATACACGTTTGTGAATGTGTTTTAGTGGGAAAGTCTTTGACTATTAAACCAAATTATGTACAACTTAAAAGAGCATTCTGCACTGTGTACTGTAGCTGATCAGACAGGTAAGTTCCACGCGAGGTAGTGGGCGTCCACTATTACATAATTATATTGCTGCAATTTTCAAATGGGCAAAAAAACTTAATCCACCCACTACCAGCCATGACGTGGACTATCCACGAAGACCACTATATCCGGTCCATGATGGACACTGCATAAAAAGGATTAAGGTCCACAGTGGGAACTTGGATTTTCACAAAAATGCAATGTGTGTACTGTAAATCACTCTTGACGTCTCAGTCTTTCCTTGGGTGGTCTTCATTCATCGGCTGTTCAAATGTCAATTAGTAATGTCGAGCAGCCCCTCCATGGTGGAGTTGCAATCGGTGTGCCAGCCGAGGCATGGTGTTGATTTTTAGGTATTTATCCCTCCACTGTGGGGCGTTATTGTGGAGCAAAAGTAGAGGAGATTAAGTCCCCCACCACGAAGCATGGGTCTACGATAAATCACGTGAGCTGTACTGTAGCTACAGTTAAGATCGTAACAAGCTTATAATGAGCTTGCTGCAAGCTATCATAATCTCACATGTTTGATTTAGGATTGCATTTTTATAAGGGAACAGAGGAAACGTTGTATCCAAGAACGTAATAAACAATATTTACTGTAATATATATATATATATATATATATATATATATATATATATATATACACACATACAGGGTTCATTCTAGGCTGCCCCCTTGTGCCATTAACCCTTATTTTTCATCTTTAGTACAAAGCACTCCCCTTTATAGTGCCCATAGAGCGCATGAAAAGACCCAAGAAAAAATTTTAAATTGTTACAGTTGATTTTAGAATGAACTGAGCGTATTCCAAGCTTATTGAATAGAGTGTGCTCATGATCAAAGAAGCACAAGACGTTCAATTTCATTGGCTGATGGAATTGTCTTGCTGGTTGTAATTAGCTCGGGTACCAATGGAGAGCACATGATCCAAGATCACTGATAGAACATTTAAAGAAGCACGACAAAATCTTCAGCCAAAACACTACTCCCTTTATTTTCAAAGTAGTGTACAGAGAGAAAAAGAAATGTAAACTCAAATGTCAAATTTTGTTTTAAGGAGAATGGTTGTTCAAGCATGAGGAATTCAAATCCCAGTGTGGAAGACAGGATAGACTGATAATAATGACAGATGCTTGGCTCGTGGTTTTATTAATTTTTGCAATAAATATTCACTTTTCCAGCATTGAATAAATTGTTGTTGAGTCACACTACTGCACAGTTTGCTACAAATTCCTTGTCAACTAAAATAATCATGACCAGAAAAGTGGACACAGTTTTTTAAGCAGACATGAAAATTGCAGAAACCATGCTGCTGGCTGACTGTACAATGACTGATTCAAAGATTATAATGCTGGAAAAGTGAATATTTATTGCAGAAATTAATAAATGCATGAAGCAAGTGTCTGAGATAATAAAAAGTGTTTGAATTTCTTAAATAAACAAAATACAGGTATAGTTTTTTGCAATCCCTGTTTTTGTGTTGTTGTTTTTTTTCTTTCTAAATTACTCCACCTTCTGACATGTTAGGTGCCCAATGGACCCAATTTTTGTATTTCTGGTATGAACGCAATAGGAATGGTGATATTTTATACCTTCTCAGACACAAACACTACTGCAGAAGTAACAATAATGTATTTTATATTACAGACCAGAAAGAGGAGTGCCCTTACAGCTGTTCGTGTACCTTTCTCTACTGATTCTTGCTATAGGTAAGTACAAGATATTCAAACATCTTACAGCATATAAGTATGAAATCCTGAATCCCAAATTCCATGATACATGTAGTAATCTTTTCTTATTTAACCCTTTTCATATTGAAGTCCAATCAGACTGGCAGTTGTGTGGAACTGGAGATTTTTTCAGTCACTGGTGTAGCATCATGAGAGAATGCAGTGACGTTGGTCAGACTGGCTTTACAGGACAATTGTTTAAAATTATTTTTCAATGTTGTATACCATTTTAAAAAGCAAAACATTTTTCTTAAGGTCATATATTTTTTTACTGAAAATTTTCAGATGTAAAACTTCATTTGAAAGTAAAGCTACGTTAGCAAAAAAAACATGCTTTACTTTTTTTTATATATAACTTACTTTCAATGCAATTTTCCTATCTGCAATATTCATTTTACCTCCTATATGTAAGTGTATGAAATGGGGGGAATTTTATGCCATTTAAGAAGGTGACAAAATAATAAAAATTCATAAAGAATCTCAAAAGTTGTTAATTTTATTAAATTTACTCGCATGAGAATTGGAGAGCAAACAGAATAATCCTGACTGGCAAGTCGACAGAGCTTTTCATTTTGGTTCTTCATTGTTTTTATTCCACAATAAATTTTAATGTAATAATATCAGAGTTATGTTGGGATTATTTTGGTCCATTTCCAGGGATGCAGTAAAATTTCATAATATTATGCACACACTTTAGTGAAGTTCTCAAAATGTCCAGTTACAGTGCACGCATCATGTTTTTATGATTCATCACGCAATCTGGTGGGCGTGGAGAAATGGGCAGGGGATTAAGTGCCCACTATGAGTAGTGTAAGTCCACTCAGTCTGGTGGATTTTCCCCCCAGTCTAGTGTAAATTCACTCAATCTAGTGGAAGTCCATCACAGATTTTATTGCAGTCGTAGTGGGTTTTATGGCACCCTTCGCTGATTCTATTGTATTTGACACACTAAACAAACAGATCGGAGAAACTCCGACACCATAAACCTGAACATGGCAGGTGTCAATTTCATACCTTTACCTGTACAGTGGTAACATTTCTTGTGTATTTATCAGTAGCCTAGCTGAGGATACATACAGACGAACGTGCATAATGTAGAAAAAATATGAGGTTTTATATTTCTTGGATATCTGGACATTTTTCCACCCCTGTCCATGACAAAGCGTACATCAGAAATATTGCTTAGCTACAACGTACGTCCCTGCTAATTTAATACATGTATATGTATCTGTTAGCATATACAGATGCGGAAATTGACTATCATGAACATTGGGACATTATGACATGTATGTCATAATTCTTTCCAAAGTATATTAAAATAAAAAAGGTACACGAGCTATAACTATGGAAAGGTTCTTTTATACTTTTACCCTTAAACTTTGAAAATAACATTGTTTATGAAAGAGTACGACAATTTTTTAAATGCACGGAATTGTGTACACTGTATGACTGTTGCGCTCTATCAGTGGCCATTCATGTCATAAACAAAGTGATTTCAATGAGGAAAAAAGCTACTTCCTGTCCACACTTTTGTCACGAATCTACATTGCATCACCAGGCACTGGCTGACGATGGCTTGAATGAAAATATCACAAAACTACACACCTTAAAACTATAAAGATGTTAGTTTGTGAAATACAAATTTGGACTGAAAAACACATTTGATGTTAAGTTCTCATATTATCGTGTAAAACTGATCTCTAGCGTTATATGAAAATCTAAAAATAATTATCTTTATTTTCCCATTTAGAGACCTACCATTTAACTTAAATTTAGGGGGACAAAAATTTTAATGGCCTTGATGCACGTCTAAACTATCTAAAAATCAGAACAAGTGTAGTTGTTTCAAACTATATCCCATCCACTCCATCTCTCTTTCTCTCCCAGCCTACAATCCCCTCCCCACACACACAAACACACTGTTGCATAATAAGCAAATAGAGTAGAGGTCTTAAATGACTTAAATTAGGACAGTTCCTAGCAGCTACTGGTCAATGACTCACTTCAATGTTTCAGAATAAACACTGTTGAATACAAATATTTCTTGTTGTCACAAAATCAAACACTTTAAAACTTAGAAGATATTAGCTAGTGAAGAGGCAATTAAGACAGAGAAATGCATAGCCGTTAAGTTTTGATATTGTCGCGTAAAACTGGTTTCTAGCGGTATATAAAGCAAACTATATATAGTATTTTTATTTTCCCGATAAGGGACCAAGTGTTTAAATTCAACAAGCTGCAATGGTCCTAATTCACATCTAAAATTATTAATATTTTATTTTCTAAAAATCACAAGTGTAATTTTGTTAAAGTTAAATCCTATCACACCCTCACCCCCAGTAGCACTTAAATCAGAATTCAAGTATGTCTTGGGAATGTTGTTATGAAAACACCAAGGGCTTCTGTTTAATCAAACCACTTCAGCTGGGATAACATCCTGTAATGCAAGTGCTAGAAAGACGTGAATGAAAGAGAGTTAAATAAACAATTAGCGCGTCAACCCTGCCCCTGGGCAGAAGCGGTAACTTCAGGGTGTTTTCTCAATAAATGATATTTCATAAACGAACTTCTTGTACTAGTTATTAATTTGTCATAGTTTCCCTTTAATGTCTACAGAGTTTCCAAAACCTTCTTCACAGATATTATTGAAAGCAGGATACAAGTACCTTTATCTGTAGACTTAAAAAAATGACTGATTATTTGAGAGTATGATAATTTTTAAATGTGCCAAATTCGACGACACTGTATTGAAGGCTGCTGTCTTTCAGTGGCTGTTCATGCCATAAACAAAGTGATTTTTATGAAAAAGGTTACTCTCTTCGTCACTTTTTTCATGAATCTATCATCAAACACCAGCCGAGGAGTGACATTTTTACTCTGAAGTCAGCTGCTACTCTTGTTAACAATGGCCATTCAGGAAGGTGTTGAGCTTCTATCTTATTTTTTTAGCCCGATGTTTCAAAAGAAGCATTAACTTCTAAATGAAAACGTTTTTGTTGTGTGTGGAAAAGCTAATTTTGGACTTGTAATATGGAGTGAGAAATGCAATTAATCTTTCAACACAGCGCATATAAAACAAGTCTATCGCAGCAATGCAAAGCTATTACATGTTTACGACAGCTGTATTACACTACAAGCTTTCTTTTTTTTAAAATGCATCTTTGTAAAAAATGTGTTCATTACATGCAAACATCAGTCCAATGTTTCAAAAGAAGCATTAACTTCTAAATGAAAATGTTTTTGTTGTGTGTGGAAAAAACGAATTTTGGACTTGTAATATTAAGTGAGAAACGCAGTGTGATCAAGTTGTGATATTTTTGTGTAAAACTGGTTTCTAGCGGTATAAACTAAACCATATAAAATTTGTATTCTCCCAATTAATCTTTCAATGCAGCGCATATAAAACAAGTCTATCGCAGCAATGCAAAGCTGTTACATGTTTACGACAGCTGTATTGTACTACAAGCTTTTTTTTTTTTTTTTAATGCATCTTTTTTTGTAATAAATGTGTTCATTACATGCAAATATCAGAGAGAGAGAGAGAGATTATGCACCATAACTTTCAATCGATGTTACCAGTAGCTTTTATTGCTAGCTTGGAAACAGGCATTGATAATTAGAGAGGATGCATTTTTTAATTGTGCTTCGTTCACAGACAAAAATTAGAAATAAAATTTTGAATCTTCTCTTTATTTAAACAAGTAAGTAAATATGTAAATTGCTGCTTAGCAATTCATTTTGTATTTAACAAGAATTTATACAATTCATTGGGTTATTCACCTGCTATTAGTGTCCTTTATATCATTTTCTTATTATCTATTATTCTCGAATCTGGTCATAATTAACCATGTACAAACTTGATGCTTCAGAAATTTAATAGACTGAAAGTCGAATGAGTGAGCATTACTGCAATAATCAAGTGAACCTGACGATATTTGCGACCACCTTAGAATTAATATGAACGGTTCAAAATAAAGAGGAAAAAATTGGGTTTTACAAATGGCGGCAGTCGATGCACGGCAGATGCATTGCTCTGAAAACTCTGTGCAATCTGAAAGCATTAGCGATATTAACGGGTGTTTAATACATGAATTAAGTCCTGGAAGATTTCCATTGCTAAACGCTGCAAAGAATTTCATGTCAAGTAATATCAGTAATGGGGATCAGTCGTCTTCTCCATGTGCTCGTGGATCACCCACATCAACCCCTGCTAGCCACCATTGCCTGCACCTACTCCCGATGTCCAACAGCATGGTTGATGCTACCTTCTCTCAAAATTATACACAAGATGATATTGCGTACTATGATCTTGATTCTCGTCCTGAGGATATTGATAACCCGCAAGTATCACAGATTCCCAATCAGAAATATATAGACATGCTGGACAAATTCTTTAATCGAGAGCCAGCGGGTGTATATGTGGGTAAGCTCATAAACTTTACAAACAACAAAGAAAACCTTTTAAACTGGTACAGGACTATTTTAATAAGTCAGGCGCAATTGTTGCCAAACTGTCCACATGGTGCGCCAATTATTAGACGCAATTCAACAAAATTCAGTGCATCATATAAATATGCAAAGGATTGTTACAGTTTACAGCTTTTTATTCATGGAGAACAACCCGATGTTATTGAGGAACTATTCAATGGTCGGACAGTCACAACAGATTAGAAAATGTCTCCACACATGAAAACTACTCACTGAATAACAGAGTGGAAACAGCAGAACTTAAAGCAATCGTACACAGCTGTAAGAGTGACTTGAACTCAGTGCAACACGAACTTAATAAAACAATAGGTCATTTGAACAATCGGATTGACATACTTGAAAAACAAAGCAAAGAACTCTCTACCAACAACATACATCTTAAGCATGCCTTTCTCAGACTAAAGACCTTAGTAACAACTAAGTTTCAGCAATATGACAGCATAATGAAACACTCTCTTAATACAAACGTATCTTCTGTTGTTACGGGTAAAATTTCATATTTCAGTCACAGTGCAAATCAGCCAGCACGTGACCATCTACAAAATCAACAAACTAGAAGCAACGTTGAACAGCAATCTCAACACCAAATGAATTTAGACCCAGTAGCATCGTCTACAAGGTCAATGCCTAACTCACTACCACGTGGTCAAGTACAACCAGTGTGTAATGTTTCATCAGATGATAGTACGATTCACCCTATACGAGGCGATCTCCAGACGTCAACATGCAAGAGATACTCTGATGCCCTGAATGCAACTCTAAGCCCATCAGAGACAATCAACTCAGTCGCACAAACTCGCCGCACAGTATCTTCTTCTGATGATGATGAAAACACTTCTCCTAAATGGAGTGCATCTTCTTTCAGCATAATCTCAAGTACTGATATTGCAAATGAAGCATATGATCAACGGACTCAGTCTCTTGCCATTGATGGACAATCTAAAACAAGAGCAAGTTTAAAGGATATTAATGTATGTATGAAACCCAATCTTGTACAAACAAACAAAATGTCAATCCAAGAAAAACTATCTAACTTAGCTTATGGAAATAATTCTTCTAATAATTCTTCAAGTAATTCAGCATCCCCAAACACAGTAAAATCTCACCCACTATCAACAACAACAACAGGTCAAAATCTATCGGACCAGGAGGAACAAAACTTTGAAAATCCCGGTGAAGTTTTCATAGGGGTATATAGGAAAAGAAATGTCAGCTATTTTATTTGGGGAATTGATAATTCATCCACTAGGGTGGGCATCTATGCCCATTTCCATAAAAATGGCGTAAAAATAAGCTCTCTGGCCTTGTACCGCAGCAAATCTGGAATCTTATATGCACGTATAAATGTTAATTCACAATATGCACAAATAGTAGAATCGGAAGATTTCTCCTGGCCCGATGGTATCATTTGCACTCACTGGAAATCTCCTGCTAAAAGAGTCAAATCACTTGCTCAAAACTACAATAATAGATAACATATTCTATTTTATTATATCTCACTAACCTACTCCTTACATGATCTTTGAAACTACAAGAAAGCTCACAATGTCATTTTATTTCTTTACTTATGTAAACTAAGTGTAACAATGGCTTTAAATTTACTTTTATGGAATGTCAGAGGCATAATGTCATCAACAATATGTCTCGGCAACTTATTGGATCAGTATGACTGTGACATTGCATTCATAAATGAACACAAGCTTCGTCCACAAAATGCATCGTTTATGGATTCCATACATTCCAAATATGCAACTTTTACCTGTTGCGAGGAGACATCAGATCCCTTTGGGCCCATCAAATGTGGCAAATCAGGGGTCTCAATTATGTTTAACAAACAACTGGAACAAAAAATTTTACCAATGGAAAACATAAACAACAGAATTATAGGTGCAAAGCTTGTTGGTCTCTCTCACAAACCTCTATACTTACTCTGTGTCTACATGCCCTCAGAGAACGATATTAAGCTCTACCGTGAAATAATTGAGATTCTTGATGACTTGTACGAGCACCTCTCGGAAGAGGGGCATGTCATTATTGCAGGTGAGATGAACGCAAGTTTAATAGACTGCTCTAGAGTTAACGCCTGTAAATGTAAAGAATTAAAGGATTTTGTGGGCCGAAATCAGATAAAGGTGATAAATACTGCACCAAACTGTATCGGCCTGAAATATTCATATGCCCCTTTTCAAACCATGCTCGATTACATATTGACTGACAGCATTGTTAGTTCCAATGTTAAACGCTGTGATATAATCCAGGAAGGTAAAATTTCTACAACATCAGACCACTTACCTGTATTCTGTTCAGTTCCAATCCAAAACAATATAATCCTAAAGGTATCAAAATTGCACAACTTAATGGCATGGCACAAAGTCGGCAACAATGAGATTGGTCACTATCAGAACGCACTAGCACGTAACTTACAAGAACGCCTAACAAGAGAGATTAACGGTCCGCACGAAATAGACTGACTGTGCACTGATATAACTAAATGCATGCTACAAGCTGCACGAGACATGCTTCACATTAATTGCTTTAACCCACACACAAAGAAATACTGGAATGAAATATTAAAGCGAAGTCATAAAATAGAATGTGAAGCATGCATAGTCTGGGTCAAACAAGGCAGGCCAAGAGGCTTGCATCATGAAACATATGCTCTGTATAAAAAAGCAAAGCGTGAATTCAGAAACGCTCAACGAATAGCTAGTGAATCTTTTCTGAATAACTCCCGGAATGAAATTCAAGAAGCGGCCGAATGCGATTTATGCCTTTTTTGGCATTTAATTAAGAAGAGCAAGCCAAACAAACAAAAATCTTGTGTTGAAATTTGTTATGGTGGTAAGACATATTCTGACCCACCTTCGGTAGCTGGTGCTTTTGCAGATTTTTTTTCTGAATTGTACACACTGAAAGATTATGATATTTATGACAAAGACTTTTATAACTCAGTAGAGAAAACAATCTGTGATCGCAAACATTATTCTAAGAAGTACGTACATAAACAAGAAACTTTAGATGATGAAATCACTGAGCAAGAACTATGCAGCGCACTTCGTACGTTAAAAAAGTTGAAAGTTCCAAGTCATGATCATTTTCAAAATGAGCACCTTTTATCTATGGTGGTCCTAAGCTAAATAAAACAATCTTAAAATTTTTCAACTCGATATTAAAGCATGAATATATACAAGTACATGGAGAAGAGGTCTTACCGTGCCCATCTACAAATGTAATGGGGAAAAGCAGAGCTGATCCCGATAGTTATTGGCCAATATCCTTGTTACCAGTGCTGTACAAATTATTTGAAAAAATTGTGCAAGCAAAAATTAATAACTTCTTGGTGACGAAGGAAACCATATTCCCTAATCCACAACAACAAGGCTTTCAAAAGAATCTAAGCTGCCTCACGGCCTCTTTTAATCTTCAAGAGGTCATTTATTATAACTCTGACTGTGGTAGCCCTACCTTTGCTGCCTTTCTCAATACTCAAAAAGCCTTTGACACCGTTTGGCATGCCGTTCTACTCTTGAAACTATATAATTGGGGAATTTGGGGGTAAATCTGGAGAATAATAGGGAATACATATCAAAGTGTACAAAGTGCAGTCGTGGTTAGCAAATACCAGTCTAGATGGCTCGATATCAAGCGAGGTGTTAGATAAGGAGGCATCCTGTCCTCATTTTTGTTTCTGGTATTTATAGACGAGTTGTTGCAGCACTTAGTAAAAAGCACACTAGGGTGTAAAATTGAAAGTTTAGAGTGCTGCTGCCCTACGCTTGCAGATGACCTCACGTGCCTGTCAAATTCTCCAGATAACTTAGCTAAAATGCTAGAATTTATTCTCAAATATTCTAAAAAATGGAATTACAAACTAAACTCTACAAAGTCATATATTATAATATTTGGCAAGAAAAGAAATTTTAACTATAAGCTGTCTCCAACACTTAACTAAATAATTAATGAAACTGACTCCGTCACTCACCTAGGAATACTACAGGATAGATCATGTTGTTCCATCAGCCGCACCCACAATGCTTGCAGAAGAGCAAGGCAAGTCTTTTTTGGTCTTGCACACATTGGGATGGGTACCCTAAACCTAAACCCCAAAACATCAGCGAGTTTACATAAGAAAATCGCGATTCCAACCTTACTATATGGCTGCGAACTTTGGAATGAGCTTCAAAAATCCGATCTACTGGAGCTCAACAAGTTGCAATGTTTTATAGCAAAATGAATTCGGGGATTTCCTCAACAAACGCGGTCAGATATGTGTGAGTCAATGCTGAGACTAATAAGAATCACAACTGAAATTGATCGACATAAACTTCTCTTCCTTGGTAAACTCTGCACCCTGTCCAATAACACCATCTCACTTGTATTTTGATAGTACCCAATCTGTACAATCTGGTTTTATTCCAGATATTTGGAATTTACTTCAGAAGTATGAGCTTACAGATTTCCTCCTGAACTTCATTAAGCAATCAATTTTCCCTAACAAATCTCAGTGGAAAACATTCGGTCAACATGACTTTACTTGAAAAGGAAGAGACTGCCTGGCGCGAGAGAATCAATAGACATGATGATTTTTCTAGATTTCAACACTTACAAACACAAATTCGCCCTTCCACTCTGTACTGCATTGCGAGGAATAATTATGAACGCAAATTAACCAGGTTTACAGCATCCCTGTGGGTATTTAAGCCAGGCCATGATGTTACTCACTGTCAAAAATGTCAAAATTAAACCGACCTCCTTCATCATGTGGTCACATCATGTATATTAACAAGACAAATTGCCAACGACTTTCACTGGTGCGTTTTTGACAAGTTTGGACTTGAACTACACATAGAACTTACCCAAAGTAACGACGAATCACAGTTGCTAAAACTGTTAAGAACTGATATTGAAAGTAGACTTGACAAAATACGATTTCACCAGTTTCAGATCTGTTCATTCTAATTTCTCGTCCTTGTATCACGAGTGTACTTCATAGCCTGAAGACCAAACATGTGTCAAAAGCAAAAATTCCCAAATCAGCTCCTACCAAAACTCTCTACCTATATATATGACCTAACTTTAAAAACAAAGTCATAATCATTAATGGATCAGTACTGTAATAATAAAAAAAATTCTTTCTATAGATTTATGTACAAAGATTATGTGCCATTTTTGTATGTTTGCATGTATTGCCTAACTATTGATATTATATTTGTTTCATCCTCATCTGTATTAGTGTATCACTGACTTTCTGGAATGTTTCCCTAAATCTTCAATGTAAATTGTTAAATGTGTAGCTCTCTCTTCTATTTTCTATATTTGTAAATGAACTCTCCTTATGGAGGAAATAAAGATTGATTGATTGATTGATTGTGTGTTCAGCTTGCGTGTAATACAGTACAAGTTAAACAAGGGCAGAAAGAAGTAATTCCAAAGCACAAAATAAATCTTACTGAATGACACATTATTTAAAACACCAGAAATTTTAAAAGTTTCGCCAATTGAAGCAAATCAATCGTGATTACACACTTTTTATCGCTTTCACCCGTCCATTTGGTAATATTAAACTCGTCAGATGACCAAACCAGCAATTCTAAGTATATGGAATAGTAGAGATTGTATATTGGATAGCATCGTGTATTTCATTATGTGGGAACATTTCAAGCAAACCATCTAAAAGTGACTGGGGTAATGAAAAAAAAATCACAGCATTTCTAGCATTCTTTTATTTTAATGACGGAATGAAACCCGCTAATACATGTATTTACAGTACAGCTCACGTGATTTTTCTGAACCCCATGCTTTGCGGTGGGTGACTTAATCCCCTCTACTTTAGCTCCATGATAACGCTCCGTGGTGGAGGGATAAGTACCTACAAATCACCACCGCGCCTCGGCAGGCACATTGATGTCAACTCCACTGTGGAGGGGGCTGGTCGATATTACTGATTGACATTTGAACAGCCAATGAATGAAGACCAGGAAAAACTGAGACATCAAGAGTGATTTACAACCGGATACTATTGGAAGAATCAGTCTTTATTTCGATCATATATTTGGACAATAAAAAAACAATTTCAAAAGTCTTGCATAATTGAGTACACATAACTGTTTATAAAAGGTTGATGACTTCTTTTGCAATAAGTTTATGCTTTTAATTTATTTTAAAAAAATATGAATAAACTTACACACTGACTTGACGAGAAGCACACCTTGCTGAGCTTATCGAGCAGCATAAATTTATCATTTTGTTCCAAAGGAAAGTAATTCTCTGAGATATGGACAATTAAAATCCAAATTGACACTGCTTCTGCTTAATAACCCCCCCCAAACCCCCCCCCCCCCCTCTAAAACACTGAATTTACACTGAAATGCAAACTGCGTGCTTAGTCCTTAAGCTGTAATAGCGCAGTCATGAGGCTGAATATTATGACTGCATGTGTACTGTAAGGGACTGACTATTTAATGTATGGGGCTTAAATTTTGTTTTGTTTTTTCTACCGGGATATTTCTTGTTCTTTTATCACAAGATAAATTCATTTCAAGTGAAATATGGAACAGAAAAACGCGTTTTTTATAATTCAAATCGGAGAAAGACAATTGTTTTCATACATTTACCCTCCCCCCTTAAAAAATTCAATTTCCTCTCCCTAATAAATACTTGGCTTCAGCAGATGTTCTACTGAAATCAAGGCAGTGACCACTGTGAACACTGTTGTAAAATATTGACAAGGGTTTGCATCAAAGGATGATGTGGTTTCAGCTTGGGAACAGTTTTTTTTATTACACGTAGCCATCTGACTTAACGCGCGTTGTACTTTACAGCCGCAATTATGGTCTGGTCCAGTTTCAGCATGGGAACAGTGTGTTTTTATCACATGAAGTCATCTGACTTGGCATGTTGTACTTTACAGCCGCAATTATGGTCCCGCCATTAACAACAGAAGTTTGATAATTGCTAGTAATTAATCTGAACTCAACTCGTTACCGAAATGAAAAATGATGTGGAAAATTCTAAAGTCTCGGATGTTCAGAGATTTTAATTTCCAGCAAGTTTAGAGCATTTTGCATGGATGTATTGTCTCTACATGTATTCTATTATGTGCTCATTTTTCTAAGGCGAAAATATAAAAACAAAATGTTTTCCTATAATTATTTTGACGCAGATATTAAAGTATGCAGTTTCCTGCTTGTGACTGTTAGAGCCTATGGTTATTGAGCATGTTTCTGTATGAGGTATATTGCTGTACAGCTAGAGTTGCTGTGGCCGAATGGATAAAGTGTGTGACTTGTATACACACACACATACACTTGGGTGTATGCGGGGGAGGGGGGGCATGATGCCCTCACCCCCACCCCCGATTTTTTAAAAATAGTAAATATATCCCTTTTATTTTGGCTTTGCCCCCTCCACACCCCGAAAGATTCCTGCGGATGCACCCCCCCCCCACACACACACACACTTGACTTTGGAGCACTTGGTCGGGAATTGAAGAAAGTTAGTCAATCATGGAATACTTGAACTTTTACTGAAGCATGTACAAAAAAAAGTTTCTGATGTCAAGTGCAACTGATTACTACGACTTGCACAGTGGTGACTTGGATTCCATATTATATATGAGAGAGAGGGACTTTACTAAGAAGAGTTAATTATCTAGAAATATTCATCTGATTTTTCTGTATTATGCATAGTATGCAATAGGAAAATGAACAGAAAAAGAAAAAGTTAAACATTACTTTCATCTGATGCTCAAGTTTACTTGGTGATATAAATATACAATAGTTACATACAACAAATGCTTATATGTTTATCCCGGTTCAGGCAAGCTTTGAGATTTTGTACGGGTGCGTTACTTATAATTTCTGTTGGTAAATTTTAAAAGGCAGGAATTAATTTTGATACAAGGTAGTTCTACAGAAATGGAGCCGAATGATCGAGTGCTGTAGGTCTCACTGTTAATAACAAATGGTCAAATTACATCTTTGTAAGTAGTTTGGAGTAAAACCAGTGTCCATTTTAAACAATTAATGAGACTAATGCAAGGAATGGAAGAAAATAAACAGATGCATGTAAAAAAGTTGATACTAGCTGTATTTATTACATTTGTTTTCTTTCGATCACTGATTTTTCTTTTACAAGAATCAAACGGTGGAATAGCCTGTGGTTGTACAGTATGAATCACTTATCCAAGAGTACATTGTTTATTGTCAACTCAAATTCAAAGACAACAAATCTGCAGAAGAGCTGCTGTTGTACATTTAGGTTATCAGTTCGCACATGAAATTTTCACACATCAGTATTAAAGAAAACAAGCAGTGTTGATGGCTTCTCTTGTGCTAGGTTATTGCTTTGCGCATGAGCACTTCTCTTCGAAAACTGCACATGTCAGCTACATGTATCTAGGATGACCTTTTGAACCATTTGTGATTTTTAAAAAACTCCTACTTTGGTAATTAATGCAAAATAATACAGTTTAAAATAAAATAACGATGTGAAATGTTAATAATGCTTTATTTAAGTGATTGGATGTCAGAAGAAATCATACAATATGTGAATGAGTACTCATGCAAGGAGTAACCATCGGAACTTGTGAGATTTTGTTTCACTTCAGTAAGGTATGACTGCAGCTTTGTTATTAATTTGTTTGATGTTTATCGTTCTTTTCATTGTAGGAAGTACAATATCACTGACTTTAATTAATATGTATTAGATTCATTGCGCAAAATGTAGTATTAATGCAGCTTGCAAGGCATTTTCATTACGTTTTTATCATCTAAAATTTGATTTGGCATTATGTATCATAAATTATCTTTGTTAGAACAAGGAAATATTTATAATTAACAGAATGACTATGTTTTTTTTTTCTGTATCAAAAAGTAAGCAAATTGCTCCCCAAAGTAATATTGATGTAGATAAATTGGTGCCTCATCCCCCCCCCCCCCCCCTCAGGCTCTGCTTGCAGGGGTCATAAACAGTAAACCACGCCCATATTATCGAGACCACGTCCACTCCACGGTGGTGATCGGATGCGACTCCACGAGAAAGTGTGGTGTGCAACATTATTATCTGCGAGATGCCACGGCAACTCCGTCAGAACGCGCGGAGTTATGATGGAAGTTTTTTTTCTTAATCCTCTCCTCTCTTTCTACACCCCACCACGAAGTGTGGGGTTCCGAAAGATCATGTGAGCTGTACTGTACATGTGATTTCTTTTACCTTTTGTTTGTTTAAAAACAGAATCTCTCCCTGCCCCCCTTCATTAAAATTAAAATAATTAAACTTTGTATGATTTGTGAAGCATCATTTGTGATTCTTTGCTCTGCAATTTATAATTTATCTTTCATCTGTTTCAATACACATATGTGAATGCGTTTTAGTGGGGAGTCTTTAATATTAAACGGCAATGCGTACAAATTAAAAAGAGCATTCTGCACTGTATGCTGTAGCTGATCCGAGAGGTAAGTTCCATGCAAGGTAGTGGGCGTCCACTATTACATAATTATATTGCTGCGCCTTTCAATGGGCAATAAAACTTAAACTGTCCACTACGAGCCACGATGTGGACAATCCACGACGACCACTATATCCTATCCACGACAGACACAACATAAAAAGGATTAAGGTCCACAGTTGGAAAGTGTTTTTTCATAAAAACGCGATGCCTGTCCTGTAGCTTGAAAAGCAACCACGTCTTCATTATCGTAATAGTCAAAAATACCAATTAACTTTTTATCATCTGCTCAGTTCATTCAATGCAACCAAGATCACGATCCCCACTGCCTAAACTATAAATTTCCCCCACAAAATTGTCTATATTTTCATCAAAATCGGTATCCACATCATGACCACTTCAGTACTGTCCGCCATTTTGAATTACATGCGTTAAAATTCAGTCTTGAAATCAAATTTTCTACTAACCAGTTATCATCATCTCTGTTCATTTCGTTGAAGTCAAGCTCACGATCTGCATTGCCTAAAACATAAATTTTCCTCACAAAATTGTTTATATCTTCATCAAAGTCGGCATCCACATCACTGTTTCAGCGCTATCCGCCATGTTGATCTCCACACGTTAAAACTCGTGTTTGAAATAAAATTTTCAAATAACCAGTTATCATCAGCTCCATTCAGTTTGAAGAAGTAAAGATAGCGATCACCACTGCCTAGAATTTAAATTTTCCACACGAAATAGTATTTATTTTCAACTAATTCAGCAAGCACATACTGGTAACTGTTTTCACTTCCCTCTTCAGTATATGACCGCCATTTTTTTTTTATCTCCGCACGTTAAAACTCTATTTTGAAATCAAATTTTTACCAGTTTGGGAGTCTTTTAAACACAATCTGTTAATGCTATGTGTACCTTCTACCTTTATTTTCTTCTTTTCAAAAGAGTACACATAAATTGAAGACGTTTTATACAGTTAAGAAACGTTTCTGCAAAGTTGGTAACGGAATTTAGTGAACATACGACTGGAGTTGTATCCCGTTGGCAAAGGTAAAGTACGACTGGAGTCATATCCCGCTGCAATAGGGTTAAACAGACAAATGTAGGAGTCGAAAAATCCACTGGCTCAGACAAGTTCTAAAAATGTTTTACTTGCCTCTGATAAAGTCTCACTCAACCAGCTATTATACAAAAATAAAAGGTGATATTTTAGTGACCTAAATTAAGTCATGTGAAAGGTTGTTTTCCAGAACTTATTTTGTGACCCTTTTAACACCAGTTGTAGGTAATGACAAATTGAGATCAGTGGTAAGCATTTATTAGTATTGACAAGTGAGAGCAAAGCGCTTGTATGAACGTGATCAAAATAAATGGAAAACAAACTTCCATTAGAAAGTATTGTTATGACTAGGGGTAATGTAACAAAAGAAAAGACTCAAACAAGCTTTCAAGATTTAAAACAAAAATATTTAATTTCCTAAATAATAAAAATATTTCAACAATCAAAGTGAAAGAATAAAAAATAGCTTACAGTATAGAATATCCTCAAAAGTCCTAAATTGTTCTAATGTTCACTGATCCGGAAGTTAATCTAAATATTCCAAATGAAGAATATTCCAAATGAAAACACCACTGTGCTGATGTACTAACAAGAATCAGTTATATCCAAATATTATTAATTCCAAGTAATCCTTGTGAGTATGGAATATCACACAAGTTCTAGAAATGTTTCCGATAATTCCACAGAGCTGTATAATTTTTAAATATCAGTAGTTAATCCCAAAAATGTACTGTCTGGAAAATATTTCTGAAGTAGCAGTACTAAATCCAAAATGTACTGTATAATAATATCTCTGAAGCATAATATCAAACATAAATAACCAATTTCGTTAAAGACCTCTCAAGCTGACGAAACTATGTAGGAATGACGAACGCTGTGATTACATCTTATTTTATAGTTTCTGTACTGCGTCATTGAAATACAAAAAAAAAAACATTTCTTATTCCATCTCAAATCAACATCTAGTTACTACGATCTTACAATCTAACTTCTGGTTAACAAAATGAATCATTCTCACTATTGCGAAATCCAGGTCAGAACATTGAATCCAGGTCAAAATGATAATACATTTTAGCATGCGCTTGTCACGTGACATGACTAATGCTTCACCGACAGTATTGATTTTCCCAGGACCAATGTACTGGGTCACATTGAAATTACAGTATATGTGCACTCTGCAAAACGACACCTATTAGACTATTATACAGAGGTCATAAACTAATAAAACTATACCATTATTTAAAAGAAATGATACATAATTCCGTAATAGTATGGACTTTCAGTGAACAAACTCAGCAATATTCTTGACAGAATATTCTTTTCATTAAAGAAAAAGCTGGTGTTGCCTGAATCAGCACTTACCTGATCAGCTGAATGATTGGAAAATCACCAAACCACCTGAAATTTTTCATTTGCTTTTTTGAGATGGGGAAGTAAATTTTCAATCCCTGACATAAGATGAGCATGGACGAATGCAGTACTTGTATTTCAATGGGGGAGGGCAGTGGGGGGTGGGGGCGGGGTAGGGGGTTCAGAAGGGTGAAACTATCTCTACAAATTTAACTAGACTTTTAGACTTTTTGAGACATCTGTTTTCACTTTTACCAGATTGTCTTTATAATTAATTAGGAAGAGGCACAATTAGAAAAGGAGTTAAGGTTGGCTGTTGTGATTGTCCCTTGGCAAGGCATTTTACTCCAAGTACCTGAGCTTAGTGTTGATGTGCAATAAAACACACAACAAACAAAATCTATTTGATCATTATCCATATTTTTGTCAACAGATATATTTTATTTATTATAATTTAGCACTCCTATGATTAGGTAATTTTTTAAAATTTCTTGTATTTTTTAAAATTTTCTTGTATTTTTTTATAGGTCATTTGGAAACAGAGATTTTTTGTGCACGTGAATTTAAAGACACGATCCTAAAATGGCCTAAAAAGGAAACAAATCAAACCCATAATGTGAAGTATAGAGTTTGGTACAAAGACAAGATAACTCTTATAGCGTCATGGAAAAAGGAGAACGAGTTTGAGGAATACCCTGATTATGCAGGTCGGCTGATACATATAGGAGATGGTGACATCCAGATCAAGAATGCAACTCGGTCAGACAGTGGGAACTATCTGCAAATTTCTAGGTTTGAAGGCTTGAAAGACACATCAGAGGCTTCAGTTAATCTTCAGGTCATAGGTACCTATATTTTGTATTTATTTCTTGGTAAAAATTGGGCAATATAATAGTTTTGACTTACTTTTGAATCCACAGTACCAGTCTGTTTAAAACAATTTAAATCATGACCTGGAATTATATTTATGTCCAGATTTTGAAATTAATAGATATCAACAAGGGCACAACTATAATGTAACATAATTTAAATGTTTTTGATTTTTAACTTTATTAGAATGGGTTAACTAACAAACCATTTTGGGGGTTGGGGGTTGTTAGGAATTCTGTGGGTTTTAGCTCATCTGGCCGTATATTATTGTGTGGCCCTGCATCCGTCATGTGTCATTTGTCACCTGTAGTACATCCATCCATCAACAATTTCTTGTTAACACTCTGTAGTCTATATTTCTGACCTGATTTCAATCAAACTTGGAGTATCAGTTTATATTATCAAAATCTCTGACAAGTTCAATAACGAGTGAGTTTTTTATGAGTTTAATGCCATTTTGCAGCTCATGATAGGCTATACATGGCGGCCAGTATATTTGGTGGAGGAAGAACCTGGGAAACCCCTGGGAAGAACAACTGACCCACAGAAAACTGCTGGCAAGCTTTCTCACATACCCACTTTGGCCAAGCCAAGATTTGAACCCACGTGGACAGAGGTGAGATGTCAGTGATCTGTAAAGTCGAGCGGTTTAGACTACTCGGCTACCCGGAATAATGAGTGAGATCCCAGCATGTTGTTACCACTCTGAAGGCCATATTTTTGATCCAGTTTTGTTCAGACTTGGAAATATATGCTTATATTATTAATATCTCAGACAAGTTTGATAATGAGTAAAATCCATGCATACTAATCGGGTGAACTGCAGAGTTTGTTACCCCTCTGGAAGCCATATTTCTGATTTTAATCAAACTTGAAATATGTGCTTATATCGTTAAGATTTTGGATGTCTGTGTTTATGAGCGAGATCTTGAGCCTGATTGGCTGACCTTGCTACCACCGTGGAGGCCAAAAAAACCATCTGCGTGTTTATTAAGGCAAGGGAACTAACTTATGATCAGGTCTATTGAAAATCACTGATTTGGGGTTGAGGAGAGAGTTCTCACCCATGAGAGAAAAAAAAACTTGTTGAAAATAATTTTAGAACACAGGATTTTCATGAATTTCAATACAACAAATTAATTAGCAAGTTAATTAGCAAATTAATTAGCAAGTTAATTAGCAAGTTAATACACCTTTGGGAATAAATTGAATAGTCTGCAATTTAAAGCTGAAGAAAATGATTCCAATGTGGCCTCCAATATGGCCAATACCACAATGGGCATCTTGAAAATCTTGTTATTGCTATTTCTCCTAGATGACTGATCATATCAACATTGTGGTTTCAAAAAAGATATTTTATGATGTCTGGTTTGTCCTAAATGGAAATGGTGTACATCTGATATCCAACAGGGCCAATGTGGCAGCCATCTTGAAAATCTTGTCATCATTACTCCTCCAAAACCTAGAATCTTATCAACATAGGGTTTTTATTAGAATACATCTTATGTCTTGTTGGTCCTTCATAAACACATCTGACATCTAATATGGCTACCATGGCACCCATCCTGAAAATTTTGTTATTGCTGCTCCTCTTAAATGGAAAATCATTTTTACATGGGGTTTTCACCAGAAGAGTTTTTATGGTGTCTAGTTGGCCATAAATGAAAACGATACAGACTGACTCTCAATATGGCCATCATAGTGACCATCTTGAAAATATTGTTATCTCTACTCCTCCCAAATGGATGGCCATATCAATATGGGGTTTTATCAGAAGACTTTTTTATGATATCTAGTTGCTCCTAATTGAAAGTGGTGCCAAATATACATCAAATATGGCTGCTACAAGGCCATCTTGAAAATATTTTTGTCATATTGACATGGGGTTTTCACCCAATTACTTAAAATGATGTCTGCTTGGTCCTTAATCAAAATGGTGCCACTCTGACAACCAATATGTCCACCAAAGCAGCTAATTTGAAAATGTTGTTATTGCAGAAGAATATCAGTGATGGTTTCAGTTAAAAGGAAGTAATGGTCTTATCTTGAATTCCTGGAAATTCTTTTTGGCCAGTAGAATGTCAGTCCCATCAAGCATGAAACAGGAAACACTCATATTTTGTTAGGTCAGATAGGCAAAATAGCAACTAAATGCTCCAAACCTTTCTTTCCACTCCTCTATTTCACTACATATATGAATTTGCTTTCAAAAGCTTACATCTGTCAATCATCCAGGTATGTGATATCAGTCCTACATGGGCCATATGTTAGTGGAGTAGTACCGTATTTTATGTAATTTTTCGTACACGAAAAAATAATAATTTTTTTCAGAGAACGAAAAATTATATGTAAAAAAAATATTATTATTTTGGAGTACTAACCGTGTACGAAAAAAAAAGGGTTCGGACCTAAACAAGATCTACCGTTATGTGACACACGATGCTGGGTAACCTAACATCTCTAACGCAAAAATAAACATACATTGCTTTGTCTAATTTTGCTCTCAACCTAATTAGTTTTTATTTTTAAAAAAATATCCCAAAAGACTTTTGTTGTTATCAATGAATATGTGTAAGTGTGTGTGTGTGAGAGAGAGAGAGAGAGGACAACGTGTCGGTGTGTACTAGATATTGTCTTCTTACAGCGACAGTAACCTCATTATGAAATCAATAAAAAATAAAATAACTCGAACCTTTTTCGTTTCTAGTGAATGCATGTATAAGAGAGAGATGAAAAAGTGTTCTGTCTGTGTGTAAGATCGCACGCAGAGCTGCATTTTATTTTTAGTTGTTGGAGAGAGAGGGGTTGCAATGTGATTTTAATCTTTATTGTTCAGTTACCTGTCGATTGTGTTCTTCCTCATTTGCACATGTACAAGAGCACTATTATATTCCATTGGCAATTAAAACCTGAATAAATAAATCGTTCTTGTTCTAATTAGGATGTTCATTGTCACAAAAACCAAGTGGCTATCCAGATGTATTACAAGCTAATTAAATGTGCCTAGACCTTTAGCTGGGTCATTTCCAGTAAATACCGGATTGAAGACCAGATTCGCATTGACAGTTCAAATTAGTGAGGCTCTCAGTAGGGAAATGAGGCTACCCATAGGGTATTTAAAAGGTTTCCGACAAAGCCATTGTCTCAACAACAGTATTGACGTATCAGTTGGAAAATGACAATAATAACAGCTGTTGGTTGAAAAATGTGATTTTTGCCATTCAAAATAAATACGAATGGCAAATGCATTTAGTAGCCAATGGAATATATATATATATATATATATATATATATATATATATATATATATATATATAGAGAGAGAGAGAGAGAGTAGAGAGACAGACAGACAGACAAAAGAAACGAAAACATGTGTACATGGAAATATATATTATAAACACAAAATGTTATTATTTACAAACGTATAATCTGCGATCCAACCATAAGCGAATAAACAAAAAATGCAATAAAATTATGTAATGAAAAATTCAGAATGTTCAAGAGTTCTATAAATCTCCCAGCTCAAAGCCCTCAAACCATTCATCATCTTCGTCGCTAGAGAGATTTTCCAGTGGAGCTGCATTGTCACTCCTTATACAGTGGTCCTCCCTACCATTAACTGCATTTGAAAGTCCAGTTACTTTAAAACTGCTAATTATCATGTCCTTTTTCTTCTTTAACTCCTCATTGGCTTCAAAAATCCAATCGATCATCTGCTGCTTTGAAGGGGCTGGAATTTTTTCAGTCGTCTCTTTACCAGCGTCCCTGGTTGCAATACTTTTGGAAGTTTGGTCCTTCATATAGCTTGACCATTTTTTCCGCAGCAGTCCCTTGAACGGTTTATTTAAATAGACGTCCAGTGGCTGCAGTTTACATGTGCATCCACCGGGAATTACCGCCATTGTTGTTCTTGATTTTTTCATGGATTTTTTAACTCCATCAGTCAAATGGCCATGGAATGAATCCAACACTAGGAGAGAAGGTACGCGCTTCGTGTGTGGTTTCCAGACTTCGTCAATATACTCCAGCATGAGGTGTTCGTCCATCCAGGCTTTTTGTTGAACCTTCACTACCACTCCCTTGGGGATCTTAAGATTTTTTAATTCTCTTTTTCCCCGAAAGATTATCATTGGTGGTAACAAGTCACCAGATGCCAGGCATGTCAAGACGCAAGTTAAATGGAGCTTGTCACTGCCAGTACCTCTAACACGCAACTCTTTCATTCCGACTCTATCAATTATCTTCCTGGGTACCAAGTCGAAATACACGGGTGTTTCATCCATATTTCCAATTAAATGGTCCTCAAATTCCTCCTCCTCCCGCATCCTTCTCATATATTTTGTAAAAGAGTCTATTTTTTCCTCCAGGTCTCGCGGTAGTTTTTGAGATATGGAGGTTCTGCATCTCAGCGCAAGTCCATTTCGCTTGAAAAAGCTATTGACCCATCCTCTCGAGCCCTGAAACTTTGGGTTTTCCTCCTGAATAACAGTAGCCGCATAATTTTGTAACATTTCAATTGTTACAGGCACGTGATGGTCCCGGATAACAAAACATCAAATGGCTTCTGAACTCGTTTTAAAATGCGCGTGGTGCTTTGTTACAGTGACCGACTTAATAAAGAGCACTCATTAACAATGTTGTTTAAGGATTATGTACTGTAAAGGCCATTGTCCAGTTGTTAATGAACAGCAGCAGCTATTATAATGACAACAACAGATCATACACATCAATCATTATATTTTCTCGCCGATAAAGAAGACAAAGAAAGGCGGTTTGATGAATGAGAATAGATTATCAGTTAACAAAACAATTACCCTTTCCAGATGAGATTATCAAAGGCTTTTGTACACGATTATAAATGGTGATTAATTCTTTATTTCTTGATCTCATGTTTCATTATTGGATGCCTCAATTAAACATTTATGCGAAGTTTGCAACATAAAGCACCTTAATTGTAAATTAGTTTAATCTCTTATTCGTTGTTGTAAAAATAAAAAGGCAATATTTTCGATATATTTTGCAAATGTAAATCTTCACAGCGGATCTTTTTTATGTACGAAAATTTAAAGGATTTAACGAAAAATTCGAAGTGCTATGTACGAAAAAATTAGATACATTCAATTATTTATTATTTTTATGGCTATATGGTGTACGAAAAATTAAAGGGTACGAAAAATAACATGAAATACGGTAGTGTTTTCTCCAGGCTGTTGGATCTTTTTCATGGTAAAATTGAAAGGGGTGCACATAAACATTAGCAATGCAAAGTACTGAATGCTTTTAATAGAATTAACTCTAAGCTAGCAAATCGTAAAGAATGAGAAATATCTCACTTTTTCACACTGAATACTTAAGTCTCTGAAGATAGTAATTACATTAACTTGAGGTCTGATATAAATGTAAATATTATTAATTTAGAGACTGTAGGAAGTGACTGAATTCAAATTAATGAGTGTCAGTGGAGACTTTCCCTCACTGTCACAGTTGATAGTTCGACTGATCAAGCATACAGAATTGCTATGTAACATACATCTAGTAAAACTTGGCTTACATTCCTAATAAAAGGTTTGTTTCTAAATGACCAAAACAAAAACATTAGATACTAACATACTACTCCTGATTATGCAAGAGACATAAAATATTTTGTGTGTGTTGGGAATTGCTATACGAAGTTCTGTATAAATCAAAGAGTACCAACAATGTGCCCCAAGAGCAGTGCTGCACCTTGAATGCGGGATCATGGGTTTCTTTTTTGTCCTATGTACCCAAAATCTTAACCCTGGTCCTCTTTTTCATCAGGAAAGAATAAAAAAAATATGTCTACAACATTTCTTTAGTGGATGTTCATCCATGTCAGTGTTGGTGTTAGCAATTGTCAACATCACTAAAAGTGATAAAAACTGTAAGATGGCAGTTTATATCCACACAAAATTTGTTACCTGGCAATAAAAACATTCAAGGTATGTGATAGTCAGCCGAGTTACAATGTAAAGTCTTTGACCGCCGCTAGTGTAACGTATTTTTGAGGTTCAAATCACACCTATGTCAAGGAAGATTGAATTTACTTTGAGGTTAAATTAATGACAAAAGAGACTAAATTATGCAAAGGAACAATTTGTCATTTAATTAATGATTTATTAATTTGAAACGAAAAGTAATAACGAAAGCAAGGGTATTTTTTATAATAAATGCTGGAGTAATCAAATGAACACTAAAGTTAAATGAGAGCAAGATCTGAATGGAAAATTCCATGGTGCAGCTCATTTCAGGTTTACCAGATATTCAAACAATTTAATGTTTTCATGAGTTACTTGAACACATGATAAAACATTTATTGCAATATTGTAAATGTCCAAAGAAAATATGATAGGTTGGGGGACACAGTGTCCCTTGCTCTTGGGATCTTATGTGTAACACTGCAAGAGGTGTATTTCGCAATGTTTATTTTTTTAGATGCATGAAGCCATCGACTTGACATCAACATAGTAGTCTATAAAAGAACACACAACAGACTATTTCAGTCCAACAAATTCTTGCTCATGAACAATGCAACTACTTTAGAAAAATAAAATGTCAAAATTTAACTGCATACGATACACAACATTTGATCTATGTCACTTGATACTGAATGCAAAATGCAATATCTTGAAGAATCTGTAGAGATTCTCAATGATAATAGGAATTTTGTAGAAAATACTACTTCAGAAACTTGTGAAGCATTTGGCACGTTATTGTAAGCCTTAGTCTTTATAATATCAATGTTATACTTGTTTGGACCCTCCTACAGTAAGAAAAGGGTAGCTGCCGAGGAGATCATGCTTCGAGTCCACTGTATTCTCAACAAGAGGAATATCATGGCTTGCAGTCTGTTTGAAAGGCCTTTGTGTCTTTTTGGAATGTTCTTTTCACCAGGAGGTAGCAGGTCACTTTTTTCGACTGCGGAAACATCTCGTAGATTTGTTTACAGTGAGATGGGACAAAGCCCCAACTTTTGCATCTCCCCAGTCCCATTTCAGAGGGTCTGGGCAGTGAACATCCTCAGTCCAAGTGTGATTTTTTATTCGTGTACGTTATTCCAACCTTTCAGACCAACTCGGGTGTTTATTCTGGTAGCTCCCTTGTGACCTTTACAGTTGTGGTTCATCAGCCCACAGATTCTCCACCTTCATGCTTGGCTAATCACTAGTGAGTTATTTACCAGGACAGCTTTAGAGCAAGGTTACTGAGTGCATCGTGCACTTCCAGGGTTTATGATGCAAAAAAGATTCTGTGATTGGTACAGTAGGAAGTGAGGACAAGCCACCTGGAAATAGTTGGGAGAGAATGCTCAGAGCCCACAATTAAGGGCTATAGGGCAGCCCCTCTTCAACACACTCAGTTCTGTAGAGGTCTGGCAATTGGAGTGGATCCTTATCTTTCTGATCTCGTCAGTTATTTTGAGCTTTAGAGACCAGTTTTTCACTCATTAATACCTATAGGGAATCTATCGTGTGTTCTTTGAGTCCTAAAAAAGAAAGATAAAAACAAACAAACAAACCCCTTAGGAACTGTAAAGTGAAACTTTCTTCAAATCTCACCCTTTAGTCAGTTCTCTTGCTCGATTTAGCTTCCATGAGCAAGAGGAGCAGGCTTCTTACATGTCAATAGGGTGTTTTACAGTAAAATGAGATTATGATTCAGTTTTGTTTCCTTGCCAAACTGGGATTCTGGCCATGAATCAGCTCTCTTCATTAGCTCAACTGTCTTGAGATTCCCAATCTCAGTTGTATCTGTACTGGAGATATTCAAAATAGACTCCTAACACAGTTATTGTCTCAAGTTATTTCCTCAGTCAAAGGGACCTTCTTATGAGAATTTGGCCCATGAAGTTAGAGCAATTGCCACTTCTTGGGCATATATGGATCCTCATCCTGGGATGATGTGATGAGAACTGCCTTCAGGAGGTATCATACTACCTTCTATTTTACCTTCGATCAATACCAGAATGAAGGCAATTTTTTTATTTGGGTTCGATTGTAACCGTACAACTCATGGCTCAATATCCTACCAACTTAAGTTAGTGAACACTCCTGCCATAATTCTAATACCAGTCTGTCTGAGACCAACAGCCTCCTGCCTGACTGACAAATTCAGCAATGCAATATTGGTAGGCAATGTACAGAGATGCTGCCAGGGAGCGCGCGTGTTGGAATCGTGCAAAATTTGTATGAATTCACACACTTGGATAGCAGTGATGCATGAGAACTCCTGCAAATTAGTTTAAAGTTGCGCATATAAAAATGTACTCTGCACAGTATGCAAATTTTGTTTAACTGTTAACCCTTAAAGTGCTTGTCGCGGCATATATCGCGCCGCCAGTAGCGGTCTCGTAGCACTTGTCTCGTTAGCTGTCTTTTTTCTGGTAGGCAACTGTTTACACATAGGAGTACTTCGGCTTGACATCAATGGTTCTTAAACTAAATTTGATTGGCACATTGGGCCCTGGAATAAGCATTGTTGAGTTGAACCTTGCATTCATGAAGGAGGTTTTACCAGTAAGGGCTCATAGAAAATCCAAAATGGATGACTCCCAACATGGTTTTCTTAAGATGACAGCAAAGCACTGATTCAAGAAAGTGAAACTTTGGCAGGGCTCTTGTTAGTGAAAAATATTATTTTTGAGCAATGCTATCCAAGAGACAATACCTATGAACTGTTAAACATTTTGCATAGCAACAATAAAGAGAAGTTTTCCAACTTGTTAAAGCTGGCTTAGCTAGCACTGCATATAAGAAAGGGGGTTCTCAGCATAGAACAATATTCAAACACAGATGAGGAACAAATTAAGCTCAGAAATGATCAACAGAATAAGGCTTATACAACTAGAGGCGACATCTTTTGAGTATTTTGATTTCAATACAGCAGGAAGAAAGAACGAGATGGATATTTATGCGTTAGATAAATATTGAACTATGGCAGTTTCCCTCATTTTTTCTACCCCCTCCTTATTTTGGTGACAAGGGGGGAGCTTCCCCCCCCCCCCCCTGTAGATAAAATCCTTGCAGCATCTCTGAATGTATCACTGCTATTGAATGTAGTTTTTTGGGGTGGTAAAACTAATTTTAATTTTAATAATGTAATACTTACTACCAATATTGCAAAGATACCCTCTTCCCACTCTGCTCTGATGCCTTTCCTCTAGGTCCAAGAAATAAAGAAAGTCGAAAGGCGTCAGACTGGGACCAGATTCTTTTCTCAGTTCTAGAACCTTCCTTCCTAATAGGAGGAAGGAATCATGTAACTTGGACGTGGAACTTGGTGTTCCAGAAGGTGAGCAATACAACATTCATCGGTAAGTATTCCTTATTAAAATTAGCTTTACTCCTCAAGCAACTCAATTTTTTCGAGGTTGTCCATTTCGACTCGCATTCCAATATACACTCACTCTTGACCTACAGAACAGCTCGTGTGATTTTTTGAAACCCCATGCTTTGCAGTGGTGGTGGAGAGAGAGTGGAGATGATTAAGAAGAAAAACCTCCAACTTCTCTCCATGCATCCTGACTGAGTTGCCGCCATGTCTCATGGAGAATGGCTCTGAACACCACGTTTATCAAGGTAGCTTCTTTTTTTTTTTTATCACAAATGGTCGCAAAATGTCATCCTAGTAGATACATGTAGGTTGACACATACAGTACACGCATCGCCCACACAATCTTGTGGATGTGGACAGAGGAGCAGGGGATTAAGTGCCCACTGAGTAGTGGAAGTCCACTCAGTCTGGTGGATTCCACCCCTCCCCATCTAGTAGATATCCACTCAATCTAGTGGAAGTCTGTCACAGATTTTATTGCAGTCGTAGTGGGTTTTTCGGCACCCCTCACTGATTCTATTGTATTTTTACTCCGCGAGTCAACACACTAAACAAACGGATGGGAGAAACCCTGACACCATAAACATGGTAAGTGTCAATTTCATATCTTTACCTGTACAAACTATACAGTGGTAACATTTCTTGTGGTATTTGTCAGTGGCCTTGCTAAGGATACATACAGATGAACATGCGTAACATAGAAAAAAAATATGAGGTTCTATATTTCTTGGATATCTTCCCACCCCTGTCCATGACAGAGCATACATCAGAAAAAAATTCCTTAGCTAAAATGTACATCACTGTTGATTGAATACATGTATATGTACCTGTTAGCATATACAGAAGCGGAAATTTACATACTGTTCTGCATCAAGTGATAACTTTAATGTTCTTTGTCCATAAATGGTATTTCATAAAAGTGCTTTGCATACTGGTTATTAATTTGTCATAGTTTCCCTTTAATTTCTTTTCCAAAGTTTATTCTGCAAGAATAACGTGGCATCATATATTAAAATAACAAGATATATACAAGCAATGCTATGAAAAGGTTCTTCTGTACTTTTACCCTTAAACTTTGAAAATAACATTGTTTATGAAAGTGTACAACAATTTTTTTAATGCACGGAATTGTGTACACTATATTGACTGTTGAATCCTATTCATGTCATGGCCATTCATGTCATGAACAAAGTGATTTCAATGAGAGAAAAAAAGTTACTTTCTTTCCTCACTTTTTCATGAATCTATCACCAGGCACTGGCTGCGAAGCGACATTTTCTTACTTTAAAGTCAGCCGCCACAGCTGTTACTGCAGCTTCCTGTCTTGAGTAAACAGTCAGTCAGGACAGTTACTACATATATCAACTACTGTTCAATGTCGCGCATCGATGTTTCAAACTATACATTAACTGTTGAATGAAAATATCACAAAACCACACACCTTACAACTAAAAAGATGTTAGTTTGTGAAAAACAAATTTGGACTGAGAAGTTCTCATATTATCGTGTAAAATTGGTCATTAGTGTTATATGAAAAACTTATGAAAATACTTTTTTTGTTCCCAATTAGAGACCTACCATTTAACTAAAATTTAGAAAAAAAGTGTAATGGCCGTGATGCGTGTCTGAATTTAGTTATGTTTTTTTCTAAAAATCAAAACAAGCGAATTTGTTTCAAGCTATATCTCATCCCCTCCATATCTCTTTCTCTCCAGCTTACACCTCCCTCCACCACTCAGTAGCGTAATAAGCAAATAGAGTAGAAGTCTTAAATGACTTAAATTAGGGCAGTTTCTAGCACCTACTGGTCAATGTCACGCTTCAGTGTTTCAAAATAAACACTGTTGAATGAAAATGTTTCTTCTTGTCACAAAATCAAATACTTTAAAACTGAGAAGATATTAGTTTGTGGAGAACGAATTTAGACAGAAACACATAGCCATTAAGTTCTGATATTATCGCTTAAAACTGGTTTCTAGCAGTATATAAAGCAAACTATATATATTATTTTAGGGACCAAGCATTTAAATGTAACAAGTTGTAATGGTCCTGATTCACATCTAAAATAATATTTTATTTTCTACAAATTGCAAGAAGTGTAATTTTTGTAAAGCTAAATCTTATCACACCCCCATCCCCAGTAGCGCATAGAGTAGAAGTTAAAGTACTTAAATTAGAATTCAAGCATGTTATGGGGATTTTTATGAAAACATTAAGGGCTTCTGTTTAATGAAGCCACTTAAGCTGGAATAACATCCAATAATGCCAGCTCTCAAAAGATATGAATGAAAGAGCATTAGATAAACAATTAGCGCGTCAACCCTGCCCCTGGGCATTATTTTTATACACATACCCATATATATATATATATATATATATATATATATATATATATATATATATAAATACTTTTTAGTTGGCATGTATGTGAATGCACTCTATCATTTAATTTACACGTGTTTCTGTGCATTCCACTAGTTTCAACTTTCTAAAACTGCTTTAAATTCTAACAGATGAAAATGTGTCTCTAGGTAATTTGACAAGGATACCCACACACTTCATGGTTGACTTTGAGTGTGACAGAACTTGTTTTTTTGGGAAGGAAAGCCAAAGTGAATTCTGATGGTGTGTCCCATTTGGGACAGTGCTACGAAGTGGAATGGGGCAAACGTTCCTCTGATGTAAATGATGATAGTCATTGGTTCCGGTGATTGGCTAGAAATGAGAGACTTGTTAAATGCAAAGGGTACAGTCCTGAATGTATTCTTTTATTCTCCCCATGAATCTTTCAACACAGTGCATATAACACACGTCTATCCCAGCATCACAGAACTATGACATGTTTATGAAAGCTGTATTTCACTACAGGCTTTCTTTGTATAAAAATGCATCTTTCTTTGAAATAAAATATATTTATTACATGCAAACACAAGAGAGAGATTATGCACCATAACTTTTGATCGACGTTACCCGTAGCTTTTATTGCTAACTTGGAAACAGGCATTGATAATTAGAGAGTATGCTTTCTTTTAAAATGTGCTACATTTATCTTCATTTTGGAATTTGTCTACTGACAAAATTTAGAAATAAAATTTTGATTTCGCTCTGTATTCAAAATAAGTAAATAGGTAAATTGTTGCTTAGCAATTCATTTTGTATTCAACAAGAATTTATATAATTAATTGGGTTGTTAACCTGATATAAGTGTGCTTTTCTTATTATTGTCGAATGTGTGATAATTAACATGTGTGAACTTAAAGCTTCAGAAATTTAATAGATGGAAAATTGAATGAGTGAGCATTACTGCAATAATCAAAGTGAACACAGTGACAGTATTTGCGACCACCTTAGAATTAATATGAATGGTACAAGATAAACAGGAAATAATTGGGATTTAAAATTTTTGAAGCCAAAACCTCATCCACCTCCAGTTCGGAGTAGTTAATGAAGTTCTACCAGGGATACATGTTTAAAGCCATGAAAAATAAGAAGCCAAATATTAATAGCAATCAGTGCATTTACAGATGGATTTTATAGCCTTGGCAAACATGTGGCTTAGCCATTTCAGGTGATATAGAAGGCATTATTGATAGATATGATGTGTTCAGCTTATGTGAACAGCTGTAATACAGTACAAGTTAAACAAGGGGAAAAAAGTATGAACAAGAAGAACTTGCACTTAGGTAATACTAAAACCAAACTGTTGTAGAAAACAGGAGTCTATTTTTATTGTACAATAAATATGATTGCCTCTACTGCAGATACCCATTTCACAACTAAGTTTGCATAATACAGTAGTAGGTATTTCAGTTCAGTTGCAAAAGATGATGATATTATGATGGATGTCCAGTAGAAATTAACTGCTATAAGAAGAAAAAAAAATATTTACCCCATCCACACATACTAATGGCCTCACCCTTTTTCTATGCTGTGTACATGTATATCTTAAGGCAGTTAACCTTTGATTATTATTGCTTTTAATTGTACTAGTCCAAAATTTGTTCATGTGACTTGAAGCTTAGTTTTGGGTCCCAAAAATTCAGTGCCATTTGGGAGATTATGAGTATAAGTTCAGTAATTTCACATTGTTGGCCTAATTGCTAAACCCTGTATAAATACTCATTTGGATCCATGTTCTTTGGCAGCAAATATTTTATTTGTATTCATGTTAACTTCTTAAAAAGGATAATTGGGTCAAAATTTAACAGATTAGTAGCGAAACTGATGAACAATATTCAAAAATATTTAAGTGATTACATTTTTGATCACTTTCACCTACATGTATATACTTGGTTATATGAAACTTGTCAGATGACCAAATCATCAATCCTAAGTATATTTTTTTAAGCTGTTGGTTGCAGAATGCAGCATTACATGCTTTGTAGAGTCTGCATAAAAACAGGTCATCGGTAAAAGTAAACACATGTCTAGCTCCTGAGAAAATGTGTCGCATGGACATGTATATTTTGGTCGCAAGTACTAAACAGGTTTGACTAGTAGAAGTTGTATATTGGATAGCGCTGTGTATATTTCATTGTTTGGGAACATGTCAAGCAAAGAATTTAAAAAGTGACAGGGGAAATGAAAAAATAAATCACTGTGTTTCTTGCATTTTTTTTATATTTTAATAACAGAAAGGAACCCTCTAATACTTGTATGATTTCTTTTTCCTTTTGTTTGTTTTAAAGCAGAATCTCTCTCTCTCTCTCTCTCTCTTTAAAATTACCATAATTAAACTTTGTATAATTTGTGAAGTACCTAAATAGTCTCAGGATTCTTTGCTTGGAAATTTATCTTCAAGTTTTTTGTCTTGCAATACATGTATGTGAATGCATTTTAGTGGGTGAGTCTTTGAATGCTAAATGGCATTGTGTACAACTTTAAAAGAGCATTCTGCACTTTGTACTGTAGCCGAACCAACAGGTAAGTTCCATGAGATGTAGTGGACGTCTTCTATTACATAATTATATTGCTGCAACTTTCTAATTGTGGAATAAAATTTAATCTGTCCACTACAAACCATGATGTGGACAATCCACGATGACCACTATATCCAGTCAATGATGGAAACAGCACGAAAAGGATTAGGGTCCACCATGGGAACATGGATTTTCCGTAAAACATGATGCATGTACTGTAACCTTTCAAAGATAAATGCTCATGTGCAAACTAATAATCTAGCACAACAGAAGCCATCAACATGGTTTGTTTTCTTTGATATTGACGTGTTAATTTCATGTGCGAACTGATAATCTAAAAGTACAACAGCAGCTCTTCTGCAGGTTTGTTTTCTTTGCCATTATGTTGACAATAAAAAATGTACTCGGGTGATAAGTGAATCATACTGTATAATCATAAGCTATTTCATTGTTTGATTCTAGTCAAAGAAAAAAAATTAATCGAAAGAAAAACTTGTGAACTAATCAATACAACTAGTCTCAAATTTGTGCATTTACCTGTTGATTGTCTTCCATTCCTTGTGTCAGTCTGATCATATGTTTACAAATGACAATGGTCTTGCTCCAAACTACTTACAAAGATGTTATTCAGCCTTTTGTTATTAACAATGAGACCTTCAGCACTCAATCGTTTGGCTTCCTTGCTGTGGAACTGTCTTGTTTCAAAATTAGTTCCTGCCTTTTACAATTTACCAACAGAAATTGTAAGTAACCCATCTATACAAAACCTCAAACTTAACTGAACTGGGATAAACATACACCCATTTATTGTATGTACATGTAAATACTGTATATTTATATCACCAAGTTAACTTGAGCATCAGATGAAATTAATGTTTTACTGTTTTTTCTGTTCGTTTTCCTATTGCATACTATGCATAATACAGAAAAATTTGATGAACCTGTTCAGAAGCATTTCTAGATCATTGACTGTTTCTTTAGTAAAGTTTCTCTCTCTCATTTTGTACATGCTTTGGTAACAGTATAAGTATTCCATGATTGCCTAGCTTTCTTCAATTAGCATCCCCATTGTTCACACCAAGTCAAAAATATGTTCCTGCCATGAAAGGTTGTTTTTTTTTGTGATTCTGCTTATATTTTGAAGAATTTTTCACCAGTGTGAGTTTCAAAAATAACACTTAAATGCTTCTTAACGTTAAAGAAATTTTACTTTTTCGATGCTTGACACATCAACATTTTTATGCAATCTTCAGAATTAAAATTTAAAAAATCTACTGATTATAAATCTACTTGTACAGAAACTGAAATCTGGAAAAATTCGTGAGTGGTAAGAAAAGTAATACCATACTAGACATCATAGTGTCATGGAGGAAAAAGAAAGAAATTTTACCCGCCAGGGAACTCACCACCTTGTGCTCCAAAGTCAAATGTGTGTGTGTGTGTCTAAGTCACACACTTTATCCACTTGGCCACAGTAACTGTAGCTGTAAAGCAATATACCAGATACAGAAACATGCCAAACACTATTCAAAGAAATTAGTTTACATTTTTTTTGTCTCAATAACCAAATGTTCGAACAGGAAACTGCATGCTTTAATATATGGGTCAAAATAATGATAAGAAATAGATCAGTAGTATGATTAGGTTATTGAAATGTCATTTTCATATGATTCACTTTTTTCTATGATGATGAAAAAAATGTTTAAAAATATTTTCTTCTTTAAAAAATGAACAAATAATAGGATACATGTGGAGACGATATATATACATGCAGAATGCCCTAAATTTGTCAGAAACTAAGATATCTGAACATCTGAGATTTGACTTTTTCGACATTATTATTCATTTCAGCAATAAGTTCAGTCAGATTAATTATGAACCGCTTTATTGATATCTTTACAGACGTTCACAGATGGCGCTAGCCTTGTTGACTAGCTTGAGAGACTTGTTGCTGTCCCAGCACTGCAAGACCCTGTTAGTGTTTCAATGCATTTGACCAACTCATCCTTGCTACTGAAGCAGAGGACTGTCATGCATATCTTGCAGTTCTCTCATGCAGCAAGTGCTTTTCATGCCTTTTTGGTTTGTGTTTACACTGTGGTGGCATTTCTTCTTTGTGGATAGCTGACAGACTTTTGCCAGTATGGGTCTCAGTGCATTGGTTTTTCACCAATTTTTTTCCTGTCGGTGTGTACTTCTTCCATAAACAACTCAAACTCTGGACCACACGCCTTACTCCCTTTTGCCTCTCACCACACCCACTTTGGCCTTTTTATTTTTGCACTGGACTTATTTCTCTGACCTTCAGTAACAACAGCGTTTCCCAGTTTTTAGGGGTTTTAGCCGTAACAGCTACATCACCCCTATCCACAATACACTGGTGCCCTTGCTCTGTAAACGTTTGGGACACTGTGGCCATGATTGACTTGAACTCTGGTTCTGGCAGGGGCAGGGCACCACTGAGGTCTTCGGGCAGCCTTTCCAGCACTGATGCAGTTTCAGTCTCTCTTTTTTGGACAGCCTACTTTACACCTTTGAACTCTTCATTGTGATGTTCTTGGCAATCTTTGCAGCATGCACATGTCCATGTTGAGTTGGCAGTACAGTACCAAACACAGGCTCTGGTGAAACTCATGTCTGGTAGACCTTGGTAATGCGTATTCCAAGGCTGGCGTAGAGCTCAGTTTTTGGAAATGTACCACATGGTGCTCTTTTCATTGCAGGTAGGAAACCAGCTTCGTCCATTAAGTGGGCTGACCTCCCCTCCTCCCCCAGCTTATTTACTAAACTGTGCTGATAGTCACTCAGCCAGCTCTCTTCAATGCACAGTGCTGCTGGGGCCAAGGTGTAGTCGCTGTATGCGTCATGACGCTCCTCAGGGTAATCAGTGTCCACTCAGAGAATGTAGCTCTTTGGTGCATCGACTTTATTGGAGCTGATATCTTTTTCCATAGCTCGCAGCAGCTTAGGCCCCCCCCCCCCCCAGTGGAAAGCCCCATTTAAATTCTGAAATACTTCCCGGATTTCCACCATCTCACGCATGAGGCTTCAGATGAAAGTAGTGGTAATATCCATGCTGTGGTACTAAACCAGTTCCTTGGTAACCTCATTGCAGCAGACGACTATGTCGCAGCAGTTTGTCAATTAACCGGATCCCCAACAATACCTTCCACTGACATGTTCAGTGCCTTAAAAGCCATAAACATGATGTATGGAACACTCATCTGGCAGTGGTGGTTCTGGAATGCTGGGATGCTCATGCCTGGCTTTGGTAACGACACCCATTGCAGCTTCTTGCCTGTACTGTGACAGTCTTTAGTGTGGGCTTCCGATAGGCCAGCCCAGCTGAAGACCTGGCACCAGCTGCAGACGTGCTTTTTGCCATTGTACTTGCTTGCCAGATGGTGTAGGTTCTTTATCCAGACATAGTGGCAGCAATAGATCCACAGTGTGTGGCCTTACTTTTTTGTTGATGTGCAGATGGTAGAAACTATTTTTCCAGCCAGAGACATAAACTGCCATTTCCAGGTTGTGGTGCTCACACTTTCAAGTACAGCTCACCTTCATGGAAAAGTCAGCAAAGTTGAACTTGCCCAAGTGATGGTAGTACTTGCCCGGCCTGTTAGTGTTAATGTCTGTAGGGTATAGAGACAACAGAATAGCCCTCTTGAAACAGTGATTGTCAGTGTTTTTCACATTGAAGATAACAGCAGAATGCACCTTGGCATTTTATTGTAGATCCAGCCTAGAAGTGGGCAGTGCTGCGACACCAAGATCGAGACCCTCATGCATGTACTCTTGAATGCACTGTTGAATTGTGGCATTGGCTTGGGCGACCAGCTGCTCAACCTCATCAGTTTACATTGCTACAGTGGCATTGTGGCTAGAAAAGGCTGTAATGTTAATTCTTTTGAGTCCGGCTTCTTCATCATGTATGGTCTGCTGGCCTGATGCAGCTTTCTCCAGCTACGCCATCAACACAAAGCCAAACTTGAGGCTGCCAAGCTCCATGCAGATGACATTCCATGCACTAGGTACCATTGGATTAAGAAATGCCAAAACATCTGCTTTGATCCTATGCTTTTCAGGCATGGTAGCTCTGTAATTTTTCACAACAGCATTGGCTCTGTCTTGATGCTCTACAAAGGCTCAACCCCGCCACTTTGGAACTAGAACAGGCGACTAGCCTTGCACCTAGGAGCCAGAACTGGCCATTGGGCAGGAACAGGAGGCTCATCCTTTCACCTAAGAGCCATAACTGCCGATCCGGTTGAAACGTGTTGTTGGGTTAGCTGGTGAGCCTCACTTGCCGGTAGTGTGTTGTCATATTCACCCCAGTGTTATCAGTCCTTTCCAGAGCAGCCTGTTCAAGTGAGTGCTAGTAGACATTACTTAATGCTTATAACCAATCAACCATTAACTGCTATAGCTCTTAACATACTCTGTGTATTAGTATGTCTGCATCCAATTGTCTCTAATACAGCATCAGTATGTGGGGACCTGAAACATTCGCATGAATAAAATTGGCTGCGTGCCTGCAAACATCCTGAGAATCTCTTAGTATTCTAGTGTTTTGGCAGGTATTCTGGCATGTGCTTTCCCAGGTGTAGCATTCACTCTCCATTACAGCTGCTCCATTAATAGCTTGAATGCCTTTTTAGCCTTCTTTTTATGCTTTGCAACTTATTGTTAACCTCCTTGCCTCCACATCACTGGGAAAGCCCAGTTCTGACTGTGTCCCAAACCCACAACAGTTGCATGATATTGGCATAATTCTGCCCCTTCTCATCATTTGCCTGTGAAACTTGCTCATACATCTTGTTTATACATGAAGCCCCACACTCACGACACTTGCCACATAGAAGCCACCTGCAATTATCATACCCATGCACTGTTGTCAGATGCAAGACCAGTACATCTTCCATCACATTTGTATTTCAGATAAAAGTAATTCAGCTCTCTGTGCAAATCAACTAATTGTCTAGTGTCTCCACAGTCTGTACTAGGGTCAAGGGGGCTAGGCTGAATTCCCACTTTACTACTACAGTGTATTTAATCTGAAACTAATGTGTGTGTAGGCAGGTAAACATTCTTATCATGCCTAGATGAGTAAACTTCCGGCTGACATAATCATTAGATCAAAACATTTCTTTGTGTGTATAGAGTAGTTTTGGTCTATCCATTCTCTATTAAAAAAAAAAGGTTTTGGTCACGTCTGTCAGTTATTCTGTCAAAGTTGTGACCATAGCATCAATGCGTAATACTTTATTTAAAAAAAGAATTGATTAAGAATAAATTAATATGAGGTAAGTCAGTTAGTGGCTGGACTGCATTGTAAAACAGAGAGTTTGAACTGGCCTATTGGGCAGAATAGCAATGCTGGGCAAATAGAATTTTAGATCAGCCTGGCAGGTGGGTGGCGGTGGGGGGTTGGGGGGTTGGGTGTTAGCTCATGCAAGACAACACTTAAAATGCTCCCTGAGAGTTTGGGACAGCCGCTGTTTTACATCTAATATAGTAGGCTTTCGATCCATTATGAATCGTATCCCACCTTCACCCTCAGAAAGTATTTACCCAGCACAATTAACAGTCTTGCTGAGAATTATTTAATACCATACAAATTTTAAACCATATCTTGCTCCATCCTTGTAAACTTTTGAAATGAAAAAATGTAGTTAACAATGAGGACTATCTTAAATTCATGCTATTTTTAGGAGACAGTGCAGCCTAATGTACATGTTCAGCTGAAGAGGTGTGAAGCAGATTTTTACTCTGTGAAAAAAAAAAAACATTACATAAATATATAGTGTATACACCATGTATGATACTTGCTGCTCTAACAGCTGCCATTAAAATATAGGGAGACAAAACCTGTTAAGATTCTAGGTCTTATAAAATATGTAACAGAAAGAAATTGAAACCAATAATGTAAGTAATATCAACAAGCAATTTATTTCCCAATAATATAAAGTGAAATTCAAAAGATACTTACAATATTGTGAATCAAATTCCAAAGAATCCTGAATGTCCTAATCACAAGTCCAAAAATATGGAATGTTATGAATGAGTTTCAGTAGTCTTGAATGTCCTGATATAACACAATGATACAATCCAGAATGTCTTTAAATGAGTTCACAAAAATCAAAAGTAATGTATTAGTTCAAAGTCAATGAGCACTTTAGTAATTCCAATGAATATATATTAAATAAATAATTCCTCTAGAATTATATCTGATTTCAATATCATAATTTGTAAAATCTGATCTTAAATGGATTTCCAGAGACTGATCTAAAACAAGAATGAATTATTTGTTTACCAAATCCCTATTTATACACATTTTCACTTGACCTATATCCTAACAGGATGTTGAGCAATCCAATGAAAACTGCTGTTTACAAGTGACCAGAATATAAAGTACAACTTAACTTCATGGACAGGATTTAAACACACATCATAGATTGACAAAATTCTCAGAATCATACAAATGTCCTGCTTGTAAAGTATAGGTATTGTATCCATTTTTAGCTCTGCTGATCATAGATTAGAAGATTCCATGGGATGGTCTTTCATCCATTGTCCATCCATCATCCTTCATCTGTCCATCAGATAGCACAAGTTTGTTATCGCTACTCCTCCTAAACTATTTGGAGGATTGCCATGAAACTTTACACACATTCATTCCATGGTGTAGTTGGTCCCAAATGAAAATGGTATCGCTCTGACATCCAATATGGCCACCAAAGCAGCCATTATGAAGATCTTGTTATCACTGCTCAGTGGATGGTCATATCAACATGGGGTTTTCACTACAAGATTTCTTATGATGTCTGTTTGGTCCTAAAAGAAAATGTTGCAAATCTGACATACATTATGGCCGCCACAGCAGCCATCTTGAATATCTTGTTATCACTACTCCCCCTGAATGGAAAATCATATAGACTTATGGTTTTCACTGAACGACTTCTTATGATATCAAGTTGGTCCTACATGTAAATGAAGATAGTGCCAATCCGATGTCTAATATGGCTGTCACAGCAGCCATATTGAAAATCATATCATATTAGCATCAAGTTTCCACTGAAAGACTACTTATGATGTCTGATTGTGCCTAAATGAAAAGGGTGTTGATCTGATGTATAATATGGCCACCATAGCAACCATCTTGAAAATCTTGTTATTGCTAATCCTCCTGAACAGAAAGTCATATTGATATGAGGGTTTCCCCAGAAGACTTCTTATGATGTCCAGTTGCTCCTAAATGAAAATGGTGCTGATCTGATGTCCAATATGTCCACCATGGCAGCCATCTTTAAAATCTTGCTATCGCTACTCCTGAATGGGTGGTCATATCAATATCAGACTTTCACTGAAAGACTTCTTATGATACCTAGTTGGTCCCAAATGAAAATGGTACCAATCAAATCAGCCATCTTGAAAATCTTTTTATCGCTACTTCTCCTAGCAAAAAGTCATATTGACATGAGGTTTTTATCAGAAGACTTCTTATGATTTCTAGTTGGTCCTTAATGAAAATGGTGCCGCTTGCACTTTAATTGTTGCTGCCACTGCTGCAATCTTGAGAATCTTATTTCTACTCCTCCTGAATGAATGTTGTATCAACATGGGGCTTTTACCATAAAAACACTTCTTATGATATCTAGTTGGTTCTAAACAAAAATGGTGAAACTGAGACTTGGCCACCACAGATGTAATCTTGAAAATCTTGTTATCATTACTTCTCCTGAATGAATGATCATATCAGCATGGGGATTTCTTTCATTTAGAGATTTATTATGATGTCTAGTTGGTTGTATATGAAAATGGTGTCAATCTGACCACCAATATGCCCACCTCAGTGGTCATCTGGAAAATCTTATATCTACTTCTTCTAGATGGCTGGTCATATCAACATTATGCTTTCACCAGAAGTTTCTTACAATGTCTAGTTGGTCCTAAGTGGAAATGGTGCACATCTGATATCCAATAGGGTCAACATAGCAGCCATCATGAAAATCTTGTTATTGTTACTCTTCCAAAATGGAAAGACATCAACATGGGCTTTTCACCAGAAGATTTCTTATGATGTCTTCTTGGCCCTAAATTAAAATAGTGCTGATCTGACATCTGGTAATCTTGTTATTACTACTCATAAATGGAAAGTTATTTTGACATGGAGTTTTCATAAGTAGATTTCTTATGATGTCTAGTCGCTACTAAATGAAAATGATGCAATTTGACCCTCAGTATGACCACCATTGTGGCCATCTTGAAAATATTGTTATCTATACTCCTCCCAAATGGATGGCAATTATCAACATAGGATTTCTTATGATACCTAAACGAAAATGGTGCTTCTCATACATCCACTATAAATACAACAATGGCTGTCATTAAAATTGTGCCCCTGAATGAATGGTTATATTGACATCAGATTTTCACCAATGACTTCCAATGATGTCTGTTTGGTCCTAAATGAAAATGGTGCCAATCTGACATTCAATATGCCCACCACAGCAACTAATTGGAACATAATGTTATCATAGAAGAATGTCAGAGATGGTTTCAACACTTGGCAGTTAAAAGTAATACATGGTCTATCATTAATTCCTGGAAATTATTTTTGCCCTTCGAGGGCCTCTTGTGTATTATATGCCAAACGTTCTACAATAATGCAGTCAGAATAGAAGTGTCTTTACTCTTAAAAAAAATGTAATTCATATTTGGATGGTCTGACTAACATTTAAGAATATGTAATATAAACATTTTTATTATTATTATTATTATTATTATTATTATTATTATTATTATTATTATTAAAATAATTAGTTGTTTTCAAAATCTGATTAAATTTATCTTCAAATATTATTTCTATTTTCTATTCATCATTATTTTTCTGTTTTAAAATATTGAGTCATCTGAATATTTTAATTCTTGATAAATTCTGTAAAGTATTAGTTCCTTCTGTCATCTAAACTACAACTACTACTAATACATGTAATAAAAATGTCTACCAGTAAATTAGGTACTTTATAAAAAATGTAGTCAAAGCACTGACATTTTAAATACTACTTCAATATGAATTTTAAATAATTATGAAGACACTTCTGTTTAGACTGCATTACTGTGGAATGTTTGACATAATAAAAATGGGATTTAACTAAATCTATACTGTACTTCAATGACTTTTATTATTCAAAAAATTTTGTCACTGGTTTTGTCTCCCTTTATTTTAATTGTAGCTGTTGTAGAGGTAGGTATCTTGCATGGTATATACAGTATATATGAACTGACTTTTTTGTTTCTATTACCTGTGCAAAAGTCTTTGTGGCAATCCTGCAGCTCATCATGTGTATTGTATTGCTCCATCTCCTAAAAATAGCAAGGATTTAAAATTGCACTCATCATTTATGACCATATTTTTTTAAATTACACAAGTTTGCACTAATGGAGCAGGATATGGCTTGAAATTTGTGTAGTATTAAGGGATTAAATAATTCTCAGCTAGATTGTAATTGAGCTAGGTAAATACTTTCAGAGACTGAAAGTGGGGTACAATTCATAATGGATCGGAACCTGACTGTAGGACAGATGCAGCACTAAGGTACAATGTATGTTGAAAGCCATATAAGTCTTGTCCAATCAGAAGTTCAATGTTAACAGTACCCACCTCCTGAATAAGCCATAAAACAATTATGATAGCTGTTGAGTAAGTAAAATGATGGACAGATGGAAAGATGAAAACTCTGTGGCTTTGTTGATGAGATGTAGTTGATAGGATGTGAAATATTGTGTTTAACATCTAAGATGAAAACATAGGACAGTAAGACCTATTAATAACATTTGAGATGTTGTATTTAAAAACAGTTAAAGTGGACAGCATGTAAACAAAGTTATTCAGTACAGGGTGGAATAGACACAGTGTATTGAGTCCTGTTAAAATTCCACAGGATCCAGGAGAAACCAATCTGATGCTGGTAACACCTGTTGGTCACATATGTGATGGACAGAATGTGGGGCAGCTGTCTTTTCAGCTTAGCTGGTGGGAATTCAGAGTGTATTTGTAAAGAAATGTATTGCCTGTTTGTTTTGGATCATGGTAAAAGTGATTGAGGCACAGAAGCAATAATGGCATCTAAAGAAACTTTACACCTACCCACATTTAAAGGAATACCCAAATTCAAAGGAACACTCAGTGAAAATGCTAAATTATGGTTTGCCAAGTTTGAGAAAGTAGCAAAATGAAAAAATTGAAAGATAATGATAAAAGCTGCACACCAGGCTCTCTGTCTCAAAGACACTGCTAAACATTGGTATTTCACATATATGTCCTGCTTACACAAGATTATATGGCTCAACTAACAAAGTTAAAGAATGATTATTTCCCAATCCTCATTTCAGACAAACAAAAGTCCAAGACTTTTATAACTAAACCAAGAAGATATGAATGTGGAAAGTTTGGTCACATTAGTATGTCAGTGTAATGCTTCATGCACCACATTCATTTTTCGTTTCTTAATGAGCTTAAAATAGTTTTGGACATCATTGTGGTACAAATAATAATTTGTGCTTGAAACATTTTTGACTGATTACATGGGCCATCAAATGCAATAAACTTGATTATTTGCAAGTTCTGAACTATGTGTACCTTAAATGTAATGGCTTCATTATGACACATCGGAACCATTTAGGACTGTGTTGTAAACCCAGAAAGTCAGAAGTTAGAAAAAAGAAAGACTTTTGATGTATAAAGATTACTCTGAACATTCAGCATTGAATTTGTAGATGAAAAGGCAATATTTTGCAACTGTCCACAAACACAAGGCTAAGATTCAGGAATGTCTCTGAAAAGAATGGGGAATGTCATAGGAATTTAATAGATGCACCAAAATCTGATTGTTTAGTTAGAGTGCTTGACTAGAGTTATGGAAGTATCAGATTTGAAGCCAAGTCAACCATGCATTTTTCTTCCCAAAATATGGTACAAAAAACCAAATAGCATATAAATGTAAGGTTTTTATGCTAGGTCATGAATTACTGGATTTTCCAAGTGAAATAATTGTGATATTTCACTGGAGTTTACAAATATCATATTTTGCAACTGGCCATCAATAGATATTGATAACATTATGAGCAAGAGATTTCAAGTTGTTTTAAGACACCTGTGTGATGTAAAGGTAAATGTGGACACCTCACATCCAGATGAACCGGGTTCAAAATGAGCAATAGGCAAAACATTTTTTTTTTTTTTATATTCTGTCTGCTGTTTTACCTTGAATTGGGAAGGAGCATTATGTTACTACTGATATTTTCTGTGCAAATATACACAAAACAGAGCAGAACATAAATGGTAAAATGCTGACATCGCGCATGATACAGTAAGAAATCTGCTACTTATGTCTGTTATACAAATTGCTAGACAATACATTTGCGCATTATATAAACAGAACATTTGCTTGCTCCAAGTAAATAACGGATATATTTCATCTCGTGGGTGAAAAGCTTAAGTATTTTCACCCACTCGATGAAATATATCCGTTATTCACTCGTTTCAAGCAAGTATCCTCTATATCTTGGGATCTACCTGCAGAATGATGGGAGACCCTGAAAAATGTCACAGGGTCAAGAGCATAATCCCTGATGGCTTAAATAGTAGGGTATCCACATAGAGGTAGTAAAGTTCCCAGTTCCCAAATATTTGGTACTAAGCCCAACGTATATAAACCAATGACTTTCTTCATGCTGATAGATTATTGTATCCTAACATTGAAAAAAATATCAGTTTTCAGCCAATGTCAAATACTTTGACTGTTGACTTGTGATTATGTTTACTTTAAACAGATGCATCAGCTAGTGTCTGCAAACCTCGGATTTCCCGTGATGGCTCATATCTGAAGGCAGACCTACCATTAAATGATGTTTGTGGTGCATTAAGACTAGAATGGAAAGATACCAACAAGACAGTTACCACTGTGGTAAGTTTTCAAGAGTTTAGTTATTTTCATCTTAAGACTTTGGTCTTGGACATCTGTTATCATACAGCTTATTCTTCCTGTGACATTTCCTTTCACTATCAAACTCAGAATATGGCATCTTCTAGAAAAAAAGAAGACAAGAAAAGAAAACAGCTAGAAGTTCAGAAATGATTATTAATTAATTAATTATTCTTATTTAAACAAGTCCAACTGATCGGATTGCATGATATTATATGTGATTGTTCTAACATTTGAGCATGTTTAAATGTTGACAGAAACAAAAAGTTTTAGTATTTGAAGTCTATCAGAAAGATATATAGTCTGATTCATAGGACAATGTTCTTACAAAATAAAATTATGAATCGGTCAAATCATGTAATTTGGTGAAAATCTGGCAAAAGGGCGTACATTTTGTTTTGAATGCAACAACCAGAATTAGATATTTATTTTGTACAATTCTGTTAATCTAAATTATTTTTATCAACTTGCTTATATTTGTGCTGATTTAATCAGTTTACAGAAAGGAATTTCTCTCTTTAAAATGTATCTGTAAATTCACTGAAATTCATAGATCATGATGTGAAGCTTGGATTGCTGTGATATCTATTAAAATTAGGGCTACAATTTACACCAAATTTAGGGCTCAGTAATTTGAAGTGGGAAACTTGGCTCTGCTTCCAGTATTCAAAATTGCCAAGGCTGATGAAACTAACTCTTGTGTCTGCGAACATACCACTCCAACCCCCATCTCCTTTCCCATGCATTTTCGAAATTCAAATATAAAATATATGAACCTTTTCTGTCAAGAAATGCACATTTTGCTTATCTATTGAGTATATGCATACAAAATGCTCTATATCCATCTGTCCATTAGAAAAATTTACATAAAAATTGCAATTGCATGTCATTTCGATTGACCAATCAGAATGCATAATTCCATTTAGTTTATTGCATCATCATGGCTAGCCAGCATGACCGTGGCTATAGGTTAGTTAAACATAGGATAAACTGGAACCATTCAGTGGCATAAAAGTAAACAGACTGCACCATTGGCAAGAAAAGTCAAATATTTGAGTCAGTACAGCTTATATTGGACTGCATGTAGTATAACTTATGAAATTTGTTCAGTTCAAAAGTAGTGTCATGTGTTCTTCCTCATGTTTATAAAATAATACATACTTACAAGTATTCCCAGACAGTGTGTGGGGGTGAAGGGCATTTGAAGACTCAAAAAATGTGCTTTGAGGTTCCAAAGGGGTCAGTATGCATGACCCAAAAAAGTGACATCATCCAATTGAGAATAATTTTTATCTTGTCATATAAGCTTATAGAAAATTGCTGGAAATTCAAATTTGATTTTTATGAAACAGAAAATAGCATTTCTTTTTTCTTTGAAGTATTTAATACACTTGCAAACAAAAAAAAAAAATTTGGTAAATTTAGTATTGTCCAATACCATCACTGCGCACATACACACACATACCAACACTCACATAATCACAACCAGACAGACATTAAATAAATAAATAAATAAATAAATATACCAATTAAAATATTTTCTTGATTGGATGCTGTCTTTGCTGCTCTCAATAGTTCGTGGGGTGTTGAAGGTAATTCAAGTGTCATTAGTGTTCATCTTTGCACTCATTAGAGACTGGATGGTACTGTTGTTCAGACTTCCCCGAAGAGTTTGTTGAATTTTTCTCAGCGTAGAAAATGATCCTTCTGCATCTGCGTTGCTGTGAGGAAGTGTCAAATATGCTGGGTGGTGTTGCTATGTCAACGAATGTCATGCACTTCAGAATAGCTGATTGCAGTGTGTGCAAAAAACAAATTTAGTTTTGCTGGGTTTTCCTCACTTTGCAGATGGCTCATCCTTTATTGAATCACAGCTGCATTTCAACATTTTACCTTAAAAAATTAATCACACTTGTACACTATTCCAACTACCAAAATATTTGTTTTGCATTTTATATATGGAGTGAAATCCAAGTTCAAAGAAACTTTGCCGCTTATCATGAGCTTGACAATAATCTTTAATAAAGATGGCTCAAACATTCTTATTTAAGGCAGTGCTTTGTAATAACTTTTATTCTTCAACACGCATCTCTTTCATTTACCTATAACTTCAAACAAATTGGGTTGTTCCACATTGTCTATGCTAATTAGCCTAATGGGCTCTCCCACATCAGTCTTCAGAGGATTTAACATGGCTTCACCATAGCAAATTAAGTAATCTGAAATGGTGGTTGCTTATGTGTGACCACCTTACCTTTTAATTGTCTCTATGATAATCAGCTGTATAAACTGCCTCGAGGATAGGTTTACATGGGTTCATAGCAGGACTGTTTACTGTTTATACAGACAACATGTTTGGGACATATATATATATAGTGGTGGTAAACAAAAATATATCTCTGTAAGTTTCTTTTTTATTTATTTTTTCTAAGATCACTGAAAATCGTGTTTTTGAAATACTACCATGTCAGGGGGTTTGTGAGTAAAAAATTGTGTTTTTTTTGTGACACTTCATGCTATGGCAAGTATGATAATATTGCATAAAATCTCACATACCTGTTTGTACATGATATACAAAATGCGATTGACTCAGTTTGTACATGGGTAATAAGTACTTGTTGAAGCACTGATTAAAACCTATGCCTGACAAGTAATTCCCATTAATTTTTTCTTATTTGATTCTTGAAAATTTAAATGTAGGTTCTCATTTAATGAGAATAAGAAATATTTGCCTTAATTGTGGATGATATCATTTATCATGGGCTCATTGTCCTTCGATTTGCCATGTGTGGTGGATCATCCGTCATGCATCCATCCAAAAAAGTGCTTGTTACCACTCTAGAAACCTGTAGAACAGAGGCTTGGAAACTTAAGTATTAGCGACATTCGAGAATATCAATGAGGTCATTTGGTGCCAGATTGACTGAAATTGTCAACAGTCTGTGTTTAGCCAATAATCTTTCTCCATTCTGATGTTTTAAAAATATTTAATATATTAAGCAATATCTGGACATTTTAATGAGGTTAGAAGTTTTATTTTAGTAGAGACAGTATTTTAATAGGAGTAATATATTACATAAGTTTCTGTATCTTTACCTGGAGCTAGTGCCCAGTCCAAGAACAATTTCCCTCCTCCAGTTAGTAATTGAAGGTCTAGAAAAAAAACAACATGATCCCAGTCTGATACCTTAGTCCACATCTGACAGTTGGAATATCTTCTTTCGTTTCCTTGGACTGCGTGCATTTACATGTTTCATGGGCACTCAACACTTCATCAATTTAGGCACCTTCTGGCATTTCTACTGTCAATTGTATCCTTTCTGTGTTGTGTTTGTTTGTTTTTCTCCAGTCTTTGCTTTATTTTTGTATAAATGTCCATTTTTGTTGATTTTGACGGTTTTGAGTTCATCGCTAGCAAAGCTGTGGTGCTTGTGTTTCATCCCTCTAATAGTAACCAGTGTGGGGTAAGTATTTACTACCATTTTGTTCTATCAGTTCATTGTTGTATTTATATTTTTTCTTTCATCATTCAGTAATGCCTAGTGGTATTGGCAAATGTGAGCATAAAAAGGCAGCATGAGACACACCACCTGTCTTGCATACACTAATGGTTGCCCTTTTTTTTTTTTCTTGTGGCCCAACAAGGTTATGACTTGGCAAAAAGTCACTGAGCCTACTGGGACAGGAAGAAGAGTCGCACCTCTTCCTCTTCTTCTCTTGACTGCACTTCTTTGTGTACTAAAAATCAATTGAATCAATGAAAGAGGTGGATAGGGCATTTCCCAATGTGCAGATGTCGCTGCAGCAATGGCATTTACCAGTGTATAGAAGTCACCTGCTTCAATAACGGTACTTTCTGATATAAAGAAGTAGTCTGAATTCAATGAGTGAGGCTTCTGACAGTCTGTGTAAGGCTGCTATAGACAAAGATTAAACAGATAGGCTGCCCCCTCCCCCCAAAGGTCAGCATGTGAGGCTATGGTAACTACATGTAATGTCCACATCTTCAGTTCAAATGCCTTGAGAAGCTTCAAGGACCTTTAAATTTATTTATTTCGATATCTGAATGATGGGGTTGATTTAGGTTTGAGAGGAAACAGCTAGATCTTGCTTCTGATGTGCGTCTCATAGAAGATTACTAGCTCTGCCTATTTTCACTTCCTAAACATCCGAGGTAAAGTATTTTTTTAAAAAAAAGGAACCCATAACTATGTTTAGCTCTACTGGTCATAGACCAGAAGAGCTTATGGGATGGTCTTTCGTCCATTGTCTGACCATCATACATGTGACAGAACCAGTATTTCAAACCAGTAGATTTACAAATGTGATCAGTAGATTCTCTTCTAAACCAGTAGATTTTTAATCAGTATAAATTTTACGTGTTTTAATGGGTTTGAAAACAAAACAAGTGCATTTATTGCCATAATATGTATTCTCTTCATACTATAATAAGACAGCAAGTTTTGAAACTGAATCATTCAGATTCTGATGAAAAATGTTACAATATTAATTAATTAATATGAGTCAGTATATTGTCAATGAAATGAAAAAGAAAGAGTTATTTAGCCTGTAGTTCACTGCAAAGATTTAAAAAAAAAAAATCCAATAGCATTTTTAATTTCCTTAACAAGATTGCTGTCTGGTGACTACTGATGACATTCATTGTGATTATTAAGCTTCACGCTTTTCAGGCTCTAAATAGTTCTATGGCCCAAATTTCCCCTTGAATCACTTTGTATTTTGTGAAGAATGGAGAATGTCCTCTCTATATCAGTATTACAATGTGGCAATGACAGGACAACCATGCGCAGCCTGCAAAGAAGTTCTAGCTTCAGTTTTCCTGTTGCTGCGTTTCTAAGGTTGCTGACTGTTCTCCAATACTCTAACAAGCTATGTTCACTCTGAGGAGGAAGTTCCTTACTTGGACTTGATATATATTCATAAGCCTCACCCGCAAGGGCTTCTTTCTCATCATGGCTCAAATTAAAAAATATGTTGGCAAGTTTCACTACTGTAAATAAAAAAAAATAAAGATTGATATAGACTTGAAATAAACAATGAAAAAAATACATATTGTAATTATGCTTTTATGAATAATTTATCCCAACTTTAAAATTAATTATCTTGTAATTTATTTTTAACTGATATATTTTATCAAGGACTTGAACTTAATTTATGTGCATGAAAAGTTCAGAAAGTTTATGAAATACGAAAGATGCATATCTAAAGTCATACTGATGTGGGGTTTTGACCAGAAGGCTTATTATGATGTCAAGTTGGTCATCAATGAAAATTGTGCCACTCGCTGCCATCTAGAGAATCTTGTTATCGCTACTCCAGAATGGATGGTTATATCAATGTGAGGTTTTTACTAAGAGACTTCTTATGATGTCTAGTGAAAATGAAAATGGTGCTGATCTGGCTTCCAGTATACATGTATAGTCACCACAGTGGCCATCCTAAAAATTCTTGTTATCACTACTTCTCCTGAATGAATGATCATATGAGCATCGGGTTTTCACTTAAAGACTTCTTATTACGTCTCCTAGATGGCTGGTCATATTGACATTGTGCTTTCACCAGAAGACTTCTTATGATGTCTAGTTGGACCTAAATGGAAATGGTACGCGTCTGTTGTCCAATATGGCCACCATGGCAGCCATCTTGAAAATCTTGCTATTGTTACGCCTTCAAAACGGAAAGCCATATCATCAGGGTTTTCTCCAGAAGACTTCTTATAATGTCTTGTTTGTTTGGAATGAAAATGATGCAAATTTGATGTCCAATATGGCCATCTTGAAAATCTTGTTATTGATACTCCTCTGAAATGGAAAGTCATTTTGACATAGGGTTCCAATCAGAATTCTTATGGTGTCTGGTTGGTCCCAAATGAAAATGCTGTAAATTGACCCTCAGTATGACCACCATGGTGGCCATCTTGAAAACATTATCTCTACCCCTCCGAAATGGATGGCTATATCAACATGGGATTTTCACTAGTAGACTTCCTGTGATACCTTGTTGATCCTAAATTAAAACGGTGCCAATTATACATCCAATATGGCTACCATGACAGGTGTCTTGAAAATCGTGCTGTCGCTACTCCCACTGAAAGGATGGTCATGTTGGCATGGGCTATTCACCAAAAGACTTGTAATGATGTCTATACCTGGTTCTGAATGAAATTGGTGCCAGTATGACATCCAATATGCCCACCACAGTTGGTAATTTGAAAATCTTGTTATCGCTGAAGAAAATCAAGAGATGGCTTCAACACTCTGCAGTTACAAGGAATAAATGGTCTCATCTTCAATTCCTGGAAATTCTTTTTTCCAGATAGAGCATCCATCCATTCAAAGGATTCTTGTTAGTTTTTATATTTTACAATTTCATAAGGGCACTTTCAGAAAATAGTAATGCCTACACTGTGAAAATTTGTTTCTATATTTCAAAACAGACAAAGATAGTGTTCTTTGTGCGCTGCTTAAAGTACATTGAAATAGTATATAGTGTTCCAAATAGTGATAAAAAAATTACGACAATCCAGGTAGATGAAAGGCATGCAAGTGTATGTTAATTTTGTATGCATTATAAGAGTTGCTTTACAATCAACTTTGGCCTGTGCCTTCCCCACTTTTAATGGTGATCCAAACACCAGAACAGAACTATATATATATATATATATATATACAGTACAGCTCACTGGATTTTTTGTTTCACCATCCATCAGTATGGGGTACTTAATACCCTCTACGCCCACTCCATTTGAAGCTCCACGGTGGAGGGGTACATAATTAGCAAATCAACACCACAACTCAGCAGGCATACATGTATGTTGTGCAGCTCTACCACGCAGAGATTATCAGATTGTATTTGCCAGCAAAGATGGAGAAACACCACACACTATTAACATGATCAATTATAGTTTGCCCGCTTGCATTGTCTTGTTTTGGTCTAAAATTATCTTTGTCTTAATTATACAGTGTTATAGACTACCAGTTAAACCTCAGTATCCAAAATCAAAATCTCTCTCTCTCTCTCTCTTTAGTGTCAAGGCAATATCTGGTTTATTTAGGTTACGTATTCAAAGGAAAGATGTGCAGCTATATAAGCTACTGTACTGTGGGTCATTGTTGACATTAAAATTTTACTTTGTACATGTTTCTCACACAAAGAAATAAGTAAAGTGCATTGCAGGGACAGAACATGGCAGGTGAACCTGCTACCATTTCGAACTTCCTCTGTAACTTTAATTGTCAGTAATTTAGGAAGTGGGGGGGGGGGGGTATCTTGATTCTGCAAACAAAAAGAAAAGATTCCAATATCCAAGATTGTTTAATATAATTTATCTCAAGTTTAAGCAGAGTCGTGTAGTCATCTGTCTTTGGCAATTCTTCATAGAGGACTCACTCTCTCTAAAGAAATTTGAGTATTTGGTAAATGGTATTTTCAGTTGACTTTTAGCTGTTAATGAAATCAATAGCTTTTGATATTCTATTTTCGTGATGTTCAGACTGCACCCACCCACTAGTTAAGCCCCCAACTTTAATCCTTTCATTCTCTCTCTCTCTCTCTCTCTTATGAATTGAGCCTATTGTTTATTTTTTTAAGAAAAAGATATCCATGTAAATATATTAATATACATTATCATGGGACATCTTCACCAACATTGCAACTTTAATGTTGATGCGTCTGCTTCATATCGACATGTTTGTGAAATAAACCATCTTTTACCAATTTGATCAGGCATTTTTGTTTTAATATAGTGGCTGCATATGAAATTTCCTTATCTGATACAGCGTATATGGTATTGATTAGGTTTTTGGGGAAAAAATGCATGTATCATGAAAATATTAGTACGGATTTACATAAATATTTATTATACAGTTAACTATACTTTCATCAGGCTTCTGTCATTCTGTATTCTTGTTTTTTTCCTCTGACTACGGAGCTTGAGTTTTGCCAGAATTTGCATGTAAAAATGTTAGCAACTTCTATTCTAAATGCAGTGAAAACGCTCAAAACCAAACACTCGCTATACCAGAATCCCAGCAAGATCAATTTTTTTCCTTCATTAATATCATTTTTTCCCAGTAAACCGAAACTCTTTTACTTTGAAAACTGAAACAAATTTAAATTCCAAATTTCAATTTTACAATTAAAAAAACCCATAAAACCAAATCTCAATTCAAACTAGGAAATGAATTTTAGCTACTAAATTCCTGACACATGCAGGATAAGATTACATGTATTTACAGTTAGTAGGCATCTTGGTGAGAAAATTTCCCATTGCATGCAAGGCTAAAACAATACGTGATGAACTCCAGCACAGATTAGGTCCCACAATAGGCAATCCAGAGTCTTTGCACCATAAAAAATAGAGACAGCTTTTAGGATAAATTATTAATGTTTTTGTTTTTTTTTTTGTTTTTTTTTTTGTTTTTTTTTTCATTTATTTATCTGGGCTTCATTAACAAGAACTGCATCCTTGCCTTTGATGCTCTGCTGACAGAAGCCAGCAAAACATTATTCTCAAAGTCAGATTCACTCAATTGATTTTCAAAGGAGAAAAATCAATACATACGTGCATTTAATAAACCATGACTTTTCATTTGTCTTCACTCACATATCAAGATGTCGGAATGACAGTCTAAGCATCATAGGATTTAACTATCGTTATAGGTTAAAATGAGTCTGATCAAAGAGTATGAATCTGTGCCGAAACCTGCATTGAAGAAACTAGAAGAATTTAGTATAGGAACATCATGAATTATATAGAGTATATCCTTAAATGTTTCTTGAGATGAGGATTGTATGTCTCTCCAGGACAACTGCATTTATTCATGTGACCAGATGTGATTTTTGAAATGAACATACGTTGTTCAGTTAAATTTTTATTAAATGTTTTAAAAAAGGTTTTCTTGATTGGTGCAATCGTACACTCACATACACAGATGTTCTCTCCTAATTACATTCTGTGAAACCCTGAGTAAACCTAAAACCTCTCAAAATCGAACATGAAATTTTTCCCAAGGGTTTTCGGTTTTGAGGGGTTTCACTCTATATAACATTTTAACAACCAAAGAACTGCATTTATTATTCTTAATTATTTGATGACAAAAAATTTGCCCATGGTTCCAATAAAGTAGAATTTAAAAAATAAAAAACCCACTGAAAATTAGATGCTTCACATGGATATGTATATAGTACATGTATATACTATTAATGAAGTTCAACTGCCACTGCATTACATTGATATTATCTAAAATTTGATTTTGAATTTTTTTAAAAAAAATATGTCTCTCCCAATTACATTTATTTTTACTTAACAAGATGATTTAGTTATTGATAACGCTATTGTAATTATAATTGCATGAGATTATATTCAATTATGTTTATTTCTGATTTCTGTTCTGATCTATGCTGGCATCATGATTAGCGAATTTGTTTAATTTATAAATACATGTACATATACATTGTAATAAATAAAAATGTTGGGTATATAATATACATGTACATATATATATATATACATATATATATATATATATATATATATATATATATATATATATATATATATATATATATATATATATATATATATGCATGAAGTTTTTTTCTCAGCTATGTGTTATGTTATATGCAAATTGTTCTCATTTATGTAAATACATAAGTAGGGTGCTTAACATAGATAGGTAATTATGTGAGTAAATACTTTTCTTAAAGGAGAAAAGATATAACGATAACTCTTGTTAAGCCAATTTAATTAATTTGATTTAGAGTTTTCTTCCAACACTAATTTAGAATGGGACAACCGTCTTAGATCTTGGAACAGATTCTGGACAAGCAGAATACATAGTTTGTGCAGTGGGAGAATCAGAGAAGTGCTTTCAGGGAAATATTTCAGACCTGTGTGCAAACTACACAGGTAAGTACTGATCCAAGCAATAAGATGCTGCATACTTAAGTTCTAATATTTTCGTAGCAAAATTCACTAATTATTGTAGAAAAAAGGCAAATTGCAAACGAAAAAATCCCATAGAGCAAAAAGGGAATATTCTATAGATCAATATATATATATATATATATATATATATATATATATATATATATATATATATATATATATATATATATATATATATATATATATATATGTGTGTCTCTGTGTGTGTGTGCAAGACTATAAACCAGACTTTTTTACTTGTCAAGCTGCCAGTGTAGTGACATAGTCATGAAAATCCATATAATGCCTAACCATTCCATCTTTAAAGGATGCAATCATTGATGCACATAGTTAGTTCAATGGTTCATATTGTTTGTTTATCTGTTGTGAAAAGCACAATTATAATAATGTTATAATGAAAGATCTTCTCACCCTGCTTTCACTGTAGCATGATGGGTACTGCTGCAAATTGTCTGTCCATGGAAATATAATATGTAATGACTGGGGTGAATGAGGTCTTTGTCTTTTTCTATTGTTTGGTTATTTACTTTTTTCCAGATGAGTTAATTCTATAGTTATTGTAAAGGTCTGTATTCTTTGTTGCTTGATTGATGTTACTGTTATTAAAATGTGCACATGAGGCCGAACATGTCATGATCAGAGATTTCTTCATCTGTTCACCTTAGTGCATCTGTAAGTCTTTTTGTTTATTGAGCTGATCCATTACTTATTTATGTCATGGATGACTTAGATTTTGGCTTTTGGCTGTAAATGAATTTGTTATCATAACTAACTTTATAATTTATGGACAGGGTAAGTAAGCATTACCTTGTAGTTAACTTTACAATTCACAAGCCATAATGCCAGTAAACTACATGTGAACTTCAAATAAAAATTAGACTGTTTATGATCGCTGTATTTTTAGTGCTTTAGAAAAGATTTTTTATATGAATTCCTGTAATATTTCTTTTAAAAAAAACTATGAAGAACAAAGTATGTGTATAGCAATTATGAGTATTTGTCCTTATTAAACCCAATGGAATTTTGATCTTGAAATCTTGCCCACCTGCAAAGACCTGTTATGGGAGATAACATGTCTTGAACAACCACTTTTGTTGGTAGAAGAGGTGGTCTCTCAAAACAGATTTTACTTTCAATGTATGTATATGTATATGTCAGGGTTCCTTAAATCCTTTTATTTGTCGGTCATGTGTAGCAGTTCAGATGCTTTCACTGGCATCTGCTCTTAGCAACTGGACATTGGTTATAGGATATTTCAAAATATCAGTATATCAAATTGTCTTTGATTTGTTTATCCAAGAAACTGTCAAATAAACACCATAATGAAGTAACATTCAAAGGTCACTATGTCTAGTTTACAGATTGTTTCTTTCAATGAAGGTGTTGCCAACTAAACTTAATTCAAAGGTGACTGGGTGTAGTTTGCACATTGTTTCTTTGTTGGACAATCAATAGAATATTTATTCAGTCTGTATTAAAATTATTTAGTATACAGTTTTAACACTGTACCAAGTCGGTGTTGCAAGTTTAAAGTCAATACATCTCCCAGTTGTATGCCAAATTAACAAGCAGATTATCTCAATCATGAAAGATTTGTAAGCATGTTCTCAACTATTGTTTTGTGTATCTCTTTTGCTCTATTAATCTTTTCTCTTCCATCTGGCACAATGTCAATACCACTGTGTTATACAGTCTGACTTTTTTAATTAGTAGGCTTATATATGCATAGATAAGACAATAATAAGTATCAGTTTTAGGTTTTCTGCTTGAGAGAGCACTACACACCATGTCAAAACATAGCATAAAATTGATGAAAAGTTTAACCTTAGCCAGTGTTTGCAGATGAGATTAGCCGTACATTACCCTGGAGCAACATGTTGATGGATTTTTGACATCGCTGGTAGCAGAGTACCTCGGGATACACCCCATTTTGGGCCCTTCTGCAGTTAATGTCTTATAGCCACATGCAACAGCAGTCACATCAAAGGGATAGAACTGCACTGTTCATCAGGTGACAGTAACCTGCCAGCCAAAGCAGTACAGTGTGTATGGATTATTCATGCAAATGTACATGAGAGATTCCCAGATCATGAGACTTTTTATGCATTCACTATGTTTGATCCTAACACTCTTCCTGAAATGTTAGTGACATGCCACCATTTGGTAATGATCACATGGACACTTCTATCGCTCGTTATGGGCAATGAAGAGAGAACAGTAATGGAGTCATCAGTGCCAGCAAAGTAAAGCAGGAGTGGGAGAATCTCAAGTACATTGTTTACGACTGTTATAGGGGACTGTCAGTAGCTGAATTACTGACAAAACTAGTTTAGTGAAGGAACAGTACCCTGAATGTGATTCGTTTGATAGAAATATCACAGGTACTTCCAGTGTCAAGCGTGGAGTATTAGTGCAGATTTTCACACCAAGCTGAGATGCAGGCTCGATGTGGACACTGTTGACAAACTTATGAGAATAAACCTTATTGACTTTGATATAAAAGACTTTGTTCCAATTCCAGCAGTCAGGACGTGGATGGGAAATTAAACCAGACATCTGTATAAACAAAACAAAGAGAATGCTTTCACTTTGAGTGGATTTACCATAGTGCTAATGTGGCAACATCATGATATTAATACCGTCTAAATATGTTTTGTTACCAAAACAAAGAAAACTTGTTTGGAAATCTGTTGCAAATTATAGGAATAAACTTATCGTTTGCTACTACCACCTGTTGAGACCTATGAAGGGTCAATACATTTTATTTTTTAATGAATATATGTTACAAACAGCAGATTCATGTGTGTCTATGAAGTGCATCAAAGAGTCTGGTTACACTTGGGGGAAAATATAAAGACCCCTGGTATATGTGTGTGTGTGTGTGTATGTATGTGTATATATATATATATATATATATATATATAGAAAAAGAATCTTACTGGATATGCCACCTTAGAAGAAAAAGAATCGTACTGGATACGCCGCCTTAAAACTCTGAAACCAAGCAGCTTAAACCATCTAGCCTAGAAAAAACAACCACATGCAAATAAAATCATCATCTATTTACAGCCACCACATTTTCAATTAAATAATTCATTAATTTCGCTCATTAGTTACTCACTTACCTATAATTACTAGTTTTTTTGTTTTGTTTTTTTGTTTTGTAGTTCTTCCAGGTATTATTATTGCTATGGTTGTTACTCGCTTTACGGAAACAATTAAATATCCGGGATATAATCTGCAGTTTCACCAATTTACATTAAATAACAGACGGCGATATGGCTTATCCCTTCGTAGGTCAAAACCAACTAATTTACAGCATCAGCAGTCGAGTTGAAGCCAACTAGACAATACATCGAATGATTTGAAGCTGTAATTCACGTAGAAATAGTTATGTAAACTTTTGTAATTTCAATGCTTTTTGTGTTTATTGTTTGTCTTGTCTCTGTTTTGTGTTTGCCTTTAAAAAAGACCCAGTGAGAGTCAAAAGCGCTTTGGATAGTTGAAAACTAGTTTTGCACTGTTCATTGTCAGCTTATTGCATATATATATATATATATATATATATATATATATATATATATATATATACAGTGGGACCCCGCTATAACCCGCCCCGCTATAACCCGAATTCGGATATAACCCGGTCGTGGCATGGCTCCCGAAATTTCGGGTAATTTATTACAGTTATTTTTCTCAAAGACCAAAAAAAAAAAAAAAAAAATTTTAAGTATGAAAAAAACTAAATACGTCAAGAGTTTAATTATCATTCTCATATTCGTCTAAACAGTGCGAAAAAGAACGTGTAGAAAATGTATTATCAAATTTCTTCTATTTTTGTGCCAAAATAAACGTCGGAAATACGAACCAATTGCTGGGCCTACTGAGAACTTTGATCTTTGTTTATTAAGTACATTGTTTATCATCAAAGTGAACTACCGAGCTATACTTGTTCAAATCATAGGGCAACGATTTATACAGCATCAAAGAAACAAAGCCGCCAGCATGTGCGTAAGGCTTGGCGGTGTTGTTTTATGCAATCTGTTGGCCAGTAAATAATGTCGTAAATTTACTACAAATATACCCCCATTGTTTAATGACTATTATTCTTGCTGTAGATTTTCAAACCAATAGGATTAAAAGTGTTAATTTGTATACATTTAGAATGGAAAATGGGAAACGCAAACGTAATGCTTTTACTGTTAAAGAAAAGATTGAAGCATTGGACAGGATTAAGTCCGGTGTTAAACAATCGCATGTAGCTAAAGATTTAGGTCTCGATGAATCGACAGTTCGAGGATGGAAGAAAGATGAAGCAAAATTAAGAGAGAGGGTTCTGGATTTGTACGAAAGTGAGGGAATGATGAGGAAAAAAGCAAGACTAGCAGGAGACACCCAACTTGATGCAGCCCTGTATCAGTGGTTTGTCCAGACTAGAGCTGAAGGAGTGCCTTTATCAGGACCAATTGTTAAGGCACAAGCCGAAAAATTAAACAACGATTTACATGGGCAAGATTCTAGCTTCAAAGCAAGCAATGGATGGCTACATCGTTTTAAGAAACGACATGGGATTAGTAATGTGACAGTTTCTGGAGAAATTCGCTCTTCAGATTCTGAAGCTGCTATGAACTATTCAGATGAATTGAGGGAAATAATAGAGAAAGGTGGGTATTCCCCAGAGCAGATTTACAACTGTGATGAAACAGGATTGTGCTACAAAATGATACCTGACACCACCCTAGCTGTGAAAAAAGATGAACATAAACATGAAGGATTTAAGAGAATAAAAGAACGGTTAACATTGTTGTTTTGTGTCAATAAAACGGGACGACACAAACTTAAACCACTATGCATTGGAAAATTCAAATCACCTAGGTGCTTCCATCATTTGAATGTGAACACCCTACCATTTTCATATGATGCCACAAAAAACGCATGGATGACAGCTGCTTTATTTGAAAAATGGTTTCAAACCGAATTCGTACCATCAGTTCGATCCCACCTCAGAAATCTGAAGATGGAGCCAAAGGCACTATTATTATTAGACAACTGCCCCGCACACCCACCTGCAGAATGTCTAGTTAGTACTGATGGGAAAATAAAAGGTTGCTTCCTCCCAAAAAACACAACTTCAAGAATTCAGCCTCTGGACCAGGGAATAATAGCAGTTTTTAAAATGAATTATCGCAGAGAACTTGTTAAAAAGATTGTTTGCGATGAAACCTCAGTCCAGGCGACACTAAAAAGTTTAAATTTGAAAGAAGCAATGTACCTCGGCGGCAAATCTTGGGATGCCATTACGCCACGCTGCATTGAGAACTGCTGGGAGAAAGGACTTGGGGCAGCATTTACTAGTACACAGGAAGACAGAGGCAACATCACCGATGATGACAATAGTTTATTCGATGGATTTTCGGAAAATGATGTGTTCCAGGCTGAGAGGGCATTTGGGGAGCTGATGCAGTCACGTGAACGCGTTGACGAATGGCTTAATTTTGACAATGAATGTCCAGTTGCAGACCACGTTTCGGATGCGGAAATTATTAAAAATATTAAGTCTCAAAACACTAGTGGTGATGCTGACGATGGTGATACTTCTGATGATGACAGCGAAGACACTTCACCTGAGGATAGCCCACCATTAGCTACAGAAGCTGTCAAAGGTTTAGAGTGTGCTTTGAGATGGATGGAGACGCAAGATATTGATTATCTTCGAATTCTGCAACTGAGAACTATTCTTGACTTTGCCAAGAGCAGACGTGATATTAGCAGAAAGCAGCTAAAAATCACAGAGTTTTTTAAAAAATAATAACTACTAACAGATGAGAAATGTAGTGGTGTAAAATGTATGCGACACCGTTTATTAATCGTCGGACATACATGTACTTTTTCATCATTCATTACATACACCCGTTACGTAATTTTTGTTACTTTCTCTTCATTGTATTAGTCACATAATGATCTGTGACAAAATTATTGAATATTCTACATCCGTGTGTGGATATTTTCGATGGAAATATTTGTATTATGGATTCAATGTATGTTACAAGATTCGCTGGTGAGTACACGGTGTTGATATTCTTTTCATGCAATAGATTATACATGTATATATATAAATTAGACACGTGTATGTACCAATGCATGGTTTTCTGAATAAAGTAATATATTATATCAGCAAATGGTTTTCTCATTTAATATATATTGATCAAAAATGGTAATTGTGCCATGCATTTTCGCACCCGTCTTTATGTAACCCCCCCCCCCCAATTAAATCCAAAAATGTGTTGGTATTGTACATGGTTGCTTATAACACGGTTCGGCTCATAGCCCGGTCGGATTCTATGGCTCCCAACTACCGGGTTATAGCGGGGTCCCACTGTATATATATATATACACACACACAAACATGGAGAGAGAGAGAGCATTGCAAATGTGACAGAAAGTCTATGAAAAAATTAAATAACACATGGGCTTTTGCGTGCTGTCTCAGTAATTGCATGTTAATATCACTAATACGTTATATGTCACTATTGTATAGCTTGCTCTTTTTTACCCATTTACGATATGGAAAACCCTTCTCAATGCCAAATGTACCATCCTCCCATTATAGAAAAGTTTTAGAGTGAGTACATCATAGACCCAGTCTAACTCCGTGTAAATGATGTAATATGCATATGCATGTTACTGCTCTTCATTCTTTTCTGGACATGTTGAGTCAAGATGGACAATTTATAGTTGTATAATTTCTAACACAACTGTCATCAAACCAAACGGAAGTTCACTGTCATTTTCTGAATGCTGAAAGAGTCTATTTCAGTGAAGGGGTGGATGCAAGGTCTACACATATATAAAAGGTAAACACTTCATCATCTGCATCCAATGTATGCAATGACTAATTTTAATATTTCCAAAAGAATTGAAAAAAGGGGTTAAAAAAAATATGCCCTTACATCTAAACATTACAGAAATTTACTGAATTATCTGGAGCTTACGGAACACAATGAAGTACATCACTCCTGTTGTATGAAGAACACCTACGCGCCTGCACAAATATGGACGCCATTTTAATGTTGAGGTTGTGTTTGGTTTGAAGCACAAAGAAGGTGACAATGTTAGGGACCGCTTTGGGGCAATCGAGTTAGAAATTATAAGTCGGTGAATAAAATAAGTACGTTTTGTGCATTGTTGATATCTGTGATGCTTTTTGTTTTCAAAATGGGTAGGGGTACAAGCTGCCGGCGGTGTCGGCTGAAACTACAGATTGGAACCATAATTTTGCCTTTTCCCTTACCAAAATCATGTAAATGCTTGCCACTGCTTTTAAGAGTATTTAATAATAATGAATCACAGTCCAAACTGGACCCTAATATTGAAGGAATTTCTCTCTCTCCAGCCAGTATAGGGTAAAGCTCCGAAAAATAGGGAATAGTGAGTATACAAAGTTCAAAACAGTTCTTTTAAACTCATGTTTCCACGTATTTTGATATCGGATATTGCATATTTCTCTCCATCTAAACATACACGCTTTTAAGTATGAATACACTATATATGAGTATGATACATTCATACACTTACATAGACAATTTTCTACTTGTAGATAAAATATTGCTTCAAACTAATGTTAAATGCAAATATGCATAATGAGAAATACAGGACACAGTTCAAATAAGAGAACCATAGCACACACACACACACATATATATATATATATATCTATATATATATATATATATATTGCGTTTCTTGCATCGCTGCCACTTCTCCCTGTTCTGCTCTGACTTCCCCCTATTCTGTCGAAAAGGAGAAGTCACTTCTCCCTAAAATTCAAGTCTAGCTTGACCCCTGCATATCCTATTATTAAAATGCTGATGAAATATTATTAAAAGTTCTAAAACAATTTTAAACTGTTCTTGTTTTGCATCACCACATTTGTTGCATAACATGAAATTGCAACCTCGAATATAGGTAACATTTGAAAATCAGCAACAGCTTCTATTAGCATAAGCCCACTTTTCAATGCCTATATGATTCATTTTAGTAATAATGGACTTAAATACACTAAGTCATAATGTGCTTCAGAATAGGCTACACAAATTAAATTTTTCACTTGTTTTTCAAAGGATGATGTGTGAATTTTCTGTGGGAATTCAGTAGATTGCAATGTAATTTTTAGTAATTATAATCATCAAGTTACAGTACAGCTCACATGATTTTTTGGAACCCCATGCTTCGCAGTGGGTGACTTAATCCCTGCCACTTTAGCTTAGCGATAATGCTCCGCGGTGGAGGGATAAATACTTACAAATCACCACTGCAACTTGGCAGGCACTCCAATGTCAACTCCACTGTGGAAGGGGCTGGTCATCATTACTGATTGACATTTGAACAGCCAATGAATGAAGACCACCTATGGAAAGACTGAGACATCGAGAGTGCTTTACAACTGGATACCATTGGAAGAATCAGTCATCTTTATTTCGATCATATATTTGGACAATAAAAATATAATTTCAAAATTCTTGTATATTCAGTACAAATTACTGTTTATAAAAGGTTGATCGACTTCTTTTGCAATAAGTTTATGTCTTTAATTTATTCAAAGAAATATGAACAAACTTATGCACTGACTTGACGAGAAGCACACCTTGCTGAGCTTCTCGGACGGCATCAGTTTATTACTTTGTTCCAAAGGAAAGTAATTTTCTGAGATATGGATGATTAAAATCCAAATTGACATCCGCTTATCCTAAAAAAAACCTAAAAAAAACAAACCTAGAACGCTGAATTTGCACTGAAATGCAAACCGCGTGATTAGTCCATAAGCAGTAACAGCACAGTCACGAGGCTGAATATTCTGACTGCATGTGTACTATAAGGGACTGACCATTCAATGTATGGGGCTTAAATGTTGTTTTGCTTTTTCTTATCCGGAAATTTTTTGTTTTTTCATCACAATATAAAAAATTTTCAAGTGAAATATGGAATGGAATAATGTCTTTTTTATACCACAAATCAGAAAGAGAATTGTTTTCATGCAACCCAACCCTCCCCCCGTTAGAAACTTCAACTTCAATTGTGTCTCCCTAATAAAGACTTGACTTCAGCGGATGTTCTACAGAAATCAAGGCAGTGACCATTGTGAATATTGTTCTAAAATATTGACAAGGGTTTGCATCAAATGATCAGGTCAGTTTCAGCATGGGAACAGTGTGTTTTTATCACATGAAGTCATCTGACTTGGCACGTTGTACTTGACAGCTGCAATTATGGTCCCGCCATTAACAACAGAAGTTTAATAATTGTTAGTAATTAATCTGAACTCGACTTACTACCAAAATGAAAAATGATGCGGAAAATTCTGAAATCTCAGATGTTCAGAGATTATAATTTCCAGCAAGTTTATGGCATTTTGCATGGATGTATTGTCTCCACATGTATCCTATTATTTGCTTATTTTTCTAGGTGAAAATATAAAAACAAAATATATTCTTATAATTATTTTGACGCAGCTATTGTCCAGTTTGAACAACTAATCTTATCCTCTCTCTCTCATTAACAAATAATCTTTACTCAGTGATATGACTGACACGTGGAAAGGATGACAATAAACAGATAAATGAAAAATTTGACTACTAACAGTTGTGATTAGTTCACAAGTTCTTCTTTCCACCACTGATTTATCTTTTATGAGAATCATACAATGGAATAGCCTGTGTTTTATTCTGTATAATTCAACAGAATGATCATTCAATAAAACAAAAACAAAAAAAACCCTGTTCACTTAACCCCAAGTACATTATTAACTGTCAACATAATGGCAAAGAAAACAAGCCTGCAGAAGAGCATTATTAGAAAAGTATATTATGCAAATGCAACAGAAATGTTAGTTTCAGCTTGGGAAAGGTGTGTTTTTATCATATGAAGCCATCTGACTTGACACGTTGTACTTAACAACTCGAATTATGGTCCTTCCATTAACAACGGAAGTTTGATACTTCTTCATAATTAAGCTGAACTCAACCTACTGCTGAAATAAATAATAATGTGGAAAATTGTCAAATCTCAGATGTTCAGAGATTTTAATTTCCAACAAATTTAGGACATATTACATGTATTGTCTCCACATGTTTCCTATTATTTGCTTATTTTTGTAAGAGGAAAATATAAAAACAATTTTTTTATCATCATAGAAAAATATTAAATCATATGGAAATGATATGTCAGTAATTCAGTTGTAATAGTGATCTATTTCTTCTAATTATTTTTATGCAGATGTTAATGTATGCAGCTTCCTCTTTGTGACTTTGAATTTGAAGCGGTTGCTTATGGAGACAAAAGAAAAACTAATTTCTTTGAATAGTGTTTGGCATGTTTCTGTATATGGTACTGTATATTGCTTTACAGCTAGTTACTGTGGCCAAATGGATAGAGTGTGTGACACGCACACACACATTTGATATTGGAGCACAAGGTCACGAGTTTGCACCCACCAACAGGAAAATTTGTTTCTTTCTTTTTTCTCCAGTATTCTATAATGTCTAGTAGGAAAATCAACAGAAAAAGGAAAAGTTAAAGATTAATTTCATCTGATGCTCAAGTTTACTTGGTGATATAAAGATACATTAGTTACATACAACAAATGGGAATATGTTCATCTCGGTTCAGGCAAGTTTGGAGATTTTGTATAGGTGGGTTACTTATAATTTCTGTTGGTAAATTTTAAAAGGCATGAATTAATTTTGGTACAAGGTAGTTCTACAGAAAGGGAACTGAATGATCCAAGTGCTGTAGGTCACGTTAGTAACAAAGGGTCAAATTACATCTTTGTAAGTAATTCAGAGCAAAACCATTGCCCATTTTAAACAACTAATGTGACTGACGCAAGGAATGGAAGAAAATAAACATAAATGTAAAAATTTGATACTAGCTGTATTGATTAGTTCACTACCATAGTTTTTGTTTCTATCAGAATCAAACAATGGAATAGCCTGTAGTTGTACAGTATGAATCACTTATCCCCGAGTACATTGTTTATTGTCAACTCAGTGGCAAAGAAAACAAACCTGGAGAATAGCTGCTGTTGTACTTTTAGGTTATCAGTTCGCACATGAAATTAACATGTCAGTATCAAACAAAAGAAGCAGTATTGATGGCCTCTATTGTGCTAGGTTATTGGTTTGAACATGAGCACTTCTCTTCGAAAACTGCATGTGTCAGCTACATGTATCTAAGATGACCTTTTGTGACCATTTGATTTTTAAAAAAAAAACGCTACTTTGGTTAATAATGCAAAATAGTACAGTTTAAAATAAAATAACAATGCAAAAATCTTAATAATTGCTTTATTTAAGCAATAACTTTTGCTTTTGCATGTTCATGCAGCAACCACCCAAACAATGCTTTCTCAAGTTTTAATTACCCCTCTATAATGCTGTGATTGGATGTCAGAAGAAATCGTACAATATGTGAATGAGAACTCGTGCATGGGGTAACCATCGGAACTTGTGTGATTTTGTTTCACTTCAGTCATGTATGACTGCAGCTTTGTTATTAATTTGATGTTTATCATTCTTTTCATTGCAGGGAGTACAATATAACTGACTTTCATATGAACATTTTAAAAAAATTTATTGCACAAACTGAAAAAGAAATAAGAATATGAATGTATGAATAGGTTCCAATAACATAGTACTGAAGAAAAAAATTAGATTCATTGTGCAAAATATAGTATTAATACATTTTGCGAGGCATTGTCATTATGTTGTTATCATCTAAAATTGTATTTGGCACTGTGTATCATACAATATCTTCGTTAGAACAAGGAAATATTTATAATTAACTGACTGACTACGATTTTTTTTTTCTTTTGGTATTAAAAAGTTCTCTCTTTCTCTCGCTCATTCTGTCTAAACCTCTTTACAGCATGCTTGCAGGGGTCATAAACAGTAAACCACAGTAAACCCATATTATCGTGATCATGTCCAATCCGCGGTGGTGATTGGATGCGACTCCGTGAGAAAGAGTGGTGTGCAGGGCTATTCTCCACAAGACACCACAGCAACTCCATCAAGATGCACAGAGTTATGGTGGAAGGGTTTTTTCTTAATCCTCTCCACTGTCTCTCCACCCCCAACGCGAAACATGGGGTTCCGAAAAATCACGTGAGCTGTACTGTAGCACCAAAATTGACTACAAACATAAGACTTTTTTTTCTATCTTTCAACATTCATTTTTTAAGGAAAAATTGCTTTGGTTATTAAGACATTGTTTTGAAACAAAATGAGGCGGGGGTAAATTGGTAATGTCTTGAAATTAATGCAAGACAAAGTGAACTTCGCTTTTTGGGCCTGTTTAAATGAAATGACATACTCTAATGTGACTATTTCGCCGAGTCTCTCCGTAGCATGAACCTTGTAAGTATTCGGATTTTTCAATGTGAATTGTCGAAAAGCTGACAAGAACAGAGGGTATTTGTATAGCAACAGATACTCCTTCCATAATTAGAATTTTTTTAACATTGTACACACATTTTGCACTTTGATTCAACACATGGCCTGAGATTTGCCTCCCAAGGTATCCTTTGAGTATGATGGTCTAGTGTGAAATGCTAAATGATTGTTTCGACTACTTTTCTTCTAATGAACCAAAGCACATTTTTGTCACATTCTATTTCATGCTTTTTTAGTGTAAATGGAATATTTTTTTAAAATAATGTTAAGTTTTCTAGTTTGTTGACTTGGGCCTACTTGTTAAATATGCTGCAAAGATTTGTATCCTTTAAAACACATAACTTTATAACGATGTGAAAATAACTAATGGTTATGATCTACATCCTTAGGTACAGGGAATGCTAACATCCTCTTTAGTTTGGAAAGACTCTCGGTGGCTGCATCAAGGTCAGATATCCTATTGCTCCCTCATTCGTCTGTGATCAGTGAGCTCTAACAGAGGTTTGCCAAAGGTCAGGAGTTTGCCAGGTAGCATAAAGGGTGGACAGTTCCCCCTTCTATGCTGAGACCTCTAGTCTCAGCATCTAGTTATAGGGTATACTTCCCCATACATGTGACAGAACCAGGATTTCACACCAGTAGAGTTACGCATTTTGATTAGGAGATTGACTTCTAAACCAGTAGATGTCAAAAGAAATCAGCATACATTTTAAGTTTCAAGGGGATTTAAAACAAAACAAGTGCATTTTTTGCCATAATATGTATTCTTTTCATACTATAATCAAACAGCAAGTTTTTAACATGAATCAGATTTAGATTCTGATGGAAAATGTTACAATAATAATTAATACGAGTTAGTATATTGTCACATAATGATAAAAAGAAGAGTTGTTTGTCTCTCAGTAGTTCTCTGGTCCAGATTTCCCGTTGAATCACTTTCTATTTTGTGAATAATGGAGAATGTCCTCTTTGTATCAGCATCAAACTGTTGTAATGACAGGACAACCATGCCCAGTCTGCAAAGAAGTTCTAACTTAAGTTTTCCTGCTTCTGGGATTGTAAGGTTGCTGACTGTTCTCCAATACTCCTCCAAGCTATGACTACCCCGAGGAGGAAGTTCCTGACTTGGACTTGGGATGTATTCCTGAGCCCCATCATCAAGGGTTTCTGTCTCTTCATGGCTCAGATCCAAAAATATGTTGGCAAGTTTCGTCACTGTAAATATATTTTAAAAAAATAAAGATTGATTCAGACTTTAAATAAAGAATTAAAAAATACATGATGTATTTATGCTTTGATGAATAATTTATCCCTTCATTAAAATTAATTATCTTGTAATATATTTGGTTGGTTGGTTGTTGTGGGTTTAAAGCCATTTTTCAGCACATGATAGGCTATACATGGCAGCCAGTATATTTGGTGGAGGAAGAACCCGAGAAAAGCCCGGGAAGAACCACCGACCCACAGGAAGCTACTGGCAAGCTTTCTCACATGCCCACATTGGCCGAGCCTGGGACTCGAACCCATGCGGACAGAGGTGAGATGTCAGTGATCTGTAAAGGCGAGTGCCTTAGACCACTCGGCCAACCGTGGACCCGTAATATATTTGTAACTGATATATTTTATCTAGGGCTTGAACTTAAGTTATGAGCATGAAAACTTCAAATACTTTATCAAATACAAAAGATGCATACTTTTGAAACCCACAATGCAAACTCAGGACCTTTGCTACCTGCCTGCACACATCTGAACTCTGATATCCAATCATTGTTGAACTTGTTGTAATAGTTCTTAACCAGTGGTTTCTTAGCATTGAAAGACAGAACACATTTCAGCATTTTGACATGAATTTTAAAAAAAAGTAAGATTTGTCCTTAAATATTCCTTTTAAAACATCTTGAACAATACAATAGCAATTAAACAAGACAAAAAAAAAAAAAAATACCTACTCTAATGTGTCTTTCCATTTTATCTCCCCTCCACCAAAGGTCGTCCGATTTTCATCTAAGGCTCAGAAGACACAATGGACTGCCTGTTATCCCTTTATTACTTATAAAACCTCAAAAAACGTCCCACATTTGGCCTTAAACTCACCGATTTCCAACAAGAAGGTAATCAATTAACAGTTTGTTGTGTACACATGTCTGCTGTTCTTTAACACTTCAAATCCTATTTCACTGCTACGCATCATTGCACTGGTCATTGTTTTGGTGGAACAATTTTCAAAAGCAGTAGATTTTAAACTATAAACTGTATGTGCGGTAGACGGCCTTTAAAATGTTATTCTGGCCGTCCGCCAGTAGAATCACATTTATGCTCTCCTGCCTGGCCCATCAAACCCACCCGCCCCACCTCCTTGGACACCTGAGCATCACAAGTGGGACTTTTGATGGACTCGTGGGCCGACCCTCCTGTTAAGACATTAGAAGTATTGGAGTCCAAGACAAGGTCGATTGTTACCATAGCCTCACATGCTGACCTATCCTTGGCTGCTTCCTTCAGTCTCATGAAGGAGCAATCACTATCTCCCATTGCTCTGCAAAGCTTATTAGAAGCAGTTGCCAAGATATACATACACTCTGTGTCCAAGGCTATGGCGCTTTCAGTGGAGTTACTCCACTTCTTCAGGGACGTTGCACTGGAAACTTCAAAGGTCTTGCTAAATCATAGTAAAAACTGCTTAGGGCTGCTCCTTTGGATGCAGATACCCTATGCAGTGGTCTTATCTCTTCAGTTGCTTTCTTGGCTTGATCCAAACCCCTTTATGAACTATTAGGTAAGGCTTCATTTGAGAATATTATGCTTAAAACTATCTTTCTGCTTGTTTTACCTTCTGCAAGGAGAAGAAGTGAGTTCACATGCTCTTTCTTTAGAGGAAGGGTGTCTACAGGTATTCCAAGCCTCAGTCATATCTGTGCTGGGAATGATCAAGATAGACCACTTTGCCCAGTTAGGGCTCTTAGGTTCTATTTAGCATCTTCAAAAGGGAGAAGGAATGGTCGGAAATGTCTTTTCCTTCCTTTAAAGGACTGTGCTGATATTTTGGTATCCATTACCTCTTTATGAATTACACACACTATCAAGAGAGCTGATTGAGCCTTCTCTGAGAGGGATCTTTCATTCATGAGAATCAAAGCCCACAAAATCAGAGTTATCCCTACCATATGAGCCTGTTTCAATCACTCGTCATTGGAGGACATTATGAAGGCTTTGTTTTGGCGATTACATGACTGTCTCCTCTTTTACCTTGAGTCCTTGACAAACCAAAGTGAGTTTTTTTTTTCCCTGGGTCCAGTAATAATGGCACAAAATTTCTTACTCCTTTTGAGGCCATTATCCCCCCTCCTTACTGACAAATTCAGCAACACAATAGTGACAGGTAACATATTACTGATATTAAAAAATAGTCTATTTTCGGAGTGTGGGGGTCAAACTAATTTTAATTATGTAATACTTACCTTTCACTATTAGATGCCCTCCTCCCACCCCACTCTGATGTCCCTCAATAGCCAGGGTCCTAGAAAAGAATGAAAAGCGCTACTGTGCTTGGGCCTATGACGTAGAGTTGGACTGTGTCTATGATGTACACACTCTAGAACCTTTCTAGAATGGGAAATTGGTACATCTGGCATGGATGAGAGTTTTTCATATTGTAAAATCTAAGCTATACAATAGTGAAAGGTAAGTATTACATATTTAAAATTAGTTTTGCCCCTTCCCCCCACCTGCCCCCCCAAAAAACTTCTTGTCTCAGAAGTTATCAATCTTATCCAGAGTCATAATACTTTATTGATGACAAGTATTGAATGATTTGTATTTTAGTACAACAGCTTCAACAAAGTGTCCATGGAGTGACATCACATCCTGCATATATTGCTGTACCAATTACAGTCATAGTTGTAATTTGTGTTATTATCTTGATTATCTGTTTGAAACGTCAAGGAGTTATCTGCAGAAGCCCTCCTCCCACCCCACTATGATGTCCCTAAAAAGTCAAGTTCCTAAAAAAGAATGAAAAGCGCTACTGTGCATGGGCCTATGACGTGGAGTTGGACTGTGTCTATGATGTACACACTCTAGAACTTTTCTAGAATGGGATAACGGTACATCTGGCATGGATGATGGTTTTCCATATTTGAAAAGGGTAAGCTACACAATAGTGACAGATTAGTATTATTTATTTGAAATTAGTTTTACCCCACTCACCCCCACCTCCAAAATACATTTTGTCTCTGAAGTAAGCAACCTTATCCAGAGCCATAATACTTTATAGATGATAAGATAAAATGCTACATTCAGTATGCAATCATTTGTATTTTAGTACTACAGCATCAACAAAGTGGAGATGGATTGACACCAAATCCTGTATTGATTGCTGTACCAACTGTAACATGTATATTACTCGCAGTTGGAATTGTTGTGATTATCTGTTTGAAACGTCAAGGAGTTATCTGCAGAAGACCTCGTGAGTAATGCATACATGGAAACCTACCTACATATCCACACAACTTACCTACCTACTTCCATCTATCAATCCTTCTGTATATCCAGCTATATAAACAAATATACATCATGTTTTTTTCAAAGTGAGAGCATGAATTTTCTAACAGTATTGGCTCAATTAGTATGTTTTTAGTTCTACTGGTCATATACCAGAATGTGATGGTCTGTTGTCCATTGTCTATAAGTTTGCACAAGTTATCACTACTCCGCCTAAATTACTTGGAGGATTGCCATGAAAATTTGCACAAATATTCATCTCAAGGTCTGGTTGGTCTTAAATGAAAATTGTGACACTCAGATATCCAAGACTTCTTACAGTGTCTAGATCATTGTAAATGAAAATGATCCTGATCTGACATCAAATGGCTGCCATGGTGTTGATATTGAAAATCTTGTTACTCTACTCCTTCTAAATGGATGGTCATATTGACATGGGGTTTTCACTAATTAGACTTCTCATGATGACTTAAGTTGGTCCTAAATGAAAATGGTGCTGATCCTATATCTAATATGGCCAAGCACTATTGCCATCTTGAAAATCTTGTTAATGCTACTCGTCCTAATGGATGGTCTTATCAACATGGGGTTTTCAATAATAGACTTCTTATGTTGTCTGCTTGGTCCTGATTGAAAATAGTACACCTACGATGGCAGCCATCTTGTTACTGCTACTTCTTCTGAGTGGATGGATATGTTAGCTTAGGGTTTTCACTAAAAGACTTCTTGTAATGTCTAGTTTATCTTAAATGAAAATGGTGCCAGTTTGACATCCATTATGGCCACCATGACAGCCATTTTGAAAATCTTCTTGTTGCTACTTCTCCTGAATGGATGATTATACCAATATGAAGTTTTCACAGAAAGAATCTCTTCTGATACAAAATTGGTGCTAAATGGAAATAGTGCTAATTAGACCTCCAATTTTATGGCCATTTAAAAATCTTATCATTGCTGCATATACTTCTCCATAATTGTTAGTTGTAGCAACATGGGGTTTTCACTCAAAGACTTCATATGTTATGTAGTTGGTCCTAAACAAAAATTATGCTGATCAATGGCAGACATTTTAAAAATCTTATTACTGCTCCTCATGAAGGGATTGTCTTATGGTCCTAAATAAATTTGATACCAATGTGACCTCTCAAAAATTAAAAATTTCTTAACAGCTAATTCTATTAAATGGATAGCCATACTTACATTTTTTTATAAAAATGCTTCTTTTGTTAATGTATAGTTATTTATCTATCAAAATGATGCTGATCTAGCTTCCAAAATAGCTGCCTTGACAGCCATCCTAAACATTTTTATATGGCTACTTTTTCTGAATGTATGGCCCTGATGGCATTGTGTTTTTACACTAAAAACACTATTTTATCAGTGTGGTTCTGAATGAAAATGGTGTTCATCTGACCTCCGACATTGCACCATTGTGACCACCATGAAAATGTTTCAATTACTCTTGCATGAATGGTGACATTAATATAGTCATTTCACTAAAACACTTCTTGCAAAATTGAATTGGTTCTGAATGAAAATGGTGCCAATCTGACATTCAGCATATGCACACTTTTGTGAATGAGGTTTCAAAACCAGGCCAGATTTAGATGGGGTCAGTCAAAAGTCATTGCTTGCATTTTTGTACTTGATTGGGTGTATTTACACAATGACTTGTACATATATGAGTGAATTTTGACCAGATTTTGTATTTAGCTGCATATGTAAGTATGATGACACCAACAATTTAGCACAGTTTGTGGATACATCAGAAGAATGCAGTACCTTGAATGATATCACATCAATAATTACATTTTTTCCCAAACAAATATTACTTATAGATTTAATGAAACTTAGCATGTGGTTATATTTTGACATTCAGACAAGTTCATTGATCTTCTATGCATGATATCAGGTTCAAGGTCAAAGGCAATAGTTGAGAATTTTGTATTACACTTGCAGGCAGTGAATATGTTAACTCAGATATAAGAAAATAGTTTTGTTTCCAAATTTGCTATGTTGGAATTTCCCAAGCATATCGGAGATGGTTTCACTACTTGTAAGTTATAAAGTAGAAATGGTCTTATCTTGGATACATGACAATTATTTTCTTCCCGTTGAGCATTAGTCCCATCAATGGATTCTTGTTTGATGTGAATTAAGTTAAGAAACTTTATGATGATTGACCAACGGACCAAGACAGTCTTGGACTTTTTTATAGAATGTGTTTTTTTATAGGAAATTTTGACCCTATATTTTTAGAATTTTATATTTATAACTTTTGTCTTTGGTATTGCATGTTTGCATTTGTTTGGGATATTTTGTCTCCTAAAGTTTTGTTTTGCAATTCTTTTACTTTATATTTTTTTAACTAGACTTTTAATCAGCACAATATAGTCACTGTTGTACTGATCTGCCATGAAACCCTGTACATGCATATTATAACTTATGATGTTTCAAATTAAGTGATGAAACTTGATATACTTGTACATCATTGCTAGAAGGTGTGCTGCATGCTTAATTGGGGATACCATCTTCAAGTTTAAGGTCACAATTCAAAAGTTGACATTTCATCACACTTTCTCATCGGCTCCATAACTTAGGAGACATTTGAGATTAATGGATGAAACTTGGTATGCTTATACATCATCATTAGAAGGTCTAGAGCATGCACGTAATTTTGGATCGGCTTATTGTAATTTACTGTGGGATGCTGCGGACTGTCATGGTATCCCGAGATTTTAAGTCCAAGGAATAAAGTCAAACACTTGGGTAAAATAATCATACGTGAATCTGTCATCAATATTACATATACATAACATTTCTAAGTAAAAATGTCTTTTTCACTACTTCCGACTCTTATCCCCCAAAAACATAACCGAATGGGTTTGACACATGTATCCACAATGGTCATGCTTTATAACTGAATCAGTAATCTTGGGCATTTACTTTTTTGCTTTCTCCAAAGAATTACCACAATTATTATTGCACTTTTTCAACTTGGAAGTACTTCTGCTTGGACATCATATAAAATCTCCATTTAACTTATTTTTCTTTATTTTTGTTCCCTCTCAAAATATTGCAGAGTAGAATCTTACTGAACTTGGCAGAAAACATCCTGACATGAAATCGTTTCGTATTTATACAAATGATGCAAATCTGCATCAAATAGGGATACTGTTGCTTAAAGAAGAAAAACAACTTCTCCAAAATCGCTCAATTGAATTTGACAGAACGCATCCAGGCATAGAGGGTTTTCAAATTTGTTCAACAGATGCTGATGTGCCTTATAATATGGCCACTGTTATGAAAAATAGAAAACCTTAAAAAAAACTTTTTAACAAAAATCACTACACACAATTTGACAAAAAGCATCCTGGCATAGACAGCTTTGAATTCTATACAAATGATGGTAATTAGCCATCAAATATGGGCACTGTTGCTAAAAATGGAAAAAGCATTTAATCACTTCCGATGAAAAACTGCTCAACATAATTTGACCAAACTTTACAACAACAACAACAAAAAAAAAAAAAACATGATAGCATAAATATCTTGCAAATTGTAAAAATTATGCCAATTCACCACTACAAGGAAAACCATCATTTTACACCACATTATCTAAAAAAAATTCTGAATAGAATTTGACAAAGTTTGACAAAACAAAGAGGCCTGGCATATGAGCTTTTCAATATTGGGAAAATGATGTTGATGTGCTACCAGCTATGGGTGATGATACAAAAACTAGAGAAACTTTTAAACAACTGTTTCTTCATAACAATCAACAGCAGTGGAAGAAATTCCAACAGAAAGTATCATACTAAGATTTATTGGCCAACCGCTCGTACATTTGGCTGTTAGGCAAATGTCAGTCAGGTGAGCAATCTCAGCCCACTTGTGCCTCTTGTTATTATTAGTATTAGCTCACCAGGCCATAAGGCCAAGTGAGCTTATGGTATGGCCTTTCCTGCATTGTCAGTCATCCGTTTGGTGTCTGGCAATAATTGCTATTGTCAATTTATTCTCAAAAACCACTTGACCAAGTTTCAACCAAAGTTCACTGGTAGTATCTTGCCACAAAAGCCTTTAAGTTTGAACAAATGATACCAACCTACTATCAAATATGGCCACCATTACTAAAAACAGAGAAACCTTTAAGTGACTTCTTTTCCAAAACCGTTGATCAGAATTTGATCAAATTTGGCAGCTTCCTGAGATGAAAACCTTTCAGATTTGTGCAAATGATGCCAGTCTGCCATCAAAAAACTTTATCATTACTAAAAAATATAAAAGTCTGTAAATGATTTCTTTTCCAAAAATAAAAACAAGAATTTGATCAAATTTTACAAAAAGCATCCTGGCATGAGGACATTTAAAGTTTGTATAATTAATGCTATCAACCATCAAATTTGGCTCCCATCACAAAAAAATAGAAAAACCTTTAAACAACTTCACTGAAACCACTTAGCATCACATTTGACTGAAAACATGCTCGAATGAAGACCTTTCAAGTTTTTACAGCTGATGCTGATCCACAATCGAATATGAATGCTGTTATTAAAAAGACAAAATCTTTAAATGACTTTTCAAATTACTGCTGAACTGAATTTGATGAAATTGGTACAGATGATGCTAATCCACCACCAAATATTGACACAGTTATTAAAAATACCCCCCTCTAAATCTTTAAATGACCTCTCAACAACCACTTAACAGAATTTGATCAAATTTGACAGAAAGCATCCTGGCAGGATAGCCTTTCACGTTCTTACAAGTGATGCTGATTTGCCATCAGATATGCCCACCATGACTAAAAGGAAACAGAAAAAACCTTTGAAACAACTTCTCTTAAACTGCTGAATAGAATTTGACCAAATTTTACAATGCATTCTGATATGAAAGGCTTTAAAATTTATATAAATCATACCACTCTGCCGTCAAATATGGCTGCTGTTACTGAAAATAGAACGTTTAATTACTTCTTCTACAAAGACCGTTAAACAGATTTGACTGAAAATGTCCTAGCTTGAATGCCTTTCCGATGTATACAAATGGTACTTTTTTGCCATCAAATATGGCTGCCATTTTGAAAAATTAGAAAGTCGATCTGACATTTAATATGGCTGCCATCTTGAAAATCATGTTGTCATTACACCTTCTGAATGGATATTTATATCAACATGTGGTTTTTGCTGAAAGACTTCTTATGATGTCTAGTTGGTCTGAAGAAGAGAATGGTGCTGATCATATATACAATATGGCTGCCGTGATGGCCATCATGAAAATCTTGGTACGGCTACTCCTTCTGAATGGATGGTTATATTGACATGGGGTTTTCACAAAAAGACTTTTTAGTTCGTCCTAAATGAAAATGATGCTGATTTACATGTAATATGGCTGCTACAGTAGCAATCTTGAAAATGTTGTTATAGGCACCCATCCTGAACAAAAGGTCAGATTGACATGGAAGTTTTGCCAAAAGACTTCTTATAATGTCTTGTTGGGACTAAATGAACATGGTGCGAATTTGACACAAAAAATGTCAGACCCAGTGACCATCTTGAAAATCTTGTTGTAGCTACACATCTTGAATGGACGGTCATATTGACCTGGAAGTTTTATCAGAAGACTTCTGAATCAGATCTAATTGGTCCTAAATGGAAAATGGTGCCAATCTGACATCTGATATGTCTGCCATAGTGGTCTTCATTAAAATCTTGTAATGCATACTTCTCCTTAGTGGATGATCATTGTGACCATCTTGAAAATATTGCTCTCACTACTCTTTTGAATGATATGTTTGTATTAGTATTTAATGGTACCTAAGCACAATAATGGCCATATTGTGCCGACTAAAAGTAAAGCTTTGCAAATTTAACAAGAATTGTATAAATACATTAGGAAGATAAACCCTTCCCAATAAATGTACAATTGTAATGCCACAAGATAAAATAAGTTATTGCTACTCCTCCTCAGTGGGTGGTTAAACCAACTTGGGGTTTTCATTACAAGAATTCTTATGATGTCAAGTTCATTGCACATAAAAATTGTGCAAATCTGGAATCCAATATGGCCACCATGGCAGCCATCTTGAAACTCTTTCTCTCTGTACATCTCGGAGATGGATGGTCATATTGAGATGGGATTATCACACTAAAGATTCTTATGATAATCTAGTTAGTCCTAAATGAAAATGGTGCTGACCTGACATACAATTAGACTGATAAATCAGCCCCCAAACCTGTATAGATACTTGGTGATAGTTTCGGTCTGTTCTCACATATTCATTAAATTGCAAAATTGGTGCATACAAATCTGTTCCCAACACATCAGTGTACATATGAGGCACTAACTGTTATTTGTCACATAACTTGCATTACAGTCAGTTCAAGGGTCCATTCGGCAATATGTACAGAATATTTCTGGATCAAATTCAATTTTTGATAACTTGTAAATCCACATGGAATAACACAACCTTGCCTCCTGTCACCATTGCAAATGTTGTGGCAACATCCAGCTGTTCCATCAGGTCCAGCAACCAATCAGATGGAACTTTCGCTCATTCGCTTATATGAAATTTGTGGTTACTTTCGTCATGTGACTTGACTTAACAAATAATATTCGCCATTTTTTAAAATTTTGTTTTTACCTAATCATGCATTAGGTAAACTGAATGAGAAATCCACTATAACTGATAATTTGAAATATTCTTACCTGCTATGTATAGATGCCTGCTTCTTAAGTGTATCTGACAGTCACATGACAAATCCACTGATGCTAAGTTCATTGTGAAGATTCTCATAAAATATCAAGTTGAATCCAAATCTAAATAATACACAGGTACTGCCAATGAAGATAGCTTAAAATTGTGTATATTTTTGTGATTATGCTTTTCTGAGGAGATGATAAATGAGAGCTGTGTGAAATATGTCAATTATTACCATTTTTTTAAATTTCAAAATTGCCTCAATTAATATTCAAACTTGGATGTACGAGGAAGAAACAATGGAAGAAACAAAGAGATTTGGATTGAAAATATCATTTTCATGCATGATATAGTTCTGCATAGCATTAGGCGAAATTTTGATTATGCTAATCACAAGTTTCCTATTAATCAAAGCTTTGTCAGTTAGAAAGCTGATAAACTCCTGCGCATACATTCATAACACTTAAAAATTAAAAGTCTTTTAAATTATGTTGTCTTTTAAATTATGTTCTAGAAATGGCGGATTAATTAGGGTTTATTTTCATCACATTTTGTGCATTTGTTTACATGTTTAGAACTTTAGTTTTACAGCTAGTATTGTGCTGAAATGTTATTAGAACCTCATACATACATGCATATATACATACATACATGTACATACATACATACATACATACATGTACATGCATACATACATACATGTACATACACACATACATACATACATACATACATACATACATACATACATACATACATGTACATACATACATACATACATACATACATACATACATACATACATACATACATACATACATACATATATCAAACTTCCAAATTGTAAGAATATCAAAGATGTTAAAGAACAATGACATATATCAGCATGTCAGCCATGAAAATCATGATTTTATCTGGAAATTTCTCATGCCAAAAATGTAATTTTTACTAAACATAATAGAAAAGATATGTATTTCATCAGGTCCTAAAGGAGCAGATGAGCCAAACAGTGATGAAGCAGTTGAAAGATATCCTCTGATGGAGATGTCTGGTAAGTTTAAATAAATTTCATTTTTCCAAACATTTACAATTTTCAAAACTTCTTTCGAAAGTTGCTAATAATCAGTTAAGTAGCTTTGCAAGTATCATTACCTTGCATTCAGGCATATTTGTATGTATTTATCCCCATGACATTAAAGTTTGGAGGAATTGTATCGTTTTACTCTTTTTGTTCATTCGTTCCACCCTCAATATCTTAAAATCTATTGAAAATACAATTCTTAAAATTTATATATGGATGCATCTCAGGCAGATTAACACAGTCATTCCCAAACTAGATCATTCTGACCTAATTTTCATTCTTGAGTAACTTTTGTATTTTCAGCTGTTTGTTACACTTTCAATATCTTGGACTGTATTTCACCCCGACTTATGAAAAATGATGTGTAGATACATCTGCACAAAAGTAACTCTACCATACCAAAAATTAGGTCAGTGGGACTTGAGTGATTTTTGTATTTTCAGCTATATGTTCATTACATCTTAAATATGTTGAACCATATTTCACCTTTACTCATGAAAATTGGCATGTGAATGCAACTGAAGGGGAGTAACTCTTCCATATCAAAACTTAGTGTGACCCAATTTTCATGCTTGAGTGCCTTTTGAATTTTCAACTATTTTGGAGTTACTCAAACATGCCAAACTTAGGTCAATGTCACCCAACTGCCAGCTTGAGTGACTTTTTTGTTCTTCAGCTATCTGTGTGTTTCACTATCAGTATATTGTACCTTATTTCACACACACTCATGACAATTGGTATGTGGATACATCTCAAGGAAAGTAGCTCAACAAGGTCAATGTAACCCAACTTTAATGCTTCAGTGACTTGTTTTTTTTCTGCAATCCATTAATTACACCCTCGATATCTTGAACTATTTGGCAGTTTTGCCTGAATCCTTACACAGCATGGTAGTCGCATGTTATCTTCAGAAATAATTAACAGGATCAGAGATGATACAATTCTTGAGTCAGAGCATGGGATGTGGCATACAGCCACATGCATTTTACTTCTTTTGTAATGTCAATTTATATTAGAAAAGAAAATCAATCATTCAGTCTTCAGCTCAAAACTTGTGATCTCCAGACTAGTTTTAATCAAAAGTAACATTTATTTTAACTTCCATTCAAAACACTAGTAATTGTATCTAAGTAGTCCAATTTTCTTTCCATCAAAATATACTGTATGCATGGAATTAAATATACCATGTTGGTGTTCTTGAATGTTCAGTTGTCAAACCCCATAAATTTAGTTTATAAAAGTAACAATATTTTGTCTGCTTTGTACAGAGAGAGAGAGAGAGAGTAAAATTTTTAATATCTGAACTCGGTTTAACAAATGTTGTTGCCATATCAACAAGAAATCGACAAAATAATACAGATGAATCTGCAGCCAGAAGTGTAAAGCATCTGAATATAATTGGTGCCAACATATTCATTTTAGAATATGTCTAAATTCGAACACTTTTAGAATATGTCTAAATTGGAACACTTTTTTTGCTTAGTTTTGTATTTCATTCCAATAGTAAACAAAGGAAAGAAGCCTGATTATGGATTGTAGTTATTTTTCCTTAGCATAGACATGATGAATGTTTTAACAAATGCACCATAAAAGATTAAACTTTATTAGCCTTCCATAAGAAAATGACAAATTTAAGGATTTTTCATGTTAATTTAAAGGCATATTTTAGTGAGACGTTTGTTTAAAAAAATATTTATTGTAGCAATCACCAGTTGTTGCAAAAGCAATGGAATGCTAATGCAATTCAACTCTTACTGATAATTGTATCAACTTTTTTTATTTGTTTTATTAAAGAAAAAGAAGCATGCTGTTTGTTTTGTTTTTTTTGTTTTTTTTGTTTTGTTTTTTTTTTGGGGGGGGTTGTTGTTTATTTACAATTTTCATTTAAAAATAAAATAAAATAAATGCTTTATTATTTACATATCTGAAAATTACATTTTGTCCTGTACAGATTTAATTTTTTTTTAATTATTCAATGCATATGTTTTGGATCCTGTTGGTGATGATTAAACTAATAAAACTAGAAGCTCTAACATTCATTGATGAGTCTGATGATGACATAGAGTCAATAGTGCAATCAACTATTTCTTTCCCCAAGTCAAGTCACTAGTATCAACTATTTCTTTCCCCAAGTCAAGTCACTAGTACAATCAACTATTTCTTTCCACAAGTCAAGTGAGTCAGTTGTATCTTTCCTCAGTGTATCGTAATATCTGTTATAAAATGTACTTATCATAATAACTGTTATAAAATGTTCTTAAATTCCAAATACAACATACAAGGCAACACTGTCCATTACAAGAGACTAAGCAAACATAAATACATGTAAATTTAGATAGAGGATGCAATAAGACATAGATATAAATATTTAAGAATGATTTGATAGAGGTATACTAAATCAAATTGTACATAGAGGATGCATTAAGACTTACATATGATTATTTAACAATGACTTGAGGTATAGAAAAGAGTAAAACTAATTTTAACACTACTTAGTTGTCTTGTAAAACTTTTTTTTCTCTTGACATATTTTGTTTCAAAGTCCTTTTATACCGAGGTATTTGCATAAATGTAGAAACATTTACACTTTTTGATGATTTACGGAGTTAATACAATTTGACTATAAATCATTAGTTGATAGTTAAGATACAATAAAAATGATCCTGCATCATTTTAATATAGAAGTGAAAACTCTTAAAGCAGTGACACTTCAAAAACAAATCTTGTAATGTTGTTAAACATTTGGAGTACTTTTTCAAAATGCTGAAAAATATGTATCGCGAAACAATAGATGATCTACCATAATTTGATAGATAGTTTATTCAAAATGCATTGTGCTGTGACATGTTAGATATTAGCATTAAATTTGTCTCCGACATTCTGTTAAATTTAATACTAATATTTATTTTAACTGTACATAGATGGGAGGAGATTCCAAAAGTCCTATATTTATTATGGTTGCTTAAATTGCCTCATGAGACACGTTCGTGTCCAAAACCCACGTGATACTTGCACAGTCCGCCACTGAAATCGATTGTGAGAAAACCATACAGGTTCTGGGTGAGATCCATATTCCGAAACTCATTCCACAAGTGGTCTACCAAGTCCAATTAATGTTTGTAAAACCATGCGTGTCACCGCCATGAAATATCATCATGTTACAGTAGTCCAGGATCACTTAAGGCATGTGCGCATATTGTTGTGTTACATAAATCATGTCTGTTTTTGTGTCGGCCTTGGGAAAATATTCACCCCAGGTTGTCTTGGTGTTCAAGCATCACATCGTATACAGCAAGATTAGTATGCTCCGGATCAAGGTCATAAATCATGGGAGCTTCATCGATCATGGAAAAGAACTAAATAGTGGTACTTCTCAGCCTCTTTGATACTGCAAGTGCTTCTGTGAAATCATTGAGTACATGGCTGAATGTCTGTGCATGGTGTAATCACATACAAATGATCCCACATTAACCATCTTGTAATCAGATTCAACAACAGTTGGGTTCTCCCAGATTCAGCTGGGTCAATGATTAGTGCACGCAAACTGAGTTTGGAAACGTGTCACCATGCTTGGATGGTCTAGGCTTTGCCTGCATAGAGAAGTCAATGATGATGGAATCAAATTCTCCTTTTTGTGATACCATGTTGAATGTCAATTATTGTCTAACTCAGTCATGCCTTCATAATGTGTGCGATGCTGCATGAAAACCTGTACAGCAAATCCAACTCATGTTCAAAGACATAATAACAGAGCCGCAATCTCAGCAACTTGTGTCTGATGTGGAGCAAAGAAGTTCACGTTTGTGGGACCTTTCAGGTCCATTGGCCGTGGATTCGCAGGGTCTAAAAAATGTTGGTGGTGATATCGCTGCTGCATTAACAAAGCTACCCGGGACACCGTGCATCAAATATCCTGGCGGCGAAAAACTTATCTGGCTTCCTCCAGGACATAGATACAATTATTGCAGACCTGGGACACACTTGGATATACAACTAGACTCTAACAATTGACCGAAGCCTGGAGAAGAACCTGTAAACCGTGTCTATCTTGGATGTTACCGACATGATCTTGCTTATAAAGAATCAATTGATATCCATGCGCGTCAATGTGCTGATGTAGATCTCATCCATGAATTGAACGCGATCAGTCCGACACTCAGAGAAAGAATCTCCAGATGGATCATCAAAGGAGATATGAAGGCCATGATTCTCATTGGAGGCGGACAAAGTCCACTCATTGGAGGTAAAACCGTCGTATAACATGGATAAGATGTACTACAGTCCGTGCGGGTATTGGAAGGTTGAAGCTGACACTGAAAAGTTAGCAAGCGTGGCAAAAGTTACACACAGGGTTGCTCGAGCATGGTTGACCAAACAAGCGTTGTGGAAGATTTAACTACCCGCGCCAAGGAATATTTCCCGTGGATGGTTTGATGTGAGGACCCTCAATGAAGTTCACCAGGCTGATCTTTCGTTTCTTCCATACAATCGGGTACGCAGATGTACATACAAGTATGTGTTAACTATTGTAGATGTTGCCAGCAGGTGCAAGATAGTGGAGCCGTTGACGTCCAAAGATTCAGCGAGTGTCGCAGGCGCACTTAAACGTATCTACGCACGTTCACCACTAACATGACCACGACTTTCACTAGTGGACCCGGACAAAGAATTTATCGAAGCAATTGTTGCATTGTTGGTAAAATATAAGGTGCAGGTTCATGTTGGACATGTTAATATACATTGCTACCAAGCTACCGTGGAACGATTTAACCATCGTATACATTTTTCCACATCTATGTGTGTGGGCTCCACTCATTCAAACCCACCAACAGGCATGGGCTGAATCATTGCCCATCAATACAGGTCATTGGTACCAAGATACATGATGTAACTTTTGGGGGACACGGGATGGTATCCGTCCACACCTGTGTTTATAGCTCGCTTATCGGTGGCTCGCCATTGAAATCTCGCCACGGAATCCTCTTTCAACAAACAGATGCTGATCAATGTCCGTCAGCAACACCACCTCAAACTTTGGTTTTGATAAAAGCGCATCCTAGGCCTTCCCGAGGAACAAAAGTAGTGCACGGGGTTGAGCTTGGACACGAATATGGCTGTATCACGGAACGTCTCAAAGACATCCGTGAGCAGAAGCACATCTGTTCTCAAGTGCAGATCATGATAGTCGCCAAGGCTTTGATAACCAAATGCGGACCAGACATTGTTCGCGTGCAGTTGTTGGCGGAAATACCTTCGCAAGACAACAACGAATGGAATGCTTCAATCGGTGGCAACTGAGTTTCTGAAAACTTGTTCCAGTCGCTCATGTACTTGTATGGATATATTCCTTTACGAGTGAGTAAGGTAAACGTTCCATCGTTGGCACCACCGTATAAACGTGTGCATTTGCTGCAAGGTTGCTCACAAATTTGTCCAGGCTGGAATTGAGAAACTGCAGCAAGTCAATAAACTGCAGTTTTCCCAGTCTAAACGTCATGTATTTTTCAATATTGTTGGGGATTACACTTATTGGTGCATTCGTTGCTGCGGAAACTCCTTGCATAATCAAATGCCAATCATACCCATACGTGTTATGAAGTACAACCAGATTTATTGTTTTACCTGGATAAATCCTCAGCTGCAGATTACATGCGCAATGCGCTGCTCCCCTGTATGCGCCAGTGATCACGAACTTTGGAGCTTTCTGTCCCAAGGGGACCATCACAGATCCAACGATGAGTGACCGCGGAAAACCTGCGCGTGTCTTTGCGGGTTATAATCCATAAGGAACACAGTGATGAGATAAAGCTGAATGGAATAACATATGTACATAAGCATAAATGTACATAAGCATAAATAATAATAGGAGGCAAAGATGAAATATGACTATGCCTATTTAGTATCTAAACTAGAACTGGAGAGTATGGCATGTTGGTTCTGACATCAGAGTTCACAATTTCAGCATATGTCAATACTCAGCATATTTCAATAATGAGTGATGGTTGTTAAATGTTTAAAAGTGGACAGGTCTAAACTGCGGCCAAACGCGCGGCCAAATAAACTGCGGCCCATCGCGGCCATCTGTGGCCCATAATGTGTAACTGGCTAATTTTTGTTACTTTTTGGGTTTACTTGAAAGAACAAATTAGCGGCTTAATATTTTGTTTACCGTTCAGATTATTATGCAGATTTTCTTTCATTAATCATGATTGAAAAAAGATCAAAACAACAGTAAACCGATGATTTATGTATGGATACCAGGTGCCTCCGGTCATTTCACTTTATGCTCTGTGAATGATTACCAACAACAGCTGCATTTACTTCACTATACTATACCCCATCCTTCCCCATACTACACTATGTCATGAAAACATTACAACAGAACTCATTTTACAACGTTAGCAACACTTGTGACAAATTTTAACAGTGCACACATTTTTATTACCTTTAACGGACACAGCGTTGTCTTCCATGAAACAGGTGATATACTATTTAAAGTAGTCCCTTAAACACTAAAGCAAGCAACGAACACGACGACTCGTCATTGGTAATTATAATTGATCTCGTCCAACAGATATAATGAATATTTTAAAATCATCACAGAAAAAGAATTTTAATATGTACAGTACAAGTACAAATACCTATCAATCAATGAATGTGAACATATGCAGTCACATGTACATGTATATATCAACACATGTCATGATTTAATGTTTAGATTAAAACAAAACATACTATGGTGATAACTAATGCACACTGCATTTATCACTCAGTTTTTACAGAAATCAAAGTTCAAACACTAACCATTTTACAAAATTCGTGTTACGAAAACAGCAGAAATATTCTCACACTCTCAAATAATTATAGGCGTGGTAATTGTATTTAACATATAATAATAAGTATACAAGCAAACACGAAAGGATGGCAATATCGTAAGTTGTAACATTACATCAACGCAGCTGTGTAATTTGCTCCTTAATGCAAACTTTATGCTCGAAGTCATGAGCTGGTCTGTTCATTTGCAAGAATTACACACGAAACTCTCACTGTCATTAAATGATTCCTTGATGCATATTTTATGATACCATTGCATTTTACTAGAACATTGTATCAAATCGTCCACACATGAAGGTAAAATGACATGAACAGTACAAAACTATTTTTTTAAACTTATTTTCATTACTAGGCATTTTGGCACCTTTGCAATTTTCGAAAAGAGTTCAAGATATCCACACCCTATGCACCGTACTAAATGCTGCCGCATTTTATTTATATGATATTAATTATTCAATAAAAAAAAAAATGAACTAAAGACTTAATGAATCAGTAATTATACCCATTCATAAATGATCTCCTCTTTAAACATTATTTCTTTTTCAATACAATCTCGACAAACAAACAGTTACAAAGTTAGGCTTTTCGCATTAGCCAGCTAAAGGAATTGCAAGATGGAAGTTAAATGTTATGGTGAAATTGAACTTTGAATGGTACAGAGTCTGAATAATGAAACTTCTTTTATCACTTGCAGTGTAATAAAGTTTGATTATTTATACACTAAATTTATCCTAATTTTAAGTGGTGGTCGGCAGTATTCAAATAATATTAATTTATAAAATGGACCAATCATGGTTAATAAAATAAACACACAAGAAATTCTGAAAAGTCTATATCAAAGTTTGATAATCGATACCATTGGCCTAATGAATAATATGTAGAAGTATCCAAGATTTAGCCAAATTTTCAATATCCTGTAATATGTTTGTAATATAAATGAAAAAAATAATTGTGACTCGTTAACTTAGCCGTATTATTAAAAGACTATCTGAACTTCAAAATATATAAAAATTCTGCCAGAATTCTTCGGACCTTGACAACAGTGAAGACAACAAAAAGTAAGAAAAGTTACTTACCTTAGAAGAAGATATTAACTCCGGCACAGATTCCTGTTTCAATAAGTTTTCTACCCTACAGCCACTAAAACAAAGTGACACAATGTCACTATCACTCAAGTATTCACTAAAATACTTAGTCTGAGAATGACCTAATATGATTGCCATCATAACAAGTCATAAGTGCACAAGTCTCTGAAAGTCAGTTTCTATAGATAAATCACCACTGAATGTAGCAGCGAAATAATTTTCTCTGGAAAATGTGCCGTTTGTATAGTATACAATAACTTTTGATTGGTCACCAACTACTTTTCTTAAGAACAAATCAGACTGGCCAGTTATGTTTGTTTGAATTTAATATAATTGGATATTTCTGCACATCATCAGTAATACAAACCGCTAATAGACCTTGTTTGTTTCTTTCTTTCCAATTCTCTGATCCTTCCCAAAATCATGAAAAGTAACTAATTAGGCCTTTAATTTTCATCAGTCCGATCAAACTGCTTGTCGGCATGGAATAGTCTTTTGTTAAGCAAAACCTCTAAACATCGCCGACAAAAAGAAATTCATACCCCTAATAGACGTTGTTTTTCCAATTCACTAATCAAAGAATGCAGTTAATTAGGCCGTTTGTTTTAAATAATAATAATAATGACTTAATAGAGTGCTTATTCTTTTAAAAATCTCTTAAGTGCTTTACAACATAACGTTAGCACATAAAGGCATAAAAAAGCCAGTTAGCATACAGTCTACATATAAAAACATGAAAATATCCCACAAACAATATCAAAGACAAATGAATTATTACACACAAAACAACATGAAACATGAATTTACAATACAGTTTCAATCTAACACTAATGGCCAATGGTTGAATGACAAATTTATTCTTGCTGATGGTAAAGATGTATCTTGAGAGCACCCTTGAATGTGATCGTGGTCTCTTTGTGTCTGAGATCAAGAGGCAGTTCATTCTAAAATGTCATGGAATCATCTTTTATTAACAAAGTCCCTAATCATCGCCGAATTTATTTAGTTTTTACTGTTATCGCAATAATCATCATGACAAATGAAACGAAAGATTAGTAACACGTTTTATTTAACTTTTCTTTTACTAGCTCTCATTACACTAATCATTTATTAAGTTTTTATAATAATAAATAAATTCATGATTAGTAGTAAAGAAAACTGGAACAAATAAGCAGTACAATTACCCATTTAGATGTGGCATCAATAGTTCAATCATTCTTTATTGGCCACAGATTGCCGCAGTTTATTTGGCAGCACTTTGCCACAGTTTACACCTGCCCTTTAAAAGTCATGGTCATCAACTAAATATAATAGACCCAGACATTCGCTGTTATTTTATTAGTGAACATACTTATTTCAGCAGCAGTAATACCAAAGAAACATTTAAGATGCGTTATGATACTAACCGTGCAACATCTAATGTTATATATTTGATATACACCCCGTAAATTGAATACAGTATCCTACATATATATATATATATATATATATATATATATATATATATATATATATATATATATATAATAGCTCATCTCCCAGGATGAACAACCGAATTTCCTTCAGCTTTATTTGCTGAATGCTAACTGCTAAGCATGCACAACACTGCATCTAGTGAGCTGAGGTGTTTCATTCATAGTGGAAATGTGTTTCTGACATACCAAAAAGCGGTGGTTTTGAATTTAATATATATATATATATATATATATATATATATATATATATATATATATATATATATATATATTTGCAGCTGTTATCATGTAAATATGACAATAAAATTATGGAAAAAAAAGAGCTCTGCGTTGCTGAGGTTACGTTTTAGAAGTAGAAATACCCCCAAAACATTGTAGGCAAAATACTTTGAAGTGGGTTCAAACCAACCAAACCAGTTATTGTGAATGTATCTCTGACCCACACCAATAACAATAGAAGTGACCAAATACAATTGATTTTTCAGTCAAGTTCATATATAATCTTAGAATTTAAACCTAATAAATAGATAGTATCGAATATGTTTCTTTTAACATACATTCACTTTCTGAATTAACAATTATCAATTACCTTCAATCAAAAATATTGTAAATTATAGAAGCTGTCATTAAAGTGTGTGGAGACACAAGATTAAAAAGATAGATCAATAAAGTTATTTATGTCAAATCAATGTTTCTTTTTTCATGCGTTTATATACTTACTGACGGGTTTGTCCAACATATTTCTCTTTACAAGTTATCAAATAAATAACATTATATGTTTGCACATTTAGTATTATAAAGCATCTTAAGTATTTCTTTGGTATTACTGCTACTGAAATAAGTATTCTGATTAATGAAATAACAGTGCAAACATCTGGGTCTATTATATTTAGTAGTTGATGAACCATAACTGGTAAACATTTAACAACCTTAACTCGTTTAGTATTGAAATATGCTGAAATTGTTACATTTGATATCAGAACCAACATGCCCTACTCTCCAGTTGTATTTTTCATACTTAATAGACATAATTATATTTGATCCTCACCTCCTATTATTATTTATGCTTATGTACATATGTTAAGTTCTTCCATTCAGCTTTATTTCATCAAGTGATGTGCTCCTATTGGAATATGTATACACTTACAAGGCAACGTAGGCAATAATTACCTATCCCTTCTGTAATTTAATTTTTCCATTTACTTCTCTCATACTCTTCTCCTTTGTGATTGTAAAACTTTTTGTATGTGCTACCAAATATAAGACTTTTCTGTCCGATACCAAACAGTGCCATTACTTCATGTACAAAATAATGTGTTGAAAAATACCCTTCAAAACAAACCATGCAACAAAACTTCTATGCAACAAACAAACTAAATTCCTTCCTTTTCACACATTTCATGCATATTAACCTCAGCTATAATTTTTTTGCATCATTACTCTTGCATCCTCTATTTTACTTTTCTAAAGTACCAACCTTATTCTTGTTTTCTTATTGTATTTAGGGCAGTTAAAAATACTATCGGAAGGAGTTCTCCCCCCTAGTAACTGCGCGCAGTATGACTAAAATACGCAATGGAAAAATGGAACTCAATGGAAATTATTTTTTGTGTTTTGAATTTTTTAATTGGAAAAATATCAAAAGAGGTTTCTAATCATCAGATGCATACATATCTGTTTGTATTGAAAAAAAGAAAATAGAATTAATTTTCAAAACTGACGCTAATAATTGTATGAAACATATGCGCATTTGAGAAAGTACGCAATCACCGTATGCAAATGAAAATGATCACTCATGAAATAATGTTCATTACCGAATTTTTTCATAGTATAAAGCTTTAGTGCTATGGAAACGAAGTACGCAATGGAAATGATTTATTTTGTTTTTAAGTCATTTTTTAATTAAGGAAGGTTAACAGAAGGATTTCATCATCAGATGCATATTCTAACAGTAGTGCATAATATAGAACATAATCATGAAATGAAAGTTAATAATTGACTTAATTAAATAAAATGCTACTTTCAAAATTCAATTTAACTTTCTGTTCTTGTTTCTTTTTTCTTTTTCTTTTTTTTTTTTTTTTTTGGTTCTTGTTGTTGATTAGCCAAGGAATTGTGTTACATTATTGTATTATTTCCAAAATATCTTCTACATTTTTTAAAATTTCAATTGCAAGTATCTGCATAGGTTACACATATTCCCTTCGATATATGATTATATCCATTGTGCCTGACAATTAAACACATGCCCTTTGATATACGATTATATCCATTGTGCCTGACAATTATACACATGCCCTTTGATATTATTGAGTATATCCATTGTGCCTGACAATTACACACATACCCTTTGCTATTATTGATTATATCCATTGTGTCTGACAATTACACACATACCTTTTGATATTATTGATTATATCCTTTGTGCCTGACAATTACACACATACCCTTTGATATTATTGATTATATCCATTGTGCCTGACAATTATACACATACCCTTTGATATTATTGATTATATCCATTGTGCCTGACAATTACACACATACCCTTTGATATATGATTATCTCCATTGTGCCTGACAATTATACACATACCCTTTGATGTATGATTATATCCATTGTGCCTGACAATTATCTGTTAATTATATTATCACACATTTATTTAGGGTGTTTAATTGGAATTAACACCTTTCTTACGGAGGGCACATTTGATCAGTACATCATTTTTCTTAGCGGTTTTAATTAATGATTCTCATTAAGACGCCGCTATCTTCAATTCTACTATGTCCTGGCGCATGGTGTACATTTAGAGATTAAAACAATTACATCAGGTAAGGATAATTATGAAATATTTCGCAGTAACCATCCATAGATGTACATGGCCAAATGGCCGAACACGTCTCAAATTCAATCAAACAAACAAAGTAACCATCCTACTTGTGCATAATCATGGCGAAAAAAAAGTGCTTGTTATGTGTTTGATGTAAATTGTAGGACGGATTGTATCTTTTGTGAGGTATGCGTTCTTCTTTTCATTCGTTCGTGTTTATCGCCGATAGAGAATTTCTATTGAATAATTAATTTCATTTAATAGAATTGGAAAGAGTCAATTTTGATTACAAAGTCTGAGCTAAATACTTTAACATTCGAAGGTAATTTTTTATATTGACATCATCGTCACAAACCTGGGTCTATCTCTTTTTATTCTTGAAAGCTGTTCATCTATTTTGCTTGTTGTGGACATTCCTGATTGGAAATAGAACTTGACCCTGTAAGGGAATTTACGCAATTGTCCTCGATTGAACTTTTCCAGTCTGCTTATATAACTATCACCAAATCTACCATACATCTTGTTGGCAAATGATAATATCTGCTTTCCTTGATGGTTTACATATACAAGCTACTGGCACTGAGTGAATTACATAAATTACAACACCAAGCTTGACAAACATAAAGCGCGACAAACTTGCGAATGAGACCAATTAAATTTGCATTACATCAGCCGTAAAACCGTAATCAAATAATAATTGCCATCAAACTGTGATGAAATAATAATTGCAAGATTAATGACGGACAGTAGAATTGTATCTTTGATATTATAATAGAAATTGTCTCAGAAGTTAAACCAAATTCTAACCCAAATACTTTTGAACTTGCTTTTTGATTTCCTTAGATTCAACAAAATGGATATGTCTATGAATTCAACAAAATGGATATGTCTATGAATTCAACAAAATGGATATGTCTATGAATTCAACAAAATTGATATGTCTATGAATTCAACATAATGGATATGTCTATGAATTCAACAAAATGGATATGTCTATGAATTCAACAAAATGGATATGTCTATGAATTCAACAAAATGGATATGTCTATAAATTCAACAATATGGATATGTCTATGAATTCAACAAAATGGATATGTCTATGAATTCAACAAAATTCATATATCTATGAATTCAACAAAATGGATATGTCTATGAATTCAACAAAATGGATATGTCTATGAATTCAACAAAATGGATATGTCTATGAATTCAGCAAAATGGATATGTCTATGAATTCAACAAAATGGATATGTCTGAATCTTCAGAGAAAAAGTAAAACAATCAATATGTAAGATTGTGCTGCATTGGTAGAAAATCGCAAAGTACTAGGGGAAGAAGTTGGCAATTTTATGGCAGAATATCTCATATATAGAAACAAGTACTCGTAGTCTAAGAAATGATTCTTCGCCTAGTGGCTAGGCTACATACATGTAAACAGAACCGAGATGAGGGTTTTCTGATATGATTTTGTGATATAAATAACAAGCGTGCATTCACCTTCTTTCCAATTCATTTTAACTGACCTTTCTTGACACATGGCATTCACTATATACGAACATTAATTAAATGCTACAAATACATTTGTCGCATAAGTTTAATATTTAACAGTTGTTACATATAGGGTTCCCACCCCTGTCATCGTCGTAAACTTAAAGACGTATTTCTTAATATACTTCTGAGCTGGATCATAATATAAGATAGTTCCATTGCGTTTGTCGATTTCTGTTGCGCATCAGGCTGGTCACTATCATATGAAACACAATACACTAAAATTATGTAATTATTTAAAGCGAGTTTGCAAGTCGAAATATATAAAATAAGAAATATTCAGAAATAATAATAGTATTTAAAAATAAAGTTTATAGATTAATAATTTGCTAAGTTTGAAATTCCAAAAGCGCGTGCAGATTTCTGTTGTGTGTCAGTCGGGTAACATTCATATGAATTAGATTACATTATTTTTTTATTATTAAAGTGTAAGTTTTCAATTAAGTTAATAATATAAAAATAACTAATAAAATATTTATCAGTATTTCGAGATAAAGACCATTATATACAATTTACTAACTTCTGAAATCTCCATTGCGTATAATGATTTCCATTGCGCAGCAGGTGGGTCACATTTAAGTGAAAAATGCTTTGAGTAAATTTGCACTATTATTTAAAGTAAGTATTCATTTTTTTATGTTTTGATATCAATTTATCACAAGAAATCATATTTAGTTCAAATAGTGACGAAAAAGTATTATTGTACAATTTTTGTTATATATTTCCATTGCGTATTTTATTTCCATTGCGTTCCATTTTTCCATTGCGTATTTCAGCCATATTCATTGCGCGTAGTCCGGTTTCCTGTTTTGTATGCTCTCTGCGTTGGACTGCGCACAAGAATCAAGGAACCAGACTACATTGCGCTCAGACATTCAGTATACTTTTTATTTTTCGTTTGCAATCTTTTTTTCACTTGAATGCCGATGCTATTGATCGAAGACAAGGAAAAATGAGTGAACATTTTCTTGCGGTCTTATTTGGTTCCGCAGAAATTGTCTTCGGTCGACTATCTCCATCATAAACAAGGATAATGTTTCCTATAGGACCAGGTAAAAACATGCTGACATATTTCTCAAATATTTACACTAATTAGGTGATATTTTTTTGCGATCATGAATAATGAACCTAAAACAAAATGTTTCTGCCGTTATATGACTGTTGCACTCCAGTCAAAACCCTCAATGGCTATACACAATGGGGATCTAACTGTATTTCAGTAAGATAGAAGTGGTAATAAAAGAACCAAATATAACACAGTAGTCTTGATTATGTATGCATCTGTATAGATCTATGAGGGATTGCTATGCCCCCCCCCCTCCCCCCTCCTTTGAAAGCTACTATAATATTCGCCTACGGGCCTCCCCGACAGCCCGGCAGTTTGTACCCCCTTGTGATTTTAAAAGTGAAAAGCATCAAGGATATAGAAAATGCACAAAACTTAAGTCATTTCAGGACTTTTAGTTTGGATTGAAATGTTAACAAAATGACTGTTAGAGACCCTTAGCGACAGTCAGGTTAGAAATTATAAATTTATGAATGAAATTACTAACTCTTGTGCATTTTTTGTATCCATGATGGTTTTCATTTTAAAAATCAGTAGGGTTACAAGAGAAAATTCATCACATTGTCTGCTCCAAGAGAAAGATTGGCAATAAATGTAGATGAAACATATAAATTAGTTTGAAAAATTAATTTTAATGAACAATGATAATGGTTAAAAAGTTGATTTGCCTGTTATAAAGGCATGTAAATCTAGCAAACACCGTGTTTCCATTAATACATTATGGATTATGGATATCACATTTAACAGCATTCTCTGCATTGGATATATTTAATGTCATAGCAGTAATAATGTTCCCAAAAAATGAGTTGTTTTTGTTAAGAAAAAGAGAGTGTGATACAAGTGAATCCATATATATTAAATTTGACATGATTGTTTCAATATATGAAATGTATGGATTGGGAAGAAAATTTGGATGTATTGTAATAGATATTTTTGTGGCACAAAAGAGTTGTGTTTGAGATCTTGCACTTTAATACATTTCATACTGTTCATTTGGTATAATGAAATTAAGGCTTGTTTTTAAGTAATTAACTATTTCTAAACAATTTCTGTTGTGCCAGATTCAATATAGTTAGTGAGGATCAGGGCTGAGCAAATCCCATAGCCCGACGTCCCGGACTATTAATTTTCAAAGTCGGGCAAGTAAAATTTTCCCAGTTGCTAGTCCGGGACAAGTGCTCTTTTCCTATTTTAAAAAAGTGAGGCAGGTGCTTATTTTCATGTCATAATCACATTATCCAACTTTATCTGGCCATTCATGCCCTCTGGGCATACTGAATGCTTGATTTTAACCTTCTCCATGTATTTATTTACATCCTGTATCACATCTACCGGTGGTCATTGATTGCATGTACATATGTTCTATATTACTGCTTGACTGCATATTGGGTTAAGCGACCAAAGTATTAGCCAGTCAGGCATGTGAAACAAAATATAGCATAATTAATTAGCAGTGTTTTAAACAGCTTCATTGTGTTTACTCAAACTAGATCTTCTCGAATGACGCACCCTTTGATTTTAATCCAGCAAGCCAATCCAATTAAATTAATGAAAGGCGCTTTACTGACATTAGTGTCGGTTCCCTGTTTGAACTGATTAAATGGCATTAGTGATTCCTTAATTTTTAATTGATTATACAGAGGATTAACTTCCATGTCAAACATTGCATTTGAAGCAAAACAATTATAGTGAATTACACTAATTAAGGAGTTGTCTCTATTCATATATAAAGGACAAAATGTATGTTATAGTCACTTTGGAAGTAGTTGTCAAGCAAGGTGATGTTTACTATGTAGATAAAATGAGTTTACTAAATTATTTTTTGCAAGGAAGTTAATAAGTAAAATTTGGAAAAGGAAAATTCATGTGAAAGTGTAGGGTAAAAATGTAAGACTGCCACTGAGTGTGATGTAACTATTTGTCCAAAGAGATATAAGCCAGACTCTTTGTCAGCAAAAAATGTCAAATATGACACTACTAAGATGCAGAGAAATTTTCAGCCTCATTGGATTGATAGTTATCCCTGGCTTGAATTTATGGACTCGGAAGGAAACATGTTTGTAGTTATTGACAAATTCAGGATTGAACCAATCAAGTCTCATGACAGTTCTGGACCTCACAAGGCCTGTATATGCATGACACTAGCAAGCATGTGCAGAAAATACCTATGTTATACTTTCTGACACTCCACTAGGAGAGACTCGTTCAAAACTAAACGAGACTAAAATGAAATAAATGAGAGCTCACTTTAAGAAGCCTACAGACCATCCCGTTATGGAGAACCCTTTTCTGATGTGAAAATGTGTGCACGCCAGGAGAAGAACAGTGTTGAATTTGTTCTTAATTATAAGAACAGATATAGGGCAAGATACTTTGTTCTATCAATTGATCAAGTCTTGAGGGAAGAAGTTATGGAAAGTCTGAATTCCAGTAAATTCCTTTCCATTCTTGCTGATGGAAGTACTGATGCTGCGGTATTGGATGGAGCAAGATGTAACAAAATGTATTGTACATATGTTTTTGAAAAATTAAATTCTTTTAAGAAATAAATGTTGTACATTATTTTGTTTGTTCTTTCTATGGCTTAAAGTGCATACATTTTATGAAATCTTGAACACTGATTTAAATTTTGGCACAAGTGAAAAGGTGGGTGGAACAAGTGAATTTTCTGAAACCACTTGTCCTGTTAAAGGTTGGGGTCAATGTTGTTGATGTTGCTAGCAAGAGAAGGATGATTAAAGATTCATGAATAAAAAGATTGAAAATACGTAATATGTAATTTTTATGATCAGACTTAAAATAACCACTCTCATCTCATCTCTTTTCATCATTTATTAAATCATATTGAATGTAACGAATAATGTCATTGCCTATAAATTTGATAGCACAGCAAATGTAAGAATGCATTTTATGTTTCTGTGTGCAATATTTATGTAGACTTATTTTTTTTGAGCATTAATCTGGTTCTGCTTATACCGATTGTTTACGTGAGTGAGGTAATGTGCTTTAAATATGCTTTATGTATCAAATTCAAACTAATTGTTCAATATATCGATATTGTTTTGCTTTTGCTGTTGCATTGCAGCATGTTTCTATTGGCAGTATCAAGCATCACATCTTAATCTAAAATGTACGAAGATAGTCTGAAAACATTCTTTGAAGACTTTACACATAATTAGCCTATCCGGGACAAGTTTCATTACAGATATCTAAAAGTGCAGTGATAATTATGCTTCATAATATTCGTAAGAATCTATATCCATCTAAGTTTTGTTGAACCTTCCTTGGCTTAACATAACAATTAGTTTGGTGCCCATGTGCATGTCCATACATCTGTCCATCTGTCTGTGTTCACACACACACGAGATTATGGTCATTGTTAAAGTTTGTTTTAGATTAAACTCTGTTATACTTCTTTGTTCAAAAAAGGCAGGCTGGATATAAAGGGGTCTCTTTTTGTTAATTTACCTTGATATTAGTGTGAAATCGACACTTGGTTTGATGAATAAGCAACCTAATCATGAAAGGTTCTTTATTCTATTTTTTGTTACAGTACAATGGCATATAGGTCACAAAGACCACTGGGATGACATTATCCAACAATGATCCCTTGCTATTGTTACGACTCTATGGTCTAAGAAAAATGTAACAGAAAGAAAGTGAAACCAACAAATCAAGTAAAAAGCAACAAGCAATTTATTACTAGATAATTAAAATGAAAAATCAAAAAGTCACTTACAGTAATGTTTTTTGAAATCCTAATAATCCAATAAGAATGATTGTTCTAATCACAAGTCTTAAATATAGAATGTGTCCTTGAATGTTATTATGTGCCAATGGTCTCCAAAGTCCAGATGTACTAGAAATCTTGATGTGCTGAAGTCAAAATGAAGTATTCCAAAATCTCTGAATAAGTGCACATAAATTCCAAAATTGTCAATCAAAATCCAAAAGTTTATGAGCACTGTTATAATCCAATGAATAATTAAAATAATTCCTCTCTTAGAATTTGGAATGAACTTTCACAACTGTAATAGCTCTTTACAAGACTGATGGTAATGTCGAACTGAAAAAATGTCTACCAAACATGGTATATATAAAGATTGGTCACATGACAGAATGTTCTAGATTGGTCACATGACAGAATGTTCTAGAATGTGTGGAATTTTTACTTGTAAACAAAAATCAACCTTGACCTTTATACTGAGAAAACATATTGATCAAAACAACCTAATTCAAGGACACTAGTTATACATGTTTTTCCTAACAAACATAAAGATTTAAGCAAATATTAAAGTGAAGAAACATTTATAATTTCCTAAAATATATATAATATTATATAAACATCATACATAACACTATAACAGGTTATATGTTATCAACACTTGAATGAGGGATCAATGTACTTCTCAAAGCAATTTTTACAGCAGGACAGCATATTTTGCATTATAGCATTTGATAGTAAAACTGTCATGTCATTCAGTTTTGTAATAACGAGATGTGATGCTATGCCTTTAAGAGCTATAAGCTTATTGCACTCTTTTGTTTCCATTGAAGGTTTAACCGGTTTTATGAACCAACAGCTGAATGATATGTAGCCCTTAGTTACTTGTTCAATCCTAACTAATCCCAGCTACACTTTAGACTACAGTCTAACTTTTTGCTCCATTTTCACTCCTTACCTTATATGTACAGATATAAATGTTACAACACTATGATTTGATGTTAGTGATATCATTTTCACTCCTTGCCCTATATGTTCAGATATCAATGTTACAACACTGCGAATTAATGTCAGTGATGTCCTTTTCACTATTTGCCTTATATGTACACAGGGTTTTCAATAGACGCATACCCTCTGGGTTTTAATGCTTGGAATTTAAATGTGACCCATTTCTGATTTGTGGAAATTCCAACCTGTGTGTTTTTATGATGCATGTAGATTCGTGTTGGAGCATCACTCTAAATTACCCTTGATTCGCCTCTGACTTAATTTCCTACTGAGCATGCGCTGTCCATAACAAATTTACAGTATGTGGCAGTTATTGACATTTGCTAGACTACTGTTTGCACCTTACTAGCCGATAATAGAGACATAAGCTGAGTGTGAGACTGACATGGTCATTACTGATATTTGTATAAGTGTTTCTCTTTCTAATAGGTGTTGTTTTGCAGAGTACACATATACGGTAATTTCAATGTGACCCAGTACATTGGTCCTGGGAAAATCAATATTGTCGGTGATGCATTAGTCATGTCACGTGATCCAGTGAGTGGGGTTTGTACTTTTGACCTGACCTGGATTTCGCAATCCAAGAATGATTCATTTTGTTGAATAGAAGTTAGATAGTAAGTTTGTAAATACTGAGTTGTTATTCTAAGATGGAATTAGAAATGGGTTTTATTTGTTTCAATGACGCAGTACAGAAACTATAAAATAAGATGTAATCGCAGTGTTCGTCATTCTACTAAGTTTCGTCAGCTTGAGAGGTCTTTAATGAAATTGTTTCTTTGTATGTGATATTCTGCTTCATAGATATTATTATACAGTACATTTTGGACTTAGTACTGCTACTTAAGAAATATTTTCCAGACAGTACATTTTTGGGATTAACTATTGATATTTAAGAATTATACAGCTCCGTTAGAATTATTGGAAACATCTCTAGAACTTGTGTGATATTCTATATTCACAAGGATTACTTGGAATTGATAACACTCGGATGTAACTGATTCTTGTTGGTACGCCACCACATCGGAGATTTCATTCGGAACATTCTCCATTCGGAATAAATTGGATTAACTTCTGGATCAGTGAACATTAGAACAATTTAGGACTTTTAAGGATATTCTATACTGTAAGTTATTTTTAATTCTTTTACTTTGATTGTTTGTTGAAATATTATTATATTTTAGGAAATTAAATATTTGTGTTTTAAATCTTGAAAGCTTGTTTGAGTCTTTTCTTTGTTACATTGCCCCTAGTCGTAACACATCCAATGTGGCTGCTATGGCAGCCATCTTGAATGTCTTGTTATCACTACTCCTCCTGATTGGATGGTCATATCAACATGGGATTTTCACTGAAAGACTTCTTATGAAGTCTAGTTGGTCCTGAATGAAAATTGTGCCAATCTGAAGTCCATTATAACCGCCATGACAGCCATCTTGAAAATCTTATCTCTACTTCTCCTGAACAGAAAGTTATATTGATGTGGGGTTTTCGCTAAAAGACTTCTTATGATGTCTAGTTGGCCCTAAATGAAAATGGGGTGGATTTGACATCCAATATGGCCACCATGGCAGCCATTTTAAAAATCTTGTTATCACTACTTCACTAGAATGGATGGTCATATCAACATGCGATTTTCACTAGAATACTTGTTATGATGTCTAGTTGGTCCTAAATGAAAATGGTGCCACTCTGATGTCCAATATCGCTGCCATTGCAGCCATCTTGAAAATCTTGTTATTGCTACTCCTTCAGAATGGATGGGCATATCAACATTGACTTTTCACTAAAAGACTCCTTATCATGCCTACTTGGTCCTAAATGAAAATGGTGCTGATCTGTCATCCATCATCTTATATCCGTTAGTACAAGTTTGTTATCGTTACTCCTCCTAAATTACTTTTCAGGATTGCCTCGAAAATATTTATTTATGTAGATGCATATAAACATATATACACATGCACATATAGATTAAGGTCCCTGATCATAACTATGAAGTCACTTAGAACATAATTTTCCGTGGCATTGTGAACTGTGCCTTGCACTGTGTTTGAAAGAAGTCTCATCATGATAAGTGTCATTGTCTTCTACACTTTGATGAAGTATATCTGGTCTACCTGGGCTTGGAGAGAGGGGGGTGTTAGAGGTGTTATATATATAGGCACTATGTGGCTTGTGCCTGCCTGTGCAGGTGAAGGTGTAAAAAAGTGGGGTCTTGCTTGGCTAGCTCTACATGCACTTGGATTTTCATTATCTTGATTGGTGGCATGGTCTTCTACAATTTGATGAAGTGTATCTGGGTTTACCAGGGCTAGGTTGGGGGGGGGGGGTAAGTAATTAGGCCCTGTGTAGTTTGTGTCTGCTTGAGCAAGTGAGTTGTAATTAATTATGGCTTTGCAGGCGCTGATAGGAGTGGAGGTTATGGGCCAAGTTGAGGATGGCTCTGGCGACACAGTGCTGGTCTTATCTCTGTTGTTTGTGTCTTAAAACAGTTCAAGAAATCCATTATAATTCCAAACCAAGCATCCACTACCCAGAATCAAATGGTATTTGTTGATGGGAATACAATACATTTAACTTAATTTTCTTGTGAAGTAGTGATTTTTTTTACACATACCCATGTTGCTATGAGTATTTGTAGAGTTGGAAATTCATCCTAGGTTCATTCATCTGCTTCAGTGATGAGTTGTTCCTGACATGGATGGGGATACTGTCCTGACTTGCTTTGACGTGGATACAATCTGGGATTACCTTTCTTTATGAATTTACTTCCACATCATGAATATTCTCTTGGGTGAATCAAGAGAACTTAAATAGACTGTATCCATTGAAAATTTTCTACAGTATTGACATTGTTAGATTTATCCCCATTTTATTTGTATGCAGAACTCTCGTAAGTATTTAAAAAAACTAATAAAATTTTTAACAGCATCTGGCACAATGAGGATTTACCAAAAGCATTTAAATACTTAGATGAACAATATCCATGATGAATAAATCCTACATGAATGAATAATCATATGATATTCAGTGATTGTGACAAAGTACTTCTAAGCAATTGTTTATCTGGCCACCATCTTGCAGCATGAATGAAATGATGCGAAGGCACGTGTTTTCATCATTCAAAATGGTACACATGGTTAAAAGGAAGAAATGATCTTCTCTTGATTTCCTGGAAATTCTTTTTGCCCAGTAGAGCATCAGTCCCTTATAGGGACTCTTGTTAATATTTTAATTCTGAAGATTGCCTAAAAATTTTGACATGTCAAGCATCAAAAAAGTAACATTTAGTTAACGCTAATAAATATTTTAGCATTATTTTTGAAACTCACATTGGTGAAAAATTCTTCAAAAGATAAGCAATCCTGAAAGATTTTCATGGCAGGAACATCTTTTTGACTTTGTGTGAATGATGAGGTCGCTAATTGATAAAGCTAGGCAATCAGGGAATACTTAAACTGTTACCGAAAATTGTACAAAAAAATGTTTCTCATATTTAGTAGCTGATTACAAAAACTTGCGCAGTAGTGATTTGAATTCCATTTTTTGGGAGGGGGTGGGGGACTTTACAAATGAAAGTTGACTAGAACACAAAGTTAAGAAACAGCTGGCCCAAATTTGTTACCTGTGCAGCACATGTTTTAATGGCTAATTAACATTTTACAATACAATAATTCTCTTCATTAAATCTATATCACTTTTGACGTATAAAGTTGTATGTTTTGGTTTCAACAGTGTTTATTTCAAACACCATCACCAAATATCAAATCAAGAGAGACAGAGGATTAAGCAAAAAGATTAAACTATTTGTTGTTTCTATATAATATTTATTCAAGAAAACATCTTCACGTATAATTCATAGCGATGCAATATCTGGTGAGTCAGTAGAAAGCTGGACGTTTATTAAAATCTGTATCACAACGGCATTCTAACAATCAATACTTGCCTACTGACATAAAGTAGTTAGATCATAACCAAATATAAATATATACATGATTAATTTGAGTATAAATTTGAGTATATGTAATTATTGCAGAGATCATAATAATAGAGAAAAGATAGGTGTGGTTGTGATCCATGTATTAATTTGAAAAATGTTTTCATGATTTTAAGAAGATTTGCACTGCCACAAATATATGCGTATTAATTTCATCAGAATACATGGAATTGCCAATTAATAACATTTTCATTATGTATCATACATTATCTTCGTTAGAACTTGCAAATGTTTATAATTAACAGAATGATCAAATTTTTTTCAGTATCATAAAGTAAGCACATTACCCCAGTCCTCCCCAAAAAGAGATAATGATGTAGATAAATTGGTCTCTCTCTCTCTCTCTCTCTCTCGCTGTCTCTGAACCTCTTTAAAGCATGCTTGCAGGAGTCATAAAAGGTAAACCACTCCCATTATTTAGAGACCACATTCACTCTATGGTGGTCATCAGATGCGACTCAGTGAGAAAGCGTGGTGTACCAAGCTATTCTCTGCGAGAAGCTGCAACAACTCCGTCATGATGTGCGGAGAGATGGTGGAGGTTTTCTTCATAATCCTCTCCACTCTCCACCCCCACCACAAAGCATCGAGGATTGAAAAATCACATCAGCGGTACTGTACCATAACTGGAATTAACTGCGTCTCTCCAAATAAAAGAGGAGGAGATTGGATCTTCCAGGAGAAACTACTGTACCATCCTTAAGGACGGAACAGCTATTTCTCAGAGGATTGATTGCACTCTACCTGAATAAAAGAAAGAGGAGCAGCAAAATCCCTGATAAGATAGTATGTGTTCTAAGAAGTTTATTTTTGTTTTTGTGGGTTTAATGCCATTTTTCAGCACATGATAGGCTATACATGGCAGCCAGTATATTGGCAAGCTAAGAGAGGGCAGCATCTGTTGCTAAGGTTTTTAAGCTTGCTGTGATCGAGTGCACCCCTTATGACTATAGGAGGGAGGCAAAGCACCATCTAAAGCACAAACACTGTCTTACCCTGGGTGGGTGTAGAACTGAGCCCTATTATGGAGTGAGGTTGCACCCCCACCCCCCTTGGGGGGGGGGGAGTGTCAATATTATCCAGGTATCCAAGGTCAGGTGATTAGCAAATCATGCAACCCAAAGAGGGTAATGTGTCATTCTAGCTTTTTTAGTTCTGGGGAAAGTTATTTCCATAGATCTAGATCTCCATTGAATTAGGTGTCTGGTCATTGACCTGTCACCAATCAATGGCACTGAGCATCAGTCACAATACTGATCACCAGCCACCGGGCATCAAGAACACGTGCCAAATCTCGGTATAGGGTCAGGAATCAGATTGAATGCCCCCTGCCTCCACATTACCTAAGTACCCAACTACAGTGAGTGAGCCTTCATTTATACATGCTACCAGCAAAGGAGATCGGACCAACGTCCCCTCCTTCCCCCATGTTCCCATTCAACCCTTTTGAGATGTGGAGTTTCCCATTTCAAGGGAGAGATCATCCTGTACCATCATGGATGTCTTCTATATGGTCTTCTACAAGTATGGGTGCTGAGGTTCATAGACCACCTCACGTTACTTATGAGAGGTCATCATGGAAGGAGATGGTTAGTCCCCCTTCCCCGAGAGGCCTAAGAGGAACGAGAACAATTCTTGCCATTCAGACAATACGCCAATTAGGGACAGTTCTCCTTGAAGAGTCACAGAACATCTATGTCCCTAGTTCCCGGCTTTTCCTGCGAGGGATCGTTCTGGGTCTAATCCTCCTGTATCCCATCGAAGTTTGGAACAGGAAGATGATAATGCATTGTCTATCATAGTAGATTCTCTGGAATTTGCTGATGATCAGGAGGAGAGGGTACACCCTCCCGTCCTAGGATCACCAAACCCCTCCCACTAAGTTTGTCATGTGCTCGAAGAGAAGGAGACATGGTCATTCAACAAGGCCTTAAATGAGGTATAGTGCCTCCTTACCCCTGATATGTAGGGGTGAAACAATTGATCAATATATCAATGCATCAATAATTTTTCCATAACGATACAATAAGTGAAGAATCGATACAAAACGATACTTACCATATACAAGTTAGTTTAATCTTAAGCAGCCGTGAATAATAATTAGTCGTTTGCCTTTTTATTCTTCAAATTGAGAATACATCTGAGACAGCCATAGCTGGCATATGCACTCATTTCTGTCAGTAAAAAATAAAAACTATTGACAACACCCACTCGCCTTCTACAAATTAACACAAGGTGACTAACTCACATGTTCAAAATCTGAAATCTGCCCCCCCCCCCCAATTTCAAGGTAATTATTTTATCCCGTCAGCATGTTCAGCCACTGATAACATATATCAACATAAAGAAGACATTCCAGATTTGTTCTCCATATATGATATAAGTACTTTACTGATCATTTAATAACCACTTTTACGCTAAGTTTATCTGTTGCTTCGTATCTTGTCTACTTGGATCAAATTTGAAGGCCACACTTCTGGTGTGTCATGCAGTGAAATATGATACATTCAATTCTGATTGTTGGTAATTGTTTATTCAAGTCCAGGGTAAACAATAACCACCAATCAGAACTAACTGTAGCTTGTTCACTGCGTGACACAATTGATGGATTGGCATCCAAACTCAATCCAAACATATACAAAGCAACATAGAAACTTGGTGCAACAGTGTCTTTTAAATGATCTGTAAAGTACTTAAATTGTACATGGGGAACAAATTTGTAATTTCTTTTTTTATGCTGATATATGTAATCAGCAACTGAATGTGCTGACTGGATTGAAAAAGAACAAATTAGCACAGAATTGGCAATTTGTGGACGGTGAGTGGGGGTTGTCAATAATTTCCTTTTTCACTGACAGAAACGAGTGCCTGTGGCCACGGCAGTTGTTTTGCATCTGCTGAAGTAAAATGTGAAGGATTTGGTTGTTAGTTATCTCCTCTCCCTTATTCTGACTTCTAGGTAAGATTTTCCTTGCAAGAGGAAATTGCACTATTTCTTCTGTTTTGAAGATAACACTGTAATGCCTTCCAACTTTAAGTGAAGACAAGAAATTGGTAATAAGATGTTTCAAAGCATACATGCAGTGCAAAACAAATGGCGTAGTGACCAAGATGAGTCCTACATCTGATCAAATGGAGCAGGCTGAAATGGCCTAAAAAGTTGAATTAAAGTCACAGACAACTAACAGGTAGTCTGTTCGGAAGTATTTTTTCTTTTATCTTGTCAAGGATGAGAATGGCATATTAACAGATGATAATTCTATGTCTGTCTGCAATTCGCATACTGAAAATATAACCAATATGTCAACACATTAAACAGCACCACCCTACCACTGACAAAACTTTTAAAGATGATATGTGCATCGATAATGTATCGTATTGTAGGCTGTGTATCGTGAATCGTATCAATAACTGTTAGAGGTGTATCGTTTCACCCCTACAAATATGTACCCTAAGCGTACGCGTTCGGGTGACACATATTCTTTCAGCTTAGAAAGACTTGTGGGGGCAATGCCTAGAACAGACCTGCTCTTGCTTCCTCACTCATCTATGGTCAGAGAACTTGTGCAGAGGATGGAAGAAAGACAAGAATTGGCGAGGCAAAATAAGAGGCGGTCAGTCCCCCTTTCTGCTGTGAGACCTTTAGTATCAGCTTTCAGCTATAGGGTTCATTCCCCTTCCTGGCCCATGATCCCAACCCCTTGGACACTGCAGCTTCGCAAGGAGGATTTCATCAGGGTTGTTTGCCTCTGTGTTAAATCATTAGATGCTAGAGTTAAAGGTCCTTAGTGACTATAGCATCACACACTGATCTGTTCTCAGCCACTTCCTCCAGTCTTCTGAAGGAAGAATCATTATCTACTGTTGTCTTGCAATGGTTGTTGGAGGCTGTAACAAGATATCAAGACATGCATTGTCTATGGCCCTGGCGTTGTTGGCGGAGCTCCTACACCTTGACAGAGATGTCACATTGGACACGTCTTAGGGCTGCACCCTGGAATCTGAGACTTTATTTGACAGTCTCATTCCTGCCATTGCATGTCAGGATTTGAAGGACCAGCAAAATAGGTCCCTTGCGTTGCTTACTGGCCCGTCAAAACTAGCCAATAAACAAACACAGCCTGATCAAGCCGTACTGCAATCCAGTTTCCAAATAAGAGGATGCAATCACAACAGCAAAGTAGCCAACCCTTCTATAAGCCCACTCTACAACAATTGTACTTGGTACGGAGAAGCTGGAGAGGCAGTGGAAGATGATGAAGACTACTGTCTCCTCCCCCTTTCCCAAGAAATGGGGGTGGGGGGTTTGGAGGGTGTTCTTAGGGACACCTCACCTCTACTGTAGGGCACACCTCTTTAATACAAGTAGGTTCTTGATTACTATCTTTCAGAGCCTGGTTGAGCATCACAGAAGATTTCTGTGAGAGGAAACCTTCAAGATGTAAACTGCAGCATCAGTTCAGAATACTAATCAGACCCATAGACAGGGCATTTTCCATCGATCTTCGGGATGCATACTCCACACCCTGATCTTTCCTCCACACAAAAAATACATCTGATTTTCAATTAGACAGGAGGTATTCAATTCTGAGTCATGCCGTTTAGTCTAGCCGTGGCGCCCAGGGTCTTCAACAGAGTTATGGGAGTAATAGCTGTCTACTTTAGGTATCTGGGGATTCAGCTCATCCAGTACTTTGACAACTGACTGCTGCACAACAGTCACAAGCAGTCCCTATTATGTTATATGACCCACTTTTGGTTCGTATTGACTCAGTTGGGACTTATTCCCAACCAAGAGAAATCAGATCTCATTCCTTCTCAGGATTTTATGTACATAGGAATGATTTTTTTTTTCCCTTTCAGGATTGGGTTTGTGTTCCCCCATAAAGGATGCATCTAATCCTGGAAATGTTGAGGACTTTACAGGCCAGGACTTCCTTGTCAGTTTGCCTTTATCTCTCACTTCTGAGAACCTTGAATTCTGTGGCGGACCTGGCATCCCTAGGGAGACTCCATTTACGTCCTCTTTGGTTTCTTCTGTTGACAGTCTGGAAACCTCACCAGGATTCGCTGTCAGATCAAATTTCTCTAGGGTCGACTTTTCAGTACCCTCTCAAGTTGTGGTACAGTCGAGATTGCTAAAATGACCTAATATAGGCATCCCACTTGCTTTCAAAATCTATAGTGATCACTTGAATGGCTTAATATAGGCATACTGTACTACTTGCTTGTGAACACTACAGTGCTCACTTGAATGATTTAATATAGGCATCCCACTTGCTTGTGAACACTATAGTGATAACTTGAATCACCTAATATAAGCATCTCACTTGCTTGTAAACACTAGTGATCATTTTAATGACTTAATATAGGCATCCCACATGCTTGTGAACACTTGCGATCACTTGATTGATTTGATAATGGCATCCCACTTGCTTGTGAACACTCTATCACTCACTTGAATGACTTAATATAGGCATCCCACTTGCATGTGAACACTCTAACAATCACTGTTTGTGTTTGATTTAACCAAAAATTGTGTTTAAAAAATCTTTATCTCAACAAAATTTCTGATGTGATTCAGTTAGCAGAGTTTGACCATATTTTACAGAGCTCAATCCCTTGATTAATTTGGAATAACCCAGTTGCTTTTGAAAACTATTATTACAATTTATAATTGCAATCATATTAGATGTAAAGCTTAATATTAGCAAGATCTTAGCTGATATCAACTTCAATAAAGATCTTAACTCTATTTTACTTAGTACACTTTTATACACCATATTCCAGTATTCCCGCCTTATGGCAGTGGGCACAGGGGACAGTAGCTGTGTTAGTGGCATCTTTTTGTTAGCTTCATGATATCATTTGCCACATTGTCATATCACTTAGCAATGTAACTTAGCAATGTCATTGAGTAATGCAAAGTCCCTAATGTTATGTGATAAATACAATATTAAACTTGTGGTAATAGGAAACTTGTTCATAAATTTTATATCAAGTGACAGTCTCCTGTAAGATTCTCTATATCACAGCCTCAACACATTTGGAATCTGTATAATTTAGTCTGATTACCATTAATCAGTGCATCAGACTTGACATATTTCCATTAATTTTGTGTGACTTTTTGTCATTTTCTCAATAAGTTAGGATGACATTTTATTGATTTTCTTGAAATCGGCTAAAAGTTGCATCAGTAAGAAATAAGACAACACAGGTATACGGGTTGTGATAGCATGTCATTTGATTTGTCAAACAGTTCAGGATATGATCGGTACTTTGCTTTTAACCATTGATCGAGAGAGCATATTTCTGATCCAATTTAGATCAGGCTTAGAATATTGGCATTCATCATAAGCTCTCGGAGGATTTTGATAATGAGCGAGATCCATGCATATTAATGAAGTGATCTTGCATCTGATTGGCTGAGCTTGTTACCACTCTGGAGACAATATTTCTGATCCAATTTTGATAAAACTTGGAATATGGACTGGTATCAACAAGATTTCAGATGATTTTGATAAATGAGTCAGATCCACATATTTATGATCAGATTGTCAGAGCTTGTTACCATATTTCTGTTCTGATTTTGGTCAGACTTCAAATATGGCTTATATAATCAAGATAACACACAAGTTGGTGAATGAATGAGATCCACATGTATTAACCAGGTGATCTTGCACTTAATTAGCTGAACTTGTTACCACTCTAGAGACTATTACAGATCCATAATTTTGATCCAGCTTTTTTAATGTATTTAAATTGTCCAGATACTTGATAGGTACACCAGTGATCGAGATCCATGCAGATTAATGAAATGATCTTGCATTCGATTGACTGATCTTGTCAAAACTGTAAGGACTATTTCTGACCAATTTTGTATACATTTTGGTAAATACATGTAGGCTTATATCAAGATATCAAGTGAGTTTTATGACAAAGAAGATCTGTACATATTAATGAGGTGATCTTGCATCTGATTGGCTGAGGTTTTTGCCATTCGAGAGACAATATTTCTGACCCAGTTTTAATCAGACTTGGTAAAAAGGCTAATATTGTCAAGATATTGGATGGGTTGTGTTATGAGCGAGACTGTGGCATATTTATGAGGTGATCATAGATTTTAGTTTTTTTTACCATCCTGGAAAGGTAAGCAACACAACAGTGACAGGATGGAAATTATCCTCGTCCATGTAAGAAAAATTCCATCCTCCCATTAGATGGAAAGTTCTAAAAGTCCAGAACTAAAAAGAACACAGACCCAGTCTGTCACCCACTTCATAGGCCAATGCGTAGTAGCCATTTTCTTTCAACATGTAATGGATGTTGTTCGGTTTGAATTTTGATCACACACTTGGAAAATTTGCATGATTCTCGTGTCAAATATGTGTTCTGGCATTTAGATACAGGTTTCCATATTTTCAGAGTGTTTACACCTTTAGTCCATAGGATATTGAATTGTAGTATAAGTTCTCTTTTAGAGTTTTGAGGCATTTTTTGTTCCATTTTATTAGCTGTGCCCTTCATGTTACCCTTCCCCTTCGGTGATAAGGTAGGCCTTTGGTGATAGGGTAGGCCATAACTGGTCCATGTTATTTTATTAATTCAATTTTTTTTTTACCTCCATTTTTGCTACTTGTATTTTTAAAATTTCTGGTTTGTTGGTACATTGACTAATATTACATGATGAATATTAGATTTAGGGGTCTCACACCGTCATTATCATCAAATAGTGTATTTGGGTGGATGCACACTACTCTTTATAAACCATTATCATAATAGTGTGTTTTACTGGTCTACACACCACTCATTATTATCAATAATACCATATTGAAAGGTAGTGTGTTCAGGCTTTGACGCTTGGAATTTAAATGTGATCCATTTCTGATGTATGGACATTGCAACCTGTGCATTTTTATGATGCATGTTGATTCGGGCAGGAGGATCAGTTTTAATTACTCTTCATTCGCCTTTGGCATAATTTCCTATTGAGCGTGCTGTCAATAAATAATTTTCTGTATGCACCAGGGATCGACAATTGCTAGACTACTATTTCACCTTATCAGCCAATACTATCACACCTATGTAAAATCAATATGAAATGGGCGGAGATAACAGATCACTGCTTTTATGCTTATGTTTGCATAATTGAATTAAGGTTAGATTGTTTTGAGATTATCTTTGACGTTTATGATAGTTAGAGTAAGAGGGAATTAACTTTTTATCAAATATCAGCCTTTGTTTGATTGCCTGTCAAATTGTAATCAATTAGACAAAACTGTGGAAAATATGGCAGCTCGCAAAGCCAGTTGTCAAAGGTAAGTGGACAATTAATTGTGTTTTATTGGCGATTAATTTGCTTCTATTGGTGAAACGTTTACAAATTCAGGTGTTTTTATTAATGTTTCATTCAGTAAGAATTTAGCAGACGTTTCGCTCAGTGATTTATTTCGTGCTTTGGAATTACTTCAGATGGAATAACGAGATGGAATAATTTTGTTATATTAGATGTATTTTGTGAACTGTTAAATCACAATGGCTCAAATAAGTATATTTTCTTTCCTGTCACAGTCTCAAAAATGACCTGCCAGTGATGATCATTCTGACCCTCAAACTCCAAAGAAACAGAAAGTTAGTAACATGTCTGAGAAAAAGGAGAATAAATCTCCTAAGTTGTAAGAAAATTTAAGGAAGAATGGAAAAGTGAATTTCCGTGGTTAACAATGTTGTGAAAGATGGAAATGCAGTGATGATATCTGACTGGTGTAAGGATGTTGGACAAGCAAACCTGTTTGCCACTGAAGGCAGTTTCAATGTTCAAAAAAGTGCCCTAAGTTGTCATGAAAAAACCCTGACTATCTGATTGTTGTTTAAGCTCGCAGAGCAAAGAAAAAACACCAGACTGTAGCTCATGTGATACAAGAGCAGGTTGACAAATCTATTTGAGGAGTTCAAAATAGAATATGTTGAGAAGTTAAAAATATAATAAAGTATAAAATAATTTTTCTGTTTAATATAACAAATATACACACAGTCATTCATAATTGGAATGAAAACACTTACACTAAAATCAGTAATGACCCTGTCTGTCTCACTGTCTGCTTCTTACAAAATACTGTACAAGTGTTTCCCATTATTCAACATAAGACAAAAAGATCTTAAACACCAGTTTGCTCCATGAATAATGAACATGAGTAATGAATGAATAATATGAGCTCATGACTGTCAAAAACTAAAAGCTATTGAGATTTCAGTTTTGTCTCTTCAGATTATGGGGTAGAGGGTCAAATGACTCTTCAGTATTTAAAACTATTGAGACACCTGGTATTGCTGGCATTAAAGTGTGTTAGGCAGAGGTCTCACACCATTCGTTGCTATTATCAACATTTGTGATTATTGTTTCATATTTCAGAAAGTTTTCTTGTATAGCAATAAATGTCGTAGAGAGGGCAAATACGGACATAGGAAAGCCCCTTGGGATACACACCCTGCCTGCCTTTCTTGCACTAGCAGTCAACATATGGATGGTTGTCTGTTCTGTTGCTTGTGGTCAGATGAGGTATGGGACCTTGCTGAAAGTAAGGCCAATTTTCCTTCTCATCTATGAAGATAACTCCTAAAGCCCTTCAGCCCCTGATGGTAGATCCGATTCAGTCAGTGCTGGTGAGGGTTCAGTCCAGAGTCGCTCCCATGCTTCCAGAGGAGGAAATACTAGGGCAGAGAGTGAAACGCACATCCATGAGGGAGGAGAAGAACCATATAGCCCAGTCAGGGAAGTGAATTGTCCTTCTCATTTATGCTGTCGTGAATGCTAGGGTTTTTGGTCTCATAGCAGTGCTGATGTTGCGAGTCACAGATTCACATCTCCTGCTTATGTGGAGACAAAAGGAAGGGAGGGTGGTCTTCTTCTCCAAGATGCTTGGGGTTGCAAAGTCCGCCTCCCAGGAGCGAGGGCAGGATGATGATGTCCTTTTGCCGCCTTCCAGTGTCACTCTAGTTGTGCTAATTATATTCTTTTCTTCTTCTTTTGTACTTATTTATACAGTGATAAGTAAAGTAACATATGGAGAAAGTTCAATTTCCTTTTCAGTATCTGCAACTGCATTCTACAAGGGACAGCCTGTGATAGAGTTTATGTGTAAAGTTCTAGAGATCAAAGATGTCAGTGAACAGAAAAGGCCTCTCTCAGATTCACAGAGAGTTAAATTCACCAAAGAAATTAGAGGTAGGGGCACATCAGTATTACATAAAGTATGTTTAAGAAGTCAGAATGATATTATTGTTATCATAAATGGTATGGCTTTTATTCATTGTTTGAAAACATTAAATTGATCTTTTACTTTTATTATGCTGACCCAGGTGTTGATGTTTTTAACTGTAACTGTAGTGTAATTGTAATAACTGGTCCTTGCAATTTGAAAATGTAATAAATGACTGAGAGCATGACAATTCATTAATTACTAGCCTAATTTTTACAGATAGAGTTACAATATAATGGTAGAAGCAGTTCAAGGCTTTTTAAATGCCATTCATAGTTGTTCAAGTTGTACCATTTTTTTCAGAACATTTTCTTTGCTGCCATTAAATAATAGTCTCAAAATTTGCAGGTCTCAAAGTGGAAATCACACATTGTGGAAACAGGAAAAGAATACACAGAGTTTGCAATGTTACCAGAAAACCAGCTCAGACACAATCGTAAGTTCATTTCTCAATGGACTTTCCTCAGATGGTCACTTGAGTCGAATGAATATCCTGAAGTGACCTTACTCTCACATTACCTTCAGAAAGAGAATTTCTGATTTATGTCTAGTTGAAAATGGAGGTAAATAAAATAGTCAGAAGTCATGATAAATGAAATAATTGTGTAAACTGCAGTAAAACCCAATAGCTAAAAAATCACTTAAACATTTTTAACATCTCTCAGGTAATTTGTTATGTCCTGATGTTCAAGCTTCTCTTGTCTCATACCTTACAAACTTGAGCATTACACAAACTCATACCAAACATTTGGACCTAAAGCACTAGGACTTTTCAAAGTTATGCTGTAATTAGTTCACATTAAATAGGTGGCTTTGTTGAAGTTGGTGAAGTTATTTTGCTTCAAGGGAAGTAACTTCTGTAAATTAGTCTGCATTGACTCGTGTATTTATTAAGGACCATGTATGAGAAAACAAGACAGAGACAGTATTATGATGCATTAAAGAAGAAAGGGCAATCATTTGTCTATCTAATAATTTTAGTTACAGAAACTGACTTTTGTATCTTGGGTATCTGGTAATGCATTGTTATGATACCATCATATCAGACACATATTCAGCTTGCAAAGTAATTACATGTTATTATACCATCATAGAAGACACATATTCTGCTTAGCAAGGTAATTACATTTATAATATCATCATAGCAGACACACATATTCAGTTTAGCAGGGATTTGCTGGGTTTCCTGTATAACACTTTAAAAGGCAGCATTTGGAACCAAAATGGTAATGCGTGTTATTCAGTAAGAATTGGGCCAATATTAAAATTAACACAAGATGTGTATTTTGAAATATGCTCAAGAGTACTGAATTGAAGTTAACATTTTGTTCTGTTTAGATTCCTCCGGCAGTTGAAGTCAGGGCAGACAGTTGATTGTACAGTAGCCAGGTACTTCCTAGAGAGATACAAGATGAAACTACAGTAAGTAAAGCAAATGATCTTTATTTTTGTTTGGTTGTTTACCGTTCATTTTTGTTTTGCCTGCTAAGCAAAGGTGAGACACTACTAGGGACCATGTTTTGGACTGTGTTGTCAATGTTATTGTTTTTGGTATAGTTGTCTGTCAAGTTTTTGCATTTAGGTCAGTTTCTTTGATACTGTGTGTAGAGTCATGAAACTTTACGGATGTATTCATGCTGGAAGGTAATGCTAATCAGAGGAAAAAGGAAGTCAGTATATACATTTTGTGCATTAAATTACTCATTAACCCCTAGCGCCACATTTACGCATCATGAGGTTGTACCTTACTTCCAAGCTCTGTAACATCAACATCATTTAAGATACACTAAAGTGGATGGATTTGCAGGAAAGTAGACAGATGTAGCTCTACAATTATACCAAATAATGTTGACATTCTACTGGCATTAAAAAGTACAGCGAAAAAAAAGCATTTTTTGAGACCCGATTTTGTTTAGGTAAAAATTGCCAGTTTTGGAACCGGAGTTTGTGTCCTGATTTTAGACTTTTTGGCCTTAGATCTAAAGCAGACCGGTCTGAACTGCGCACAGACAGATGAACCTTTGCAAAAAGTAGGATAAGTTTGAGATTTGGAGTAAAAAAAAGTGTCAACGACACCAAAATCGGGGGTCCAATACGAAGAAGAAAAAAAGAGTCCAACTTTTACCCTTCTGCACATGCGCGAGCATAATAGCCAATCAAAAACAATGTTTCTGATACACCTAAGCATCTGGCTAAACGAGAAACTTTCTTAAGCAGATGTGTTTTGCTGCATTTCAGAAGTAAGACCAAAAATGCATTGACTACTCCCATTTCACGTGAATATGAAAAAAAATCTCCTTGGGTTAATGAGTTAATATCAGTTTCTGTGACATTTGCATAAAACTTGATGGATGTATTCATCTTAAAGATACTTCTCACAACAAACAAAAATAGGTCACTGTGACCTACTTTTCTTGCTTTTTCTCTCATGACTTTGCAGGAGTTGTGGATTATGCCATGGCTGGGCAAACAAGACATTGAATTCTGTGTAATTCTTTTGTTGAAGAATTATTTGTTTTTTTACTTAAAGGATCACTTTGAGGCCCATATCTAAAGGGAGCAATGGTAGAACATTGGACTCATAATCCAAGAGTCAATGGTTTGATTCCAACCCAGGCTAGCCCAGGTCAGCAGCCTCAGTGTATCATTGACTTTCTCAGCATGATATAGCCAATAATAGGTTGACTATCATTAAAAAGCAAGCAACCAACCAACCATATGAATCATACACCAGATATTTGTTGTAATAAAGTATGCAATGTACAGCAAATAAGATTATAGTGATCCTACAGGGACCAGAAAAATTAGTTTGTTTGACTCAAATGCTTGTTTCACCTGAAAAGCATTGGTTAGACATCAGTATCACTCTTCTGATGGTATTGTCGTTGCTGACATAGGCTTTAGTGTTAAGATTTTGCATTTAGTTTGGTTTCTCTGACAGTGTTGCATGTAGTCATGAAACTGATTTAATGTGGAGAATATTGCTCATTACAGTGACTTACTTTTCATGCTTCAGTGACTTCAGTGTATATTTTGGATCTGCCTCTACATCCTGTGGAATTCTTGTGTTAAAAAGTGGAATAAATACAAAAAATTAAGTTGACATTGAGACTTGAATCTGTGTTAACAATGGGGAATAAATACAACAAATTATGTTGACACTGAGACTTAAATCTGTTTTCTTAATCTAGAAATGTATTATATCGGGGTTTGTCATGTGTAGATTTGAGTGTAAATATTTGTCTTTTGAGATCCTCAGAAAGCATTTGTTATTACCAGGAATTAATAATTCTGAGGTTTGTTACAGTGAGTTTTCATTGTATTGCATGTCCACATGTTTCAAGAATACAGACTGTCAGATTAAAGCTATTTTTAGAAAACATGCCAGCAATTATACTTGTTTTAATTGGATCTAGCTTACATAGTCACTGTTTTCCAGTGCATAGAATTACTGAACATATCAAGTCATTAGTGAGTTGAACGATATATCAATTATCATGATAGTAAATCAGAAAGGTGAAGGTTTTTTCTGAAGTCTATAAACCAGTTACTGAAAGTTTTGGAAGTAAATTCTGCACCCCCTCCCCTCCACTCCCCCACCCCGAGCCTAATTTCCTATCATGACTGTATGTCCCAAATTATACTCGGAACATGTTCTAAAAGGATGACAGTGAAGACTTCCATTTTTTATTTGAACTCTTTAGGCAGTAAAAGGATGGTTTGCATCCTTAATATGTCTTTTGTGACAGATGTTACCAAATAGTTTCAAATTCCAGCAGACTGTTGTAGGTACAGTGTACAATGATAAATGCAGAATCCAGAATTATGGATATATTTGGAAAATTGACAAAAATGTTTGAAATGAATAAAATCCCTTGGGAGGTACATTTCTTTCCATGTATAATCTACACCTAACATGTTTTGCACATGACATGAGTATGTTATGGAGGTGATGTCAGTGTTGAATCTACACCTAACTTGTTTTGCATTGTGACATCAGTATGTTATGGAGGTAATGTCATTGTAAGCCTACACTTGTTTTGCCTGTGACATCAGTACGTTATGGAGGTAATGTCATTGTAAGTCTACACTTGTTTTGCCTGTGACTTCAGCACGTTATGGAGGTAATGTCATTGTAAGTCTACACTTGTTTTGCCTGTGACTTCAGCACGTTATGGAGGTAATGTCATTGTAAGTCTACACTTGTTTTGCCTGTGACTTCAGCACGTTATGGAGGTAATGTCATTGTAAGTCTACACTTGTTTTGCCTGTGACTTCAGCACGTTATGGAGGTAATGTCATTGTAAGTCTACACTTGTTTTGCCTGTGACTTCAGTATGTTATGGAGGTAATGTCATTGTAAGTCTACACTTGTTTTGCCTGTGACTTCAGTACGTTATGGAGGTAATGTCATTGTAAGTCTACACTTGTTTTGCATGTGACTTCAGCACATTATGGAGGTAATGTCATTATAAGTCTACACTTGTTTTGCATGTGACATCAGCACGTTATGGAGGTAATGTCATTGTAAGTCTACACTTGTTTTGCATGTGACTTCAGCATGTTATGGAGGGTTTTACCCCATGACATCAAATTGTTATCTAGATAATGTCAGTGAACAATCTACACCTAACTTGTTTTGCCTGTGACATCAATATGTTATGGAGGTGATGTCAGTGTACAGTCAGTATGTTGTGGAGGTGATGTCAGTGCGCAATCTACACCTAACTTGTTTTGCACATGACATCGGTTTTTTTATGGAGGCATTGACCGTGGTAGTAATTTGTTTTTACACTGCCTCACAAGTTATGCAACTTCTGTGGTCATGGTGGACTTGGCAAAGCACATGAAGAATGTGAGGGGTATTTTGTTCCAAGGGGCCCTGGTAAGATTCTCTGGGTTGGCGGTGATACTTTAGCTTTAGAAAGATCAGAATTATCATCACACGATGAACTCCCATCAGTAGACATCGATGATCTATTTTCTGTCTTCTTGTAATGACCAATTTTCCCAGGATAGTGCTTTTTTCATATGGTAGGTTAGATTTGTGGTTCCACCAGAAAACTTAACATATGCCTCACGTACTCTGCACACAGCAATTGCCTCATCAATCTTCCCATCCGTTTCACTCTTTCTTAAATCAAAATGAATCCATATGGCCGACCGCGGTTTCAAATTTTTCACCAGGTCATACTCTGCCATGCTTGAAACGCTTGTTGCTCGAGGTCAATATCGGTTATCATCAGTGTCTGCAAGGTGCTTATTTGTTGACATAGAAAAGCTAAAGCTTCAAGAGGATGAAGATTTACATCAATGTAACTTCCGACACCCAATCTGCAACTTCCCAGAGAAACTAAATATAAATGTTATTGAAGCAGATCACCGAAGGTACAGGTATGGAATTCAATTGGTCATTGTCAATCGGAAACTATTTTAAGTGGTGAAACATTGCAAATATTAATTTGTTAAAATAACAGAGTTTCATTGCAACTTTTTATCAAAATTTACGTCAATATCGTACTATACCAATATAATATATTTATTTTGCGATTATTGTATCGCCAGTTCAATACCACAATATACCGATATTCGATATTATCGCATACCCCTAATAGTTAGATCCGTAACTTATGAAAATAAAGGCAAAAATGTATGGTATTGGGAGTAGTGCGGGAGGAGGGGGAAACAAAGATTATGAAATTACCATCTAGAGAAATGATCATTAGAATAATGTCAATTGTAAGCTTTTGGTAAAATAAATTGATTCCTAGACTTCCATTCCATCTCTAGTCATTATGATAGAGCAATGATATTGACTGATATTTGTTTCTCACCTCAGTTTCCACGGTGAGACATAGGTATGACTTTTCTTGTTATGATACTATCATTGCCTTAAACGTAGTTTTAGCATAATTAAAATAAAACTACATGAATATGATAGTTGTGGGTTTAGCGGTTTTGTCATCAAAAACTCCGTCCTTGCTCATTATATTTGACATGAAGGCTCTCAGGGATTTTTCTGGTTATTCTTAAAGTTGAATTTATTGAAAATTTAAGTTCAGATCTCAATAGAGAGGTCTCAATAAAGTTTAGGTTAATTCGGTTGCGCTCTTCCCCTTAATTATATTGGGTTTTCGATAATAGCATCAGTTTTCAGGTCTATTTACCCTCTGAATATCATTACATTTTCATTGCATTATATTTTCCAGATTCCCTCATCTTCCTTGTCTACAAGTGGGACAAGAACAGGAACATTGCTATCTTCCACTTGAGGTATGTCAGAGAAAATATCCTTTGAAATCATTGCCCCCATTCTATGTTTCCTGTTTATATCATAAAATGTTTTAGTTCAATTTTTAAAATATTGACAGCGTATTTTGCAGCCAAATACAGTTTGTCACATGCATTCTTGAGCAGTCTTGTCATATCTGAGCTGTAATATTTTATTGAATTTTTCAATAAACATGTCCTTCTTTAGTGTTTGTGGTCCTTCCCATTTTCAATTTTAAAATGAATTTGCATAGTAATTATGTTTTACCTAGTTGGCAGTTATCAAACCATATATGAACTTGTTGCCCACCATAACAGGGGTTGGTTCATATAGTATAGCCCTTGTCCATCCATATGTCCATGTGTCTGTCTGTCACACCTAAGTTAGGTTTTGAATTAGGTCAGTTTTCAGGTACTTTGGTGGGGTATCAGTGTTCCAGGAACACATTTCTGGTTCGTCTAGTTATTAGAGACCAGGCATGCATTTTGACGCTTGTGACCAGAGATATGGTTCTGGCTAAATTAACACAAAGATTGTTTTGGTGAAGTTGTGACCAGAGATATGGCTGAAGCTAAATCATCACAAATTGTTTTGGTGAACTTGTGACCAGAGATGTGTTTCAAGCTCAGTCATCACAAAAATTATTTTGGTGAACTTGTGAGCGATATGGTTCAAGCTAAATCATCATGAAGATTGTTTTGGTTAACTTGTGATCAGAGATATGGTTCAAGCTAAATCATCATGAAGATTGTTTTAGTGAACTTGTGATCAGAGATATGGTTCAAGCTAAGTCATCATGAAGATTGTTTTGGTGAACTTGTGATCAGAGATATGGTTCAAGCTAAATCATCATGAAGATTGTTTTGGTGGACTTATGACTAGAGATGTGGTTCAAGCTAAATAATCACTAAGATTGTATTAGTGAACTTGGTTCAGCTGGATTCTCAACATAAATTGCTTTCTTTTTAATATGTCAAGATTACCAACACACCCACACAACATACTTAGGGTAAACCAATTTTCTTGTGACAAGGCCAAAACAAACCCAGAGTTAGTTTTCCTTTGGGCTTTGTAAAATATACCCAAGCATAATCATGGAAATAAAGTAAATTGATTATGAACTTCTCATATTTGGTTGGAATACTACAGTAGCTGTTGCTTCATATTTATTATTGGATGAGAACTTCATACTTAAGTTTGTTAATAGCCTGACAAGCACAAAAAAAGAGAAACCATTTTCATTGTTGCTGATGGGTATATTTTAATGGTTGTTATGTTTGTTGGAGTCCATCCTTAACTAAGCTGTTTTGAACATTTGTATTGCTTGTTTAATTTATAAATGTTGTAGAATGTGTTTGTAAGCTGTATTCATGCCAGTTGTCTTAACTGGAGCACAGTATTCTACAAACATTTAAAGCATAATAAAATCTTGATTAGGGACTCGGTGTGATAATGTACTATTGTATGAGTACTTAAGTTCAGTGAATGTCAATAACTATTGAGGTCCTTCTTGCATAAAAGCATCTCAGTTTGAGTACATACTCAAGTTCAGTGGATATCAATAACTATTGCAGTCCTTCTTGCATAAAAGCATCTCAGTTTGAGTACATGCTACTTAAGTTCAGTGGATATCAATAACTTTTGAGGTTCTTCTTGCATAAAAGCATCTCAGTTTGAGTACATACTAAAGTTCAGTGGATATCAATAACTATTGAGGCCCTTGTATAAAAGTATCTCAGTTTGAGTACATACTTAACTCCAAATTTAGCTCCTGTGTTACATTTTCACTAGATTTAGGTACAGTTTCCTGATGCTACAATTACATATGACCAGTTTATTCTAATACATAGGTTTACTAAAACATTCCTGTGGCATTTTACAAATAATGTGTTCAGATTTGAACTGACTACATATTGATTGAAAGTGGGGTCTTGGCCCCGATTTCACTAAATATTCTTAAAATGTCTCCTTATACAGTAAAGATTGTTTATTATGTTCTTGGATTCTCTGTTATAACATTTGAGTTTAAATTCATAACTAATATGTATTCCAAAGGCTTTGTAATAACATTCCTTTGTTACAACATTTAATTGGAAATGGCGTTTGATTTGTGTGGACCACCTGAGAAAATTAGCTCAATTATAAAGTTTTTATCACCTGACATGCCAAAGCACATAAAGAATGGTGGTCATTTAAACAACAAAGGCATCGGGTAATGAAGGCATGATAATCACACATCATTCATAATCAGTAAATAACAAAGGCCTAACAAAGGCCCCAGGTAACAATGGCATAATAATCACACCTCATTCATAATCAGTACTTTAGAATCACAGGTTGCTGGTTCAATGTAATTACAGCATGAAAAGAAATTTTGTTTTGTAGTTTTTTAACTATATAATTTAGAAATATCCTGTAACTATCATTCTCTACCTGTATGTTGACTGAGTACAGCTCAAAGTAAATCTCATGTTGATTTTGAATTCTGAGTGTGAAAATGGCTTAAAATTCACGTCATAAAATAAAAAATGTCTCTTTAGACACAAAACTATATGAGAAGTTCGATGTCACTGAAAAACATATCAACCAAAAAATCTCAGATTAATAGAAAACAGATGACTATTGACAATTTCTTTCCATCCAAATAAATAAAGGACTAGTTTACTAATCATTAAATTATTGAGCAAAGATGTTTTCACATAAAAGCGATTTTTTTGATTCACCGTCTGATACATGTACATGTATATTGACACATTCATCAGATTGTGAAACTTACTGGTTTATCCTTTTTTCTTCATGATAACATATTTATACAAATGTATATTGTTTCTTGAAAATTTGATTACCATTACATATGAGTTTTGACAGTAATCATACCAGTATAAATTGATTACTACATGTATGTCCAACATCATTGATGTGGACAAGTACATAAACATTTTGAAAAAAACGAATTTGGATATATTGTTTCTTGGTTATAATGTTCTAAAATACCAGTCCCCTCTGAAACATTATAAACAATCTTTACTGTGTTTAGATTATACATTATCATGTTTATTATTGTTTGGTCTTGTCATAGTTAGAAGAAAAGACAAAAAAATATTTCCATACTTGTTAAATTCTGCATCTGGGAATCATTTAATTCTTGGTAAAAAGAATGGACGAATTTCTCAGATTTGAAGATTTCCTCACATTTTTCTCAAGGATAAAACAAAAATCTTTTCAAGGCTACATTTGAATCTTGGATGGCTGCTTAATGTTCAGTGCAAAACTGATTGTCACCAACCATGTGAAAGATATTTTAAAATCATTGAGGAAGATCATTTGAGATACAACTTAAAAGGTTGCTTCCTTGCTCTGGATAATTCATGATTAGTAGGAATCTTTCTTACTCATGGCATAAATATCTTAGAGTTTGAAATTTTCTTCAATATCACACTGCCTTTATCAGCGACTACTGTTAGTCACTAGCTAGAGTATTCAAATAACATGGGATTAATATATACCACAAACCATACAATTCTTTCAGACATCAACTTACACATGTGAAGGCCAAAACAGAAAATTTGAAGAAATGTTGTGTTGTTTATCATATCAAATGTAGTGATTGTGAGAATGACTATATTGGTGAAACAGCCAGAGTTTTAGAAACAAGGATTAAAGAACACATCAGTAGAGAGTCATCTGTAATACATGAACATTGCAGCAATATGGGACATTACATCGGTCCCAATCAGACCAAGGTCGTTTCATCTGAGGACAACCTGTGGAAAAGGAGGTGAAGGAGGCATTGAAATATGAAAGCGGAGGCCAACACTAAACAGGGACAAGGGGCTTGAACTACCACCTATCTACACCAGTCTTCTCGTATCACGTGACCATTATAAAACATGTGATTAACAGTAGTCGCTGATAAAGGCAGTGTGATATTGCCAAAAATGTCAAACTCTAAGATATTTATGCTCTGAGTAAGGGAAATTCCTAGTAATCAACATTTGAGATGTTTAGTGAAACAGGGGCCTGGTGCTTAATATACCCTGCAATATTGAGTGAGTTTGACTCCATATCTTTGGTGCAGATGGAGCATTGCAGTAATTCAGATTTTACTACTACTGAATATAGAATTCTGATGTACAGTGTAACCAAATTGCTTTTAAACTAGATAGGGATATTTTAATGGTTATGTCACATATGATAGATAATTTGTATTACCCATATCTAGTACACTGTAAATGAGTAATCTGCTTTATACTTGATAGAGGTAATATAATTTGTATGACCGATGGTACATAATTTGTATTATCTATTACACTAAAAATGTGTAATCTACTTTTTATACTTGATAGAGGTAATTTAATTGGTATGACACATGGTACATAATTTGTATTATATTGGGTTTTTGTATACTGTAAATGAATAATGTATTGAATAACTTATCTATGCTTTTCTCAATGATGGATCTTGCTTGCCTGATTTTGCAAACTCCAGTAACCCCATCACCAAGACTCCTTGAAAATGGTAGTGCTGGGGTGGCGGTGGTGGTTGTTTTGGGGTGTCTGCATTCCATGATATGTATATCATTTGCTTAGTTTATCCTAAACCCACTAACCCCATCCTCAAGACCCCCTTGAAAGAGGTGCTTCAAAGTTGTGGTGCTGGGGTGGGGTGGTGGTCTAAATTCCAGAACATCTACATTGGCTGACTAATTTCCCACAAACACAAACACCATTCCAAAGCCCCCCTTGAATATAGTGGTGCATGAACGGTTGGAAATTTATTTAATAATTTGGAAAATTTAACTGGCCCAGCAGGCCTGTGGCTGTCAATATTAACTGGCCCTCCTCAAAACCCACAGGTCATGGGTTGGCAGACCAGTGGCTAAATCGACCCCTGCATGGTAAGTCTAATAAAAAAATGTTTCTTTCTGCACATTAGGTTTAGTTCAAGACTGCATACCTTGGCCAAAGGTGGAGGTCATTGAGACAGATTTATCAATAATCTCCATAGTTACTCATGCTCTGCTAGTTCCTACATTGAGGACTATTAAGCACAGGGTGGACATATAATGGGGTGTTCATGATACTCTTGTTTATTTTAAATTTTGTTTTATCAAAGTTTTGGCCAGGTTCTGGCATATGGACTGATGTTTGTCCATCCATCCACTAGGTATCAACGCTGAGGATTATGTGCATGTTTAGGTCATTTTCTCAGATGTTACTGCATGTAGAGTCACATAACTTGTTATGAAAATGTTGCATGAGGAGTAACCTTTAATTCAATCCAGTCATATAACCTTTGGTGGTTTTCTTGTTTGAAATCATATATATTTGGAATACATAATTATATATTTTGTAGGCAAGTTACTACATTCTGCAGAACTCTTGTTACTTGTATGAGTTACTGACCTATAATTAGTTTCTTTGTGATCTTCCTGACATTTACATATTTTCTTTTCAGGTGTGCAATATAGTTGGTGGAGAGAGATGTATAAAGAAATTGACAGATAACCAGACATCCACGATGATCAAGGTTTCTCAAATAAGTTTCCTCTTCTATAACAGCATGTTGCTAATCCCCTTCTGTATAGAAATCATGTTTCAGTGTACTAATTCCCCTCCTGTACAGAATTCATCTTTCACTGTACTAATCCTCCTCCTGTACAGAATTAATGTTTCAGTGTACTAATCCCCATTGTATACAGAATTCATCTTTAATTGTACTAATCCCCTTCTGTACAGAACCCATGTTTCATTGTACTAATCCCCCTTTTCTACAGGAGTCATGTTTCAGTGTACTAATCCCCCTTCTGTTCAGAATTCGTGTTTACGTGTACTAATCCCCCTTCTGTACAAAATTCATGCTTTGGTGTACTAATCTCCCTTCTGTACATAGGTCCTGTTTCAATGTACTGATCCCCCTTCTGTACAGAATTCATGTTTCAGTGTACCATCATGTATTGTTGACAAACACCCAGCATACACTTGTACCTCTGTTCCCATAAAAATGTAAACAATAATTTGGAAGTATGCAGCTTGAACAATTTCATTTTAGTTCTTGACAACAGTCCATTTACTTCATGCCATAAAATGTTTGCTTAATACCAATTTTATGCAGTTATATTAGTTGTATCAGATTGGCAGATAGAATATCATAGGGGTTAAAGTCTTGCTTGAATCAGATGGGCAGATAGAAGCAGAGGGAATATCATAGGCATTAAAGCCTTGGTTGTATCAGATGGGCAGATAGAAGCAGAGGGAATATCATAGGCATTAAAGCCTTGGTTGTATCAGATAGACAGATAGAATATCATAAGGGTTAAAGCCTTGGTTGTATCAGATGGACAGATAGAATATCATAGGGGTTAAAGTCTTGGTTGTAGCAGATGGACAGATAGAATATCATAGGCATTAAAGCCTTGGTTGTATCAGATAGACAGATAGAATATCATAGGCATTAAAGCCTTGGTTGTATCAGATAGACAGATAGAATATCATAGGGGTTAAAGCCTTGGTTGTATCAGATGGACAGATAGAATATCATAGGGGTTAAAGCCTTGGTTGTATCAGATGGGCAGATGTAATATCATAGGGGTTCAAACCTTGGTTGTATCAGATGGGCAGATAGAATATCATAGGGGTTCAAACCTTGGTTGTATCAGATGGGCAGATGTAATATCATAGGGGTTAAAGCCTTGGTTGTATCAGATGGGCAGATGTAATATCATAGGGGTTAAAGCCTTGGTTGTATCAGATAGACAGATAGAATATGATAGGGGTTCAAACCTTGGTTGTATCAGATGGACAGATGTAATATCATAGGGGTTCAAACCTTGGTTGTATCAGATGGACAGATAGAATATCATAGGGGTTAAAGCCATGGTTGTATCAGATGGGCAGATGTAATATCATAGGGGCTCAAACCTTGGTTGTATCAGATGGGCAGATGTAATATCATTGGGGTTAAAACCTTGGTTGTATCAGATGGGCAGATGTAATATCATTGGGGTTAAAACCTTGGTTGTATCAGATGGGCAGATGTAATATCATAGGGGTTAAAACCTTGGTTGTATCAGATGGGCAGATGTAATATCATTTGGGTTAAAACCTTGGTTGTATCAGATGGGCAGATGTAATATAATTGGGGTTAAAACCTTGGCTGTATCAGATGGGCAGATGTAATATCATTGGGGTTAAAACCTTGGTTGTATCAGATGGGCAGATGTAATATCATAGGGGTTAAAGCCTTGGTTGTATCAGATGGGCAGATAGAATATCGTAGGGGTTAAAACCTTGGTTGTATCAGATGGGCAGATGTAATATCATTTGGGTTAAAACCTTAGCTGTATCAGATGGGCAGATAGAATATCATTGGGGTTAAAACCTTGGCTGTATCAGATGGGCAGATAGAATATCATAGGGGTTAAAACCTTGGTTGTATCTGATGGGCAGATGTAATCTCATAGGGGTTAAAACCTTGGTTGTATCAGATGGACAGATGTAATATCATAGGGGTTAAAACCTTGGTTGTATCAGATGGGCAGATAGAATATCATAGGGGTTAAAGCTATGGTTGTATCAGATGGGCAGATAGAATATTGTAGGGGTTAAAACCTTGGTTGTATCAGATGGGCAGATGTAATATCATTTGGGTTAAAACCTTAGCTGTATCAGATGGGCAGATAGAATATCATTGGGGTTAAAACCTTGGCTGTATCAGATGGGCAGATAGAATATCATAGGGGTTAAAACCTTGGTTGTATCTGATGGGCAGATGTAATCTCATAGGGGTTAAAACCTTGGTTGTATCAGATGGACAGATGTAATATCATAGGGGTTAAAACCTTGGTTGTATCAGATGGACAGATAGAATATCATAGGGGTTAAAACCTTGGTTGTATCAGATGGACAGATAGAATATCATAGGGGTTAAAACCTTGGCTGTATCAGATGGACAGATAGAATATCATATGGGTTAAAACCTTGGTTGTATCAGATGGACAGAGAGAATATCGTAGGGGTTAAAGCCTTGGTTGTATCAGATGGGCAGATGTAATATCATAGGGGTTAAAACCTTGGTTGTATCAGATGGACAGATAGAATATGATAGGGGTTAAAACCTTGGTTGTATCAGATGGACAGATAGAATATCATAGGGGTTCAAACCTTGGTTGTATCAGATGGACAGATAGAATATCGTAGGGGTTAAAGCCATGGTTGTATCAGATGGGCAGATGTAATATCATAGGGGCTCAAACCTTGGTTGTATCAGATGGGCAGATGTAATATCATTGGGGTTAAAACCTTGGTTGTATCAGATGGGCAGATGTAATATCATTGGGGTTAAAACCTTGGTTGTATCAGATGGGCAGATGTAATATCATTGGGGTTAAAACCTTGGTTGTATCAGATGGGCAGATGTAATATCATTTGGGTTAAAACCTTGGCTGTATCAGATGGGCAGATGTAATATCATTGGGGTTAAAACCTTGGCTGTATCAGATGGGCAGATGTAATATCATTGGGGTTAAAACCTTGGTTGTATCAGATGGGCAGATGTAATATCATAGGGGTTAAAGCCTTGGTTGTATCAGATGGGCAGATAGAATATCATAGGGGTTAAAGCCTTGGTTGTATCAGATGGGCAGATAGAATATCGTAGGGGTTAAAACCTTGGTTGTATCAGATGGGCAGATAGAATATCATTTGGGTTAAAACCTTGGTTGTATCAGATGGGCAGATGTAATATCATTGGGGTTAAAACCTTAGCTGTATCAGATGGGCAGATAGAATATCATTTGGGTTAAAACCTTGGCTGTATCAGACGGGCAGATAGAATATCATAGGGGTTAAAACCTTGGTTGTATCTGATGGGCAGATGTAATCTCATAGGGGTTAAAACCTTGGTTGTATCAGATGGACAGATGTAATATCATAGGGGTTAAAACCTTGGTTGTATCAGATGGACAGATAGAATATCATAGGGGTTAAAACCTTGGTTGTATCAGATGGACAGATAGAATATCATAGGGGTTAAAACTTTGGCTGTATCAGATGGACAGATAGAATATCATAGGGGTTAAAACCTTGGTTCTATCAGATGGACAGAGAGAATATCGTAGGGGTTAAAGCCTTGGTTGTATCAGATGGGCAGATGTAATATCATAGGGGTTAAAACCTTGGTTGTATCAGATGGACAGATAGAATATGATAGGGGTTAAAACCTTGGTTGTATCAGATGGACAGATAGAATATCATAGGGGTTCAAACCTTGGTTGTATCAGATGGACAGATAGAATATTGTAGGGGTTAAAGCCATGGTTGTATTAGATGGGCAGATGTAATATCATAGGGGCTCAAACCTTGGTTGTATCAGATGGGCAGATGTAATATCATTTGGGTTAAAACCTTGGTTGTATCAGATGGGCAGATGTAGTATCATTGGGGTTAAGACCTAGGTTGTATCAGATGGGCAGATGTAATATCATAGGGGTTAAAACCTTGGTTGTATCAGATGGGCAGATGTAATATCATTTGGGTTAAAACCTTGGTTGTATCAGATGGGCAGATGTAATATCATTGGGGTTAAAACCTTGGCTGTATCAGATGGGCAGATGTAATATCATTGGGGTTAAAACCTTGGTTGTATCAGATGGGCAGATGTAATATCATAGGGGTTAAAGCCTTGGTTGTATCAGATGGGAAGATAGAATATCATTTGGGTTAAAGCCTTGGTTGTATCAGATGGGCAGATAGAATATCGTATGGGTTAAAACCTTGGTTGTATCAGATGGGCAGATGTAATATCATTTGGGTTAAAACCTTGGTTGTATCAGATGGGCAGATGTAATATCATTGGGGTTAAAACCTTGGTTGTATCAGATGGGCAGATGTAATATCATTGGGGTTAAAACCTTAGCTGTATCAGATGGGCAGATAGAATATCATTGGGGTTAAAACCTTGGCTGTATCAGATGGGCAGATAGAATATCATAGGGGTTAAAACCTTGGTTGTATCCGATGGGCAGATGTAATCTCATAGGGGTTAAAACCTTGGTTGTATCAGATGGACAGATGTAATATCATAGGGGTTGAAACCTTGGTTGTATCAGATGGACAGATAGAATATCATAGGGGTTAAAACCTTGGTTGTATCAGATGGACAGATAGAATATCATAGGGGTTAAAACCTTGGTTGTATCAGATGGACAGATAGAATATCATAGGGGTTAAAACCTTGGTTGTATCAGATGGACAGATAGAATATCGTAGGGGTTAAAGCCTTGGTTGTATCAGATGGGCAGATGTAATATCATAGGGGTTAAAACCTTGGTTGTATCAGATGGACAGATAGAATATCGTAGGGGTTCAAACCTTGGTTGTATCAGATGGACAGATAGAATATCATAGGGGTTAAAACCTTGGTTGTATCAATGGGCAGATGTAATATCATAGGGGTTAAAACCTTGGTTGTATCAGATGGACAGATAGAATATCATAGGGGTTCAAACCTTGGTTGTATCAGATGGACAGATAGAATATCGTGGGGGTTAAAGCCTTGGTTGTATCAGATGGGCAGATGTAATATCATAGGGGTTTAGGTCTTGGTTTTATTAGATGGACAAATAATGATTATATAATGTGCACTTAGTCATTAAAAGCTCTGAGCACTTTGCAATATTAGTTAACACATAAGGATATATACATACTTTATAGACAAGATGATAGACACCGTGAACTTACGAACAAACAAATACAATACCACAGGGGTTAAGGTCTTAGTTTTATCTAATGGCCAGATAGAATCTCGTATGGGTAATGGTCTTAGTTTTATCTAATGGCCAGATAGAATCTCGTATGGGTAATGGTCTTAGTTTTATCAAATGGCCAGATAGAATCTCGTATGGGCAATGGTCTTAGTTTTATCAAATGGCCAGATAGAATCTTGTATGGGTAATGGTCTTAGTTTTATCTAATGGCCAGATAGAATCTCGTATGGGTAATGGTCTTAGTTTTATCAGATGGACAGGTAGAAATTTTTTTGGGGAATGGTCTTGGTTTTATAAGATGGGGAGATAGAATATCATAGTGGTTATGGTCCTGGTTTTATCAGATGGACAGATGGAATTCCATAGAGGTTATGGTCCTGGTTTTATCAGATGGACAGATGGAATATCATAGGGGTTATGGTCCTGGTTTTATCAGATGGACAGATGGAATATCATAGGGGTTATGGTCCTGGTTTTATCAGATGGGCAGATCGTATATCATAGGGGTTATGGTCCTGGTTTTATCAGATGGGCAGATCGAATATCATAGGGGTTATGGTCCTGGTTTTATCAGATGGACAGATCAAATATCATAGGGGTTATGGTCCTGGTTTTATCAGATAGAGAGATCGAATATCATAGGGGTTATGGTCCTGGTTTTATCAGATGGGCAGATCGAATATCATAGGGGTTATGGTCCTGGTTTTATCAGATGGACAGATGGAATTCCATAGGGGCTATGGTCCTGGTTTTATCAGATGGACAGATGGAATACCATAGGGGTTATGGTCCTGGTTTTATCAGATGGACAGATGGAATATCATAGGGGTTATGGTCCTGGTTTTATCAGATGGACAGATCGAATATCATAGGGGTTATGGTCCTGGTTTTATCAGATGGGCAGATCGAATATCATAGGGGTTATGGTCCTGGTTTTATCTGATGGGCAGATCATATATCATAGGGGTTATGGTCCTGGTTTTATCAGATGGGCAGATCGAATATCATAGGGGTTATGGTCCTGGTTTTATCAGATGGGCAGGTCGAATATCATAGGGGTTACAATCTTGTTTTTAACAGCTGCGCAAATAAAAATAATAATAATAATAATAGGGACTTAGTACAGCGCTTAATCATTAAAAGCTGCAAGCGCTTTACAATATTCGCTAACACATAAAGATATATATATATATATATATATATATCTATATATATACTGTAGTATCAGAAATTTTCATGGGGGACCAATTTTTGGGTTTTTATTGTTGCCCCAAACCACAAATTTAAATACCCAAAGAAGAATTAGCCCTATATGATGATGACCCCCCCCCCAGCCATTTTCTTACTGTGTTTCATTCCTAGAGATTAACAAAGCTACTAGCATTTAATAAGTCAATGTCAATACTGTAGTCTGGTAATAAAATATTAGCTTTTACACATGTTTTATTTTAACCCTTTGAAAAAAGAATTATAAAGCATTTTATATTGTTTCAATGCACACATATCGATAAGGTATCCGATAGTTGTTATTTCCACTCACTGCCTTAAATCAATATGTGAGATAAGTAAGGATACAGAGAAATGAGAAAAAGCATAAGGTATTCAAACACTAGTAATCCTGAAAATGAAAGAAAGAAGAATAAAAAATACTAGTATATGAAAATTAAATTTAATGCTTATTCAATTCGATCCTTCGTTTGAGTTCAACTGTTATTGAAAAATTTAAATCCTCTTGAAAGCACATTTCATTTTATCCATGCATTTTTAATCCAAAAGAACAACAAGCCTGTAAATTACTATAACTATTGCTTGAAGCACTATTATTAATGAAACACTATGTATATACACTAATTGCAACAGAGTATTAAAGCTTACACTTCACTTTTTTTCGGACAAAACCACTGTGTCAACATCACGTCAATCAAGTCTCATGGTACACACAAATGCTTGTCAGGTGAATAATCCCCAAATTGCGGAACTAAACAAGTTCATCTTTCTCAAAACCACTGATAATTAGGTCCAATCTTTCACTCATTGTCACATGAGCTGCCATGCAGCGTGAATTGGCTTGATTAATGAGGTGCAGTGTTCACTAATACAGTGCACTGATCGTCACCAGTAACATCTTTTTCCATGATTGGCTCCATGACCTGTTTAGCATACCAATTGTGGGAGTGTGATTTTAATTCTTCTTTGTCTCTTTATTTATTATCAAGTCTAGTGCTTGAAGTTGGTCTGTACATGAGGCAGGCACAAGAAAAGGAAGGATATTGCCACTGCCTGCTGATTGCATTGAGCAAGGGACAGCCGGTCATGTGTTTTGTTCACTTTATGGACAGTGGTTTAAGTAAGAGATCATACACATGTATTTTAATAACAGATTGGCTTAGTGTTGTTGGCTGCGTCAGCTTCCTTTGATGTTGAGCACTCAGAGGAAAACAGTGTAAATGATTGATCTTGACAGGTGTTTTATTTGTGTTCATAGCGGTGGTAGTATTGGTTTGGTGTTGTTCGCTGCGTCGGCTTTCATTGATGTTATCCACTTGGACGAAAACACAGTGTAAGTATTGAACTTGTCAGATCTTTGATTTATGCTCATACATGCGATAGTTTTCTTTCAAACAATCAAATGACCACCGTTTGCATCCTCATAGTTTTATTCTTTTGTATTCTTTATTTTGGGTATTTGTAGAAGTTAAATCAAGGAATTAAATACTTATTAGTATGCAAACTTTGACAGGCACAACCACGAATTTAAGTACCCACAAAAATTTATTTCTTTTACATAACCACGAAAATAAATGATAATACAGTATTGAATATTTCAAAAACAAACACCGTGATATTACAAAACAAACAGATAGGATATCATAGGGGTTAAGGTCTTGGTTTTATCAGATGGCCAGATAGAATAACGAATGGGTAATTGTCTTAGTTTTATCAGATGGCCAGATAGAATAGCGAATGGGTAATTGTCTTAGTTTTATCAGATGGCCAGATAGAATAGCGAATAGGTAATTGTCTTAGTTTTATCAGATGGCCAGATAGAATAGCGAATGGGTAATTGTCTAAGTTTTATCAGATGGCCAGATAGAATAGCGAATGGGTAATTGTCTAAGTTTTATCAGATGGCCAGATAGAATAGCGAATGGGTAATTGTCTAAGTTTTATCAGATGGCCAGATAGAATAGCAAATGGGTAATTGTCTATGGCTGCCATGACGACTGTTTTAAAAATCTTGTTGTCACTGCTCTCCCTGAATGGGTGATCATTATGAGATGGGGTTTTCACCAAAAGACTTCTAATGATGTCCACTTTGTCATAAATGAAAATGATGCAAAGCTGACCACAGCAGCTCATTTGAAATTTTGTCGTTGCTGAAAAATATCAGAGATGGTTTCAACACTTGACAGTTAAAAGGAAAAAATGGTCTTATTTTGAATTCCTGGAAATTCTTTTCGCCCAGTACAGCATCAGTCCCTTTGAGAGACTCTTGTTTTCCATCTGTTGTGTTTTTCTGTCTATCTCAGTAAACACCTGTTTCGTCAAAAGTTGACTTTATGTCGTCTTCAAATATGGAAGAGCTATTAAAAATGTAATATACTTCAAAAGTTTTCTTTCTTTTCATATCTTTACCTCCTGTTTTGCACTTCAAAGGAGGATTGTTAAACTTTTATTCAGATGAAGGAAATTAAACAAGAAAGCTATAGATTTGAAAAGGCAAGTTGTTATTCTTCATCATGTGCAAACGTGCTTACCTACATAACTACCTACATACATATACTGTACATGTATGCAACAGTTGCATAAATTGCTAATAACTATGTATGCTTTTTGAATGCCTGACTGCATTATAATGAATTGCATGGAGTATATACCTTAAAATAAGACTGCCTTATAATGAATTGCATGGAGTATATACCTTAAAATAAGACTGCCTTGTACTGAATTGCATGGAGTATATACCTTAAAATAAAACTGCCTTATAATGAAGTTCATTACACATAAATTTAGTATTACATAATGAAATGAGATCCATGACCACACCCACCTTATAACAGATGTGTTATAATGAAGGGCATTATAGTGAGGGTGTGCTTTTGGGGAGATTGTTAACTTGAGTTAGACTTGTGTGCTCAGAATTTGTTGAGAATACAGAGCTGTTTAAAGTAATTGAATGAATATGTAATAAAATTCATTGTCATATTACACCTGTCATTTATTTTAGGCGATAGCCAGATCGGCTCCAGACGGGGAGAAAAAAGAAATCAACAACCTTGTGAGTACTCTGTTATCTATCTACATAGACAAGTGTCCTGTTAACTTGGTGCTTTAAAATCAAAGTGTGCACTTAACATGTTAAATATAATTAACATAAATTTATTTGCCATGGGTTTTATTAGCTTTAAAAAAAATACCAGTCAGTATTATAGTATTTCTATTTTGATATTTTCATGGCATGAAGAAATTGTATTGCCTACAGAATTTGAATTATCATGCATGTCTATTTATGTGTAGATTATAATGCAAATTTGGTTACACACATTGATTTCTTGTTATTTTTTTAATGATCACATTACTCAGGGAGACAGTATTTGTAAAGAGTACAAAACTTTTCTTGCAACAATGTCAAGAAGTTTAATTTTAATCTTTGATTTGATATATTGCATCTGCTTACATCAAAACAACAGGTTCAGAAAATTTTTTAATTGTAAACCCATCAATGCTTTATATCAAACAACTGGTTAATTGCAAACCCATCTATGCCTTATATCAAGCAACAGGTTACTTGTAAACCCATCTATACCTTATATCAAACAACAGATTAATTGTAAACTCATCTATGCCTTATATCAAACAACAGGTTAATTGTAAACCCATCTATGCCTTATATCAAACAACAGATTAATTGTAAACCCATCAATGCTTTATGTCAAACAACTGGTTAATTGTAAACCGATCTATGCCTTATATCAAACAACAGGTTAATTGTAAACCCATATATGCCTTATATCAAACAACAGGTTAATTGTAAACCCATCTCTGCCTTATACACCTCTCCCTTGATAACTCGCGCACAACAGGATCCAAAAAGATAGACCACACTATAAGCGAGGGTGTGAGTTACCATGGGACCTCAACAAAATTAAGAAGCAGAGGCCATCCCCACTGGACATCGAGAAAACCGTGGGGGGTGGGGGCTGTTTAATGGCTTAATACTTGTTTCATAATCGCGTTGGGAATAATTGTCAATAAAGAGCTTTTTTTCTAATGTAGTTGTTTGCTTTTTTGTATAAATTACCTTTATTTTCAAGATACCCAACTGCTGAAAGATTGGTAACAACATTAGTCTAAATGGTTTCAACAACATATGTACACGAAAACATTGTGTATTATGTCACTGCTTTTTGTTGTTGTTGATTCACAACAAAACAAGATTCCTTTTTTTGCAAAGCTAGGGACATCCGTTTCGCGAAACAACCATCAACGTTGAAACTCAATTTATTTATTGTTCTGTTAATAAAATATGGATGCCGTGATTTTGTTGCAAGTAATAGTGAAACTTCTTTTCATCCTTGAGGAAATCTCAGAGTGGCAATTTAGAAATTTTAAGTTCACTACAAACTCTGGAACTCACTTCTCCATAATGAACCATATCTGTGAAACAAAACTTTGTATTCACCAAGTACTCATTTTGCTTGGTTGCCTTGCTATCTTTGTACACATTTGTGAATGAGTAGGCTAATTTAAGGTAGTTTAATTATATTACTTACATAATAATATTTATAACATTGTTCGATTTATCAATTGAAATGAGTTGACCTGACACACAGCTGTGACCGATAGCACTTACATAGGTAGGATTTGCAAAGCCTTTTAACTTTTCTTTTATTCCACCCCCATTATTTGATTTGATACAAAAGATGTAATTAACATGATAATACAAAGCAGGTCTGCTTTTAATTGAGTGTAACAACACGACAAATACTTCTGGAATTCAGAGATCACAAAACGGTTGGCTCTTAATAAGGTTCTCACAGAAACACTCGCAGACATAGCTGTGATGTTTAAATGATATTTTTCATGTTTGAATATAAGAGGGTATATTGTATTTATGATGATAACACTAAAACCGAATTAATAGATAGAACTAAAACACAAATTTCACTTGACAAAACTTATTTAATTGGTATTTATTTTTTAAAAGTGTTCGCACCAGTAGGCATTAGTGACATTATCATTGATAAAAATTTCGTAGAATATTGTTAATTACAGTGTATTGAGAATATTGTTTGGAAAGAAAATTGAACAAAATATATGACTTCTTATTAAAAGTTGAGAATTTTATGACAATTCAAATTTCCGGGTACTAATGACTGTTTTCAACAATATATCAAGGTTACTTTTGCCATTTTTGATCGCGATTTTTTTCACGTTCAACAAATAGGGGCCAATTTTTGGGGTATTTTCTAGTCAAATAAATGGGATCCATGCCGACCCTGCGCTATAAGCAGGTTCGTGAGTTATCCGGGCATGAGTTATCGAGGGAGTGGTGTATCAAACAACAGGTTAATTGTAAACCCATCTATGCCTTATATCAGACAACAGGTTAATTGTAAACCCATATATGCCTTATATCAAACAACAGGTTAATTGTCAACCCATCTATGCCTTATATCAAACAACAGGCTAATTGTCAATCCATCTATGCCTTATATCAGACAACAGGTTCAGATTAATTGTAAATCCATGTATGCCTTTAAAAGAAATATATAGAAGTACTCTGGAAAATGGTCAATACACTTTGCTAGTAATATTTTTAACAATATTGAAGTTGTTTAAAATTCATATACTATACATCACAACGTGCTTGGTAGAAAAGACATAATGTTCCGCTGAACCCTTGCTTGTTTAGATGGACACGTATTTTTTTCTTCAGATGGATACTGGTTGAGTTGTAGTAATCAGCTTAGGGATAATAACATTTACAGTTTTCCATATTTTCCATCCTGAGTTCTTAAGCCACTATAGTCTTTTAAAGTCTAAAACAAACATCTTATTTTGATATTGGTTATTAGTCCAGATGATCTGCATCAGGCCAGTTTCGACCATCAGTAAATTTTCTGGAGCTTTACCTACAGTATTGTTTTTATAAATAGTTTTAAAGAAAGAGTAAGCCAGTTATGGATACAGAATAATTTTATATTGACAGTTATTATATCTTGACAAAATCCACACATTTCAATGAGTATGGATAGTCACCTGAACTTGTATTGAATTCTCCTTGTATTGTTACATTATATTTTTTTTAGGAACATCCAACTGACCTAATGAATGATAGGTAATTCTCATAAAATTCTTATAATTCTGCAATTTTGGTCAGTTGTAGATATCCCATCTTGCAATTGAATCAGTTATGCAGGGATAAATTTGAAAGTAATGCTTGCATATAGCTTGAAAAAGCAAAAAGCACTGCTTATAACTTTGAACATATTCATTTATGTACCAAATGAACAAGTTATCTAAAATTCAAATTGAATTGGTTCAGGTATGTAAAATATTGATAAGCTGTTAGTGGCAGTTTGTATAAAATATAAATAACTATGAAATGCTCAGTTTAAATAGATCCATTGCCCTAAATTTTCTTTGCCATTTGGATAGTAGTACAACTCTTTCTTGTTATAACACGATAACTTATAACACGATTCCAGATATAACGCAGTACTACTATGGACCCCATGACCGAAATCGTACTAATGTATAACAATATGGGTTTAAACAAGACAAGGTGAAGCTTATTGTTATATCTTTACTTTCTTTAAAAAACACCATTATCAAGTTTTAATAGTTTCCGTGATTTGATATATTGAGCTATTTTCCATATATCATGTCGTTCTTGGAATAACATGGTTAGGTGCATAACGCAGTCAGCAGTTAAGGGCCCTGAATATTGTGCAGTAACAAGGGAGAGACTACATGGATTTTTTAATCATATGTCGTGTCAGTAGTCTGGAGCCTCACTATGCCTATGGCATAGTGTCCATTCTCTTTTAGCAAATATAGTTTGTATTACTAATAATAGTAACAAACTTTGTGGTCTTTCTTAAATTAGTAGCAAAATTTAGATCCACTCCTCTTCTAGACCAATGTTATATGTCATGGAAAGCAACTCAGATTTAAGTAAATGATTAAACCTGATATTATCTCCCTTGCATATTATTCCACTGATGATAATACTTGAAACAATAGTGTTTATGATAATTAAAAAAGGATCATGACTAGCAGTATTTCTGGAGTTATGATCTTCCATTTGATCTTATGTAAATTAGTATCTCTTCAGCCTTCAACACCATCAGTATTTTTAATTCATTCATTCTTATAGTTTGGGTTAGAACTTGCCTGATTTGCTGACAGAAGTCACATGGTTGATGTGTGATCTTTAATGATTGGCTGATGGAAGTCACATAGCTTGGGTCACAATATCATAACTTATTACGGAGTGACCTTAAATTGTAATCTGGTTCCATGACTGTTTTCAAATAAATGAACCATAGCACATAGAAAATACCAAACTAATGTATGGTCAAACTCTTGCTGAATTTAAATTACATTTACATTATCATTGCAGCTAAAAGACTTATTAGATTATTATGAGAGGTATATGTTTGATGAAATGTAGAGAAGTATAGATAATATTTTTTTGATGTGGAAGGGAAATTAAGCTGATTAAATATATGTATATATGCAAGCAAAACTGTTTGTCAGGAGGGCTTGCTAGCATAGCTGCAGGGTCACTTATTGAAAATCTATATTTATATTTGATGGAAATCTATTCAAGTCTTATTTTTTAAGTTATCTCAGTACTTTTAAAATCAAAATGTTCACAGTTAAAATCAACTTCAAATTCTGCTAATAAATATCTGCTTACAGAATTTGTCAAGGCAGTGGAATTTATTGATGTAATTTGGTGAAATGTCATGACATATCAGTGCTTTTGATAATATTTTACATTTGGTGTTAAAAAAAGGTATGAAGCAAAAATTCTCAAGCTTTACATCAGGCATGTCCAACTACCTCCAGGGCACATGCCAGATAAGCGATTTTAAAGCCACACCATGTGATGTAAATAAGCGGTTAAATCCAGGGCGTGGGCCATAGGTTGCACATGCCTGCTTTACAAGCGAAGAAAAAGTTTAACAAAGAGGTATACATTTGTGTTTTTTTTCCAAAAATCCATGATGGAATTTAAATGTAGACTAATAAGTGACCCTTGCAATGGAGTACTTGAGGGAATGAATGAACCATGATCATGTTACTATCATGTGACTTGTGTAATTTGTACCATTTTTGCTCAGCATTCATCATGTACTCCCTCCTCATTCCTGAACGCTAGGTTGAGCGAGCTGACTTCAACAATGATCCCTACCTGAAAATCTTTGGGATCACTGTACACTACCAAATGACTGAAGTTCAAGGACGGGTGCTGCCCGCTCCCAAGCTTCAGTACGGTGGGAGGGTAGACACATTGTTCATCTTATTCTTCTTATTATTACTTTTATATATCTTTCAGTTGTGGATGGTTTCTTGTCATTGGTCAGGAAGGCAGCTTTTGCGCAATACTATAATTTCATGAAAACTGTTCAATTTCCAAAGTTTTGTATGGACCGTCATTAGTTTCTATGTTGAGATTGAAACTCTGCTACAGTGTAGGCTTTATGTGTCATTCTTTTCGCGCTTTTAAAGTAATACAGAAGTATTTTTCTCCATAAAATAATGATGTCTACTAGCAGACCTTTATAGTGTATATTCCAAGACATCAGAACTTTGATTCATAGTTGCAAGAGCAGGTTGAACAAATTTTAAAAAGAATAAAAAAATTTCTTAGATTTGACAAATTCAAAAGCTGTCTTCTGCTTGAACACGAAACATCCATGTTCAGTTTTCTTCAAACAAGTGACATAATTTGAAATAAGAATTTTTAGTCATTTGCTTTGATTTCTGAGGATATGTGTAATTGTTTAAAAAAATGAGATAAAAGTCACTTTTTTGAAGAATTTCCTATCATATTCAGCAATGTGGCTGCTTGATAGATTCCATTCAGTTTGAAAGGATCAAGAAATGAAGATTAATATTCAATTAGAAATATTGGTTGCATCTCTTCTGTGTCCACAAATCTTGAAAAGTTCTGCATTTTAAGATTTAGATGAGATTTCTGTTGTTAGAAAAAGACAATCATAAATTTATATGATTTGTTTGATGGAATTAATATTCTTTATTTTTGATCAAAAATGAACGAACATAAATGCTCACAAGTCACTAAGGTCTAAATATGAAATTTATAAATGTCTGTTGTTTACCTGCACCAGTGCTAAAAGTATCCAGAATGAGACTCAGTTTGCATTGGTCTTTTCCAACTTAATGTATGTTTATGGGGCAGTGCCATTTGTGAAAGTTTCTGACACCTCTGAAGCTGTCGGGTGTACATTTTGTGGCATGGTTGATTTTATACTGCCTACCACTTTTATGGGTCTGTCAGCACAATTAGACTGGTGGTTTAACCACAAACATCATCTCCAGCACACATTTTAATATGAGTGTTCTTTTTTTTCCCCCTATTTGCTCCTCTTCCTCCTTGTATATATTATCCTTGAATTCATCCCGTGTTATGCCTCTGCTTCAGGAGAGTATAGATCTGTTTAAATCGGGTCCATTGATCCCTTTTTCAAAAACGTCATTTATATACAAAATATTATGGAAAAGATGCAGTGACATATAGGAGAGATAGAAATTTTTAGGTCTTCTGCCAGCTGCATTTTGGGGAGGTAAATATTACAGATTCGTTGAGAGTATTTTACATGTAGAAGTGCACGGGTAGAAGTGCAAAAGCTTTTAATGACATCCCTGGCTTTTACTGTTTATGAATGTATCTAGCACGGAAAGATATTTGTTGGTTTAAACTTACTTAGTATGATAGTATAGAGTGTATGCAGAATTAGTCATAGTTACCCCTCACAATGTCTTTATGTTTACAGTGGAACCAAACTCCTCATAAGTCCCACTTTCTGTTTCATACAGTGTTTATTAGTATCTATACCTAAATGCAAATATTCGTAACTTTCTCAAAACATTTACATATTTCAGGTAAAAGTAACATTAAAATTTATTTGTAATATGGATTCTGTAGAAGAAAGAAAATGTAGTTTTTTTTCTTTCCTTCATTCTCACAAGAGTACAGATACAAACTAGAAACAGAAAGATTCTTTTGATCTTAAATGGTGCCCCATACTTCTTCTCAAAACTGAAATGTCCTATCAGTTTTAAGGTGTTGACAAAAAGTTATTTTCCAGATTCTGTGATTGATGGTTTGTTTTCAGGCTGAGAGGTTTCACAGGTAGTCAGCCATTCACAGAAACAGTATGGGGATCCCAATTTCTGTTGTCCTTTTGGATGACGGAAATCTTGCTTGAGATAATTTTCTGACTGTCTTTGAATGGCTTGCTAATCCTTTTTATTGCACAACTGAAGTGGTCCATTTTATTGATCAGTAATATGAGGATCTGGATTTCTGTTGTCAGTCGACCATTCACAGAAACACTATGGGGATCCTAATTTATGTTATCCTTTTGGATGAGGGAAATCTTGTTTTAGATAATTTTCTGACTCTCTTTTGAATGGATTGCTAATCCTTTTTATTGCACAACAGAAGTGGTCCATTTTATTGATCAGAATAATCAGTTTAATTAAAAATACCATGAAACCCCATTAATCTGGACACTTCTGTTTCCACTCTTTTTGTCTTGTGTCGGCGACTCAATATCTGATTTTGTAATCATTTTCCATACTACTAGCCCTTAAAGAAACCAGACTCATGTATGTTTGTCCTTTGTCAATACACCAACATAATGGTAGCGATTTCTTTCATCTTCGGCTTGACACACTGAATGCCTATGATCTAGTATTACGTTTTCTCATTGGACTGTTGAAAAATGGACACTTGCTGTAGAGCATGTGACAGTTGCTTCTCTTGGCTAACTTTAGGTAAAGGAATATGGCAAGTTTAAATAATTAAGCCAATCACAATAGTTGTTTGATACTATATTTGCTTGCAGGGTACCGTATATACTCGATTATAAGACTACTTGACTGTAAGTCGACCCCCTCTTTGTTATAGCTGAAAATAATGAATTTCTCTTTGACCCTCCTAAGTCAGGGTGTATTCAGCAAGTCAGATCCATCTGTAAGGGGTGACTTCATGACAATAAGTGAGAGTTGTACTTTGGAAACAAAACAGACAAGGCAGACTGAATAGATAGATAGATAGATAGATAGGAAAAATATAGACAAAACCAGTGTAAAATAAATACAATTATATTCCTATATTATTGAGTGGAATATGTCATAAATAAATTGAGAACTTGCATTTTGTTCATCATCATGTGATAAAATCCATTGAAATCCATCATGCTTGGCATTTTAAATTCATTTGTATGATAAATTCATGAATTCAATTATAGATCACATAAGGGTATAAAAATGGTGGTCCAGAATGATCCAATTCACAGTATCTCATAATATATTAATTCCAAACTTCTTATAAATAAACAATGAAGTCAAGTCAATACTTTTGTGATTCACATTAAATGACACTGCTTGATGTCATCTGGTTCAAATCCCAATAATTCATCCTCATCATCTGAGTCACCAAATAAAGTCCTGAATTCGTCCACGGTCATCTGGTCAAAGTTGTTCAACTCTGATTCCTCTTCCAGTTCATCATCTGTCTCTGATTTCTTGTCTTGACTGTCATATGCAAGTGCTTCATTGTTGGTCTTGCCTCAAACGAAATCATTGAAGAGTTCGTCATCCTCCATCCCATCCATAGCATTTGAAATATCACATTTCTTAAATGACTTTACCACTATCTCAAATGGAATTTCCTACCATGCAGTACTCACCTGTTGCGATACAAAATCAATCCCTGGATGTTTCAAATTTCCTGCCTTTGTTAATTATTTAGGCCTATGTACAATCCAGCTGTGCCACTGCTTCAGCATATTTGCCTTAAACAGCTTGTTTATACAAACGTTTCAATGGTTGCATAACAGATGTGGTGCTGACGGGCATCACAGCTTTGTATGTTTGATGTTGATGCAACTTCTGTTTTACAGACTGCATCAAATGCACACAAGCAGTGCTTTAGGTTTCAATATTGCACCAGGTCTAGTGTTTCATACTTTCTCAATCCAGACCAAACAAATTGCCTCATCTGCCCAACCCTTAGGGTTAACGGTTACAACCACTCCACTTGGCATCTTTTCTTTTGACAGTCTTGCATTTAAACACAAGTAGTAGCTTCAGTTTTGTGCCATTTGCTAAACAACTTAATACCACAGTGAAATGTTTTTTTCTCATTTCCTGAAATCCTTATTGTCACAGTTTTTTCTCCAACTGGGTGTACATTAGAATTTCCTGGCATATAAGAAAACATGGGAATTTCATCCATATTTCCCATGTGCGCCAAATCAAAATCATTGTTTCCTCTCTCCTCTCATTTATAACAAATTATTAAAAAAACACTATGCACTTTTTCCTCAACATCCACAGGCAATTTCTGGGCTATGTGAGTGCATTGTCTAAGTGCAAGTCCGTGACATCACATAAGTCGTGTTCACCATTCAGATGAATCTTTAAATGATTCATCTCTGTTAGCCTTGGCAGTAGAAAGGACCTTCAATCTAATGGCATTTCTAGTCTCTGCATGCCCATTTTGATGCTGCTTCAGAACCACTCATTAAAACTAACCTCCCATTTTGCATTAGGGCTTTACCTTCCTCGAATTTTCTTGAGATGCCTGGCACTATCACCTATAACTGACTTGTTCATGTGCCAGTCATGCATCTGTTTTTCTGACACATCAAATTCACATTCTGCAGTGCAGTTATGTTTCTTTGTGAAGTCTATAACTTTAAACTTAAATGCTCCATTGTAAGCATTACATTGTCTTTTCCCCATATTGATGAAACTATTAAAGTTTAACCATTCATGATGTATGATACCTAAGTTACAAGGTACCCAGTAACTAACAGAACACTGATGATTCAGAAACTTGGGCCATTATTTATGTGGAGACTGAGCTTGGGCTCTGTAAGTGACACTTTGATCATACAGTCTGTGAAATCTCTTTAAAGGATTGCCGCAACTTGGCAGGTGTAAATTGTGTGGCATGATCAAAAGGAGTTCAAATAAACTTCCACATTTAACTGAATATAGTATCAAATTCGCGGTGTGATGAAAAGATTGTCCACTGGGGAAAACAAAGTAAGTGCTGCCTTTACAAGCAAATGGATTATGGCCAACAACGAGAACACTGAATGACAATAGACATTGCGAAAAAGTAAGGAAATTGTTCGATTATATTTTATTTGCTGATCTCAAGTAGATTTGTTTGACACTTTCCATTAGCAGGACTGATGTTGGGTCAAAAGTATTGTGTGCAATTAGGACTAACTGTGTGTATATATATATATATATATATATATATATAACAAAAGTCGTTCAATAATTTTGGTTACAACAGTCTTGGGGGCAACTGCAGAAACTTACTGGGCAACCAGAAATATCTCTTGGGCAAGCAGATTTGCAAAGCAGCTTGCCCTGAATCAACCATAAATTTTCACAAATAATTTCTACCCCTGCAGTGTATTGCTCCTGCCACGAGCAAAGTTCATGTTTTATGATAGTGCATTTGATTAATATAGATTATGCTATCAAGGCAAGCTCCTGATGTTTTGTGCACATTTGAAATGATAGTACTTAATCACTGCGAGAACACTCACTCAAATAGAGCTATAAAATCAGATCCACCCTGAATTTGTCTTGGTCAGTAGGCAGTTTGACACATTCTAGAAGGAATGATTATTGTCTTGGTGCTTGGTCTGGTATCTTAAATTTGTTTTTTATGGTATTGAACTACCCATTGAAGCACAATTAGTTCCAAACCAAGAATAAAATACCCAATTTAATTTCTACTGCTCAGTAATATTCTGTATATTAGCACACCTATAAAACATAATTGGTAAAAATTCATTTTATCAGTAGTATCGTTGAATCAGAGAAATCATGCAAAACATAATTATTCCAAAAATAGAGAATACTTATGTAGTCTTGTTGGCATCCGCCTTAAACTTTTGTTTCAAGTCAGTGCAATTTTCTGTCTTTTAATAGTTTAGCAATGTGTTTGTTCACAGTGCTTGTGTATGAAACGGGGCTCCCAAAATTCTAATGGCTTATACCAGACATTTTCCTAAAGATTAATGTGGCAGCCAGTTATTTGTGATATTTAATATAAAAACATTCAAAGGAGGTATAACAAGTTGTAACAAGACAGAAAACATTGATATCCTATTTTATTACATGTACCGGAAAATGTGTCATTTTTGGTTCCGGATTTACTCTTGCTTCAGTTTTAGCATTATGCTTCCATAATTCACTAGTTGGCTCAAGCTATTTATGTACAAAAATTATTTTTCTTTTAGAAAACTGCACTTATGAATTTAACTCATCAACAGTATTATGCCACTCTACTGTTTTTAAAAATTAAGTATTATTTGACATCAAGAAGACTTTCTACTTCAGAAATACATAATACTTAATGGGCATTTCCAGTCATGTTTGACACCTAAGTTTTATTTGTGTAAAAAATTTGGAAAATATAATGACCAAACAATTGCATGGGATAATTATGGCCAGCTTATGTCCAGTATTGAACATGTCACAATAGCAAACAGTCATTTGATTTCATTTGTTGGTCATGTCTGGTAAATATGGCTGTTTTACGATCTCTGGTATGAACTGTGATGTACACATGTATCATATCTTCATATTTGGATATTAATATCATATACTAAATTGATATATGTATTCTTTTTAATGAAATGTAGATGTTCAACGTTTAATATATAATTTTCTTTTTGGACTATCAGAGCATTCATTTGTACCTTACTGCCTAACATAACATTTTATTTTGAGAGTAGAATTGTTAGTCTGTATTAATTACATGCAATGTTTTCTTAACTTCAGATTAAATTTAGTACATCACATGGTACATTAATGAGTTCAGATTGGTTGACTGTAGGGATCTAATTTAGGATAGCATGGATTTTGCCTTGAGTGCGGGATATATACTTAACTATGGGAATTATTCTTGTTACTACACTTTTGCCATGTACTGATTTATATAACGTCATGTGATGTACTAAATATATTAATGCCTTTTCCCATGGGAACTGTACTAATTCTGTGTTTTCTGGTGGAGTATAGTGCCTGAACCAAAGCAAAAGGTTTAGAGAGATTTCTTTGTATGTTGAGTCTCTTTCCGCAATACAGGCCAAGGCTCAGGCTGTGCCAAATCAGGGTGTATGGGACATGAGAGGCAAACAGTTTTACAGTGGTATAGAGATTCGAGTATGGGCTATGGCATGCTTCACTCCAATGAGAACAGTCGGAGAGGATGCACTCAGGTTTGCCATTTTGTGATGTTGTCATCTGGTGAAATTTGCTGTGAATTCACTTAAATTATGGGATAACATCTATTTCATTTCTGCAAACCACAAATTGAAAGCCTCAATGAAGAAGTATCGATTTATAAAGAAGAAAAGAATCCCTCTTCCCATTTCATTTTGTCCATGAATTTTAGTATGCCAATAAATGATAACCTTGAATTTAAACAGATTTGCATTAACTTTTCATGTTGGGTGCCAAGAACAGGAATAGAAATCTAGGCAGAGACTCATGTATTCAACATTTATGTTTGTAGTGAATGAGACATTGATATTCTGTTATCTCAGTCACCAAAAGGATTGAATTGTGCATGGTGACCAAGTGTTTAAGTGAACCTTGCTCATTTTATGTATATAACTTGTTTAAGTACTCACTCTATTTACAGTACAAGTAATGTGTATGTGCTGTCTAATATAATTACTTCATCTTAGACACTTTAAGATACAAGTTTTTTCTAATAAAGACTTGGCAGAAATGATCTATTCATCAGTTTTGTAGAATGCAGTTACATGTAATTAGGTATTGTTCAGTTAATATTACCTCAGTGACCTCTTTCCAAAGCACTTTTTTTGCCTTTTACAAACTGTTGCGGCCTTACAAGTGTGTATATTTTGTGCATGGTTATGTGTGTTTTCAGAAATTTTACACAGGAGTTACAGAGAATCTCCACTGATGCTGGCATGCCTATACTTGGGCAGCCATGTTTCTGTGAGTATAAAACCGGACCAGACCAAGTAGAGCCAATGTTCCGCCACTTGAAGGACACATACCAAGGTCTCCAGCTGATTGTTGTTGTGCTGCCAGGAAAAACACCTGTATATGGTAATTCATTAGATAGTTTTTATTTGCCAACCAATCTGTCCACCTTTTTGTTACCTTTTTCATTTCTGCACTGTAACTTTATTTTAACACCATCTACCATAACCAAACTTTTTTCAAACACTGAGACCAATTTTTTTCAATCAGCAGGTAATGCAGAAAAGATACAAGTGATTAAAATGCTAGTGAGGTTGGATTGTGAGGTTGACGTATTACCTCTGCATTTCTTAGATTTGGTATAAACAACCACCTTTTATTATGCCCCCCACTGCAATAGCAGAAGGGAGCATGTAGTTTTGCTGCTGTCCATCCATACAGTTGTACAGCAGTATGTCAGCATGTACTTCTTGAATCCTTTTTAGCACAACAGCACCAAAACTATCGAAGTCAGAGCGATGAAATTTTATACTCTTATGGTCATAATTTGATTACTTGATTAGATTTTACTTGAGTCCACCCTGGCAGAAGCTCAACATAACAGTCACTTTCATTGCTGTGTGCATGACTCTATGTCTGTCCATATGTCTGTCTGTCTGTACCTCCAGACCCTAGATTAACCTCTTTATTCAAGTTTTTTTAAGTGGTCAGTTTCTCAAGTACAGTTGTCCAGCGAGTCATGTTACTTTGTATTTGGATACATCTTGAAGTGTACAAAAGCTCGAAGGCAGGCTTGACATGCAGTCCTTGTAATATTTAGGACCATTTATACGTTTTTTGACAAAAACCTTTTTAGCATAATTAAATAAAAACCATTTGAGGTTGATGAATGAAATTTGATTCTCATATTTGTATTGAAATACATGTAGATGACTCGATTAGATTTTCAGCATACAATAGAAATTTTAAAATATTTGTATAAACATTTTTTTATTTTTTATTTTTTATTTTTTTATTTTTTTGTGTGTTTTAATGGCATTTTATTGGTTATACCATGCAGAGGAAAGTGAGCTAAGTGCCTTTACCAAGGAAACACTGAGGCAGCCAACCTGAGCTGATCTGGGTGGACATCGAACCTGCAACACTTGGACTATGAGTCCGATGCTCAACCAACTGAGCTACCATGGCTCCCAAATACTTTTTAGGAAGATTTAGCAAAAACCAATTGAAGTAGACAAATTGACATTTATGTTTGTATTCATATATAGATGAACTGATTAGGATTTGTATGCCATTATACCAATTTTTCGTATTTTGTCAAAGCTTTGAATTTTTGAGACTTGGTAGTTTTGAGTCGTCAGTGGGGCATAGTTATTTTACCAACGCAAATCTAATTGGAACAGTTTTGATATTCTTGAATAGTTTTGGTTAAATGAGAATCTATATTCCCAATATCAAACAGCTGGTACTTTATTCTTTTAGATAAAGTGAAGAGAGTTGGGGATATCTTGTTTGGACTGGCCACTCAGTGTGTGCAAGCTAAAAATGTGAACAATACCACACCGCAGACACTCTCCAATCTTTGCCTGAAGATCAATGTTAAACTGGGTGGTATCAACAATATTCTTCTGCCCAGTATAAGGTATGTGCCCATATTGTGTCTCCTCCTTTTGTTTGGCCCAGACATGGAGGTGATATGTAGTGTCACCCATATCCATCTGTTTTTCCATCCCATGTCAAAATATTCTGCTGCCCAGTATACTGTTTGGGTCCATATTATTGTCTCCTCCACTTGTTTGGCCCTGACATGGAGGGGACATGTAGTGTTTCACTGACATGGAGGGGACATGTAGTGTAACCTGACATGGAGGTGATGTGTAGTGTCAACCTGACTTGGAGTATAAATATAGTGTTACCTTGACATGGAGGTGACATGTAGTATCACCCACATCCATTTGTTTGTTCATTCCATGTCACTATATTCTTTTGCCCAGTATACAGTATGTGTCCATATTATTCTCTCCTTTTGTTTGGCTCTGACATGGATGTGACATGTAGTGTCATCTTGATATGAGTGAGCATGTTGTGTGACACACTGACAAGGAGGGGACATGTAGTGTCATCCATGTCCATCCTTTTGTCCATCCCATGGCACAGTGTTTTTTTCTTCAGTTTAATAACTGAACGTAATCATATATGTCCTGCATGTAAGAGTTATTATATCATTGTGAAACCCTGTTAATCTGAACACTCCTTCCCCTGCCCTCTGTATATATTAATAATGGATCTTCATGAAAAAAACATCAGTGATCAATTGAGGAAATCTGTTTCTAGACATCAGATAAACTGAGCCTTGCAGATAATCAGATAGCACATTAACATGGTTTCACTGTAAATTTCTGACCTTACATGTATCTCATGGACCAAATTAATAAGAAATGTTGTATATCATTGATAAGGATGCACACAACTGTATCACCTTTCTGTAACCACCCATTTTAGAGCTATACAAATTTCCATTTTTATTATGCTGTGTTCAGTTCATGATAGGTATTTATTCTTGTACACATCTCTTTTGTTAAAAAACATTACTACATCAAACATTGTTGTGACTGACAATTTTGACCAGTATTTAGAATTTCTATTACTATTAGCTTTATTGGGGCCAACATATTTGTCCAGTCTGCCAAGAAAGCCTGTTTATAGAGGGGCTAGGTTAGGAAGTTTCACTGAACCTGTTTTGACTGAATAAATACAAATAGAACTGAAAATAATGTAATGCATATCAGCATTTTTGTATATCTAGGAACATTTTTCTGTATTGATTGTAAAGCTAACTGAAGAAAGCTATTTTTACAGTCCAGTCGTGTTCCATTAATTATTTATATTAGTGGATGCTGATGTTACTCATCCACAAGTGGGTGACCAAACTTAGCCATCAATAACAGCTGTAGGTAAGGGGCCAGTAGTGATTTCAGTCTTTCTTTGCTGCATAGTGTCAGAATGCATCACTAATATGTATACATAATGGTTCCATATCTTTGTTTTATATCTACAGTTATCTTTATCAGTTTTCCGAAGCTCTTCATAGGATGCAGGAACACAAATGTTGCATATATATGTCTCCAGGAGAAATTGTTTCAGCATGAATAAGTGTTTTTATAGCTCACATGTGTTAAGCACAAATGAGCTAAATGCTGTAATACTGATGGTGACAACCATTGATGAGGTTTTGTGGGCAGTATTTACCTGGAATAAATTTAAGTAAACAGTGTGGTTTTATTTGTATGTTTATAAAATCTTGTGTGTATGCAGTTACTATAACTTGAATGTTAAAACCCTTTCTTTCAATGTGCACACCATTAAAAATTATGAGAATTCAATGTGTCTGCATTTAGAAATATACAAACATGCATGTACATAATGTTATTTTTAAAGTCCTTGATTATTCCTGGATAATTCACCTGTCCAGTGAAACCTGTCCATAACACATACTCCTTTGTGTACTTGTATCATCCCTAAGGATGTTCAATATTTATGTCAAATGAACCAAAGGGTGTTCATAATGAGCAGATGTCCACTAATTCAGGTTTTATTGTATTAGCATGTAAATTACCTAAATTCACTTTTTGTTACATTGTGTACAATGCCATAAAATATGGCACTGGTTCTGACCTATTTATGGTACATTTTTCATGCAACTAACCCTTGGAGAAATACATGTATTTCAGCATGTGTTTTCCATACCAACAAGCAAGCCCTTTCAGTATCTCTACAGAATTTAATTTAAAGGCTTTTTTATATGAGGTCATACCAGCCTTTCAGTTTGACTAATTACAGCTGTCAATGTGGACTGCTGTTTCATTGATTATGGTCTATGTTGTGCTATTGATTATGGTCTGTGCTGTTTCATTGATTATGGTCTATGCTGTTTCATTGATTATGGTCTATGTTGTGTTATTGATTATGGTCTATGCTGTTTCATTGATTATGGTCTATGCTGTTTCATTGATTATGGTCTATGTTGTTTCATTGATTATGGCCTATGTTGTGTTATTGATTATGGTCTATGCTGTTTCATTGAATATGGTCCATGTTGTTTCATTGATTATGGCCTATGTTGTGTTATTGATTATGGTCTATGTTGTTTCATTGATTATGCCCTATGTTGTGTTATTGATTATGGTCTATGTTGTGTTATTGAATATGGTCTATGCTGTTTCATTGATTATGCTCTATGCTGTTTCATTGATTATGGTCTATGTTGTTTCATTGATTATGGCCTATGTTGTGTTATTGATTATGGTCTATGCTGTTTCATTGAATATGGTCCATGTTGTTTCATTGAATAAATGGAGCTGCCAACACTTATGATTTAACCATATGTCTTACTGAAATGACCCTTAAATTATGAACTTAGGGAATAATAGCAAACATTACAAAAATATGATTGTTGTGGTCAAATCCAGAAACTGGCTTGTCTGTTTGATCTGGATCCGGGTTTCATATTAGATTCAGTGGAGTTGGTCAGGGAACCAGTCTTAACTTTAACAGTAGGACGCAGATGCTTTGAACTGCCCATATTTTTCATGCAAAAAGCCTGCATATCAAGCTGGTGCTTACAGCATATTCTAGAAATGGCATCCAGCAAACAAAAACACTTTGAAGATGACAAGATCAATTAGTCTCTTAAAACGTTTGAACAGTCAGCATAGAAGTATAAAAATAATATTCAAATTCTTCAGCAAAAAGCAGCGTAGACAACAATTATGTTTATTGGACATCATGTTGTGTTGTTTTGAGTAAATCTCGTGGTGGGAGAGATGATTGCCATACCCACTTGAAATTGACGAAACAAAAAAGCAAAACAAAACAAACGCAAAGAATACTTCAGGTTGAGAGATCTAGCAAGAAGCCTTTGAGCTCCATGTGGTTTGGAACTGCAGTGTTTGAAATTGTACTGGAGTTAATTATGGTCTAAGTGTACTTTACAAACTTGTTTAGTTGACAATAATGTTTGCCATCGCTGCTTTAGTCTCAGATCACACTTCTGAACTATTTAAATGGAAGTTTCCACATTGATAATAGCAGTACATGATATTTCATTGCCCCTTACTGAAAATTGGTCTAATTTACAGAAAGATTTGGACTGCCTTACTAAGAAGGTCTTGCTAGGGCTGGCAGGTCTGATAATGGTCTATGTTGTTTCATTGATTATGGCCCATGTTGTTTCATTGATTATGGCCTTTGTTTCATTGTTTATCATCTGTGTTGTTTCATTGATTATGGCCAATGCTGTTTCATTGATTATGGCCTATGTTGTTTCGTAGATTATGGCCTTTGTTGTTTCATTGGTCATGGCCTATGTTGTTTCATTGATTATGGCCAATGCTGTTCATTGATTATGGCCTATGTTGTTTCATTGACTATGGTCTGAGTTGTTTTATTGATTATGGTCAGTGTTGATATATTGATTATGGTCAGTGTTGTTTCATTGATTGTGGTCAGTGTTGTTTGATTGACTGTGGTCAGTGTTGTTTCATTGACTATGGTCTGTGTTGTTTCATTGACTATGGTCTGTGTTTCACTGGTTATGGTCTATGTTGTTTCATTGATTCTGACCTATGTTGTTTTATTGATTATGGACATTGTTGTTTCATTGATTATGACCTATGTTGTTTGCTTGAAATCATACATTGAATGAACAGCATATTCTCTGATCTTATTCAACAGAAAGAATTCAAAGTCTTTGCTGCTCGCATTTGGGAATGTGTTATAGTTTAGCAACATGGTAAATGTTTAAATCTGGGTTTTATACAATTGATTGGATATTGACTGAAGTTCGAAGATTTAGATTCAGGTGCCTGATTTATCAAACAGCATAATTATACAGAAACAAATTTGACTTATAAAGAAGTGAAACAGAGAGATGGAATCAGCTACATAAATCATATGCAAAACTTTGCAACAGATCTATGGTGTATGTTGTTTAGTGAAACAAGGAGTATGTCTGCATAATAAATAAATTGTACCAAGTTCTCGAGGAGTACACATAGATGATCTTCATAAATGGCTGTCTCTTGAATGTTTCAATAAAGTTTTAAAGAAAATCTTCAGATGCACACATTTTCCAATTTTTTTAATCTAGAAATGTGTCATTAATAAGGTGTAATAGCTATTGCATCATTATTATTTAAATTAAAGTATTTTACCTTATAAAGTGTATATCTCTAATTAGTGCAGTTTATTCAGATTTTCTTAGATATCTACCATATAGTGGAATGTTTTGTTGGCTTAAAACTTTGCGATTTTATTCCTCAAAAGGTGTGCTTTTAATTTTAGCTACTTATACTTTAACAGTTGTTGATCTAGGAAGGTTAATATATACAGGATGGTCAATTTTGATGGGATATATAACAGTTGTTGATCTAGGGAGTTTATGATATACAAGATGATCAATTTTGATGGGATGTACAGCAGTGTTTGATCTAGAGAGGTTATGATATACAAGTCCTTGAGAAAGAAAGTTTCACAAAACAAGATTTAACAATTATGAGATTAAAAAAGGTCTTGCTTGTAACCTTTAAGAACCCACTCAGATTACTGCTTGTAACACTTACATACACTAATATTTTGAACAGGTAAGTGTCCCGAACTTACTTACGCTTTTTTTTGTGGCAGTGAGTGGATGACACCAGTATTCAGGTTTCTAATACAAGCATCATATGAATCATTACTTGTACTGTTAGAGCGCTTGTATTTGGCAGGGCTTAATAGTGGCTGTATTATGAAAATGTACACCATGCCAAAATTACACACCATCAGATACAGTCAGCTTCCCATGTTTGGCTGACATAGCATAAAAATGCAGAACACAAGTATGTTTTAATTGCCGTTCAAACAGAAACTTCTTTTCTTTACATCTTTCACATTAGGGGGCAACAGTTCCCTAGCCCAACCAGCCCAAACAAGAAAAAGCCATTGTTGGGTTAGTGAATTTTCATGTAAGTAGCCCAGATTTTATTTGGAATAAAAAGAAAATTTGAAATTTTGAGACTATTTTGCTTGTATCGTCCTTGCCGAGTTAGTAGGTAAAAATTGGATTTGTTGCACACTGCGTATAAGGAGATCTGTTTATGAGTTATGTCTCATTGACTTGGTTATATATGAAGTTCAACTGGGGCATATGGTAATACATATGTATTACAGAAAATTTCAGGACATATTATGCCAAAATTCCTGCCAAAATGTCCATTTATCAAAAGTGTCAGAATTTGGAACCTTAGATCCACAGCACTGCACATTAGTAGTAACACAACATAGAATAATCAGTTAGAGATTTCCCAAGAAGAATACAAGTCTTGTAGATGATTTTTAATATACTGTAAGTGTTCAAGTGCAGATGGCTTAATTTTGTCCTAGATTAGGGATTCCAAAACCTATTGTAAATGTCCACTTAAGTGTTGGTATTAAAAGAAACTGGAAAAAATGATTAAAAAAATGGAAACTGGTATTCCCATATTAGCAAACTAGATCTGCCATATTGATTATTACTGTGACAGTCACAATGGAACCTAGCCAATGCAGTGGGGGGGGGGGGGGGGGTATTACAGGAGCACTGTGACTGATTGGTTACTTGTAACAAGACACTGGACTGGTCAGTTGTTTGTAAAATAAGAAAAGATATAATTGCATATCAGCTGCACAATAATTATTACACAATTTGTATGCCCCTTCTTGATTTGATCATGTCTGTCTGTACATCTCAAGAAGTTTGTTAGCAACATTGAGCAAAAAACACTCAACAGACAAATGAAATTGGCTAACATATTTGTATCCCTCAAAGCAATTTATAATTTTTGTAAACACATTTTGAACTTTTGGGACTTGAGTGACAACAACCTTGTTAATGCGATAAAGCAAAAACCACCTGACGTAGATGAGTTGGATTTAATAGGTTTCTTTGTATTCATATGTCGATGACCTGATTAGATCTTCAGGCCTAGCCGTATTTAAGTTTTGTACACATATTTGAAATTTTTGGACATGAAACTTTTTGTGATGAAATCCTGTTAGCACGATTCAGCAAATTAGGAACTAGGTATGCATGTTTATATGTAGATGACCTGATAAGATTTTCATTCTATTATAGCAATTTTTAAGGTTTTTTTGTGTCAAAATTTGTGAACTTTTTGGACACCTTTTTGGTCTACAGTGGAGGTATACATTACATGTTTTACAGACACAAATCTAGTAATTAGCTTGCATTTAAGGCAAGGCAGAAAAATTTTGATTTCGTGCTCAAAAGGTCAGTGGTCGAGGTCACAGTGACTGAAAGAAGGAGAACTGTTTCCATACAATAACTTGACTTGTATACCAGATACCTTAACCAAACTTTTTAAATGGCTTGCATTTGAGATAAGAAGGAGACCTATTTATTTTTGGTCCAAAAGGTATAAGAAAAATGGCTTCTGCACAAATATCTTGAGTTTTTATTAATCTTTTATGACCAAACTATGTTGATTGCTTGCATTTTGAGGCCAGAAAGACACCAAATCATTTTTGGGTCAAAAGGTTACAGGGATTGAAAGAAGGAAAAATTATCTCCACAAAACTTCTTAAGTTATGAACAACATGCTTTGAATAAACTTTGTTGATGGCTTGTGTTTGAGAGAAGTAAGACACATGTTGATTTGGGAGTCAAAGGTCAAGGTCAGAAGGAGTCAAAGAAGGAGAACTGTTTCCTTAAATTAACTAAAGTCCTATGTCACTAGAAAATGGTTTTTGCACAATACCATTTGTTCTAGAGTAAGTTCCTTGACCAAACTTTGTGGATGGCTTCCACTTAAGATAAGAAAGAAACCTATGGATTTTGGGCTCTGAGGGTCATAGGTCATGATCATGGTAAATCTGATAAGAAAATAATGGTTTCTGCATAGCAAGACTGCATACCTTGACCAAAGGTCCAGATCATTGCGATCAGTTTGTAAAAAATCTGCAGTCAACCGTGCCCTATTAGTGCCTGTATAGAGGGCTATTAAACACAGGTCATGACTATAATCTGCAGTCAACCATGCCCTAGAAGCGCCTGTATAGAGGGCTATTAAACACATGTCATGACTATGATCTGCAGTCAACCATGCCCTATTAGTGCCTGTATAGAGGGCTATTAAACACAGGTCATGACTATAATCTACAGTCAACCATGCCCTTGTAGTGCCTGTATAGAGGGCTATTAAACACAGGTCATGACTATGATCTGCAGTCAACCATGCCCTAGTAGTGCCTGTATAGAGGACTATTAAACACAGGTCATGACTATAATCTGCAGTCAACCATGCCCTAGTAGTGCCTGTATTGAGGGCTATTAAACACATGTCATGACTATAATCTGCAGTCAACCATGCCCTAGTAGTGCCTGTATAGAGGGCTATTAAACACTAGTCATGAGTATAATCTGCAGTCAACCATGCCCTAGTAGTTTCTGTATTGAGGGCTATTAAACACTAGTCATGACTATAATCTGCAGTCAACCATGCCCTAGAACTGCCTGTATAGAGGGCTATTAAACACTAGTCATGAGTATAATCTGCAGTCAACCATGCCCTAGTAGTTTCTGTATTGAGGGCTATTAAACACTAGTCATGACTATAATCTGCAGTCAACCATGCCCTAGAAGTGCCTGTATAGAGGGCTGTTAAACACAGGTCATGACTATAATCTGCAGTCAACCATGCCCTAGTAGTGCCTGTATAGACGGCTATTAAACATAGGTCATGACTATAATCTACTGTTCATGGTACTCTTGTTACTAAAAGTTATTTATTTGAAATGTCTTGTCTTCACTTTTGCCATGATAATGAAAAATATTAACAGTGTAATAATTGTCATTACTTACTATTGTACCATTGTTTTAACAAATCATTGTAGTGCTAGCAAGTACACTAACATTATGTGTGCCACACAGTTTTTGCTCCCATGATTATTCCACGTGTCTGCATGGATCCTGATACATTGGCACCTTATGCTTCTGTCAGTCAGAGTTGATAATGTTGGCACTCTGGCCCCTCTACATAAGCAAAGTCATGCACAGTGAGTTGTGGCACAAGACAGTCAACTGTAGGTCCTGATTCTTCTTTCAAGCCATTTGCATATGATGCACTTCATCTCTTTTCAGCACTGATGTCGTCCAGGTGCCTGTCATTTTCCTTGGTGCTGATGTCATGCACCCTCCTGCAGGGGATACTAGTAAACCATCTATAGCTGCTGTAAGTTCTCACTGTATTCAACGTATAACACTAAACCTACATTTGCTTTTATTGCATGTATCTTGATACTTATATATATATTCAGTTATACCCGTGACTGTCAAATTTCATGGAGCTGTTACTACTGTACTAATACATAAACCTTGTAACTTCAGCTACAGTTCAACCTTACACTTGGCTGTCAAATTTAATGGAGCTGTTACTACTGTACTAATACTTAACCATGTAATTACAGCTATAGTTCAACATATATTAGATAAAGTGAAACCTCTTTTGTAAAATCACCCCTGCTACCTACAAAAAGTGGTCTCCTAGGACCCATGATCTCCAGAGAGATCATCACATTATAATGTTAATCCATGCATGAAGAATCTGGCCTTCTTCTGGATAGATGTACGAGGGGTTGCTATTGTTAATCCATACATGTAGAATGTTGTCTCCCAAAGATTATATCTTAGAACAAAGATGAAAAGGATCCTCTTTCATTCATTTACATGCTCCAATAAGATCAAAGGTTGTTGGAAATATTAAGCTTGAAAATGGAAACGTTTATAATTTTGCTATTTTTTGATTATTTTGTAAAGTTCAGGTACAGTCATATGTGGAATTTTATTTTGTAAATCACATATTATAAACAAGCATTAGCAAACATTTGATTTTGTAAGTCAAACACCAGCAAACATTGGATTTTGTAAGTCAAACATCAGCAAACATTGGATTTTCTAAATCACATATCAGAAAGCATTTGATTTTGTAAATCACATATCAGCAAGCATTTGATTTTGTAAATCACATTATCAGCAAGCATTTGATTTTGTAAATAACACAATATCAGCAAGCATTTGATTTTGTAAATCACACAATATCAGCAAGCAATGTATTTTGTAAGTCACACATATCAGCAAACATTTGATTTTGTAAGTCACACATATCAGCAAGCATTTGATTTTGTAAGTCACACATATCAGCAAGCATTTGATTTTGTAAGTCACACATATCAGCAAACATTTGATGTTGTAAGTCACACATATCAGCAAGCATTTGATTTTGTAAGTCACACATATCAGCAAATATTTGATGTTGTAAGTCACACATATCAGCAAGCATTTGATTTTGTAAATCACACAATATCAGCAAGCAATGTATGTTGTAAGTCACACATATCAGCAAGCATTTGATTTTGTAAATCACACAATATCAGCAAGCAATGTATTTTGTAAGTCACACATATCAGCAAGCATTTGATTTTGTAAGTCACACATATCAGCAAACATTTGATGTTGTAAGTCACACATATCAGCAAGCATTTGATTTTGTAAGTCACACATATCAGCAAACATTTGATGTTGTAAGTCACACATATCAGCAAGCATTTGATTTTGTAAATCACACAATATCAGCAAGCAATGTATTTTGTAAGTCACACATATCGGCAAACATTTGATTTTGAAAGTCACACATTATCAGCAAACATTTGATTTTGTAAGTCACACATCAGCAAACATTTGATTTTGTAAATCACACATAACATAACAGCATTTGATTTTGTAAATCACATATCGGCAAACATTTTATTTTGTAAGTCACGCATATTATCAGCAAGCATTTGATTTTGTAAGTCACACATAGCAAGGATTTGATTTTGTAAGTAAGACATATGGGCAAACATTTGATTTTGTAAGTCACACATATCAGAAAATATTTGATTTTGTAACTCACACATCAGCAAACATTTGAATTTATAAGTCACACATAACAGCAAACATTTGATTTTGCAAAGTCACATATTATCAACCAACATTTGATTTTGTAAGTCACACATATCAGCAAACATTTAATTTTGTAAGTCACACATATTAGCAAACATTTGATTTTGTAAGTCACACATATCAGCAAGCATTTGATTTTGTAAGTCACACATATCAGCAAACATTTGATTTTGTAAGTCACACATATCAGCAAACATTTGATTTTGTAAGTCACACATATCAGCAAGCATTTGATTTTGTAAGTCACACATTATCAGCAAACATTTGATTTTGTAAATCACACATATCAGCAAACATTTGATTTTGTAAGTCACACATATCAGCAAGCATTTGATTTTGTAAGTCACACATATCAGCAAACATTTGATTTTGTAAGTCACACATATCAGCCAACATTTGATGTTGTAAGTCACACATATCAGCAAACATTTGATTTTGTAAGTCACACATATCAGCAAACATTTGATTTTGTAAGTCACACATATCAGCAAACATTTGATGTTATAAGTCACACATATCAGCAAACATTTGATTTTGTAAGTCACACATATCAGCAAACATTTGATTTTGTAGGTCACACATATTATCAGCAAACATTTGATTTTGTAAGTCACATATCAGCAAACATTTGATGTTGTAAGTCACACATATCAGTAAACATTTGATTTTGTAAGTCACACATATCAGCAAACATTTGATTTTGTAAGTCACAGATATTATCAGCAAACATTTGATTTTGTAAATCACACATATCAGCAAGCATTTGATTTTGTAAGTCACACATATCAGCAAACATTTGATTTTTTAAGTCACATTTATCAGCTAACATTGTAATGAAAAATGACTTAATCTACCAGATATTTAAATCTTTCATCAGATTTTACATGTAAATTTCTATGTTAAATTGGTCAATTCTTTGATATTTCATTACCGCATGTTTAAATAGGTGGCTTCTTGATGTGTGAAATATCTGTCAGTATAACCTAGTAAATGATCCATGGCTAAAGCTCAGTATTGGTTTTTAGCTCTACTGGTCATAAAGCTTTTGGGATGGTTTTTCATCTGTCATCTATATGTCTGTTAGTACAAGTTTGTTATCACTACTCTTCCTAAACTACCTCGAAGACTGCCATGAAACTTTACACACATCTTCATCCCATGGTCTAGTTGGTCCTAAATGAAAATGGTGCCCCTTGGGCATCCAATATGGTTGCTGCAGCAGCCATCTTGAAAATCTTGTCATATCAACATGGGGTTTTCACTGAAAGACTTATGAGATCTAGTTAGTCCTAGATGAAAGGGGTGCCGGTCTGATGTCCAATGTGGCCACTATGGCAGCCATCTTGAAAATTTTGTTATCACTAAGTCATCTTGACATGGGATTTTCACCAGAAAACTTCATATGATGTCTTGTTGGTCTGCTGATCGGATGTCTATATTTGGCTGCCACAGCAGCCGTCTTGAAAATCTTTTCACTACTCCTTCTAAATGGATGGTCATATCAACATGGGGTTTTAACTGAAAGACTTCTTATGATGTCTAGTCGTTTCTAAATGTGAATGGTGTCGATCTAATGTCCAGTATGGCCACCATGTCAGCCATCTTGAACATCTTGTCATTGCTACACCTCCTGAACAGATAGTAAAATTGACATGGGTTTTTCACCAGAAGATATCTTATGATGTCTGGTTTGTCCTAAATGAAAATGGTGTCGATCATAATGGCCATCTTAAAAATCTTGTTATCGCTACTTCTGATGAATGGATGATTATATCAACATCGGGTTTTCACTAAAAGACATTATGATGTCTAGTTGGTGCATATGAAAATGGTGCTTATTTGATGTCCAATATGGCAGCCATTTTGAAAATCTTGTTATTTGCTACTCATCTTGAACAGAAAGTCAAATTGACATAGGGTTTTCACCAGAAGACGACTTCTGCTTTTTAGTTGGTTTTAAATGAAAATGGTGCCGCTCGCACATCCATTATGGCTGTCACTGCTGCTATCTAGAGAATCTTGTTTTCTCTACTCAAGAATAGCCAGCATTGCAAATTATTTTCCACCCAATCTTCAAGTCAAACTTTGTTTTTTATATGTGTTTGTGTGTGTGTGTTTGTGAGAGAGAGAGAGAGGTGCAAACACTCTTACCTTCATTAAAATGAAAGAGTCCTGAGTAAAAAGTTGTCTCTGCATACTGAAGAAAGAGAGTCTGTGTCAGTTTAAATATTTAGTAACAATTGTTATAGGGGATCATTTGAATACCAAACTTGTATCTTCAGAAAGATGTAATTGTTGATATATTAGATAAGAATGGTTATTTGCAATAATGGATATTAAAAATTAGATTCAAAATGTGCTGGCTGATCAGAGTATATGTTGTTTGTTCTTATTACTTCTAACAAACTGGGTAGACCCAGACTGGATCTGTGCAGTTTGCAATTGGATCCAACTTGTACCTGAGTATGTACGGTTGTTGAATTACTGGAAAACGTAGTTGAAGTGGATTGTACAAAGAATTTTGTTTTCTTTGAAACATTGTGAAGATAATTTTATTTGGTATACATTCATAATTTTTTCAATCATTCATTTTAAGGAGACTCTACTTCAATTTGAGACAGATTTAAAGTGAAAAAGACAAGTTTTACATCATAAAGGATGAATTAAATTACGGGAACTTGATTTGATGAATTAAACCTTGAACACATCTACTTGTGGTTTTGTTAGGTTGTGGGCATTATGGATAATCATCCAAGTCGCTACTCTGACACTGTTCGAGTTCAGCAACACCATCAGGATATCATCCAGGAGTTGTCTTCCATGGTACAAGAGCTGCTTATCCAGTTATACAAATCTACACAGTTCACACATTGCCAAATCATCTTCTACAGGAAAGGAGTTAGTAAAGGCCGGTTCCAGCAGGTAGCTTCCACAGGGATTATGCTCACATACGGCATGTTAATTTTTAGTATTATGAAAATATTGCTTGTCCATGGGATCCAGGTTTTAAACATTTTTTAGCTCTACTGACCAGATGAGCTTATGGGATGACATGTTTTCCGTTGTCTGTCTGTCTGTTAGCACAAGTTTGTTATCGCTACTATGGAGGATTGCCATGAAACTTTACACACATTCACCCCCTGGTCTAACTGATGGTGCCGCTCAGACATCCAATATGGCCACCACAGTGGCTATTTGGAAAATCTTGTTATCACTACTCCACCTGAATGGATGGTCATATCAGCATGGGGTTTTCACTAAAAGACTTCTTATAATGTCTAGTTCGTCCTAAATGAAAATGGTGCTGATCTGATAGCGAACATGGCCGCCACAGTGGCCATCTTGAAAATCTTGTTATGGCTACTCAATGAAAAGTAATATTGTTTCACCAGAAGACTTTATGATGTCTAGTTGGTCCTAAATGAAAATGGTGCTGATCTGATGTCCAATATGGCCACCACAGTGGCCATCTTGAAAATCTTGTTATTGCTAGCCCTCCTGAATGAAAAATAATATTTTTCACCAGAATACTTATGATTTATGATGTATAGTTGCTCCAAAATGAGGTTTCAGCACTCCGCAGTTAAAGGGAAGAAATAGTTTTATCTTGAATTCCAGGAAATTCTTTTCAGCCAGTAGAGCATCAGTCCTTCAAGGGACACTTGTTTATCAATTGTATAAAATACTGATACACAAACTGAAACGCCAGTATATCTACAAAACATGTACCAAAATCAATTGTTGCAATCATGTTTTATTTTGGTACTTCAGATGATTCAAACAGATGAAAATAATTAGTTTAGGAATCAACAAAGGTTGAAACAAGATTGGGAAAGGAAAGATTTGTATACATATATGAGAATGGCGATCAGTTGTCTCATTTTGCCAAGTTTGACTATCTTTATACTGCTGAAAATGTTAGAGCAATTCAAGATGCAAGTCAAACCTCTTTCTTCTGTTTCTCATTGTTCTAAAGAAGAGAAAATGAGAGGACTTCTGATACATGCTGTAATATCTGTGCCAGTTCCCTGGTAGTTCATGGGATCCCAGTTCTTTTCTTGTCTTCAGAACATAGGTTTGACATAGGTATCACTTTCCCAACAGTGATGTTAGTGGTTTTGTTTAGCTTTTTGCAATAAGGTCAGTTTCTGACACATTCACATACAGTCATGAGATATTGATTGATACATTCATCTTGAGAGATATTACTCACTGAGTAAAAATAAGTCACACTGACCCACTTTTCATGATGCAGTGGTTAGGTTAAGTTTTTGCATTTAGCTTCATTTCTCACAATGTTGTATGTACAATTAAGAAACTGTTTGGATGCATGAACCTTGATTGGTACTTACCACAGGCAAAATCAGGTCAAAGTGTCTTACTTTTTATGCTTCATTTATTATGTGAAGTTATTGAGTGGAATGTCATTTATCTGACACTTGTTAGCACACCATGAAAACAATGAAAGGGCATTCAATTTGTTTTAGGACTAGTTCACAGTAGGTAACCTAGTTTTCTTGCTCTGTTGACTTTACTATGTCTTTGTAATATGCCTTTGTGGAGCAGGCAAGAGATAGCATTCTGTAGAATTCTTACTAGAATGGTGCCGGCACCTGAAACCCAACTTTTGTAAATCATTGCACCTGTATGAGAATCATCCATTCATTAACTATGTGGAATGTAGCCAATTAAGATGTCTGGTCCACTTATACTTGTAAATCATTGCATGTGCAAGAGAATCATCCATTCATTTAACTATCAGGAATGTAGCCAATTAAGATCTAAAATCCACTTATACTTGTAAATCATTGCATTTGTATGAGAATCATCCATTCATTAATTATCGGGAATGTAGCCAATTAAGGTGTCAAGTCCACATAGACTTATAAATCATTGCATGTGTATGTGAATCATCCATTCCTTAACTACGGGGATTGTAGCCAATTAAGATGTCTTATACCTGGAATTATGAAACTTGGTAAGGGGATGCATCTTGGTGAATACTACACCTTCATCACAAAAGTTGGTCACTATGACCACAACTTATGCTTTACTGACTTTGATTCAGTTTTAAGTTAATCTCTCAAGCACTGTTCAGTCTAGAATTGTTAAACTGGTAGATTGTAAGCATCTCTGTTAGTACCACACCCATACAATAAAAGAAGCTGACTGTGACCTACATTTCACATTTTACTGAAATAGGTTATGTTTTGGTGTTTAGCTCTTGACCACATAGGCTTTTTTGCATGGCTGTGTACATACTATCTGACCTAGAATCATAAAACTAGATGACGAGATGCATCTTAATGTGTATTAAACCCTCGCTACAAAAGTTAGTCATTATAGCCTGTATTTTTTGCTTCACTGATTTGGATTAAATTTTATTTATGAATTTCATTTCTCAGGCACTGTTCATGCTAGGATCATGAAACTTGATGATATGTATATCAGTTATTACCATATGCTTGCAGTACAAGAAAGTCTCTGTGGCACATATTTCACCTTTTACTGGCTTTGGTCGCCATTTGCATTTAGCTTATGATCACAAGGGTTTTGGCATGCTGTATGCATACAGTCTCATGTAGAATCATGAAACTTGGTGAGGGGATGCATCTTGACAAGTACAACACCCTTATTGCACATAGAGGTTTCTGTGACGTATATTTGATGCTCTGTTGACTTGAAATGTTGTGTTTAAAGTTCGTTTCTTGGGTACTGTTCATGTTAGGGTCATAAATCTCAAGAATAGGATGGATTTCTGTTAGTCCTACACCCATTCAACTGAAGGTCACTGTGACCTACATAAAGCTTTAACATATTTCAGGTATGTCTGTTTAGCTTTTGACCACATAAATAATTGTGTGCTTTATACAAACTGGTCTATATAGGATGTATTTTAGGACCAGTGCAGTTTAAAGTAGGAATACATATCTTTATTATATACCTATCAATGTTCTACCAAAGAATGAGGTACAATTTTAATGTCAAATACCAAGGTAGGAAAATGATACTGTTGTTTTCTGATTTCGTTTTACCATGCTCTCAAACGAGGCTGGAACTACTTTTTTCTCGAGGTTTCCGTGTTACAACTGAACAAGCGTGAATAACTATTCTGTAGCCTCACTTCACATACAAAATGGAAATTAGGAGCATTCTCTTTAAGAAATCTATATCATCAAGTTCCAACAATTTGTCTAATCCCGCTGTAATTAACTGTCAAAATAATGATCTCATTCCCATGCCAGGTTCCCATCGGAGCCTCTCACAAGGTCCCGCCACAAACAGTTCAAACACTATCAGCCAGGCATCGCATAGAAACTTTCCTAGTTATTCAGCTGGTGAATTCTTCTGTGATGCTAAATTTGGCAACTGCCCAATAGCTGTAAATCACATATATGGGTCTGCTGCCCCCATGCATCGAAGAACTTGTGTTATTAACGGTGATGGTAGTGAAAATGAGTGACTGTTGTTACACACGCTTCATTCATAAAACTGATTTTCATGCACATATCAGTTGTTCCAAAAAATGAAATTTGGCTCATGACTTAAGATGAAGTTCATATCAGAAAGGTTGAAACGTTTAGAAATTTCCTTTTTTTTTCAGTTACGGTTTGGGATTTTATTAATTTATCAGAAAATTGATAGGTATATAACAAAAATATATATTATCATTGTAATTCAATCTTGATTGGTCAATCACGTCTTGTTGTCAGCATCAGAAAATCCAGATCATGACTCGATGCTTTGCATCTGGTAATGATCCAGATTTTCTGATGCTGACAATTTGACATGATCGAGCAATCAAGATCGCATTACTGTGATAATAATATACAGTGTGTGAAGCTCGCCAAAGAATCTAGCAAGCCCACAGGACCAGTAACCTGGAAATGCTACTTGTCCTGCCCATGACCAACTGGTCCTACATTTCATCACACAAGAAGACAAAATGTAGTCAGTGACCCAATGGTAAATGCAGCTAGACATAAATATCAGCCTTTAGCATGATGATTTAGATAATGAAACATGGAACATAAAGAAAAACACAAAATAAGATATTTGTATCCCATAGTCAAATTTATTACATTTATTAAATTCTGCTTAACATGGCCACTGTTTACTAATCAGGACAATGATGCTTACTGTCCAGCTGATCCAGATCCAAACATAACTCATTTAGAGGCTGGACATCAGAATCTGTTGTTGCCATTGATGACCAGACTGAATCATAAGTCGGAATAAGAATCGGTATTATTGTCTATCGACTTTTTGTCAATGACAGTATCAGAACTAGACCCAGCTTGTAAAGATAAGGTTCTGGTATCCAAAGTACAGCTGCCCATGAAATTAGGTCTACAGAAAGATGATTTCCATCACTGAATTACTGGAACTGGATCAAATGCATCCATATCAGCAGACTGCAGCTGAACAGTAAACAGTATTGTCGTGTTTTTATCATGCAGCCAGTTTATATATTCCAAACAAATTCTGTAACCCAACTATTTTTAAAACATCACTTTTGTTTGATAGTGACGTATTCCTTTTAATAGTTCTGTTTTCCATGGCTGTGTTTTGTTTTTTGCCTCTGGTAGATTCCAGGCATCCAAATACCTCTACATGTTTACATTGGGAATCGGAAGTAGCCTCATTAGACATCACATAGATGCTGAAGTGTTTTTAAATAGAGTTGCAAGTGTCTATTGAACACAGACTACATGCGAATTATTTATCTTTGATCTCACCCAGATTCACAGGTGGTCATCAAAAACAATTCCTGTTGTTTATTTGTCACTTGGTTTATATTATTTCTTTCAATATCATAAAACATACAATAGTTGATTAAATTTAGTCAATATATCTAAAAATCCAACTGGTCAGATGAACTGGCTACTTATTTCTTTGCCCCAGTCCGCCGTGAAATTAACTGGCATCAGACCAGCGGGCTGGTGGCAATTTTGCATGCTGTAATGTATATTTATTTACTGGCAAATGTCTATATTAAGGCTATATATTGTATATTGTGATAGTTTACTTTCAATAGGTTCACTGTGTATTGTACATGTGAATGTGTAGGTTTTAGAAGAGTGGAGACTGCATGCATTTCATGTGAGTCAGCAGCTGCATTGGCCAGTCAAGATGATCAGTGTTGCATGAACTATGCTTACATTAGTGGTTACACTGACTGTCACTCCAAGGTAACTCCAAGCCTGGAGCAGATTTTATAAATAATGATTTAAAGAAGAAAAAAGAACTTTATGCTTTATATCAACTCATTATAATACCTCTACTTTGATATCATAGAAGAGGGTGTTTTTGTTTTTTGTTCTCTGTCACAGGGGCCAACATTTCCTAGGTCGGATCACTTTAGTCTGAATTTATAATCTGCATGATAATCAATGTTTACAGTGGCTGGTGGTGACTACTGAATGCTTTGTAGATATAAACTATTTAACCAGTGATTACATTCTGTTTTTTTTGTGTGTACATTACCAGATTCTAAATTATGAGTTGCGTGCAATAAGGGAAGCTTGCAAGATGCTGGATGTGGGATATCAACCTAGGATCACATTCATTGTTGTTCAGAAATGCCACCACACACGGCTCTTCTGTGCTGACCAGAAAGACCAAATTGGCCGCAGTGGCAACATTCCAGCTGGCACTACTGTAGATCTGGGCATTACTCATCCAACAGTGTTTGATTTCTATCTATGCAGTCATACCGGTATCCAGGTTTGTACCATGGGTTATATCAGGGGGGGTTGGGGCTGCTTGTAGAAATTTATTATGTGCACATGTAAACCGGCCTGGATTTCATTAGGAAAATTTAATACATCTGTCAGAAATTTAAATGTAGAAACAAGGACTGTGGTGAGTTAGAAGTCGGTGTTACTAATAGCTTAAATGTGATGAACAAAATCTCTGATGTTCAGCATCTAGACATTGTTTGACCAAATCTCTGATGTCTAACATCTCTGGATTGTTTCACCATATTTTGCTATGTACAATTGTATACTGTCTATACTCGCTTATAAGTCAGGTCCAACTGCAAACAACATAAACCCTAATCTGCCTTCCCATAATGCACTGGCAGATCAGGGTCTGTGTTGTTTGTTCTACTGATTACTCGTGCAAAACTGCATAGACCCAGATCTGCTGGTGCATTATGTGATCGCAAATCTGGGGCTATGCAGGTATCAGTTAAACCCAACTTATAATCGAGTATATACAGTATTTTTCTGACATTGAAAGACCACCATTTCCTCAGCATGATTTAGCCAATAATGTGTTAAAAGTGCTGAAACCAGCAAAACACACAAAAATAAACCATCATCTGTCTACACCTAATATTGTCAATGTTCAAGTTTTTGTTTTCCTGATATTTCCACCCTTTTTGGCTTTTCAATATACTGTAGTATCATTTATTTTCATGAGGCTCAATTTTCATGGTTTTGTAAAAACAAAAGGCATTTTCGTGTGTACTTTAATTTGTGGTTTTGCCTGTCAAAGTTTGCATATTAGTAGGTATTTAATTTCATGGTTTAACCTCTACAAATACCCAAAATAAAGAATACAAAAGAATAAAACTATGCTGGCGCAAACAGCGGTCACTTTAATGTTTAAAACAATACTACCACCTGTATGAGCACAAATCAAAGACCTTACAAGTTCAATACTTACATCGTGATTTCGACCAAGTGAATAACATCAGTCGAAGCCGACACAGCCAACAATACTAAAACGATACTACCATCTCTATGAGCACTAATAAAACACCTGTCGAGAATAATCACTTACACCGTGTTTTCGAGTGCTCAACATCAAAGTAAGCCGACGCAGCCAACAACACTAAGCCAATCGGTTATTAAAGTACATATGAATGATCTCTTACTTAAACCCCTGTCCATCAAGTTACACCATCAGTACTTTCTGATGATCATGGCATTAGCACAGTGGCTTAAGAGTGGTAAAATTCAGCTTAGACCCCCCTCAGTTCCTGGATTTCCTAACCCATCAGAAGCTGCGAGCAAGGCGCAGGCGCTTGCTTACAAGGCAGCTAATGACACAGTAGAACCTCTGCTTCAGTCACTCTCCTGGAAAGGAAATCGAGGAGAGTATAACAGTTACAACGAGGAAATCTGGGCAAAGATAGCCAGATACTCCATTGATAATAGTGTTCCCAAGGCTGCCCACAAATTCAGTAGCGATCTGAGTTGCACGATCAGTGAGACCACTGTACGGAGTATGCGGGACCAATACATAAAATTAAAAAAGCAAGATGGGCAAGAACTTTATAATCTACCCAAATCACCCTGGGGCAATCCTTTGATGCTAAGAAGCACACTTGATACAGAGGTACAAGATTGGATCAAGACAGTTAGAATTAATGGGGGAGTGATAAATATTAGGATTGTAATGGCTGTAGCAGACTCTGTGATCACCAAGCATGCTCGCAGCCAGCTGGCACATTACGGTGGACACATCGTCATCACCAGGCATTGGGTGAGGTCGCTACTTAGCTGTATGTGATTTGTTTAGCAGAAAGGAACGAAAAGCGTAAAACAGCTGCCCCGTGACTTTGATAACATTAAGAAAACGTTCTTAGAGAAAGTTAAAACTGTAGTGAAACAGCACAATATTCCAGACTGTCTAGTAATAAATTGGGATCAGACTAGGTGCCAACTTGTGCCAGGTGGAAACTGGACAATGGAAGCCCATGGATCTAAGCAAGTGTCAGTTTCTGCACTTGATGACAAGAGACAGATTACAATTGTACTCGTAATAACAAAATCCGGTACTCTTCTGCCCCCACAGGTCATTTACGCAGGGAAGACTGACAGATGCCTGCCTAAGGGTGTAGTTTTCCCTGACCACTGGGATGTGACTCAAACAGACTCACACTGGAGTAACAAAGAATCTATGATTCGTTATATGGATAATGTCATCATTCCATATGTGAACAAAACACGTGACCGGAAATATTTGATGTGTTGAGAGCCACCAAAGTGCGAAGATGCTAACTAAATTGAAAAACAGTGGAATCACTCCTTTGTTTGTGCCTGCCTCTTGTACAGACCGACTTCAACCACTAGACTTGACAATAAATAAAGAGCACAAAGAAGAATTAAAGTCACACTTCCACGAGTGGTATGCTAAACAGGTCATGGGCGCCATTATGGAAAAAAAAAGATGTTACTGGTGACGATCAGTGCACAGTATTAGTGAACCTTGCAACCTCATTAATCAAGCCAATTCACGCTGAATGGATAATTGCAGCTCACGCAACAATGAGTAAAATATCGGACCTAATTATCAGTGGTTTTGAGAAAGCTGGACTTATTTAATTCAGCAATATGGGGATTATTTACCTGAGAAGCATTTGTGTGTACCATGAGACTTGATTGACATGATGTTGATACAGTTCCTTTGTCCAAAAATCTGTGATGTGTGAGCTTTAATACTCTGCTGTAATTAGTGTATATACATGGTGTTTCATTAATAATAGTGTTTCAAGAAATAGTTATAGTATTTTACAGGATTGTTGTTCTTTTGGATTAAAAATGCATGAATAAAATGAAATGTGCTTTCAGGATGATTTACATGTTTCAACAACAGTTGTACTCAGATGAGATCGATTTGAATTTAAATTTAATTTTCCTATACTGTTATTTTGTATTTTTCTTTCTTTCATTTTCATTATTACTATTGTTTGAATACCTTATGCTTTTTCTCGTTTCTCTCTATACTTACTTATCTCACATCGATTTAAGGCAGTGAGTGTAAAATTACAATTACAACTATCGGATACGTTAGTGATACAGTACAGCTCACGTGATTTTTCGGAACTCCGCGCATTGCGGTGGGGTACTTAATCCCCTCCACTTTAGCTCCGCGATAGCACTCTGCGATGGAGGTATAAATTGGCATAAATACCTACAAATCACCACCGCGTTTCGGCAGGCACACCGATGTAAACTCCACCGTGGAGGGGCTAGTCGACATTACTGATTGACATCTGAACAGCCAATGAATGAAGACCACCTATGGAAAGACTGAGACGTCAAGAGTGATTTACAACCGGATACCATCTGAAGAATCAGTCGTTTTTATTTCGATCATATATTTGGACAATAAAAAAATAATTTCAAAAGTCTCGTATATTCAGTACACATTACTGTCTATAAAAGGTTGATCGACTTCTTTTGCAATAAGTTTATGATTTTAATTTATTTCAAAGAAATATGAACAAACTTATGCACTGACTTGACGAGAAGCACACATTGCTGAGCCTCTCAAGCAGAATAAATTTATCATTTTGTTCCAAAGGAAAGTAATTCTCTGAGATATGGACAATTAAAATCCGAATTGACATCTGCTTCTGCTTACCCCCCCCCCCCCCCCAAAAAACAACAACAACAAACCTGAAACACTGAATTTACACTGAAATGCAAACCGTGTGCTTAGTCTTTAAGCAGTAATAGCAGAGTCACAAGGCTGAATATTATGACTGCATGTATACTGTAAGGGACTGACCATTTAATATACGGGGTTTATATGTTGTTTTGTTTTTTTCGACCGGGATATTTTTTGTTCTTTCATCACAGTAATTATTTATTTTAAGTGAAATATGGAACGGATTAATGTCTGCTACAAAAATCGGAGAAAATACAATTGTTTTCATGCATTTCCCCCCCCCCCCCCCCATATCCCACGGTTGGAAAATTCAATTGTCTCTCCCTAATAAAGACTTGAGTTAAGCGGATGTTCTACAGAAATCAAGGCAGTGACCATTGGGAACACTGTTGTAAAATATTAACAAGGGTTTGCATCAAAGGATGATGTAAGTTTCAGCTTGGGAACAGTGTGTTTTTATCCCACGAAGCCATCTGACTTAGCACGTTGTACTTTACAGCCGCAATTATGGTCCCGCCTTTAACAACGGAAGTTTGATAATTGTTAGTAATTAATCTGAACTCGGCTTATTTAAGTTAATACCGAAATGAAAAATAATATGGAAAATTCTAAAATCTGAGATGTTCAGAGATTTTAATTTCCAACAAGTTTAGAACATTTTGCATGGATGTATTGTCTCCACGTGTATCCTATTATTTACTCATTTTCCTACGGCGAAAATATAAAAATAAAATATACTTTTTTAATTATTTTTACGCAGATATTAAAGAATGCAGTTTCCTGTTTGTGGCTCTTAGAGCCTTTGGTTATTGAGCGTGTTTCTGTTTCTTACCACTTGCAAACTTTTCCAGATTTCAGTTTACGATAACTTGTGCAGTAGTGATTTGGATTCCATATTTTATGAGAGAGAGAGAGAGGGAACATTACTAAGAAGAGTTAATGATCTAAAATTATTCATCTTATTTTTATGTATTATGCAATAGGAAAACGAACAGAAAAGAAAAAGCTAAACATTAATTTCATCTGATGCGCAAGTTTGTCAAATCAATGGCAAAGAAAACAAATCCGCAGAAGCGTTGCTGTTGTACTTTTAGGTTAACAGTTAGCACATGAAATTAACACATCAATATCAAAGAAAACACGCTGTGCTGATGGCTTCTATTATGCTAGGTTACTTGCACGTGTCAACTACATGTATCTAGGATGACCTTTTGCGACCATTTGTAATTTTTAAAAAACTCGCTACTTTGGTAATTAATGCAAAATAGTACAGTTTAAAATAAAATAACGATGTGAAATCGTAATAATGCTTTATTTAAGCGATTGGATGTCAGAAAAAAACGTACAATATGTGAACAGGTACTCATGCATGGAGTAACCATCGGAACTTGTGCGATTTTGTTTCACTTTAGTCAGGTATGACTGCAGCTTTGTTATTAATTTGTTCGATGTTTATCGTTCTTTTCATTGCAGGTAGTACAATATCACTGACTTTCATATGATCATTACAATTTTGTATTGCGTTTACTGAAAAAGAAATAAGGATATGAATGCATGTTTAGATTCCGATAACATAGTATTGAAGAAAAAGAAATTAGATTCATTGCGCAAAATGTAGTATTAATACAGTTTACAAGGCATTGTCATTACGTTATCATCTTAAATATGATTTGGCACTATGTATCATACATTATCTTCGTTAGAAGAAGGAAATATTTATAATTAACTGAATTACTACGTTTTTTTCAGTATCAAAAAGTTAGCAAATTACTCCCCAGAGGGATAACGATGTAGATAAATTGGTGCCCCCCCCCCCCCCCATCTCTCTCTTAACCTCTACTTGCATGGGTAATAAACAGTAAATCACGCCCATATTATCGAGACCACGTCCACTCCGCGGTGGTGATCGGATGCGACTCAGCGAGAAAGCATGGTGTGCAGGGCTATTCTCTGCGAGACTCCGCGACAACTCCATCAGGATGCGTGGAGTGACAGTGGAGGGTTTTTTCTTAATCCTCTCCACCCCCACCGCGATGCGCGGAGTTCCGAAAAATCACGTGAGCTGTACTGTACGTGTGCATTGAAACAATATAAAATGATTTATAATTCTTGTTTCAAAGGGTTCAAATAAAAAATAAAACAAACACATGTAAAAGCTAATATTTAATTAAAAGATTACAGTATTGACCTTGATTTATCAAATACTAGTAGCTTTGTTAATCTCTAGGAATGAAACACTGTAAGAAGGGGGGGGGGCATCATCATATGTGGCTCATTTTTCGTTGGATATTTAAATTCGTGGTTTGGAGCAACAACGAAAACCACGAAAATTGGTCCCCCATGAAAATTGATGATACTACAATAGCTAAGGGGTCCTCTTTGGCTTTTGAATATAGCCCAGGGGTCCTCTTTGGCTTTTGAATCTAGCTCTGGGGTCCTTTTTGGCTTTTGAATATAGCTCTGGGGTCTTTTTTGACTTTTTAATAAAGCTCAGGGGTCCTCTTTGGCTTTGAATATAGCTCTTGGGGTAGGCTTGACATGTGGCCCATGGCAAGCTTCTTGTGAAAATGTATGAAGGATGCATTTGATGGGTAATATATGAACTTATTATTGTCCTCTAACCTATCTTGCTATTATTGTTACTTTAAACTGTAAGATGTTTGTTCACAGGGAACAAGTCAGCCATCTCACTACCATGTATTACATGATGACAATGACTTCAGAGCAGATGAACTACAGACTCTAACATATCAGCTGTGCCACACAGATGCATGCTGTACTCAAAATATGTCCATTCCTGCTCTGGTTTACTATGCACATCGGGTGGCCGTCAGAGCTAGACATCACCTGATGGAGAAGGAACATGACAGGTGGGACACCTATTACTATAATATTAGTTGTTATTGTTGTTTTTGTTGCAACTACTGGTGCTGCTATTGTTGTTATTATCAGTTGTGGCATAATTACAAGAACTTTGTCTGTCAGTGCCACATTAAAATTAGAGTCTTGTAGCAAAGTCCTTCAGTATTAATTGTCACAAGGTAATTCAGCACTCTCTGTGTCAACCTGTTCCTTGATTATGTTCATCACAAAGAATGACCTTTCACAGTCTAACAAAAAAATGGAAAATAAAATTTATTAATGGATGTACAAAAAGATACAAAACTACCTGAATCCTAATAAAGTGGATTACCAAAGACAATTTCTTCAAGAGTTAAGACAGTGATGTGTTTTTGTATAATCTTGACAGAATAACGAAGATAATACATATTCCTTTCCATCAAGAACAATATATCGGTGTGTTTGTCATTGTTTAATTTCTTAAATCAATGTCAGAAATTAAAATATTGTTAAAAAAAGGCAATTTTTTTCCAATGTCTGTCTAAAGGACATGAGCTCCTTGATTTGCACCAAGAGCTGCCTTAAATTGAGCCACTACATCTTCACATCATCCGACTTTGCACTCTCCTGAAAGTGGTCAGTCAGGATGTGAGCCCAGGTAAAAAAATATCACCACTTAATTTATCATGTAATGCATTCCAATTGCAAACTAGTTGTTTATTGTTGGAAAAATATTTCAAATATAAATGAAAGAATAATCCAACCCTTTTTATTTACATGTTTTCAAAACAGGTAAAATTGGATGATAACAATTGATGCTTTTTCTACTTGGATAGAGAGAAAAGAGAAATGAGAAATCAATAGGGCAGCACCTGCTTAAGTAAAGTCTTACTGATGAAACTATTTTTCTTCTTGCTCAGAGTATACTATATAATAATAAGAGCAACTCATCACCTTTTCTAGAAATTAATAAGAATAACAACAATTACAACTACACCTACTGCTACTACTACAAAAACAAAAATATTATATTGTAAAAATGCCAGAGGAATTGCACCACCCACACCCTCATCTCACCTGTTGGTAATTAAGTAGATCTGAACCAAAATTTAGCAATATTTGAAAACTTACCATATGATCCAGCAAATTCCACCCAAGGATATGAAATCATCCATTCAGTGTTGAACCTTGCCCTTCATCTCTTAAGCTCTTTTGGTGTGTGTGTGGGGGGGGGGGGAGGGGAATATATCTATCTGAATCAGAATCCCCATTTGTGACACCAATCTCTGATCTTTGTAGCCAGGCCATCATGGAGCAAGCTGGTCGCTAGGTAATTTTACATTTTGTCGAGGTAGTGTATCTGTTTTTCACAAGAATTTGCTTAACTTAAAATGTAATATGTCAGGGCTCGGGACAAAATTTCCAAAGCACTCATCCCTGGGACTAGAGAGTTACAAGAGTTACTCGTCCCTGGGACTAGAGAGTTACAAGAGTTACTCATCCCTGTCCTCATTATACTCAACACGCTACACTTCTATGCTACACTGCTTACATTTTTACTAAAAAACCACAGGTACCTGTTGCAAGCTTGATACTAAAATGGGTAAAACCCATGAAAATATTATGTTATATTACATGGCTCCATAGATAAACATTTAATAAGAAACAAGGTTTGTAACTCGAGAAATTGCAGTTGCACAAATAGCCCTTGATTTCTCAGTAGTATTCACATTTGCAGTGAAACTTTTCAGTAATCTAGGTGTCATAATTTTCCTTTTTAATAAACTATCACAAATCTTTATCAGTTAGAATGATATGGGACAGAAAATGTCAAAATCTTGTGATTTTCATCTGGTCAGACATTATTAAGCTTATCCCAGATCACCAGTATTTTCAAGACTGCAGCTTTATTAATACATTGTCATGCCAAAGTAAACACACCATCATATATTTATATATGTATGTAATTTTCACAAGATAAATGTCGGTAACATGCTTTTGAAAGAAGAATTCCAACCGTCTCAATTTCCACCAACTTTCATACTAAATGATCCATTTTGATTAAGCCTCCATTCTAGAGTGCTACACATGGGTGCCATAGAAAGGAAGATTGCTGATTCGCCAAAATAATTGGAACATTTCTAGGTCATTACCCCAACTAGATTTGGACTAATCAACTGTTGTCTTGACATTCTCTGCTTTATAAATAGATTACAACAGCATGCATTGTGTGAAAGCTGGTGGGAATCGGCTGAGACACTTAAAATACTCCTTTCGAATGCAGGTTGGGAGCATTTTTCTTGTGAAAAGTAATTACTTGCTCATAGAACTCTGCTGGCATCTTCCATTTGGCATGACAATGTATCAATAAAGTATGACAATGTATCAATAAAGCTTCTGTCTTGAAAATACCAGTGACCTGCGGCAACTGTAACATTCCCTAACCAGATGAAAAATCACACAAGTTTTGACATTCTCTATCTCTTAACTTCACAGAGGTCTCACTCAAAAAGATGTTCATTGGAAGGGAATCTTTCTCTAGAACAAAATGATGCCTAAATTACTGAAAAGTGTCACTGTAAATGCAAACACCATTAAGAAATGGAGGGCTAAGTGTAAAACTGCAACATAATATGTTCATAATATTTATCCATTTTAGTATCAAGCTTACATCAGGTACCTGTGTTGAAATACAAAGTCCTTTTCTTTGCAACATGTTTTAGACTGACAACAAATGGGCAGATTAAGCATAAGTTATTTATAACTGATGCACGCCAAATGTTAAGCAATGTTGAACTTTGGTGCTTGTTAAGGGTAGAAAATGCACTCTAAAAATTTATTCTAAAGGTGCGATTCTGCATCTGCTCGGCCCAGGGATGAGTACATGGTAAAGTTTTACAGGCCCAGCCATTTTTTACCCAGTCAGGATGAGTGGACAAGTAATTTTCCTGAGCCCTTATATGTGTAACTTTTTTAACTGGTAGTGAAAATGACAGAAATATATATAACGCACGCTACTAGTAAACTCCATCATCACTGGCCGATCCCGTGACTATGTTAATGCAATGATGAAACCCACATCAAAGGTGCACTGGCAGTCGTGCAAGCCAGGTACAAAAGATAATGCCTGAGTGAGTGGGTCATTATCCTGGATTATCTTAATTAAATACCCAAGAAGAGGCAAGAACAGGTGTCATCTGAGTAATAGGGCTTTGAATTATGTGACGGGATGTTTATTTACAAGATTAATTTTATAAGTATAACGAGAAACAAATAAGTATAGTGGCACAAGAGCATAGTGTAGTGGCAGGTTCTAAAGTGTTGTGGGCTGAAACGATAGTGTAGCAGGACCGCTACAGTAAAAGGTCCTAGGGAGAACACTGGGATTTTAGCAAGCTATTGATAGACATCATCAGGGTAAACAGATCTGAACTTGAACTTTTGCAAAGAGAGACAACTGAAGGCTTCAGGCCAAAATTATGGAAAGAATGTTTGGATGGGACAGGAATGTTGACATTATAGCTATAATATTTAGAGAAAGTTTTGATTTCAAAATTCTTGTTTAAAAAAAAGGTGTAGTTCTGCTGAAGACTCTGAATCTAAAATGTCTTTTTCCTTTCATATTTAGTGGGGAGGGAAGTCGCCACTCAGACAACAGTGAAGACAGAACACCAACAGCGATGGCTCGGGCAGTCACTGTGCATCCTGACGCTATCAAATTTATGTATTATGCCTGATTCTCTGGTCTTGTCATCAGGTCACTTCAAGATGCTGAACAGTGTTACTGCAAAGATCTCACTTAATCTACAAGAGTATGAAATGCTTATATTGGCATAATGTGAATATATGGTTTCTCTAGCAAGTCGAAGACATGAATACAGTATCTTGTGTGGTATTTTATTATAGGCCCTTGGACAAAGTGAAACCTGTTCAAGAATTCTGGATTCTATGTTTCAGATATGAAAGTCAAACTAAGTGCTACATCAAAAACCCCTTTTTCCACAGGCGCAAAGATCATTTTGCCATATTTGTATAATTGCATCATAGATTGTAAATAATTATTTAATAATATTTGTGAGTTGCCATACTTGCATAATTTTTAGGATGCACAATTTTATCAAAGCCTCTGGTTTTTATCTGTATAATTCATACTGTAACAGATTGGGGGGTGAGGTATATGTGTAAGCTTATATAATTGTAATAATAAGTTTTAAAAATTCTTCAATTCAGAACCTTTTTATTTTTGACTGTGTAATTATGATAAAATGCTAATAAAAGGAAAAGACAATTAAAACATGAGTATATAAATATGTGTAATATACAGAGACTATTATATGCTGGCCTTCATAACCCCAATCTAATCATACAGCAAGAAATGGATGGTCTACAGTGCAGGTACATGTATTTTGTAAATAAACCTTGAATTCTTAGTGTGGCAGGAAAAAGTTGCTTATTTATTATATGGCACAATATTAGTTTTGCATTGAACCAGAATCAGTAGCAGTGAATTGAATTGATTCAGATTATTGTACTACAGATGCAGAGATGCTGCCAGGCCACGGGATAACGGGTTTCTTCCAATAATGATAGAGAGTCACGCAACTTTTAAAACCCAATGGGGGAAAGATCGCGCAAGTTATCTGTGCTTCCCGCGATTTCTCGTACCCAATGCGCGACTTTTTTATTTTTTGTTTTTTAATTAGGTTGATCAGATCGTCTTTCTTGACTTTTCCCCATGATCTCAGTTAATCCAATATCTATGGAGAAAATCGTTTTGAATACAAGCACCTTTATGATGGAGATCTGTTTGAGTATTGCAGAAACTATGGAAGTATTCCGATTGAATTGTTTCCTGGAGCAGTGTAGTAAATTGATCAATCGATTGAAATATCTAAAGCACGACAGTAGTGTGTTATGTTGAAACAAAATATAACTGATTTCTTTAGGAAACTCAACGAGATGGAAAGTGGAAAGATCATCTGTTAAGGATGAAACTAGGGAGGATGAAATATCTGATGGTTTGTTGCAAACTGAACATAGCCCAGAAAGCTGTGATGCAGAAATAACCAGCATGATGTCATTCACTACGGTTTAGGCCCTGCAGAAATTCTGATACATCGACAGAAATATCCAAGGAGCAACATGCGTGAATTGTGGAAAATTTTATTTTGGATACCTAAAAACCAGTTCCCGAATATATTTAGACTGATCATAATTGCAGCAGTTCTTGCCTTTACGAAAAACTGATTGTGAAAGGTGATTCAGTTCTCAAAGCAAAATTCACACTACTCGGAGAAATAGGGTAACCACAGACCTTTAAAACTCTATCACTGTAGTAAGAAAATGTCAGAATATCTGAGAACAAAACAAAGAAAAACAAAATCCTATACAGATATATATTTCGGATTAAATATTTGTTTCCCATTTTTTTTCTAAGATATTCTGACATTTTCCTACTACAGAGTTTCAAAGGCCTGTGGGCTAACATCTGAAACAATAAATAAACTAATGTCTATACAGATGTGTGTGTGGTCCAGTAAATTATTTTCAGTTTGCAAAGGCATATTTGAAGGGGAATGATAAGAAACAAAGAAGAATATTTACCAGCTGAGCAACAATTAGGTATGCAGCTACCTTATACATTTATTGTCAAAGAAGTGATACAAAATCATTAATGCTTGTTTTAAATTAGGTTTTTCTACACCTTATAATAATGTTGTCACCCATCATCTACCATTTGGCTTAGTTTACCCTCGCCCCCCTCCCCCGATGATCCCGCCTCTGAAGGTAGGTGTGGGAGACCTCCCCCTCTTACGAAAATTTCTAGCAGCATCTCTGCAGATGTCATTTCAGTCTCTATTTTGATAATAAAGAAATCAAATTTCATTGACTTTTCTTATTTTTATAACTATCTGTTAGCTTCTTAATGTGGTTTAGTATATGTGTTATTATAAATACCTCAAGACAATAATGTTTTTATTTGGTGGAGATCTGTATCTATGGACGCTATTACTGTTGACAGCTATCTGCCGACTTTCGAATTTCGCTCCTATTTATACTCTTCGGAAAATAGTCATGTGACATAATTCTGACTAAACATTGCTTGTCCGACACGCCGAACAGGTCGGGTTGTGCCGAACAGATACTCTACAAAAAGTGATGCAAACTGAGGGTTATCATACAATTTAATTAGCATTACTTGTCCGTTTGCACTCAAACAGTAGCAAATATATAAACATTTTGTATTATCTCTTGTCCGTCAAACATAAAATCCATTTAAGTCATAACCTAGGTCCCTAGGCATGGCTGAAGAGTAAACAAGTACTAGTGAACGCTGACACTTTGAAAATATATTGACTAGCTTAAAAAATGAAGAATACAATATTAAAAGTTCAAAACATGCTCATACTTACATAAAGAAGGCCAGCATTTACAATGAGCAAGTGAAATTAAATAAAAATGTGAAATGGGATAAATTTAGTGTGTGGAACCGGTCATGTGATCTAGCATCGGCCATCTTGGCTGCAGACGTATTTTGTAGTGTCAGCTGATGAAGTCGTCAAGCTATTCAAATGCTGATTTGGAATGGAAATTAGGTGTGATAAACATATTTCTGTGTTTGATAAATTCATATGAAGTAAGATTCTACAAGATTTTAAGAGTATCTAACGATGTGCAAGATCGAACTTGATGACAGAGCAGTTGCTACCCACATGACCGGCGATCACACTTGACACCCAACATGAAAAAGTGCATACAAATATCAGGGTAAGTCATGATCTCTATATTTCCAATCATGCTACAATGTTCAAATTCACTCTTTCAGCAGTATATAATCATTGACATGAACAAATTTAATTTACGACAAGGAAAAAGCACCCTCCCTACCCATCATATTAAAGCTATAGTGCCCCAAGTCTGTTACACCATCACCCCTGCTTAAAACAAAATTGATTCTCCTGAATCAAAACGAAACCCAAATTTAGAAAGAATTCTAATACCATTTTCAGTCAGATCAGTTTTATCAAAATGATATTAAATTTTTAGTTGATGCGCAAGGGAACTGACTTTATTCTTCTTAAAACTTTATCAGTGGATTGGTCTCTTCTAATCATTCATGTTTCGATCATTGCTAAAAATTCTTCATCTGCAATACTGCTCCCGTGTATGGCCAGTTGTCGAAGCCATTCATAGCTGTAGTATCTGGCTTTCCTTGGCACCATTTCACCCCCATACACGGCTTCTGCTGTTCCAGGAAGGGCAAGCATATTATACTTATCCAGGAGATAACTCCTCTCTTGTGCTGGGTTCATCCTTGCTCCCGCCCCTGTCTCGAGTGTCCTGGCGATGTATTCCCAGGACAGGAGCTTCTGGTCAGGTGTCATATTGGTCCATCCTTCAGTTGGCCAGTGGATGACAGTGGGCCCTTCCATGAACGTGAAACTCGTCTCCTTCTTCCAGTCCCGGCGAGCTGGGGCCAAAAGAGGCATACATCCGGTTTCCAGGATCACAAGAATTCGCTCTTTGGTGTCCGGACACTTCTTCAGATTATTACAGGTTGCACTGGGTGTCTTGGGTAAGGATGAACTTCTTACTGACAAGTCCAGGACACTTGGAGCTTCCTCAGCTAGCCTGGACATTTCTGGCAGTATGCACATGGCTGTTACTGGTGTATTCAGCTCCTGTGGTTTTGGCATTGCAGACACATGGCAAGGAGGTTTCTCAACTTCAACAACACGAGGTGGAGTAAAAACAGCTGATGTTTTTGCTGATACATGTGATGGAGTCTTTGTTCACCCCGATGACTTTAGCCTGCTTAAGTTTAAGTTCCCTGTCAGCATCTTCCAGGGTGGTCATTTTACAGGGAGGAGTCATAGGAGAAGTGTGACTCCTTGCATTTAATCTCCGAAGGAGAGTATCCAGCAATCTTGCGTTTGTTTCTACTTTCTTCACATCACACCTGTACCACAGGGTTCCATTTGTTGATACAGTGTATATTGTTATTCCTTCTCCAGTCATTTGAAAGGAATGCACCTCCAACTCGGTTTGGATCTCTGGCTGTGTTGGTGAGTAGGATTCACATCGGCGCTTTTTATACTCTAGCTCCTCTATCTCTTCTTCATAATCCGGAATGAATCTGGACTCGGACAGTGGTGTATCTGGTCGAATTTTAGGACTGGACTGCTGGCTTAGTGTTGAAGTTCGTCCAAGCATGGCATCCCACCCGGACTCCCAATCCTGTTGTCCCTTCGATGATTTTTTTACTACTCCTAGCCATCCTATTACTGCTGCTCTGGTTCTGATAGCCACAGCTGATTCCCATGCATTAGGGCTAATGACTTTCCTGTAGTTCTCGGGCTGCATCGCCAACGAGAAACCATTACTTTCACTAAAAAAATCTGACGTCAGAATCTTGAGGAGATAACTATGGCATCTCTCGATATGGTATTTGAGTTCTGTCATCCTCCGATAAGTGGTCTCCTCTCGGGTACATGGACAAATTACCCTCATGCAACTGTGGGGACTAGCTATAAGGTGGTTCTTTAGATCCCTGTTGCTGCTGAATGTCTCTGGGCAGATCCAACAAGCAAGTCTCACTGAAAAGGTTCCATTACCTGCGGGCATTTATAATTATCACTTGTGCCATGACAGTAAGTTAATCAACTAATAGTTATCTCCCATGCAAGTTGGTATAGCCATCCTTTAAAATTTCCTAACTTGTGATTTGAAGGCCCTCATTTTCGTAAAGCACCTGCTCAATACATCTAGATCTGAATAATTGGAACTTTAACAATATATCCTTCTTCGGATAACACAGTATTACAATGAGAACTGAGCATTCTTCTCAGCACATCATTTAATCAAGTCATCATCAGTTTTCTTAACAACAATGAAGGGGCCCTTCCAAGATGAATTAAGTTTCTTACAGACTCCAACTTTCCTGACTGGCTCGTGCACCCACACAGCCTGTCCTGTTTGTAAAAATCTCTTTTTGGCTAGTAAATCACAGTATTTCTTCTGATGTACTGTCCTTTGTTTCAGACATTTCCTGGCCATTTCATGAACCCATTCAAACTTCCTCCTTAGGTTACAAGTATACTCTCCACATTCTACAGTTGTATCTGTGCTGTTTGGCTGCCCAATTACTGCTTGTAGTGGCATGACAACTTCTCGTCCCAACGTCATCATATTTGGTGTCTGTGATGTGCTTGAGAGGAACGGTATGCAAGCATAACCTGTGGCAGTATTTTATTCCAACAGCTCTGTTTTGATTCACAGTACATGGTCAGCATCACTTCAAGTGTGTGATTGAATCTCTCCACATATCCATTTGACTTGGGCCTCATGCTTGTAGTTCTAGTTTTGTCAATATGAAAATATCGGCACATATCTTGAAAGACTTGAGACTCAACATTCTTCCCCTGATCTGAGTGTAGTTGCAATGGTGTTCCAAATCTACAGACAAAGTTGTTTACAAATGCTTCTGTGACGGTTATAGCCTCCAGATCTGGTATAGCAATGGCCTCTGTCAATTTAGTAAAACAATCGCAGACAACAAGTATGTACTTGTTTCCAAATCTTGTCTTTTGGAGCGGCCCAAGAATATCAATAGCTACTCTTTCAAAGGGTTCTCCAACAACATATTGTCCTAACACGGCTCTATTATTGCTACCTGAAGGTTTATGGGCAGCGCACCTGTCACATTTTCGACAGTATTCTTGTACATATACTTTCATGCCTGGCCAGTAGAATCCAGTCTTCAGTCCCTCCCGAGTTTTCTCAACTCCAAGGTGGGCTGCTGTTGGTATGTCGTGAAAATACTTCAGGACCTCTTGTTTCTTGGTTTTGGGGACAATGAGCTGAAATTTGATATCCCCATTGTCAAATTCCCATTTGCGATACAACATGCCTCCTTGTAGACATAGATGGTCCCACTGACTCCAGAGTGTTTTTAATGATGCTGCACTGCATGAGACATCTTCCCATTTCGGCCTATCTGTTCCTTCCTCCAGAGCAGACATTATCAATCCAATATTGGAATCCTTCAGTCGCTGATGCCTAATTTCATCTGGTTCCCATCCAGCAAGCCACAAGTCATTGTTCTTTAACTGCTCCAGTTTATCCTTTTGCTGACCTCTAGTAACGGTTCTGAGGGATTATCACCATCGCCTCTAACTGCCTTCTGTTCTATTGGACTAACAGCTTTTTGGCAACAAATCTCATCTTCAGACGTTGTATTCCCTTCTTGCTGTCTATGACAAACCTTACACGGGTTTCTCGATAATACGTCAGCATTTCTGTGTTTGTGTCCAGCTCTGTGAGTAACCTCCATGTCATATGTACCTAGCTCTTGCAGCCATCTTGCAACTTGTCCAGTTGGATTTTTCAAGTTTCGCATCCAGCTCACTGCTGCATTGTCGGTGCGAAGAAGGACTTTTTGAGCATACAAGTAGGAGTGGAAGCTCCTAACGGCTAACACAACTGCTAATAGCTCCTTCCGAGTGATACAGTATGAGACTTTGTGCTTGTTGAGGGACTTGCTCATGTAGGCGATAACTTTTTCTACGCCATCCTGTTCTTGCGATAGAACTGCCCCCACTGAAAGGTCACTGGCATCTGTATCCAGTATGAATTGTACTCCAGGCTTTGGATATGCTAAGATTGGAGGCGACATCAAAGCCTGTTTTAATCTGTTGAATGCTTTTTCACATTCTTCAGACCAAATGAACTTTTTGCCCTTTTCGCATATCTTATGCAATGGTTTTGCAATCTTGGCAAATCCTTTGACAACTCTCGTGTAGTACGAGGCTAGTCCAAGAAAACTCTTAATTTCTTTGGCATTCTGTGGAACTGGCCAATCCTTAACTGCAGCGATCTTGCCAGGATCTGTATGAACTCCATCCTCAGAGACAACATGTCCTAGGAACTTTACACTCTTCTGAAAGAAGATACATGTTGATGGCTTCTTCTTCAGGTTTGCATCTCGCAGACGGATAAATACATGTTCCAACCTTATGAGACTTTCATCAAAAGTCGACCCTGGGACCATAATATCATCCATGTACAGCAAGCATTCTTCCCATTGCAAACCTCTCAGGATAGTTTCCATCAGACGCTCAAATGTGGATGGACTGTTTGCTAAACCAAGTGGCATTACTGTGAATTGATACAGACCTTGACTAGTAGAGAAGGCAGTCTTCTCCTTATCTTCAGAGGCCATTTCAATTTGCCAAAATCCAGAATTAAGGTCCAAGCAGCTAAACCACTTTGAACCTGAAAGAGCATCTAGACACTCATCGACCCTGGGTAAAGGATACGCATCCTTCAGCGTTACGTCATTGAGTCTCCTGTATTCTACACAAAATCGGGTGGAGTTATCCTTCTTGGTGACCAACACTATGTTAGAACTCCATGCACTGTTTGAGGACTCAATGACTCCCTGATCTAGCATTCTCTTGATTTCAGTCTTCTCTATTTCTCTTTTCCCAATAGGCAATCTACGTGGAGGCTGACTTATAGGAGTTGCATTGGCTGTGTTGATGCGATGTTTTACGAGATCAGTCCTTCCAAGGTCATCAGATGACTTTGAGAAGACATCCTGATACTTTATCAGTAAAGATGCTAGACTCCTCTTTTCATTGTTGTTGAGGTGGATAGAGCTCATTTCCCATAAATCTTGCAGATGTTCTGGCAGTTGATCAGTTGCTGCTTTCCATTTATCCATAGATACTGCATTGCACTGGGTTACCTCTGGGTCTGAAGCATGATAACAGGACTCACATGTTCCGATTGTTGTCTTTGGGTATAGGATAACCTGTTCTGGGCCAAAGTTTAATACCTGTACTATTTGCTTCTCAGTCTTTGCATCTACAATCCCTCTTGTGAGTGCAATTTTCTTTTCCTGCCACAATTTTGGAGAGGTCTCGACAATTTCATTATCACTTATGTGTTCTGACCCCGGTATTGAAACTGATATCCACATTCGAGACTGAGGGGGTACTGTGATAGTCTCCTCCAATTCAACACCACACACCATATTGGCTTCTCCCCCTATGTAACACTGAATATCACTATAATCAGTGCAGAGGAGTAAATGTTTATAATCAATTCTGCTGACATGCTGCATCAAGAAATCTTGCCCTAAAATGGCATATGGGTCTATGTCAGAGACAAGGACATTCACTGTATAAACTGAGGAACCAAATGCCAGTGGCATATTGGAATACCTGTGCACTCTCAATTCATTGCCATTTATGTCAAGTAACTTCAGATGTATTTGCTCTAGTGGTGGTTTCTTATCATCTTCCATCATCAAATATTAATCATATGGAAGGATTGTAGAAGTAGAACCGCTGTCTATAAGGAAATGTACTGGCAATCCATAGAGGTCACCTTTCACAAAAAGACCAATGTCCCATTTTCCTGTTTTCTTCCCAATATGCCCCAAAAGTATAAAGTTTTCAGATATGTCACCTCCATTCTTTTGTTCGGCAGGCCGTTCCTTATCCATCAACTCCCGGCCTAACAGAGGTGACGGTCTGAAGTTTTCCTGTCCTCTTGCATTTCCTGCTCTTGGCTTGCATCCATGGTTTTGACTGGTAGTACTTGTCTGAGCTTGACATTTCTTATATATGGGACAATTCCTGAAAAAGTGATCTGGTGCACTGCATATGAAACATGTCTTGTTTCCAGCATTCTTACTCGAAGATTGATTTTGACTTTGTCGGGACAATCTGTTGTTTTCTAATCGTTCTAGTCTTCCAGTAAGCAATCTAAGAGACTCTTCAAATTTCATATCACTTTCTGTCTGTACTTTATTTAAATTCTTTTCTGGATCACCTTGACTGAAAACTCCTCTAACATTCGATTTTCTACCTTGGTCACCCATAATAGCCTCATATCTTTCAGTTATTTGAACTGACTGTGCAACGGTCTGACAGTCTCTGTCTATGCATCTGCATTTCATTTCAAGCGAAATACATTTATAAAGCTGGTTTAGAGCTAATGCTTCCTGAGCTCTTGAGTCAAGGTTGACATATGCCCTCTGTGACATCTGCCTTAAATCATATGCCAGTGTTGCAATTGCCTTACGGGATTCTAGTTGTGACAGCCATCTGCTTTGTTGTCTTGTACTGCCAAATCTTTGTCCCAGTTGTCGAACCAATGATTTTTAAGTCCTCTTTTCTTCTGTTGATAGGCTGATGTAAAATGTTCTTGCTGGTCCTCTCAGGCTTGCAGCCAAGGCTAGAACTTTTTCTGACTTTCTCCAATGCCCCAGTTCTGAGCAGATTTCAAAATGGGAAATATATTCCTCACAATCTTCAGTTCCATCATATGGTTCTGGCTTAATGCTAAATTGCTAAAAACACTGCTTGTTCTGCTATTTCTAGGTCCTCTAGCGGTAGGTCTTGCCTCATGCTCAGTTACATCTCCACCATCTTCATTATTATAGACTTCATCAGAGCTGTCTTGGGAAACTTCATTTCCTTCCGCATATATGTCTCCTTCGCCAATTTCTAATTGGTCTTCATCTTCTTGTCTGAATTCAATTTCTAGGTCTGTACTTTGTGCCATTTTTAAGACAAGGAACACTTAGATATCAGTTGGTATTTTGGCATTCTTTGGGACCTCTAGTAATTACGGGCAATTATTGAGCGCTGTTGATGTTACCACCACACTTCGAAAATGGACTTAGGTTCGATCCTGGATGTCACATAGAACTATGACATCCCACTGCTGACACCATTTGTAACAGATTGGGGGGTGGGGTATATGTGTAAGCTTATATAATTGTAATAATAAGTTTTAATAATTCTTCAATTCAGAACCTTTCTATTTTTGACTGTGTAATTATGATAAAATGCTAATAAAAGGAAAAGACCATTAAAACATGAGTATATAAATATGTGTAAGATATAGAGACTATTATATGCTGGCCTTCATAACCCCAATCTAATCATACAACAAGAAATGGATGGCCTACAGTGCAGGTATTTTGTAAATAAAACCTTGAATTCTTAGTGTGGGAGTAGATAGCTGCTTATTTTTAGTATGGCACCATATTAGTTTTGCATTAAACCGGAATCAGTAGCAGTGAATTGAATTGATTCAGATTATTGTACTACAGATGTCATTTCAGTCTCTATTTTGATAATAAAGAAATCAAATTTCGTTGACTTGTCTTATTTTTATAACTATCTATTAGCTTCTTAATGTGGTTTAGTATATGTGTTATTATATATACCTCAAGACAGTAATGTTTTTATTTGGTGGAGATCTGTATCTATGGACGCTATTACTGTTGACAGCTATCTGCCGACTTTCGAATTTCGCTCCTATTTATACTTTTCGGAAAATAGTCATGTGATGTAATTCTGACCAATCATTGCTTGTCCGGCACACCGAACAGGTCGGGTTGTGCCGAACAGATACTCTACAAAAAGTGATGCAAACTGAGGGTTATCAATCAATTTAATTAACATTACTTGTCCGTTTGCACTCAAACAGTAGCAAATATATAAACATTTTGTATTATCTCTTGTCCGTCAAACATTTAAGTCGTAACCTAGGTCCCTTGGCATGGCTGAAGAGTAAACAAGTACTAGTGAACGCTGACAACATTGAAAATATATTGACTAGCTTAAAAAATGAAGAATACAATATTAAAAGTTCAAAACATACTCATACTTATATAAAGAAGGCCAGCATTTACAATGAACAAGTGAAATTAAATAAAAATGTGGAATGGTATAAATTTAGTGTGTGGAACCGGTCATGGGATCTAGCGTCGGCCATCTTGGCTGCAGACGTATTTTGTAGTGTCAGCTGATGAAGTCATCAAACTATTCAAATGCTGATTTGGAATGGAAATTAGGTGTGATAAACATATTTCTGTGTTTGATAAATTCATATGAAGTAAGATTCTACAAGATTTTAAGAGTATCTAACGATGTGCAAGATCGAACTTGATGACAGAGCAGTTGCTACCCACATGACCGGCGATCACACTTGACACCCAAAATGAAAAAGTGTATACAAATATCAAGGTAAGTCATGATCTCTACATTTCCAATCATGCTACAATGTTCAAATTCACTCTTTCAGCAGTATATAATCATTGACATGAACAAATTTAATTTACGACAAGGAAAAACCACCCTCCCTACCCATCATATTAAAGCCATAGTGCCCCAAGTCTATTACAATACTATTTATGCACAAAAGGGTGCAATATTGCAATTGTTCTGTTTGTTTTTTGGGGGAAAGAATCCGATACTTTTATGGATGATGACATTTTTCTGCACCTCCAAAGATGTGATTGGTGGTACAGAATCTAGATACACCTCTCCCTCGATAACTCGCGCACAACGGGGTCCAAATACATAGACCGCACTATAAGCGAGGGCGCGAGTTACCGAGGAACCTCAAAAAAATTAAGGGGATGCCATCCCTGGTGGACATTGAGAAAACCGCAGGGGGGGGGGGGGTAACGCGACTAATGTAGTTGTTTGCTTTTCTATATAAATTACCTTTATTTTCAAGATACCGAACCTCTGAAAGATCGTTAACAACTTTAGTCCAAGCGGTTTCAACACACGTATATGCGAAAAATTGTGTATTATGTCACTGCTTTTTGTGGTTGTCGATTCACAACTTAACAAGATTCCTTTTTTCATAAACTAGGGTGATTTATTTCGTGAAACAACCGTCAACGTCGAAACTCGATTTATTTATTGTTATATTAATAAAATATGGATGCTGTGATTTCATATAGAGTAACAGTGAAACTTCTTCTCATCCTTGAGGAAATCCGTGAGTAGCGAGTTAGAAATTTTAAGTTCACTATAAACTCTGGAACTCACTTCTCCTAATGAACCGTATCTGTAAAACAAAGCTTTGTATTCAACAAGTACTCATTTGTTTTGGTTGCTTTCTATCTTTGATCACATTTGTGAATGAGTAGGCTAATTTAAGGTAGTTTAGTTATATTACTTACATAATAATATTTATAACAGTGTTCAATTGATCAAGTGAAATGAGTTGACCTGACAAACGGCCGTGACCGCTAGTTCTTACGCAGGCAGGATTTGCATGCCTTTTAACTTTTCTCTTAATCCACCCCCATTGTTTGATTTTAATACAAAGCAGGTATACTATTAATTGAGTGTAATAACACAACAAATACTTCCGCAAGTCGGAGATCAAATAAAACGATCAGCACTTAATTAGGTTCTCATGGAAACGCTTGCGGCGATAGCTGGGTTGGTTGAATTATATTTTTCACGTTTGAATACAAGAGGGCATATTGCATTTATGATGATTACACTGAAACCTAATTAAATTGACATGAGAAAATTAAAAGTCAGATTCATTCTTAATTATGCACACAAAGTTTTGCCATTTTCTTTAGGGATATAATTTGATGTGCTCAGTCATAAATTAAGATCAGAGCCCACAATGTCACACTTACGCATTTTCACAACATGAAATAACATCATAACATTATCCTTTGTGCTTAAAATTTCATTTGCATAACAACAAAGACTTCATGCTGCTGTTGGAATTAAATTGAATATTGCTACAGTGAGCCTTTTTTGTATGAACATGTAATGTTATGTATATCTGTTACAAATTAAAAGTTTTCAAAAAACATTAATCATGTAATGTGCTTCTTAAAAGCTGGAAAACTCATGTCATTAATGTAACAGGAATTTGACAAACTGCTTTGAGATCAGAGCACCAGTAACCAGTATTATGCAGAGATACCAATCATTCCTGATTTGTGGACTTATTTCACATATGTAGTAAAAAATTATGTGTTCTGAATATGTTAACAGAATTGGGAAAATCAGAATTTTATGGATCCAATTTTTAACAGGATTTTGTTGTTTTAATCTAGGTTGGAAGAAAATTACTACAGCACCAATAAGATAGACTGGTACATAGAATGTAGTTTCTTAGAGTAAAAAAACAGTATGTACTTAACAAGAAACTAGTCAATTAGACTGTAAATAGGTGAAAACTGGTGAAAGAGTTTAAGAGAAAAGTAAGATGCAGATATTTCATTAGGTATTTTTGGCATCCCAACATTTATAGACACAAAACTGTCAGGACAAAATTGGCAAGATTGCCATACATCACACATCATTGAACAGCTCTTGTTCAGTTACCATCTCAATAAACTGTTAGAAACTACTAAGATTGTTTTTATGTTATTTATTTTTGCATGTGCAGATTTTCTGATTTCTCAAACATGAAATAAAATAGGGTAAAATAAGACTTCATAATTCATGAGCCACTTAAGAGTTTACCAGGAGTACGGTAGTGTACAGTACTTACACAGTGCATATTGTGCTTACCATCACTTATATTTTTTATTCCTAAAAATATTAGATGCAGATTTTGCTTTATTCATCGTTTTTAACAAATCTCATTCTTCCAGATCACATTTTAGCTCTATGTGAATTGCTGTTTTATTTACTTTGTTTCACGCGCTAAGAATTTACCATTTTTCAGTGACATAAGCGGTCCTACAAAGTGATGTAATCTGTATGAAAAGACACATGATTAATGAATATTTATAAATATATTAGGCACATAGCCAGCATATATTCACATAACTGTCATATATTCATTAAAGAATGACAATAATATAGGTTAAAATTCTGAATATAGACTGACTAGATCATCATTGATCCATTTCAGTTTTGTGTTTCGGATTAACACAAAATTGTAATTTTCCACATTATTCGTTCCACTTTTGATTTTGGCAAGCCAGGTTTTTCAGTGGCTCCTTTTGATTATAATTGGTGGATGTTTTGTTTGGTTTTGTTTTCCAACAGAAATCCAGGCTAGTTAATGTTTTAAACCCTGAAACTGGCTTGGGTAAAGAGGGAATTTTGTATGAAGGCAATGCTGGTACCCCTTTGTTCTACAACATGAATCCTTTTATTTCCTTTTACTACATAATGTTAGCATGATTACCATAGCTGAGTAAACATGTACTTATTGAAGGCTGCTTACATCAAAGCAACTCCAACACGTTATTATTGCAATTATTGTCAAAGCATTATTTCTGGGACTTCTTTATCATATTTTAGAAACATTAATGAAGTTTAGTGCAGTGGTGCCTATGATTCAAAACCAAGAAATGTACTTCATTAAGTGCAAGTTAAAATCTTCAATGTACATGCGGTGAGGCCATGATGTAAACAAGGTCACTATAAATGTGAGCGATGAACCAGACACAATTTTCGTTGTTTTAATACTGGCACCACATTTTAACGAGTTAGGTAATGTAAAAGTGTGTGCATATGATAAACTCTTTCCTCAGGAAAATTAGGGATTTGTAAACAAAAACTCTTTCCTTGTCTGGAAGTTTTAAGACAAATGGAAATATAAAACTAAATATCCTTTTTTGATATATGCATATTATGAATATTCATGGCAATCAATGGTTGTGCCCTTGCTGCTGTGGAAGTGCTAGAAGAGCCACTGTTTTAAATTACAGTAACTTTAAATCTACATTCTGCAGGGGAAACAAATTTCTTAAATATTTGAGCACTTTTCCAACATCCCATGTGAATGCATACTTTGCTTGAGGTGGATTCATAATGAAAATACCTCTCATAAATCTTGTAATTAAAAGTGGTTTAAAACGCAAGTTCTGACCAAGTAATTGTAGAGTTTGTAACAGCATGGACTTGTGAGTGTTAACAACACTATATGATTTACCATGGGATACAAGATAACTCGGGTATGTCACAACTATTTCTTCAGATGCACTACAGAGATTTTTTTACCAACAAAACACCATATTTTCCACCTCCTCCATGCATGGTCATACTGCTTTTTGTGTGCCTTTTCCTCAGGAATTGCAGATGAGTTCAATAGCTTTCTCTGGAAGTCTTCTACTTTGGAGGTTTGCCCTGATACAACAATAACTTATCAACTTCAACTTTTCCTTTAGAGGATGAATCTCTCTGGAGTATGGAAATATAAGCAGGTCCTTGTGTCGAGGTAGCCTGGAAGGAATATCAACAATACAAGCCATAAGTAAAGGAAACCAGGGCTAAGATGGCCAATATGGAATTATCATAAGTGCTTTGTCAGCTTTGTCACTCGTGATCTTATTCACAATTTTTCCTATTAAGCAGAAAGGTGTAGAAATGTAAGGTCGAAATTCATGCCAGGAAAAGAAAAATCATAAAACTTAAATGCTTCTGGTTCTGGATTCCATGAAACAAATTTATCAATTTGAAAACCTAACATTGAAGCAAATAAATCAATGTCTGGTTGAAAAAGTGAGTGCAAAACCTACTAAAATTTCTCTTTTTAACATCCACTCAGTCGAGTCTGAAAAATTTCTAAATAGAAATTTGCAGAAGTATTATCAAGTCCTGGTAAGTAGATGGTTGAAATGTAAATATCTCTTTTGAGGCACCATTCCCAAATAGATTTTGAAAGATCATCCATTTCTTAAGATTGCATTCCACGCATATTATTAATGTATGACAATGCACATGAATTGTCTGTTTGAATACCAACATGTTTATTCATAACTTGGCTACAGAATTATCTCAAGGCATGGAAAATAGAAGTTCTAAATAATTGATGTGATAATTGGATTCTTCAACTGACCAACAGCCACCAACAGACTGATTGAATTCTGTTGAAACAGCAACCCACCTTGGTGTGGATGCATCTTTCTGGAGAAAACAATCAAACTGATTTGGGTCTGATACTATTATCATTACATTTTGGAATTTTCTTCAGACCACTATTTTAACTCGGCCTTGCTATTTTTGAACAGGATTATCTGTGCATCATAGTTCTGGTAATATGTAAGACCGAAAACTTTGTCTCTTTCCAAATAGCGATAATGCATTGGCCCTTCTGAAACTATTTGAAAAGCATTAACAAGTAAACCAAGAAATGATGCTAACTCTCTTATGTAAATGGATGTCTTGACCAACAACTGATTGGAAATGTTTATAATTTGTTTTACTTTTCCATCTATAAGGAAGATTCTGAACTGTACTGAATCAATAAGAAATCCAAAAAAGATAATTCTCTGAGACGGGATAAGGTGAGATTTCTCATAATTAATAGTAAACCATAGAGATGCTATCTTTTCCAGCATTAATTTTTTTTTCTAGGCATATTATGGGGCATATGTTCATGTTGATGGAGTCATCAATGTAGTAAGAGCTACGAATACCTAGTTTTCTTAACCACAATTTCAAAATGTTTGTGAAGACCCTTGGTGCACTGGAAATCCCAAAGGGTAAACAAACATTTCTAAAGTATTCTATTCCACTGAAATTTTAGATATTTTTGAAATTTGTTATGTATACACTGAAATATGTATCTTTTAGATCAATAGATGGGAAAAATAATTTTCCTGTATTAGTTCCAAAAGATAAGAAAAAGTTTCTTGTTTAAAATGTTCGTAGGTGACAAAATCATTCAAAGCCTTCAGATTTACGACTGGTCTGAATTTCCCATCAGGTTTAGGTACAATGAACAAATTTGAAATAAACTCTCCCTTTTCATTAAAAGAAGGTATAATAGCTCCTTTCCTTAGCATTTTGTCTACTTCATTTTGTACCAGAATCTGTTGTTCATCAGAAAAGTTGATGTCGTGCGGTAATCTGCTTTGATATGGAATTTTGTTAAATTCAATCATGTAACCCTCAACCATTTGTAAAATCCACATGTCAGATGTCAGCAACTTCCGTGCTCCAAGACATCTACTTATTTTTGCTACACATGAATTTACCTGTCAGTTACGTTGATTATCTCCCTGTTGAGATGTGCATTTTTCCCCTGCCACAAGTTGCATTCATTTGGCCATATTGTTTTGGGGTTATTGTATGGTTGGTATCTGTAGAATCCTCTCCCCCTGTATGGCCCTTGTCGGGTCCCCTCTATAGTAGCCCCTACCTCTGCCATTGAAATGAAAACATAATCATCTCGCCTAAGACAAAGTCCAGTCTCACATTTCTTTATTTCTTGGGCCACATGATCGCCAAAGAGATTAGAGGAGATGGGGGTGTTCAGATTGCACAGACTGGAATACGTCTTTTTCAAGTGGGGCCTAAACATATATCATCTGTGGAGAGAAATGTTATATTGAACTTTGGCCCATAAAGGTAATTGCATCCGAAATGTAGTCCTTAATCTCATGAGTAATGGACATTGGTGCTTTTACAAGAGCAGCAAGTTTAACAATAGGCATGATGGCGGCTGCAACCAAAAGTTGTGTGTCTCAAAAAATGCTTGTCAGCAGACTGTACCCTTCTGTTCCATTCTCACCAGATCTCTGGGTTAACTTTAGGGGGTCCCATTTTGTTGCAATTTTTGGGAATTTTATATTTTTCCTCAATTTCATCAGTTATACACTGTGATGTTGCTGCAGCATTAATCAGCTGTGCCAGAGACTCTTAAATTTTTTCCCCTAATTGGGGAACTTTAAGTTTAGGCAACTCCCATGCATCATCTATTAAATTTTGATCAGTGTCATGTAAAGAAGCAACTGCATTTTCATCACACCCTATATCAAAGAGAGCTTCATTCAGATTTCCTGCCACTGATTCATTTGAAACAACTCCAAGAGGAGTGTGCGATTTTGGTAGGGAGTTCTCAGTATTAACATGTTTTGTTCCCCGTCACAAATATCATTATCTGTGACAGCAGTATTATCACAAGTGTTTTCATGGTTAGGGTTTACACGCAATCATTCATGCAAAATTGCAATATTTTATGGGGTTAATTTATTCAAGTCAACTAAAATTTGCCCTGTCAACCTTTTTTCAGTCACTATACCCACCTTGCTTGTGGACGGGCCATCCACAACATAATTCTTGGAAGAATTATCTCCCTTAATGCACGTTTTTGCCGGTTTGACAACAGCTGACTTTGTCTTAGATGCATGTTTTGCCTTTTTTGGCACTGGTTTTTTCCCTTTACCAAATTTGGGAGTTTTCTTTCCTTTTCTCATCGAGGATACTTCCACATTTGTTCCAATATCATTAATATCGAAATCGGAAAACTCTGAAATCTCTGAGTCAGAAGGGGTGAGTGACAGGACGTTGTCCATGTTGCAGCCATAAACCTGTGTTAAATTGTAAAGTTTGGTCAATTTGACTTGAACAGCATTCATGGTCAGTTGCTTAATTAATATATACAAGGATGAATATATACTTACGACTTCACGTCTATCGCAAGTGAAAAGATGACTCCTGGAGGGTCAAAGAACTGGTTTTATATGACTGTCATGTGACTTTGTTTCTCAATAAAGAGTGCCTCTCAAGCAAGCGCCTGGTTGAAAATACTAATACATGTGAAGCCAAAGGTTTACGAAAAATAATGTAATTACTGGTGACTTTTGAAAAGTTTAATGCAGTAATGCATAAACTGACATTAGTAAACTAGAGCAAAAATGGGAGAAGTTACTGTTAATATGGTTACAACATTGTGCTAATGTACAATGCTTGTCATCGTCTGATGAAATTATACATATTTCAAATAGGTAGAAATGATAAGAAAACAGGAAATTTCAATATATTTGTTGATTTTTCAAACATTATATTAATTTATAACGTTTCCATCAGAAAATTTATAATAATGGTCTCTTAACAACTGCAAAGTCTTTTTTCTTAAAATTAATGTTATGATCAATAAAATATGCTGAGTGATCAGTCAAAAAAAGTCTAAGGTGTCCAAAGACTCATAGTATATGACAAAATTGCTATAATTTCATGTCCCAACACTTAAAGGTCATAAAAAAATTATTTAAAAAAATAATTAAGGGTGTCCGAAGACTTACCATCATTTTACGGCAGTATCTAATTTCACCACTGGGTATTATACATATAAACTGTAGAACATAAATTATATGTATCCACAAGAGTGAAATCTGCCCTATCATTAAAATTTTTGTTTGTAGTTTTTGACAAATATAAAGGCATTTTGTTACATATTTACGGTTTAAAATGACCTGAACCTTTTTAATCATTGCCACAATCTGTTTTGCAATAGTGAAAGGTGGCGGCAGAATCTTAAGGATCCAAAATTTTTCCCATAGAAATAATTTATTTTTATCTCTTACATTGTAAAGGCCCTTCCATTCAAATTGACTGTGTTAACTGTATCTATTTCATATCCAGCTGTGAAAAGCATAGACCAGGATCTGCTGTCATATAATGTCCCATCATTATACAGTAGTCCCTCCATATAACAGTGTTCATGGAAGCTATAAAATGGATACTGTGTTAATGCCACCCTATAATGGGTACATTACATAGAAGATAGATTTTTTATAGACTTTTGACTTTTGAAATTAAACATTTTTTTGATAAAAAACCATGTTAGCTTCATTAAGCAAATGTCACTTGTGGTAGAACCAATGAAAATTTGTATGCATTTTTGTACGTATATGAATAGATTACGTGATTAGATTTTTATGCTATTATAGCAATTTTTCAAATTATTCAAATTTTTGGGGGCTGACTTAGACTTTTTTGGGTTGCAGAGCAATCTATTAACAGCATTACACAGTGTGGGTATAAGTGTTTTATAAACACAATTTCAATTTTTTGTATTGTGATACCAGTATATGTGATACAAGTTGGTACATCATTTTTGTATTGTGATACCAGTGCATGTGATACAAGTTGGTCAAGTTGGCACATCAATTTTTGTATTGTGATGCCAGTACATATGATACAAGTTAGTACAGCAATTTTGGTTAAAGCAAAATTTAACATTTTATACCAACATAACATCCCCATCTTTAAGATTATAGGCAGAGGCCTGGCATTTTTAAACCAGCAAATGGTCTTGTATCCTAGAGTAGATGATTTGGACAATATTTGCTTTGTTTTTGTGTATAAATTATTTATATGAAAATTTTGGCATTCTCTTTTCTGCTGCTTTTTTGTCTCAACCTTTCCTGAAGTATATATGTCAAGAATTGTTACTTCTTCTTGCAGATTGTATAGATATAAAGTTAATAATTCAGTGGCTTTTCCAACGGTGGTAAAAGAAAGCTAGTATTAAATAGCTTAGATGCTAGACTTGTATTGCAATTCTTTGAAGATCTGGAACTCAGGATTGTTTTGTTCTGAAAAAAAGATTTCTTCCCATAATTTGCTCATCTAGTTGATGATTTAAAAAAAAGAATCATATCTGGCATGAGGGATCTCATTTTTGGCTCGTCTGGCCAAAGGCCACATGAGCTTATCGTATGGCCTTTCATTGTCTGTCATGTAGTGTCCACCTGTCAACATTTACTTGTGAACGATCTAGAGGCTTAACTTTTGATCAAGTTTCGATCAGATGTGATATATAAGCCTATATCATTAAGACCTCAGATGAGTTCATTTTTGATTGGCATCCTTGCATATTAATGAGGTGATCCTGCATTTGATTGGTTGAGTTTGTAAACACTAAAGAGGCCATATTTCTGATCAGAATCTTGTGAATGCAACTAGTCTCACAGTTTTAGTGGATTTGCCATGAAATTTTGTACATGTTATGTCCATCAACTGGAGATACAAATATTAACAAATCACTATGCTCTCACAATATTTGTTAGAGTTATTGCCCTTTTTGTCCAGCAGCAGAATACAGTGCAAGACAGAATCTTGTAAATGCAAGTTGTTTTGCCGTTTTTTATGGATAACTGACTGAATTTGAATTATAGACGTGTGCGACGAAATGGATAACTGTGAAACCTGGTATATATTATGGTAATCATTTTTACCCCGACCCTGGTTGAACATGTATAATCAAGGTAATTCTGACAAGCCATTGTTTGATGTTTAACATAACATTGCCGCAGGTGCACTAATCCCTTACGTAAGTATGCCGTGGATAGCCAGACTTGGGACCTGCTAGGCCGACAGAGAGACAATTATCACCTATGGGTGGAAACCCTTTGTCCAGATCAAAGGAAGTTGCCCGAAGACGTGGGAGTGTCTTAACTTTCTTCCCCGCAGACAGACAGCCGGGTTGAATTGACCGCTTAGGCGATTGGACAGGGTCACAGCGCCACCCCATCAAAATTGAGATAGGGGTGGGACCCGACTTTGGCGGGAATGAGATCCCCGCGCCTCCCAGCAAAGAGTTAGTTCGTCGTAACTTTCTAGAGAGAGAGTGCCAGAGTAAGACAGCGGAACTCCGATCAGCCATTCGTAATTGGTGGGAAATCTTAAGGCAGGAAATTCTAAGATAAACAGCTTCTATAAGGTCAGTGAGGTAGTTATTCGATCTCTGCTTAATGCGACTGCATTTTAACTGAAGAAATGTCGTATGTATACTTTATATTACTAGAATCGTAGTACGAAGAATTATTTTGTTATGTTAATATGTTTGCATATTTTGAAGAAATGAGTTGCTATTTGTAAAGAATTATATTGCTTGCTAGCCGTCGTAAGAGTTAATATTGTAATTCGCTACGTGGTTATTTTATAGTGGATTAGCACATTTGTTATGTGATTATAGATTTTGCCATTGTTGAATTGAATGGTAGCTTGGGAAATGGTCGCAGTGTGTAAAATTAGTATATGAATATTGAATATTTGTGTGCGCTTGTGGGAGCGTAATGCACAGACATGCGTCTGATTGTTGTAATATTGTAGTACAATGAGATTAAAAATATATGGGTATATACTGATGTAACGCAATGTATTGATGTCTGTAGGATTATTCGCTGATACCGTGTTATTATGCCATTGTGTACCCTGCAAGAAGTGTGTGGGAATTTTGATGTGTACGCATGCGTGGCCAAAACTGTAACAGCCTTATCTGATGATTAATTGTTGATTTAGTGTGAGATGAGGTTCGATCAAACATGTTAACGCCTTGTGGTTTTTCACAGGAAGCTTTGAGGGACAGATCAGTACAGTTGGTCCCATAGTCTCAGATAGAGAGACGGAGAAAGGAGAAATAGGAGAGAAGTCAGGAGACGTGGAAGTCTAAGAGGAAATTGGAAGAGAAGGAAGGAAGAGGAAGTGGGAGCGAAATTGGAGGAGATAGTCAAGAGGGACAAGGAGTCGAAGGAGGAGAAAGAAGGAAGGAAGGAATTAGCGGAAAGAATTAGATGAGTAGACACAAGGACAGGGGGAAAATCGAACTCACACTGTAAATCACGTGATGAATTAGGTTGTCACTTGGTCGAGGGAAAGATGAGTGATTGAGAGTTATCGTTTAAATTATCAAATTTATTAAATTGTTATTAACTGAATTTCATGTTCGTGTTCTCTATAATTTAACCGTCGGCATTGCTGACTGGGGGCTCAGAACTGTAAATCTATCACGTCACTAATTTAACTTCTAACCCACGAGCCAGGGTGGAATTCCTCATAATTTAATTAAAATATATTGGAAGAACCCCACCCCAACCAAGACAAACGTCACAAGGTGATCCTGCATTTGATTGGTTGAGTTTGTAAACACTAAAGAGGCCATATTTCTGATCAGAATCTTGTGAATGCAACTAGTCTCACAGTTTTAGTGGATTTGCCATGAAATTTTGTACATGTTATGTCCATCAACTGGAGATACAAATATTAACAAATCACTATTCTCTCACAATATTTGTTAGAGTTATTGCCCTTTTTGTCCAGCAGCAGAATTGTACTCGAACTATTTTCAGAAGAGTTTGCCCTTTTCCTAGCTCTACTGGTCATAGACCAGAAGAGCTTATGGAATGGTCTGTCCATTAGTAGAGGTTTGTTATTTCTCTTAAACTACATGGAGGATTGCCATGAATCTTTACACACACATTCATCCAATGAGCTAGTTGGTCCTAAATGAAAATGGTGCAACTCAGACATCCAGTTTGGCCACCACAGTGACCATCTTGAAAATCTTGTTATCGCTACTTCTCCTGAATGAATGGTCATATCACCACTGGGTTTTTCACTGAACGACTTCTCATGATGTCTAGTTGGTCCTAAATGAAAATGGTGCTGATCTGATGTCCAATATGGCCATCACAGTGGCCATCTTGAAAACCTTGTTATCACTACTCCTTGTGAACAAAAAGTAACATTATCATAGGTTTTCACCAGAAGACTTCTTATGACGCATTGGTCCAAAATGAAAATGGTGTTGATCTGATGACCAATATGGCCACCACAGCATCCGTCTTGAAAATATTGTTATCACTACTCCTCCTGAATGGATGGTCATATCAACATGGGTTTTTTATAAAACAACTTCTTATAATGTCTAATTGGTCCAAAAGGTGCCATTCATACATTCAGTATGCCTGCCACAGTGGCCATCTTGAAAATCTTATTATCACCATTTCTCCTGAATGAATGGTCATATCAGCTTGGGGTTTTCACTGAAAGATTGCTTATAATGTGTACTTGGTCATAAATGAAAATGGTGCCGATCTGACTGCTAATATGACTGCCATAATGGCCATCTTGAAAATCTTGTTGTCACTACTTCTCCTAGATGGGTGGTCATATCGACATTGTGCTGTCACCAAAAGACTTCTTATAATGTCTAGTTGGTACTAAATAAATGGTGCCAATGTAATATCAAATATGACCACCATGGCATCCATTTTGTAAATCTTGCTATCATTACTCCTCCAAAACAGAAAGTCACATCAACATGGGATTTTCACCAGAGGACTTATTATGATGCCTTGCTGGTCCGAAATAAAAATGGTGCCAAGCTAACACCCAGTATGTCCACCACAGCATTTAATTTGAAAAATCTTGTTATCGCAGAAGAATATCAAAGATGGTTTCAACAATCAGCAGTTAAAAGGAAGAAATGGTCTTATCTTGAATTCCTGGAAATTCTTTTCACCCAGGTGAACATCAGTTTCTTTGAGGGACTTTTGTTTTGACTATAGAATCATTTGCATCATGGGTTAATGATTGGGGGAGTTAGGGGTATATTTACATGATCAAATTGCTTGCCATTCCTCTAAGTTGTTTCTGTATCTTGTTACGGAATCATACCTCTTTTTCCTTTTTATAATGATTTATTTTATTAGTTTATGATCTCTGTTCTTAGTCTAAACTGCGGTTACCATATGAGTATACATACGACAAATTTTTGATCGATAAATGGTCACACGCTGGTAGTGTCACGTGATTTGTCTCGCGCTCATAACCTAGATTATGTGTACTTTTACTTCATTGAAAACAACATCATGTTGACTGTTAATTCTAGTCTAATATAGCATTCTTGAGAAAGAAATTGTGTTTACTGGAAGTAAATACATTCTATAGGCTTCCAAAGGCTTCGAATGCTGACAGGAACTACGTAGTGGGTTTATTTGATTCTGCGCACTTGGTAAAGTATAAATAGGAAATAATCCTGGAATTATCATTCTGTTACAGTTACAATAGAAGAGAGGTCACATTTGAGATTTATTGTCAGTTCAGTGTGGAATATATTTATATTTATTTGGAGATTCATCTATTATCAAATACAGTACATTTAGGAATTTAGTACTGTCTTCATCTGAATTATTATACAGTTCCGTGGAATTATCGGGAACATTTCTAATACTTGTGAGATTCCAGACTTACAAGGATTATTTTGGATTTACACATAACTTATCAACGTTAGCACATCAAAGGCTATTTCATTCGGAACACTACATCCGGATTATTTGGATTAACTTTCTAAAGTGAACTTTAAAACAATTTAGGACTTTTTAGGATATTCTATACTGTAAGTTATTTTGATTCTTTCACTTTGATTGTTTGTTGAACTATTTTAATACTTTTAAAATTTTAGGAAATTAAAGATTTGCATTTTAATCTTGAAAGCTTGTTTGTATCTTTTATCTTGTTACATTACCCCTAGAGTCGTAACAATCTCTAAGTTTTAAATATTTCTCACGAGCGTCAAGTAATCTCTCACGTCTTGAACTGATGAAAAGAGTAAAAATCTAGTGTATTTTTTATTAAAAAACTCCCTGAAAATCATAATCTAGTTTTTAATGTTGTTTCATGTAATAAACATGGAATAGTCAATTTTGCAGCTTATGTCAATTAGCTGAGTGGTGATGTACACTCATCAAGTTCAGATTTCATTGTAGTAAACAGTATTATATCTGTAGATCTAAAATTAGGATAGTGTTTGTTAATCAGTATATATTGGGCATCACCTGAGCACAGTAAGTATAAAAAATTAGAAACAACTGTTTTTCCAATTGTTTCGTCACTGCTATTTTATGTTTAAATTGAGAAAATCAGTTTTGACTTTATTCAGTTACGAAAAGTGTGGGCTGGAGGAGGGTAATCATTAAATTATCTGGCATGTTCACAGTTACATAACCTTTTTTACGATCATGTAAGATTGTGATCCTTTGTTATTAAAGACCTGATATTTTCATAGATACTCTCTTGGTTACCACAATATTTAAATATTTCTTCCATACGTCTTGTAGTTTGAATATTTCTTTCTTTGATGAGGTACTTCACAAACATATCATATTATCTAGTCCAGTGTTTGAATGTGTATTTATTCCCCACTACATTTCAAGAGTAGTTGTATGTTCACTTTCATTTCTGTCACATTATTATTATTTATTATTATTATTATTTTAAATCATTATTATTATTGTTATTACTGTATTTAGCTGTGTTTAATGTGCACCCAAATGTGAATATCATAATCCCATATATGTCATTGATTAATATGCCAGAAGATTAGTTTTACACTGCACGCATGAAATCATGTAAGTAGTAGAATGACCAGTCTAGACCTTGACCTTCTGACATTATAAGACAGCAGATCAGGGCATGGCTGTTATAAGAGTTGGGTGATACGGGTGACTGCTGGGGGGGGGGGAGGGCATTTCGTGGAGCATGTTCTTTTATTCTGTATTTTATCTGTATTTTACTTAAATAAATGTACACCTTTTTCATTAAAATACCTATGTTTAGTTATTATTCTCATGACTATTAATACATTTAAAAAATAATCAGTTTGCGGTGTTTTTTACGAGGGTTGGGCGTGCCCAAGGCGCCGCTTGCTCAGGGCGCTGTTTCGTCCAGCTTCAGGGCCTATGATGTCTGCATGAAATCATCTCAGTAGTAGAATGATCAGCATACACCTTGATCATCTGGTTCATTATAAAGACAGCAGTTCTGAGGCTATTATGTCTGGATGAAATCCTGTCAGGAGTAGAACTACTAGAATATACCTTGATCTTCTGGCTCATTATAAAGCAGCAGTTCAGAGCCTATCATGTCGGTATGAAATCAGGAGTAGAATGGCCAGCATAGACCTTGACCTTCTTGCTCAATATAAGGCAGCAGTTCAGGGTCTATGATGTCTCTATGAAATTATGTCAGGAGTAGAATGACCAGCTTAGACCTTGATCTTCTAGCAATGTAAGTGCACTTGTACAAAGGAATTTTGCCAAGACAGGGATTGCTAATTTTATATCCGCATGGTTTGTCCTTCACAAATAAATGAATCTTTGTGTGTTATATTGGTTGTCTCCCTTTCTATAGATTATTACCTATCCCTCGGATGTACTTTGCTGAACAATACTTCATTAAAACATATGAAATCTTTATTCATTTTTACCTGTTAATAGTTACGATATACCGGTATATATAAAAAAAACTTTATAGTTTTGCTTACTTTATACAAATACACTTTATATCAATTGATTGACAACTATTTCTTTAAAAACATTTTAACTCTGCAAGCTGCTGTTTTGACTTGATGCTGTATAGTTAAATATTTACTATGTGGATGCAATTCCATGCCAGAAAGGGAGGCAACTTGTACAGTACACATACAGGAAATTGACTATTTATCATGACAACTTTCAGTGACAGAAGTTGTGCATGTTTGTATTGTGTTCAGAACCATGTCATGTAATTTCCTATATCTATTATATATAAGTTGTGTCTTTGATGTGATTTCACATGCTACAACACAATTTAATCATCTTTTTTCTTATTCATTATCATTTTACAGTCATTCCTTATTCTGTTTATTGACCTTGTCCGATAAAATAAGGATCATAGATGTTTCATTGTCTCTTGTTTTGAGGTTGAAAAATATGTTGTTTTGATCTGTTATTCCCACATCCATACATACATGTATTAGATATAATATCACTTTTTTTAATACATTTTCCCATGCAAATTAATGCCCCCCCCCCCTCCTTGTATTTATCAGTTGATCTGGCTAAAAGTGAATTCATGGTATTTCCATCAACAATTGCTGTGTAATGGGTAGGACTGACCATGATAGCTCAGATAGCTCAAGTGGTAGAGCACCTGTCTTGAGTTTGGGAGGTCCCACGTTCAAGCCCTGGTCCAGCTATACATTTTTCCTTGTTACAGCTGCTTTCAACTTCTACTTAAATATCACTGGACCAGCTTCATCCAAACTTTTGTGCTAATGATACTGAATTGCCATCAAATACGACTGCAATTAAAAAAATTTTAAAACTTTGAAATGACTTGTTCTCAAATACTGCTCAACATGATGTAACCAATATTGACAGAAAGCATCCTGGCATTAAGGTCTATAGCATTTGTACAAATGATGCCAATCAGCCATCAAATATGATTGCTAATACCAAAAACAGAAAAAAAAAAGAAAAATACCCCAAAAAATACAACCAAATGTTATTTTTTAATATTGTAGCAAAAATACTAGAAATAGAAACAGATTTGAAAAGAATTAAACAATATCTACAAAAAAAGACAGTCAACAGAATTTGACCATATTTGAGAGAAAGCATAAATGATGCTGATCTGTAATCAGATATGGTTGCCGTTACTGAAATTATGAATGAAGATGCAAAGAAATAAAAAAGTTGAAATTGTTGCTTTTATAACATATGGATTGAATAGCATTGGAGAAGATTCTACAGAAAGCATACAACTGACAGAAATTTCTTGCTTTTTTAATGGAGAAGTCAAAATAATTCTAAGTACCATATTTGTCCAATGACAAGCTCATACTTTATAATAAGCCCATTACCTCTTTTACAAAATGTTAGTAAGTAGTTTTATTCAAAATGTCCTTGCCTAATAATAACCCCACCCTCAACTTTCTGAATATTTTACTAAGCTGGCCAAGCAGAACTGATAACGGTTGAAATACTGGATGATTATATTTTTAGATCAGGGTGATTGTTGCATTAAAATAGTCTCACTTTTTGTTTTCATGCACAGACTCCCCTTTTGTTTTCTTGCACAGAGTCAGTTTGTAGTTAAATCTATGGAACAATTTAAAGATCCAGTATTTATTGAACAAAACTTTGGCTTAAATGTAGGGGAAAAAAGAATGTATGGATACTTATCCATGAGGGTTTTTTCCCTCATATCCACAAAAGACAAAAATTCATGTTGGGTAGTTATTATAGAATAAAGATGAATGCTTTGTGTTTAGGGCATTTTCCACACAAGGATTGACACTTTTTCAAGTGATTGAATGTACAAATTTAAAATTCAGACAAGAAATTCAGCAATCAAGTTGTTCAGTGAAGAATATTTATTCATGTAAATAGTAGAGTTTTAGGACAATTTGATGTATTTATTAATACATGTATAATACACATACACATCTAGCTACTAAGAAAAGTGTACACCATTATCTGCTGTTGTGTTATGTACCATAAGATCAGGGTGTATGCTTAATTGGAATCATAATTACAACATTGAGCATCGACCCTGATCAGGTAGTGTATGATGTGACAGCAGTTGGGTATCGGCAAAATTGTATTGATATTCAGCCCACATATTGTCCACCTTGTCATGACCATTTACACCTCAGTGAGTTCATTTATCACTATTATCCAACTGCTATTTTTTTTCTTCAACATTGTAAATTCCCATCACTGTAATTATAAAGTTTCATCAAATCCATTTTTGTAAGTTCTTAAGTTACATATGTCCATATATCCATTTTTTTATCAAATCAATTAATTTCATATTGTTTTGTATCATTGTTAGTATTTTCATGATGGTACATGTAACATCGATATGTGATGTAAGATCTACATAAGACCAAACATTTTATTTTTTTAAAACTACTGACAAGTAGGTAATTCATTTTATGCAGGTCTCCTTATGAATCAGGCCTTCATAGAAACTCTGTGCATTGGAAGAATTTGTGCATATTTTGACCAGCAGTTTATGAACACTGAATTTACTCCTGTTTAGCATGCAACTAAGAAAAGTGTAGACTTAGGCTTACTGTCCCATAATGCAATAGTAAGGGTCCATTGCTAGTTCAGCTTTCATTGCTATGCAGTGGAAAGCCAAACTGCGGTCTGGGGAAAAACAAGAAATTAAAATGAGGTACCCCAAATTCACTAATTTAAGGTAAACAAAATTACAGTTTATATTAATTGGGCTGTTGTAGCATTAATTTATTTGTGTATTATCATAATGTTATTTTTGATGTTATGAACATTATAACATCTTAATTTTGATGATGATAACAGCTTCTCAAAGGATGTTATCAAAAATATCCATTTAATGTAAGCAATCTTGAAGGTAGTGTGGTTTTTACCTTCTTTTCCCAGACTGATATCTGTAAATACTCTCTGCAGGTACAGTCAGGAAAGACTAATATTGCACCAGTAGATCAGAGTATACATTATTGGTTCTACTTATTAATTTGAACAAACAACATAGATCCAGAGCTTTGAATTGTAGGTAGCAACAGATCTGTACCATATTTATTCATTTATAAGACCCATCCTGCTGCAAACAGCATTGACTCAGATATGCTGGCACATTATGCAATATCATATCAAAGTTTACACTGTCACTTGTAACAATAAGTAGAAAGAACAGCATAGATATGGATCTGGTGGTACATTATGTGATGGCTTATCAAGGTTATTTCAAAATAGAAAGAATAGCATAGACCCTGATATGCCTGCACATTATGTGATAGCTTGTCAAGGTTTACACTGTTCACATTTCTTTCAAAGTAGAAAGAATAGCATAAACATAGATCTGCTGGCACTTCATATGATGGTTTATATAGTTTACATTGTTCACTTGTATTAATAAGTAGAAAGAATAACATACATCCATATCTGCCTGCACATTATGTGATATCTTATCAAGGTTTAAACTGATCACTTGTAATAATAAGTACAAAAAAATTGCACATAGCATAGACCCAGGTCTGCTGGCACTTTATGTCATGGCTTGTAATGTTTACATTGTTCACACTTCTAATAATACGTAAAATAAAATATACCAAAGACCCAGATATGCTGGCACTTTGTGTCATGGCTTGTAAAGTTTACATTTTTCACACTTGTATTAATTAGTAGAAAGAATATCATGAAGCCAGAATTGTGTGTACATTACGTGATCATAGGTCAGCTTTTTTACACTGTTCATTTGTAATAAACAAGTAGAAAGAACAGCAAAGACCCAGATCTAATGGCACTTGATGTGATGATGGATCTGGGTCTCAGCTGTTTGCAGTTGGTTATATGCTATACATGGGTAAATATACTATACTGCATTTCCTCAGGAGGAATTACAGTTAGCATACCTCGAGCTCTCTAGTATTCAATACACAAGACTTGTACTGTGTTCAAATACTGTTTTATTCATAGCTGAGAACCCTCATCAACTAGGTACAAAGTTTTTTTTTAAATTAAAATACAACTATTAATAATTATGAAAATTATTATGTATACATTAAAAAGAAATGTATCTGTATTATTTATATAATCAACATATATAAAAAATAAATGTCTGTTATGTCTTTCCATACTTTTTAACTTCACAATCAAGTATGCACCAATTAACATATCTACCGTGATGCTCTAGTTTAAAGAAGGTCAATTAAAGATAATTTACAAAATTACTCACACTGTGGTGGGCTGCAGATTTAATGAAATGAGCCGTGAAAGTATGTTTACATTTCTGCCTTAATGTATTACAAATGGAAAAAGGAAACTGATTTTTAAGAAGAGTTCACAAAAATAAATCTCACAGGGCTTCAATATGGAACTGTTCAAATGGTGACAGCACAAATACAAAACAAGTTTGATTTTACAGTTGTGTATATATATATATATATATATATATATATATATATATATATATATATATATATATATATATATATATATATATATATATAGACATAGCACATAATGTCAGAATATATTCTTGTACATTCATATCTTTTTAAATGAATAAATATATCCATATTTCAGTTTGTTGGTTCAAGAAAGATAAATATTTTATGTATGGCTGTGAATTTGTTTATGAGGCTGAAATGATGAATGAAATAAATGTAAAAAATATCAAGTTTACTTTTAATTTTATTCCCCATTTTTAGTGATATGCATTCTTGATTGAATCACCATTTACTCATGGGGCCTCGGGTGGCCAAGTGGTGTAAGGTGCTTGCCGTTACAGATCACTGACATCTCACCTCTGTCCTCGTGAGTTAGAGTCTTGGGCTCGGTCAACGTGGGTATGTGAGAAAGCTTGCCAGTAGCTTCCCGTGGGTCGGTGGTTCTTCCTGGGGTTTTCTCAGGTTCTTCATCCACCAGATATACTGGCCGCCAAGTATAGCCTGTCATGTGCTGAAAAATGGCGTTAAACCCATAACAACCAACCATTACTCATAAGAATAGATTCTTTGTAGTAAAAAGAAAGTCACAGTTGTTTTTCCTGCTAATGTTGTAAAGTAGGTATCACTTTTCAGGCTACAGTTTTGCCACAAAAAACAATTTTAAAATCCTGTGTTCTCATTTTGTTTTAGCTCTACTGGTCGTAGACCAGAAGAGCTTATGGTGTGGTCTGTTGTTCGTTATCTGTCGTCTGTCCGTGTGTTAGTTTGGTATCGCTACTCCTCCCAAACTACTTGCAGGATTGCCGTGAAACTTTACACACACATTCATCCGATGGTCTAGTTGCTCCTAAAAGAAAATGTTAACACTCAGACATCTAATATGGCCACCACAGTGGCCATCTTGAAAATCTTGCTAGTGCTACTCTTGAATGGATGGTCATATCAACATGGGGTTTTCACTAAAAGACTTCATATAATGTAAAGTTAATCATAAATGAAAATGGGACTGATCTGATGTCCCAAATAGCCACAACAGTGGCATACAGCCACATTCATTTTACTTCTTTTGTAATGTCAATTTCTATTTGAAAAGAAAATAAAGTATTCAGTCTTCAGCTCAAAACTTGTGATCTCCAGACTAGTTTTAATCAAAAGTAACATTTATTTTAACTTCCATTCAAAACACTGGTAATTGTATCTAAGGAGTCCAATTTCTTTCCATCAAAACATACTGTATGCATGGAATTAAATGTTAATAATATACCATGTTGGTGTTCTTGAATGTTCAGTTGTCAAACCCCATAAATTTAGTTTATAAAAGTAACAATATTTTGTCTGCTTTGTACAGAGAGAGAGAGAGAGAGTAAAATTTTTAATATCTGAACTCAGTTTAACAAATGTTGTTGCCATATCAACAAGAAATCGACAAAATAATACAGATGAATCTGCAGCCAGAAGTGTAAAGCATCTGAATATAATTGGTGCCAACATATTCATTTTAGAATATGTCTAAATTGGAACACTTTTAGAATATGTCTAAATTGGAACACTTTTTTTGCTTAGTTTTGTATTTCATTCCAATAGTAAACAAAGGAAAGAAGCCTGATTATGGATTGTAGTTATTTTTCCTTAGCATAGACATGATGAATGTTTTAACAAATGCACCATAAAAGATTAAACTTTATTAGCCTTCCATAAGAAAATGACAAATTTAAGGATTTTTCATGTTAATTTAAAGGCATATTTTAGTGAGACGTTTGTATAAAAAAATATTTATTGTAGCAATCACCAGTTGTTGCAAAAGCAATGGAATGCTAATGCAATTCAACTCTTACTGATAATTGTATCAATTTTTTTTATTTGTTTTATTAAAGAAAAAGAAGCATGCTGTTTGTTTTGTTTTTTTTTTGTTTTTTTGTTTTTTTTGGGGGGGGGGGTTGTTGTTGTTTATTTACAATTTTCATTTAAAAATAAAATAAAATAAATGCTTTATTATTTACATATCTGAAAATTACATTTTGTCCTGTACAGATTTAATTTTTTTTTAATTATTCAATGCATATGTTTTGGATCCTGTTGGTGATGATTAAACTAATAAAACTAGAAGCTCTAACATTCATTGATGAGTCTGATGATGACATAGAGTCACTAGTGCAATCAACTATTTCTTTCCCCAAGTCAAGTCACTAGTACAATCAACTATTTCTTTCCCCAAGTCAAGTCACTAGTACAATCAACTATTTCTTTCCCCAAGTCAAGTCACTAGTACAATCAACTATTTCTTTCCTGAGTCAAGTCAGTTAGTTGTATTTTTCCTCAGTGTATGTATCGTAATAACTGTTATAAAATGTTCTTAAATTCCAAATACATCATACAAGGCAACACTGCGCATTACAAGAAACTAAACAAACATAAGTAAATGCAAATTTAGATAGAGGATGCAATAAGACATAGATATAAATATTGAACAATGATTTGATAGGGGTATCCTAAATCCAATTGTACATAGAGGATGCATTAAGACTTGCATATGATTATTTAACAATGACTTGAGGTATAGGAAGGAGTAAAACTACTTAACACTACTTAGTTGTCATGTAAAACTTTTTTTTCTCATTACATATTTTGTTTAAAAGTCCTTTTATACCGAGGTATTTGCATAAATGTAGAAACATTTAAACGTTTTGATGATTTATGGAGTTAATACAATTTGACTATAGATCATTAGTTGATAGTTAAGATGCATTAAAAATTATCCTGCATCATTTTAATATAGAAGTGAAAACTTTTAAAGCAGTGACACTTCAAAAACAAATCTTGTAATGTTGTTAAACATTTGAAGTACTTTTCAAAATACAGAAAAATATGTATCACGAAACAATAGATGATATACCATGATTTTATAGATAGTTTATTCAAAATGCGTTGTGCTGCGACATGTTAGATATTAGTATTAAATTTGTCTCCGACATTCTGTTAAATTTAATACTAATACTTATTTTATCTGTACATATATGGAAGGAGATTCCAAAAGTCCTATATTTATTATGGTTGTTTAAATTGCCTCATGAGACATGTTGTATCCAAAACCCACGTGATACTTGCACAGTCCGCCACTGAAATCGATTGTGAGAAAACCATACAGGTCATGGGTGAGATACATATTCCGAAACTCATTCCACAAGTGGTCTACCACACACCAAGTCCAATTAATGTTTGCAAAACCATGCACGTCACCACCATGAAATATCATTATGCTACAGTCGTCCAGGATCACTTTAGGTATGTGCACATATCATTGTGTCACATAGATCATGTCTGTTTTTCTGTTTCGGCCTTGGAAAAATATTCACCCTTAGGTTGTTTTTGTGTTCAAGCATCACATCGTATACAACAAGATTAGTATGCTCCGGATCAAGATCATCAATCGCGGGAGCTTCGTCGATCATGAAAAAGAACTAAATAGTGGCACTTCTCATCCTCTTTGATAATGCAAGTGCTTCTCTGAATCAGATTAAACAACAGTTGGGTTTTCCCAGATTTAGCTGGGCCAATGATTAGTGCGCAAACTGAGTTTGGAAACGTGTCACCATGCTTGGGTGGTCTAGGCTTTGCCTGCAGAGAGAAGTCAATGATGGTGGAATCAAATTCTCCTTTTTGTGATACCATGTTGAATGTCAATTATTGTCTAACTCAGTCATGCCTTCATATCGTGTGCGATGCTGCATGAAAACTTGTACCGCATATCCAACTCATGTTCAAAGACATAATAATAAAGCCGCAATCTCGGCAACTTGTGTCCGATGTAGAGCAAAGAAGTTCACGTTTGTGGGACCTTTCAGGTCCATCTGCCATAGATTCGCTGCTGCATTAACAAAGCTACCCGGGACACCGTGGAGCAAACGTCCTGGCGCAAAACTTATCTGGCTTCCTCCAGGACCTAGATACAATTATTGTTGGACACAGTTGGATATACAACTAGACTCTAACAATCGACCGAAGCCTGGAGAAGAACCTGTAAACCGTGTCTATCTTGCATGTTACCGACATGATTTTGCTTATAAAGAATCAATTGATATCCGTGTCCGTCAATGTGCTGATGTGGATCTCATCCATGAATTGAACGCGATCAGTCCTACACTCAGAGAAAGAATCTCCAGATGGATCATCAAAGGAGGAATGAAGGCCATGATTCTCATTGGAGGCGGACAAAGTCCACTTATTGGAGGTAAAACAGTCATATAACATGGATAAGATGTACTACAGTCCGTTCGGGTATTGGAAGGTTGAAGCTGCCATTTAAAAGTTAGCAAGCCTGGCAAAAGTTACACACTGGATTGCTCGCCCATGGTTGACCAAACAAGCGTTGTGGCAGATTTACCTACCCGCGCCAAGGAATATTTCCCGTGGATGGTTTGATGTGAGAATCCTCAACAAAGTTCACCAGGCTGATCTTTCGTTTCTTCCATACGATCGGGTACGCAGCTGTACATACAAGTATGTGTTAACTATTGTAGATGTTGCCAGCAGGTGCAAGGTAGCTGAGTCGTTGACGTCCAAAGATTCAGCGAGTGTCGCAGGCGCACTTAAACGTATCTACGCACGTTCACCACTAACATGACCACGACTTTCACAAGTGAACCCGGACAAAGAATTTCTCGGAGCAATTGTTGCATTATTGGTAAAATATAAGGTGCAGGTTCATGTTGGACATGTCAATACACATCGCTACCAAGTTATCGTGGAACGATTTAACCATCGTATACATTTTTCCACATCTATGTGTGTGTGCTCCACCCATTCAAACCCACCAACAGCACAGGCTGCATCATTGCCACCCATACAGGTCATTGGTACCAAGATACATGATGTAACTTTTGGGGGACACGGGATGGTATCCGTCGACGCCTGTGTTTATAGCACGCTTATCGTTGGCTCGCTATTGAAATCTCGCCACGGATTCCTCTTTCAACAAACAGATGCTGATCAATGTCCATCAGCAACACCAGCTCAAACTTTGGTTTTGATAAAAGCGCATCCTAGGCCTTCCCGAGGAACAAAAGTAGTGCGCGGGGTTGAGCTTGTACACGCGCATGGCTGTATCACGGAACGTCTCAAAGACATCCGCGAGCAGAAGCATATCTGTTCTCAAATGCAGATCATGATAGTCGCCAAGGCTTTGACAACCAAACGTGGACCAGACATTGTTCGAGTGCAGTCGTTGGCGGAAATGCCTTTGCGAGACAACGACGAATGGAATGCCTCAATCGGTGGCAATTGAGTTTCTGAAAACTTGTTCCAGTCGCTCATGTACTCGTATGGATATATTCCTTTACGAGTGAGTAAGGTAAACGTTCCATCGTTGGCACCACCGTATAAACGTGTGCATTCGCTGCAAGGTTGCTCACAAATTTGTCCAGGCTGGAATTGAGAAACTGCAGCAAGTCAATCAACTGCAGTTGCCCCAGTCTAAACGTCATGTATTTTTCGATATTGTTGGGGATTACGCTTATTGGTGCATTCGTTGCTGGGGAAACTCCTTGCATTATCAAATGCCCATCATACCCATGCGTGTTATGAAGTACAACTGGATTTTTTGTTTTACCTGGATAAATCCTCAGCTGCAGATTACATGCGCAATGCGCTGCTCCCCTGTATGCGCCAGTGATCACGAACTTTGGAGCTTTCAGTCCCAAAGGGACCATCACAGATCCAACGATGAGTGACCGCGGAAAACCTGCGCGTGTCTTCGCGGGTTATAATCCACAAGGAACACAGTGACGAAATAAAGCTGAATGGAATAACACATGTACATAAGCATAAATAATAATTGGGAGCAAAGATGAAATATAAATATGCCTATTTAGTATCTAAACTAGAACTGGTTTTCACATCAGAGTTCACAATTTTAGCAGATTTCAATACTCAGCATATTTCAATAATGAGTGATGGTTGTTAAATGTTTAAAAGCGGACAGGTCTAAACTGCGGCCAAACGTGCGGCTAAATAAACTGCGGCCCATCGCGGCCATCTATGGCCCATAATGTGTAACTGGCTAATTTTTGGTACCTTTTGGGATTACTTGAAACTACAAATTAGTGGCTTAATATTTTATTACCGTTCAGATTATTATGCAGATTTTCTTTCATTAATCATGATTGAAAAAAGATCAAAACAACAGTAAACCGCTGATTTATGTATGGATGCCAGGTTCCTCCGGTCATTTCACGTTATGCTCTGTGAATGACTGCCAACAACTCCTGCATTTACTTCACTATACTGTACCCCATCCTTCTCCGCACTATACTACGTTACGAAAACACTACAACAGAACTCATTTTACGACGTTAGCAACACTTTTGACAAATTGTAACAGTGCACACATTTGTATTACCTTTAACGGACGCAGCGTTGTCTTCCATAAAACAGGTGATATACTATTTACAGTAGTCCCTTAAACACTAAAGGAAACAACTAACACGGCGAATCATCATTGGTAATTATAATTTATCTCGTCCAACAGATGTAATGAATATTTTAAAGTTATCACAGAAAATGAATTTTAATATGCACAGTATAAGTACAACTACCTATCACTCAATGAATGTGAACATATGCAGCCGCATGTACATGCATATATCAACGGATGTCATGTTTTAATGTTTAGATTAAAACAAAACATACACTGGTATGGTGATAAATAATGCACACTGCATTTATCACTCAGTTTTTACAGAAATCAAAGTTCAAACACTAACCATTTTACAAAATTCGTGTCACGAAAACAGCAGAAATATTCTCACACTCTCAAAGAAATAAAGGCGTGGTAATGGTATTTAACATTTAATAATAAGTATATAAGCAAACACGAAAGGATGGTAATATTGTAAGTTGTAACATTATCTCAACGCAGCTGTGTAATTTGCTCCTTAATGCAAACTTTGTGCTCGAATTCATGAGCGGGTCTGTTCATTTGCAAGAATTACACAGCCAAGTCTCGCTGTCATTAAATGATTCCTTGATGCATATTTTATGATACCACTGTATTTTACATTTTTAACCTAATGAATAGTATGTAGAAGTATCCAAGATTTACCCACATTTTCTATATGCTGTAATATGTTTGTAATATAAATGAAAAGAATAATTGTGACTCGTTAACTTCGCCGTATTATTAAAAGACTATCTGAACTTCAAAATATATAAAAAACGCTGCCAGAATTCTTCAGACCTTTACAATAGTGAAGACAACAAACAGTAAGAAAAGTTACTTACCTTAGCAGAGGATATTAATTCCTGTTTCAATAAGTTGTCTACCCTATAGCCACTAAAACAAAGTGACACAATGTCACTATCACTCAAGTATTCACTAAAATACTTAGTCTGAGAATGACCTAATATGATTGCCATTATAACAAGTCATAAGTGCACAAGTCTCTGAAAGTCAGTTTCTATAGATAAATCACCACTGAATGTGGCAGCGAAATGATTTTCTCTGGAAAAGGTGCCGTTTTTATAGTATACAATAACTTTTGATTGGTCACCAACTACTTTTCTTAAGAACAAATCAGACTGGCCAGTTATGTTTGTTTGAATTTAATATAATTGCATATTTCTGCACATCATCAGTAATACAAACCGCTAATAGACCTTGTTTGTTTCTTTCTTTCCAATTCTCTGATCCTTCCCGAAATCGTGAAAAGTAACTAATTAGGCCTTGAATTTTCATCAGTCCGATCAAACTGCGTGTCGGCATGGAATAGTCTTTTATTAAGCAAAACCTCTAAACAACGCCGACAAAAAGAAATTCATACCGCTAATAGACGATGTTTTTTCAATTCACTAATAAAAGAATGCAGTTAATTAGGCCGTTTTTTTAAAATAATAATAATAATGACTTAATAGAGCGCTTATTTTTTAAAAAATCTCTAAGCACTTTACAACATAACGTTAGCACATAATGGCATTAAAAAAACAGTTTCCATACAGACAACATTGAAAAACATGAAAATATTCCACAAACAATACAAAGACAAATGAATTATTACACACAAAAGAACATGAATTTACAATACAGTTTCAATCTAACACTAATGACCAATGGTTGAAGGACATGTTTATTCCTGCTGATGGAAAAGATGTATCTTGAGAACATTCTTGAATGTGATCGTGGTCTCTTTGTGTCTGAGATCAAGAGGCAGTTCATTCTAAAATGTCATGGAATCGTCTTTTATTAACAAAGTCCCTAATCATCGCCGAATTTATATATTTTTTACTGCTATCGCAATAATCCTCATGACAAATGAAACGAAAGATTAGTAACCCGTTTTATTAAACTTTTCTTTTACTAGCTCTCATTACACTAATCATTCATTAAGTTTATATAATAATAAATACATTCATGACTAATAGTAAAGAAAACTGGAAAAAATAAGCAGTACAATTACCCATTTAGATGTGGCATCAATAGTTCAATCATTCTTTATTGGCCGCAGATGGCCGCGACGCACTTTTGGCCGCAAGGTGCCGCGGTTTACACCTGTCCTTTAAAAGCCATGGTTCATCAACTAAATATAATAGACCCAGACATTCGCACTGTTATTTTATTAGTGAATATATATATTTCAGCAGCAGTAATACCAAAGAAACATTTAAGATGCGTTATGATACTAACCGTGCAACATCTAATGTTATTTATTTTATACACTCCCCGTAAATTTAATACAGTATCCTACATATATATAATAGCTCATCTCCCAGGGTGAACAACTGGATTTCATTCAGCTTTATTCGCTGAATGCTAACTACTAAGCATGCACAGCATTGCATCTAGTGAGCTGAGGCGTTTCATTCATAGTGAAAGTAAAACTATACCCGCCAACGGAAGCGGTGTAGGTAGAAATACTTCTTATTTATATGTAGAACATATGTAAAGAAATAGAAACAAAGAGTTTTATTTCCCTTTATATATGTATAATTTAGCAAATATTATGAATGTATCAATGAAAATTATAAATAATCTATAATTAGAACTTTTCAGATGTGTCTGACAGTATCCAAACGGTGAATCCATAGACGTTCCATTTCAGAGTTAATGCCGAATTTTGCCCCTTTGAACAATTATTGTACAAAGATTTTAAGATTGTAACATTTTATAATATCAGACTTTAAAATTAAAAATTTTGAAATTAATTGTATTATTTTGATAAATAAATAGTTCAAAAGAAGCATCATAGCGCCGATATTACATTTTTAAATTGTACAATACTTTTATATTTATATTTTTGTAACTTTTCTACAAATAATAAAATAAAATTATATAATTTCAGTTCCTTTGTTATTGGTTAGGCATTTTTCATTATATACACAACAGTAGGGAAAGAGAAAGGACCAGACTGCTGTATGCATAAAGAAAGTTGCCGCTGAGAAATAAAAATGACCTTGAGTAATATAGTAAGTACAGGTTCTGACCCAATCATTCTGTTTTTCACATCTTCGCTAAAGCCTTCGCTGATGGCTCGCCTAACGGCTCGCCAACGCTACGGCACCGCTATGATGATATGAAATACATCATGATCGTTCCAGAACTCGTACTTACTATACTACTCTATATCATATATCACAACACAAATGTATACATACCTTTATTCATAGCCATCTCTCAATCTGACTCTCCCCCCCCCCCCCTATAAATTATTCACACAAAATTATACAGGAATGTTAGACAAAATTAACAATAATTCTTATCATTAATATTTACATCACGATAATTATAAATTATAATTTTATTTTCTGATACATTTCTCGATAAGTTATTATCCATTTTTGAAAGAAATTTATTAATTTTTTGAAGCTTTTCATCTAACTTTTTTTTATAATCTTTTATATTATCAATAACGATCTCCATCTCGTTAATCAACTTAGTTATCTTATCCATATTTTATTATTCACATAAAATTACATATCCTCCCCCTCCTCCTCCTCCTCATCATCATCATCCTCATCATATGCGTAAAATACACGATCTTTTGCAACAATATAATTAACATCATCATATTCACAAATAAAAAACTTTACATCACCATTTCCAGTCATTCCAGGTTCAATCAATTTACAAAATTTTTTAAACTTAACTCGCTCATCATTTATAAAACAACTTGTCTCATTATCAACAGTTATTTTTGTATATTTATCTTTTGCAACCAAATCATACAAATTATTAACCTTATTTTTTAATGATTGATATAACTCATTAACAAAATTAAAATAACTTGATTCATCAAAATAAACCAAAGACAATTTGAGTTTTTCTCCAGATCTAAAACTTGCTCCACACAACTCATAATTAAAACTCTCACACAACTGTTTACCCTCATAAATTATTTTTTTCATTTTTTGTCTGTATCTTCAACATATATTTTTTCAAAATTCATTTTTATAAGTATAATTCACATAAAATTTAAATCATCAGACAATCTCATCAGGAAAATCCTTATATTCTTTATATTCTTTTTCATAATCTTTTTCATAATGCCCAATTCTTAAAGGTAAAATCTCAGTGAGCATATCATCCTTAATTCTGAACTCTTGTTTTAAATCCAACAATATAAATCTTTCTCCTCTCAAATACGTTCTTAATTGATTTAATATTTTAAAAAATGTTACCATCGCGAATTTACAAGCTTCCTTTTTATTAACATATTTAGGTTCTATTTTTTTACCAGCTGCTTCAAGAGCTAACCAACACCCGATAATATTAACAAAAATGGGTATAACAACCCACCAGCAGATGCAACACCACCTGCGGTCAAAATCATCGGCACATACGAGATAACTTTTAGAATTCTCCCATAATACCGATAAGCCTTTTTTGCGCAATATGATTTTTTATGATAATAGTTATAATACGCGATTAACTCACATTTTTCATCTTTTGTTAACTCTTTTGAAATATGGTTAAAATCGATCACACTTTTTTTTTTTTTTTTGGTCATATTTTTATATATTTTGTAGATAATAATCACTATGTATATTTTTACTTATATGATAAAATCCGTAATTTAACTAAAAAATCCACGCATTAGAATTCAACTCTTTAACAAATAATCTTTCTTTATACCTTATTTCATTCAAACCCTTACTCGTCATAGTTAAAAATTGTTCACCAAATGCATAACCCGCCACATCACCAACAATACTCTCATCATAACTAAATCTAAAACATTTATAAAATAATACATATTTTAAATCCTCATTATTTTTTATCATATCAAATATTTTTGTGTAAATTTCAGCATTTCCTAAAATGAAATCATCATCCTCTTTTTTATTATAACTTTTTCAAAACGTATAATACAATTTTTCAGGGAATTTTATTTCATTAAATTCTGTATTATAATCTTTTATCTCATCATGATACATATCTACAATTTCTGCTGCTGATTGTAATAAATCTAGATTAATATTAAAATTTAATATTTTTTGTAACAATATCAAATACGCCGCCAAAAGTTTAGACTTAATTCGTCCCACAAAATTTATTGCATCAACATATTTTATTGTATCAGAATTTTTTTAATTCTTTTCATCATCTAAAAACTCAAAAAAATTATTAGCATCATAAACATCTGTTGTTTCAGGATGATTAAACTCTACAGGTACATTATAATCTTCTATTGTGTTAACAAGGTTTTTAAGAAGTTCCTGATTTTTTATAATATAATCCGCAGCCCTTTGGTAAATCTTTTGATTTAAATAATTTACATTTTTTATCCTCCACTGATAGATAATTGTTTATGCAGCTGCAAATTCAGCAATTTTTTTGTTAATAATAAAAAACATTTGTTGTCAACGATATTCCACTTTTTAATGAAATAAGATCAACATTTTTTGAATATTCAGCTTTATCTTTTATTTCATTAACATTTTTATAATATTCTTTATTTTTTAACAATATTTAGTTTTATTGGCGCAAAATCTTTCTCCATCTCCCAACTTATATTTGGATTAATATCTGTCAATTTAGCAATATCATCAAAAAGTTCTTTTCCAGGTGGTTTTCTCGGGTCATCCATTATTTTCTCAACACCCACCAATCCTGTATAAATCTCCTGCTCAGTATATTCCTCCTTATTTGAAAATGATGAAAACAAAACATAAAAGCTTGTTGCTAAAACATCAGCATGATCCGGTTGTTTATCCACCTCCAAAATTGTTTTAACATCATTATAATCTAACCCAAATTTTCTAAACAATTTTCTTTTTGAATATTGTTTTCTAAGTTCATCTTTTTTACCAAAAGAATTTTTTTCTTGGTTATATTATCATGCAAACACTTGCTATTATCTCCATTCCTCTTTGCATCAGCCGGTTTACAAAATTTTCTTTTTTTAACAACATTAGATTTATTAATAATGTCACCTACATCATCATTAAACTCTAAAATAATATCATGAACCAAATTTTCAACAACCTTCTCCTGTTCACTCACAGCCCAATTTGAGCAATATTTCACCATTGTATCAAACTTTTTAATTTCATCAAGTAACTGATCAGCCCTCATTGATGTTACCGACACAAAATTATATTTTGTTCATTAATAATATCTGGTTTATAAACACTTTGTCTTAACTCGTGTAAATCTTTGTTTTCATCATTTAACTCAAATTTGTTTTATCAAACACCTTCTCATAAAACTCCCGACAAACATCGGCTATATCCGAACTACGTTTTTCATCAGTCATTATTAAATATTATTTGACAAAATTTAAACCAAATCATCAACAGTAAACATTTGCCAACCAGACAATCCTGGATTTGGTCCTTCAGCCGCAATACAATTAAGACGATAATATTTATATTTTATTGTTGGAACCGGACTTAATTCAAACTCTCTTACTTTCGATCCCAAATATGTATTTGTTGTTGTGTATAAAATATCCTAAAACTTAAAGGACACTTGCTTAATTGTGTGTTGTGTTGATTGCTTCCCATCTGGTTGAACGTGGGGCCCCTGGTGGCCGAGTAGTCTAAGTTGTTTGCCTATCACTCACACATTTCACCTCTGTCCGGGGGACGGTGGCTCTTTCCAGGGTCTTCCCAGGTTCTTCATCCACCAGATATACTGGCCTCCATGTATAGCCTGTCATGTTATGAAATATGGTGTTAAACCCAGTAAGCAAAAACACAAACATATCTGGTCGAACATCAAAGCTCAGGACAAATAGTCAATAGCAGTTAGCCATGTACCTGATTTAAAAAATGCAGCGCAGGTGAGAAGAAGCAAATTATTTTGGTGCATTAATATTATCTTCATGAAACAGCAAAATGTGCAAATGTGTGTGTGTATTTGTGTAGGTGTTCTACAGACAGCAAGTATGTTTGTGTATGTATATATGTGTTTGTTAATGGATATGCTTTATTGCTGTAATGAAAACATATGTTATTGCATTGATGTATAAATGCGATCAGGTCTTCTTCCTGTAATTTACTTCCATGAATAATATACCCATCCTAATTACCCTGCCCTAGTCTTAGAGCCAGATTAATGGGCAGTAACTCCCTAAGTGGCACGGGAATTAAAAAATAATTTACTGTTTACCACCCCCTCCCCGCTCTCTTTCTCTTTCTCATGCACACATACACTGCTATGTAACTGAAGGTGCATATTAGTATTTACCCATTTTTTCCAGTAATATAGACAACTAACAAAAACACTAATAATAAAGATGAATTAGGGTCTTTGATATGACCAGTTCTGATATGATCGTGACGAAACATTATTTTTTTTCTTTCGATTATAGTAACTTTGATATCTTTAACTAATTTAAAAATAGCAAACTAGCTACACTACATTACTAAAATAAATCTTTGGTATGAATTGAATAATTTCATCAAGAAAACTATTTCCAATAATACAACTGAGAACAATCAGTGCCTGATGCAACAAGCCATATAATGAATATGAAAATATTTGCCATATTGAAGAACTCTTAGAATAATATGAGTAATAAGAAACATATCAGTCGTGGTAAATATAAATTGTAAAGAGAATATGAACTGCTTGCACATCTAAATATACATTACATAAAAGACAGTAAAGACTAATATCCATGTCGAAAACAGAACTGTTCTTTGGAGTACCCATATAGTAGATTCATTCAGAAAAATATTAGAATCTGATGTATAACTGATTTTAGTCAAAAGTGAAGCCAGTCCTTTGTACAAGTGATGCCAGTCCACCATTAGATATGGCTGGCATGAATAAAAACAGAAGAAAAAAATCTTTAATGACTTTTCAAAAACTACTCAACGTTTGACAGAATTATGATAATAAGGACTTATACATGTACAAATGATGCCAATACACCATATATTGGCCACCATTACTAAAAATGGACAATCTTTAAATGACTTCCCCAAAACCAATAAACAGAATTTGACCAAATTTTACAGAAAGCATTCTGGAATGAACAGGTTTAACTTTTGTGCAAATGATGCCAATGCGCTAACAAATTTGGCTGCTGCTACTAAAAATTCAAAAAGCCTCTAATAACTTACTCGAAAAAACCACTGAAACAGACTTTGACCAAATTTGACAAAAAGTGTCCTAGCTTCAGTGCATTTCAGATTCATACAACTGATGCTGTGCTGCCATCAAATATGACTGTTATAAAAGTAGGAAAACCTTTACCATGTTTACACAACTTTGTCTCAAAATACTGCTGAACAGAATTTAACCAACTTCGACAGTATACTGGCATATGGGACTTACAATATAGGACAAATGATACTGATGTGCCATTATATATGGATGAATTTTCAGATACAAAAACTAGAGAAGCCTTGAAACAGTTGTTTCCATAATATATGCAATCATCATCATCTGAAGAAATTTAAATAGAAAGCATCCTGCTGACCCAGATTTCTTGGCCAACTGCTCTTGCATTTGGCTATTAGTCAGATATCATTCAGGTGAGTGATTTCAGGCCCTCTTGGACCTATAGTTGAATTCTTCCCTTGAAAATCTTGCCCAATTTTGATCGAACTAGGTAGGAATGTTTCTTAGGCATGGTTGATAAGAATTGTTGCTTGGGTGGCTCCCTAGCAATGGTATGGCTTCCAGAGCAACAAGAATAGTGAGCCGATTTTAATCAAACTTTGTAGGACTGTTTCTTAGGAAATGTTTTATCAAAATTGCATCTGGGGTGGCTCCACTAGTAATGGCATAGCTTCCTTAGCAATGACATGGCAAACCTATTTTCAGCTTCTTCTCTACATTGACCGAGTCAGTTTTGATCAAACTTTGTAGGATTGTTTCGCAGGATATGCTTCATAAACATTTTGCCTTGGGTGTCTGTCCTAGCACTGGTGTGGCTTCCATAGCAACTAGGTGGCAAACTTTAAAAATTCTTCTTCAGAATGGCTGAGCAAATTTTGATCAAACTTGGTAGGAATATTTATTCAAACACGTGGGTCTCCTAGCAATCAAAATGGAAAATGTATTGTCAGCTTTCTCTCCAGATTTGCTGAGCCAGTATTGATTAAACCTGGAATGAGTGTTTTTAGGACATGCATGATCATGGTGATCAAACTTTTATCTGTGTGACTCTCCAGGCAACAGAGTTATAACTAGATGGAAGACCTTATTTCAATTTCTCTATAATGGCTGAGCCAGTTTTGATCAAACTTGGCAGGAATGTTTCTTATGACATGTTTTATCAAAATTTTGTCATGGTGGCTCTCCTTGAGATGGTGTTGCTTCCTTAGTAGCCAGGTGGAAAACCTATTTTTAACTTCTTCTCTGGAACAGCTGACCCAGTTTTGATCAAACTTGGTAGGAATGTGTGTTCTGTTAGAGTTGGTTTTGGGACGGCTCTCCTGACAATGGCATAGCTTCCATAACAACCATATGGTAACATTATTTGTAGCTCACCTGGCCATAAGGCCAAGTGAGCTTATGGTAAAGTTCTGCATCCATTTTGTGTTCATCAACAATTGCTATTTTAAACTTCCCCAAAACCACTGGACCAATTTTGACCAAATTTGGCAGCGATCATCTTTGCTGAAGGCTTATTAATTTGTACAGTGTTACTGATCTGTCATCTAATTTGCTCACAATTGCTAATAATAATAAAAAATTGAAAGTACTTTTCAAAAGCTGCTTAACAGAATTTGATCAAGCTTGGCAGAAAGCATGCTGGCACTAAGACCTTTCAAATTTGTATAAATGAGGCTGATCTGCCTTCAGATATGGCCACCTTACTAAAAAATAAAAAAATAAAAACCAATTCATCAACAAGTGCTATTGGTTCTCAGAAACTACCAGATCAGATTCAATCAAACTTGGCACAGAACATTCTGGCTTAAAGGCCTTTCAAGTTTGTATAAATGGTACCAATCCGGTATCAAATATGGCCAACGTTACAAAATAAAGAACATTTAAATGAATAGAATTTGATGATATTGACAGAAAGCATCCAGGTATGAAGACCTTTTAATTTTTGTACAAGTGATGCCCATTTGTCCTCAGATGCAACATGCATTACTGAATATGGACAAATGTTTAAATAACTTTTCAAAAACTGCTGAATAAAAATTGAACAACCTTGACAGAAAGCATGTTGGCATGAATACCTTTCAAGTTTGTACAAATGATGCTGATAAGGCCCCATTACTGAAAATAGAAAACCTTTAATGCCCCATTACTGAAAATAGAAAACCTTTAATGACTTATCCAAAACTTCTGAATTCAATTTGATCAAACCTGATAGAAAATATCCTGGCACGAAGACCTTTCAAATTTCCACACACAATGTAGATCTGCCATTAAATATCAATGCCTTTGCTAAAGAATAGAAAACGTTTAAAGATCTACCCAAAAGCTGCCCAAAAGAATTTGTCCAGATTTAACAGAACACATCCTGTCATAGACAGCTTTCAAATTTGTAAAACTGATGCTGATCTGCCATCAAATATAGCTGCCATTGCTAAAAAAAAGTACAACTGTTAAATGAGTTACGAAAAACTGTGAAACAGAATTTGACCAAAGTTCACAGAAAACATCCCAGGATAAGGGGCTTTCCGATTTGTACAATTCATGCCAATCTGCCATCAGATATGGCCACCATTACTAAAAGTAGGAATATCTTCAAACAACTTCTTTTCAAACTGCTGAACAGAATTTATACCCAGTTTGACTAAAAGCTTAAAGGGCTTTAAGATTTATACAAATGATGTCGATCCACCATCAAGTATGGCTACCATTATTTAAAAAATAGAAAAATGTTTAAAAGACTTCTCCAAAAGTGCTTAAGAAATTTTTTACCCATTTTATTTAGAAAAAGCATTTTTTGCATGAAGTGCTTTCAAGTTTGAACAAATAGTCCTGATTTGCCATCACATATGGTCTCCATTTATAAAAATATAAAACCTTTAAATGACAACTTCCAAACAGCACTCAACAGAATTTAACCAAATTTGACAGAAAGCATCGGGGCCTAAAATGCTTTCATGTTTGACCAATCCATGCCAATCTGCCCAAATATGTTGGCAGTTACTAAAACATTAAAACCTTTAAATGCCTTCTTCTCAAAAACCACTAAACAGAATTGGACCCAACTATACAAAAAAGCATTCTGGCATTAAGAGCTTTCAGTCTGTAATAAATGATACCAATCTGCCATATGGGCCACTATTACTAAAAATTTTAGAACTTTGCAAAGACTTTATACAAAAAAAATCCACATAATGGTACCAATTGTGGAAATGGGGGGGGGGCGGAACTTTTGGGCTTAAGGTGTAAGGTACATTGTATTCAGAAAAGAAAAAAAAAAACTAGCTGTGATTGGTGCATTATGTAAGAGTTGTAGTTTCTCAGGCTTATTAGAAAGTTGGGTCTCTTGGCAACATGTGAGATTATGATAATTCATTTCTAGATCATATTTTGTATTTTTTATGATTTTTTAAAAATTTGATACACATCACTGAAAATGTCTGTTGTGACTGGATAACTCTTACCCCTGTCTAGTTCCATCAGAGTTATCTCTCTTAAATACAATGGAGTACCTGGTTCTGTCCTTGTCAAATTGACAATTTAACATTTGTTCTCTATGACAGTGTGTGACATGCAAGCTAAATTAGCCGTTAAGGTATATTTATTTCACCAAACGTTAACATTAAGGTCTATGGAAAAACAGTTGGTAACGTGATACCTATATGGAATACCAGCTTCATAGTGTATCCATAGTAACGTGTACATGTAGACGCCATTTATAAACAATCATAGCGTCATTTGGTAAAAGCAATGGATATTGAGAAGTTTTGGTCAAATATTAACAGACTTTTAGCTAGAAAATGTATAAAATCTTCAGAAAATAACATATGTTGGCTTTGGAGGGGGGCATTTTATAAAGATGGCTATGGCAGACAGAGAGTTTTATGGCCTGGTGACTTTATATCAGTGGAGTCAGCTCAGAGATTGTCATACATGCAGCAAAATAAGTTATGTAAACACGATGTGGATGATTTTGGCCAAATATTAACTATTTTACCTGCATATCATGGTATACCATGTATAATCAGTAAATATCTGCTTCTTGAATAACATACCATAACAAGGATAGAGAACACTATTGGGCTCAAGGAAGGTGCTTCAGTTGTTGTAGATCACTGTATCATATAGGATATGCTGGTATAAGTAATTTTAGGTAACTTATTAAATTTATGATTTTCCTTCCCACTTTTTATTGTAATGCAATAATTGCCTCATTTGGTACCTTTTCTTGTCCCGAATTCTTCATGCAGTTTATAAAGATATGTTCTGTTGCATTCCCTTTTGTAGAAGTAGCAGGAATATCATCAGACAAGATCAATTTCTTTAAGTCAGCATTTCCCACTGACACTTGCATATGCCCATTTTTTATCCTCTATTGACTTTCAGTTAATCATATTTATTTGTGTCCAACTGTTTCTTTTGGATTTCCTCGTATAAGGCCAAACATTTCTGAGTGGTAACCACATTAGTCACATATTGCCCATTCCTTCCATTCAAGTCCACACTGTTCTTCAAACTTTGGGTCCCATTGCAAGAATCCAGAATAGCATGGGATCATATTGACATGTTTACGGAAGGATGCACTCCACATACCAGCATTATAGAGAACAAAAACTATTCTATAGGAGGCAGCCTCCTCATCTCTGAGAACAAAATTAAATCACTCTCAAGGTCTCCACTACATACAAAAGCCTGAATTTTAGGATCTACACTTTGTCAATAATTTATTTTTGAATAATTTAATTGCATGCAAGTTAATACATATTTTCATGGACTAATTTATGTTACATGGATAATATATTGGAGGAAATAAAAATACCACACCTTATGTATTTCATTCAGTTATCTCCCTTACACCACACATGACATTTGAAAAAATAAAAACTCACATTTTCATTGCTTGTTTATGAAAATAAAGAAAAGATTTAGTGTGAAATATTACATTAGTCCTCAACTTTGATGCAAGTGTAAGTACAACTGATTTAATAATTTCTCGCAGCAAAATTTAAAAGTAGGATAGGTACATACTAATTACATAATACATAATATGACAATGTGATTTATCCGATATAACCCATGTAAAGTTCAATAAGTGCTGATATGAATGAAACACAACTCATAGTTAAAACAATTCATTTTATTAAAAAAAATAGTTTGGTAGTAAAGTACAAGTATGAAACAAGGAGTTGAAAGAGCTCAATGACATTTCCAAACACATTAATATAAGACATAGCTTGGTACCTCATAAAATTGCTTTTGACAAGCAAGACTTAGTGCCCTTGTTACTTTTTCAGTCCTGGGTTATATCACAGATTATTGAAAAAATTGAGGTTGGCTATCGGTATAACGGTACCAATTGCACAAACGGAGAGGAGGTGGAGCTTAAGGTGTAGGGAACATTGTATTCAGAAATAAACAACAAAACTTGCTGTGATTGGTGTATTATGTAAGAGTTGTTGTTTCTGTCAGGCTTAAAAAAATGTTGAGGCTCTTGGCAACATTTGAGATTATGTTAATTCTTATCTGGATCATATTATGTATTTAAGATTTGTTAAAAATGTGATATACGTCACTGAAAATGTGTCTGTTGTGACTGTCTAAATCTTACCCCTGTCTAGTTCCATCAGAGTTATCTCTCAAATGCAATGGAGTACCTGGTTCTGTACTTGTCAAATTGACTATCAAACATTGCTCTCTATGACAGTGTCTGACTCTCATGCTAAAATAGCCACGATGGTATATTTATTTCACCAAATGTTAACATTAAGGTCTATAGAAAAACAATTGGTACTGTGATACCAGCAGCATAGCATAAAGGGCTTTCACATCAAATATGGCCAACCATTACTGAAAATAAAAAAACAAAAACAATTTTATCTCAAAAAAGTCGCTCAACAGAATTGACAAACTTTGACAGAAAGCATCCAGGTATATAAAAGGCCTTTCAGTATTGAACAAATGATGCTGATGTGTTATCAACCAAGGATGAAAATTAAAAAGCCTCAGTTTTCTTGGGTATTGTGTCAGGCTATTAGGCATATGTCAGCCTGGTGAGTGATTCCAGGCCCACTTGGACCTTTTGTTATTGTATACTCCATAAATGGCTGACCCAGTTTTGATCCAGCTTGGTAGAAATGTTTCTTAGCTTAGATTTTTGTGGAGGGTGACTCCTTAGCAATGGTGTGGCTACCAAAGAAACCATGTCAAACATATTTTTGGCTACTTCACTAGAACAGCTGAGCTAATTTTCATTAAACATGGTAAGATTACATGGCCTACCATTTTTTTCCAGGATGACCCCCAGGCAGTAGTGTGACTTTCATAGCAACTAGGTGGAAAACCTATTTTAATTTTATTTCTGCAGAATAGCTGAGGCAGTTTTGATCAAAACCTGTTGGAACTTTTCATGGAACATGTTCTACCAGAAATATGCTTGGGATGGTTTTCTTAGCAGTAATGTTATTTCTATAGCAACTAGGTGGAAAAACTTATTTTCAATTTCTTCACAAGATTGACTGAGCCAGTTTTTATCAAATTTGTTTGAAACAAGTTTTATATGCCTGCTGTAAGGTGGAACATTTGTGTTTTGATGTCCATCCATCCACGTGTTGCCAATTTTCTTTCCCGCGCAATAACTTGACTTTTTCACAGTTACCAAACTTTGAGGATGGCTTGCACTTGAGATAAGGAAGAACCCTATTGATTTATGCGTCAAAATGCTCAGCGGCTGAAGCAAAAATGGTTTCCACACAATAACTTGAGGCATCCACCATCTGCAGTTTCCAAACTTTGTGGATGGCTTGCACTTGATGTAAGGAAGAAACCTATTGATTTTGGGATCAAAAGATAATAGGTCAAGGTTACTGTGACTGAAATAAGTAAATGGTTTTTGCTGGAGAACTTAAGTTCTCCGCCATTTACAGTTACAGTACCAAACTTTGCAAATGGATTAGGCTTGCAGTAAGGAAGAACCCTATTGATTTCAGGCTCAAAAGGTCAAAGTCAAGATGACTGCAACTATAAGAAGAAAAGTGGTTTCTGCACAATGACTTGAGTTATTCATCATCTGTTGTTACCAAACTTTGTGGATTGGCTTGTACTTGGGATAAGGAACAACCCTATTGATTTTGGAGTCAAAAGGTCAGAGGTCAAATTCACTGTGACTGAATAAAGAAAAATGGTTTCTGCACAACAACATTAGTTCTACATGACATATGTACCTGTATCTGGATCAAACTTTGCGGCTGGTTTGCACTTGGGTGGAGGAAGAAGTCATTGATTTGGGAGTCAAAGATCAAGTCACTGACTGAAAAAAGAAAAATAGTTTCTGCACAATAACATTAGATCTGCATCTCAGAACTGGACCAAACTTTGTGGATTGCCTGCACGTAGGGTAAGGAGAAATCCTATCAGTTTTGGGATCCAAAGGTCAAGGTCACCATGACTGAAAAAAGAAAAATGGTTTCTGCACCAAAATATAGGTTATCTATATAGAGGACTTTTAAACACATGGTGGGGTATATAATGCGATATTTACTGTATTCTTCTTAAGACATGATCTACCGGAATTTGTCCAGGGTGAATCCCATAGCAGCTGTGTGGCTTCTCAAGTAATCACAAATAAAATCTGTTTTTGACATGAACCAGAATTGTCTTTGTGGTGACTACTTTTGGAACTTTGTGTCTTCCATAGCAACCATGTGGAAAACCTACTCATCTCCTATCAAGTACAGCTATTTTTATTAATATGTAATGTAAAAAACTTCATTGGATGACTTTCTCTTAAAAAAGTACCTAACCATAGCAGGCCAGATTTGTAAGATCACATCTGCATGAAGACTCTTCATAGTCACATGAATGATGCCAGTGCAACATCTTGTTCAACTAAAATCAAATACCACTTGTTTGAACCAAATAGCTGGATATTATCCTGTCATGGGTGTCTTTCAACTCAGCTTGCCTTACTTATTACTATTACAAGACCATTGTTTGTCAATTGAACGATATCATACCTACTTTGACCTGTTGTTATCCATGATGTTCTGTGAATTTCCAGGAAGTTACATTTTCATGTGACTGTGCAGATAATGTTTTTGTCAGCCTTCATCAGTTGTTCATATTGACATAATTTTGTGTGACTGTTGATCAAAAATGAAGAAACAAATGTAAAAAATACATATCATTCAAACTATTAGAAGCTTGTAAAAACTAATGGTTATAAGCAAAAGGAATAGAAATGGGGGATATTTTATTACCTTCTCAGACACGGAAACTACAGTAACTGTAAAAGTAATAATAATGTATTTTATTTTACAGATAAGGAAGAGAGATGTCCTTACCGATACGTTGTACAATGGATTTTCTGGCGACATGCATTTTCATATCAGTGCTAATCCATGATATAGGTAGGTGCAAGATATTAAAACATCAAACCATCCTACATGAGTATGAAATCCTGAATCCCAAATTCTAGGATAACTGGTATATGCAGGGGTTGAAAATCTCAACTCGCCTAGTCATGCAATTACTAAAAAAATGTAAATTGACTGGAATGAACTCTTATTCTATAAACTATTATACAGATATAAAAGTTGATCATGTTAATGACCTATTTGATCATGTGAAAGGTTGTTTTCCAAAATTATTAAACCCATCTAAAAATATTTTGAAGTTATTTCAAATTGAAACTAGTCTGATCTCTCTCTGGTAAGTGTTTATTAGTATTGAAGAGTGGTAGCAAAGCGCTTGCAAAAGTTTCATCAGATCAAATGGAAAACAAACTTCTGTTAGAAAGTATGGACTTTAGGTGAACAAAGTCGGCAATATCCTCAACAGAACATTGTTTTCATAAAAGAGAAACACTGGTCAGCCCTGAATCAGTACTCACCTAGTCGGATGAATGACCAGAAAATTCAAGAGGGGATAGATGCAATCTCTACAAATTCAACTGGACTTCTAAAGACATCTGTCATCACTTTTACCAGTGTTGTCTTTTTGAGGTACATACTATATTATCATTTATTTTCGTGGTTTTGTAAAAAAAAAAAAAAACACATTTTCGTGGGTACTTAAATTTGTGGTTTTGCCTGTCAAAGTTTGCATATTAGTATGTATTTAATTTTGTGGTTTAACCTCTACAGATACACAAAATAAAGAATACAAAAAATAAAACTATGCCGATGCAAACTGCTGTCACTTGAATGTTTAAAATAATACTACAACGAGTATGACCACAAATCAAAGACCTGACAAGTTCAATACTTACACCATGTTTTTGTCCAAGTGAATAACATCAGTGGAAGCTGACACAGCCAACAACACTAAAACAATACTACCACCTCTATGAGCACAAATAAAACACCAGTCAAGATCAATCACTTACACAGTGTTTTCGTCTGACTGCTCAACATCAAAGGAAGCTGACGCCAGCAATGGGCGAAGATGCTAACTAAACTGAGAGACAGTGGAATCACTCCTTTGTTTGTGCCTGTTTCATGTACATACATGTGCCAACTTCAACCACTAGACTTGACAATAAATAAAGAGTACAAAGAAGAATTAAAATCACACTTCCACAACTGATATGTTAAACAGGTCATTTAGGCCATCACAGAAAAAGGAAGATGTTGCTGATGAAGATCAGTGCACTGTATTAGTAAACCTTGCAACCTCATTAATCAATCCATATCAAACTGATTTGCAGCTCACGCAACAATGAGTGAAAGATCATACCTAATTATCAGTGGTTTTGAGAAAGCTGGATTAAATTGTTTAATCCTGCAATTTGGAGATTATTTACCTGACAAGCATTGGTGTGTACCATGATACTTGATTGACATGATGTTGATACAGTTGCTTTGTCCAAAAATCAGTGAAGTGTGAGCTTTAATACTCTGCTTGTAATTAGTGTATATACATAGTGTTTCATTAATAATAGTGCTTCACATTTTTTTTACAGGCTTGCTGTTCTTTTTGATTCAAAATGCATGGATTAAATGAAATGTGCTTTCAGAAGGATTTAAATTTGTCATCAACAGTTGTACTCTAATGAAGGATCGATTTTAAAAAAAAGTATTAAATTTAATTCTCATAAACAGAGGAACCTCGTTAATCCGGACACCTTCGTTCGATGCAAATATGTCCAGATTAATGAGATTTCAGGATAATTGAATCATGCACATTTTTATTTTATGATATCATCATACTAGGGGTGAAACGATACACCTCTGCCATGTATCGATACGACTATCGATACACAGCCTACGATACGATACATTATCAATGCACATATCAATTTGATGATCTTTTCATCTTTAGAAGGTCTTTCAGTGGTAGGATGGTGCCATTTTTTTATATGTTGACATATTGGGTGTATTTTCAGTATGCAGATTACAAGCAAACATAGACTTATGATCTGTTCATATGCCATTCTCATCCTTGACAAGATTTTAAAAAAAAAAATACTTCCATACAGACTACCTGTTAGCTTGTGATTTTTATTCAACCTTTTAAGCCATTTCAGGCAGCTCCATTCGATCAGATGCATGACTCATCCTGGTCACCAGGCCCTTTGTATTGCATTGAATGAATGTTTTTAAAACATCTTATTACCAATTTCATGTCTTCACTTAAATTTGGAAGGCATACACTGTTATCTTCAAAACGGAGGAAAATTCAATTTCCTTGTGCGAGGAAAATCTTATCTAGAACAAGTCCGAGTGTGGAAACAGAGATGACTAACAACCAAATCCTTCACATTGTACAATAATTATGCAAAATAACTGCAGCGGCCACAGGCACTTATTTCTGTTAGTGAAAAAGGAAATTATTGACAACACCCATTCACCTTCTACAAAGTGACCTAGCGGCTATAACTCTTGTGGTTTGGAATCTGCCCCCTTGCCGATTCTGTGCTAAATTGTTTTATCCCATCGGCACGTTTGGTCACTCATTACATATATCAACGTAAAAGGAGACATTCCAAACTTATTTCCATGTACGATTTAAGTATTTTACAGATCATTTAATAGTCACTTTTGTGTGAAGTTTCTATGTTGCTTTGTATCTACATGTATTTGGATTTAGTTTGGATGCCAGTATTTCTGGTATGTAACGCAATGAACACGCTACAATTATTTATGAATGGTGGTTATTCCTTTACCCTGGACTTGAACAAACAATAACCACTAATCAGAATTGCATGTTACATATTTCACTGCATGACACACCAGAAGTGTAGTCATCAATTTGATCTAAGTAGACAAGATGCTATGCAATAGATAAATTTCGCGTAACAGTGGTTATTAAATGATCAGTAAAGTACTTAAATCATACATGGGGAACAAATCTGCAATGTCTTCTTTCCATAAATATATGTTATCAGTGGCTGAAGATTCAGATGGGATAAACTAATTAGCATGGATTTTGGGGCAGGGGAAGGGGGCAGAAATTGAACCACGTGAGTTTGTCACCTTGTGTTAATATGTAGAAGGCGAGTGGGTGTTCTCAATAGTTTTTTATTTTTTACTGACAGAATGAGTGCATGTACTTGCTACGGCTGTCTCATATAAATTTTCAATTTAAAGAATGAAAAGGCAAATGACTAATAATTATTAACGACTGCTGAAGATTAAAGTAACTTGCAATGAGTAAGTATCGTTTAATATCGATTCTTCTCCTTTTGTATCGATATTGGTATCGATATAGAAAAAGTATCGATATATCGATTAATCGTTTCCCCCTACATCATACCATATACATGTAGTGTACATGTACATGTATTTGCTAGTTGAAAATGTACTGTATATTCAATAATAGTCGAAATAAATTAATGAGTACGGCTATTGACTTGTGTTTATTTCACTTTATTATAACATGCACTTGTATATACACGTACATATAAGTTTAAACAATTACCATATCAAACACATCATACTATTTACATGTACATGTATGCAATGTACATACATTTATTATGTCAATTTCCTGAAGAAATATGTGACCTTTGTTTGCCTGGATTCTTTGGCGGATCAATCTGTAATGATTCTAGATAGTGTCCATAGGTTCTCAAGGGCTTCACTATTGTGTTTTATATCATCACTGGTGAATATTGCTGATGTCTGCTCAAAATATGAAATAAGTGTTGCTATGCTGTCCTTGGCTTGGTTGATGGTAATGTCTTTTCCCTTGTGGTTGGTTGTAGCATCATGGTCTTTTTCATTAGTATTGTCTGGAACCTCATCTCTAGATACCAGGGTCAAAATGTCATCATCGTTGAGTTGTTGCCCTGTCTCTTCCATGTCGTCTATCCCTATGTAGTCCTCAGCAGTCATCTCAGTTTGGGTGGGAAGACTTCTTATTAGGTCTTTTGAGTTCATCATCATCAATGTATTTGACAGTAGTGGTTGGTGTCAGTATAATCTGCACATGTCTAAAGCAGTTTGAGATTGTGGTTGGTGTCACTAAACCTCATGCTGTCATTACCATGTGTAGTGCCTGCCTAATATCCACAGTTTGAACCTTTGCTCAGCACAGTCAAAGTTATGTCTAACCAATTGTTTACTGTAGTGGGCCTTGAATGCTCGTATTAAGCCTGCGTCCATTGGCTGAATGTGTGCCGTTGTATTTGGCGGAAGGAAGTGTAGTTTTATATTGTGTTGTCTACAAGTAAGATGACGTTGCATTTGGCTTCTATCATCTGTCTGTCAAAGTCATTCAACCAGTCGAAGAAAAGTTATGGCATCATCCAAGCTTTGTGGTTGTGTCTCTATCTCACGTATGTGTCTGGGTTATACATTTTGCCAAAACACCTTGGTCTTTTGACTTTAGTAATGACAAATGGTTTCAATTTGATGGTCCCTGTTGCATTCGCTGTTAGTGCCACAGTGATCCTATCCTATGCCTTTTTGGTGCCTTTAATGTTGTGGATTGCTAGACTGTAGTTTGTCCCTAGTCGGAAGAACAATCCAGTTTTCATCAAGGTTGAATATGTCTTGTGGGTCATAGTCTTGAAGTGGTGGCTGCAGTTCCTCTCTGCTGGTCTGCACTTTGTTCGTGTCAGCACTGTCTGTTTCTCCCTCATACAATTTGCGTTTGATGCTCTGCCAATTCTTGAAGTATTGTAGCCAACCATGAAAATAGGCAAAATCAGTGATACCGAGTTGGTCTCCAAGTGTCTTTGCCTTGGCAATGAGCATTTCATCGTTGACGGTGGCATGGTGGGCCGACATGTCTGAGAACCACATGAATACTGCATCACGACTTGTTGATATTTGGCGTGGCGAGCGCAGGTTAGGTCTGCTGAGTTGGCGGATAATTATTTGTCCTTGTTTTTTATGATGTCTGCAATTGTCGACTTGCCAATGTCTAAGGATGAGTCAGCTATAAAATGCTGGCAGATATCATGAATGGTAGCTTTTGGGTGATCTTCTCTGTGCTGGCAAATCTTCTTTTTTATGCTGACAGGTATCTCTACTCATCTACGCTTGCTTGAAGGTGTTGCCATAATAATGTAAAAAGTATAAAGAATACAAACTGATATCTTGCAGTTAAATGTGTTATGGTAAACTAAAAAATGCAGTCATTTTTGTAAGTTGTATTTTACAACTGTTATTGCTGCTAATGAGACAATAATTGATGTAACTTTTTATTCTGAAATGAAGCCCTATACTATCCAGAGCTTAAATCAATCAACTTTATTTGTACAGTCATCAACAAACTGTAATTGTTACATACAATTGGTAAGCAACAAAGAGGCTAAAAGACACACTTAATTTATTAACCATATGTTATGTCAAAAGTGTGGACGATTTGATCCCAGTGTGTTTATTTAATTATAAACACCATTGTCTGTGACTAGCAAAAACAGACATTGTTTATACAATCACTGGTTACAATACGGGCACGCTACTTTAAGTTTTTCCACACACATGATCAAGTGATCAATTTATAACTTTAACGTGCTATTAGAATTTGATCAATTAGAGATTGATACACACCTCCAAATTTATGTAGGTGAATCTGTGTTATCCGACTGACTGTATTTTCATATATGATTCTTCCAATTTTCTTAGTTTTGGACAGATTTATTTCCGGATTATCGAGGCATATTTTATAATAATTTTGCACTTTGGTCCCCAATTTTGATTTCCGGATCTAGAACACGGATTTCTTGATTAACGGAGCAAATTAATGTTTAGGAATTCCGTTCCTGTTGAACTATGTCTGGATAGTGAGGTTTCCAGATAAACAGTCCAGATTAACGAGGTTCCTCTGTACTAGTATTTTTGTATTACTCTTTCTTTCATTTTCAGTATCACTCATTTCTGTCTGTCCATACTTATCTCACATATCAGTTTCAAGCAGTGAGTGGAAATTACAGCTACCGGATACCTTATCGATATGTGTGCAATGAAACAATATAGAATGCTTTATAATTCTTTTTTCAAAGGGTTACAATAAAGCAAACACATGTAAAAGCTAATATTTTATTACCAGCTTACAGTATTGATCTAGATTTATCAAATACTAAAAACTTAATTAATCTCTAAGAATAAAACACAATAAGAAAATGGTCGGGGGGGGGGATCATCATACGTGGCTAATTTTTCGTTGGGTCTTTAAATTCGTGGTTCAGGACAACAACAAAAACTACGAAAATTGGTCCCCACTTAAAAGTTCTGATACTACAGTAATTAAATTAGAAGAGGCACTATTAGAAAAAGAGTTAAGTCTTTAACCAGAAGGATACGTATTACAAGGTGAAAGATAAAAGTACATGTACTCACATATGTGATATATGATTTTTATTCAGTCACAGTGGTTAGCAATACTGGACCTTGACCAGAAGGTTGCAAGTCGAATCCTGCCATTAAATCATCCCAGGTTGGCTGCTGTGGCTGTCCCTTGGCAAGGCACTATACTCCAATTACTTCAGCTGGATATAACCTTCATGTGTTGATTTGCCACAAAAAAAGAAAACAAAGCCTATTTGATCATTATCCATATTACTTTTCTACTGTTTATGTTTTATGCATGCAAATTTAATGCTCCTATCCTATGCATAGATGACTTTTAATTGTTTTTTCTAAACATTTTCAGCTTCATTGGACAAAGTTGGTACAGTTGTCTGTGAGTATGAAGATGCAGATGTAATATGGCCTAAAATCCAAATGAATTCAACCCACAGTGTGAAGTCCAGAGTATGGCACAATAACACAATTCTTGTAGCATCATGGACAAATTTAATGGGTTTCAATGAAGGCCCTGATTATAAAGGCAGAATAATGCAAATAGGAAAAAGTGACATCAAGATAAAAAGAGCAACTCGATCAGACAATGGGACCTACTTGCAAATTTTGAGGCTCAGATTTGTGACTGACACAATAAATGCATCAACTAGCCTCCAGGTCATATATATGTATATTTTGTTATGGATTTGTTGACAACAATTTTTCACATTAAAAATCCTATCATACAATAGTCTTTACTTTTGAATCAACAGTACTGGTCTGTTTCAAAAATTTTGTTTAAATCATGGCCTTTAATTGTATTTATGTCTATGTTTTGAAATTAGTTGATATTAGCAAAGGCAAAACTTTAACTGAACATGAATTAAACATTTTCTGTGTTTGATTTTTAAATGTATTAGAATGGGTCAACCAACAGACCATATTTTTGTTGTTGGCAATTTTGAGGGATTTTTAGTGGAGTAGCAGTGTTTCTTCCAGGCTGCACACTTTTTTACAGTAAAATTTGAAAGGGCGCACTTTAACATTGGCAATTTGATATAAAAGATGCCAAAAAATGGCCATCTATATCATTTGCTATCTTATGCTGTGTGTCCAGCTATTAACCTAGTCCATGAAGTCATTTAGACACATGATTTCATAACTTGGGTGAATCGAAAGGCTTCTCATTGGTCAAGATTACTTAATGTTTCTAAAGAGCTCTAAGTAGCAAATTTTAAAGAATGAAAGAATGTGTCACTATTTCATGCTGAATAATGTCATTGAAGACGACTATGATTTATAAATACAAACAAACTATGAATTTAGAGATCATTGGAAATGACTGAATTGGAATTATTGACTATGACAATGGAGACTTTTCCTCAGCAGCCGATACCAGTACTGGGAGTGATAGTCCAGCTGATTATAAATAAAAAATGCACAAGAAAACAGAATAATTACACTGCTTATATCCCGATGAAAGGTTGGCTTCTAAATGTCCAATACACAACATAAGATTTCGTTTTGTTTGCAGCTATGCATTAGTTTGAAAGAACACTCTGTTGACACTGATATTTCAATTCAAATGTACCTGTAATGTAGAAATTCTGGTATTCAATAAGAACATGTACTAATAATTGAAAATTAATTCATTATTAAAGAGAACTACTATTATGAATCTGCTGCAGTGATTTAAGGGAGCTTTATGTAACAGTTCATAACCATGATGATGTAATATGCAAGTAAACGTTAATCAAATAATAGGCAAGGCCCCCAGAAAGTGCAAAGCTTAACCATGGGATTCCCTTCGGAGATTGCCTAAGGGCCAAGGATCCCCGATACCTGTTATGATGCCATCAGTGCTATTGAGGGCACAATCCATGGCCTCTTCGAAGGAGGAAAAACACCTGAGAGTCAGTATCTTCTCCTGCTTAGAGACAAGCAGAACCCTCTCAAATCTGATGTGGTCTCTTCCATTGGATCTTCATCACAGGACCCGTCTTGGACCAGTCACCAGGCATTGAACACCGGTCACTAGGTTTTGCTTATCTGTTTGGGATACACATGCCACACCCCATTCCTATGTTACTGTTTATTCCTGATGGTGATAAGGAGTCAAGTTGTTGCACTCACTTGACTACGAAGGGGGAACGGTTCAGCATTCCCCATCTTGCCACCCCACAGAAAATACCTCTGGTTTTGTCTTGACCTGGAGGTATTTTAATTTTAAGCTCTTCTGTTTGGCCTAGCCTCTGCTCTGAGAGCCTTTACCAGGATGATTGGGTAGTTGCAGCCCACTTTAGGTCGTTAGGGATCACTATCCTTTTGTTGACTGGTTGATGCACAACATCGTCAGAGATTCTCTTCTGAACGACCTGTCTCTCTGTTGGTTGACATTGACCCATCTTGGTCTCATCCCCAACCTAGAGAAGTCAGATCTCATCCCTTCTCAGGACTTCATATATGTGGGGATGAATTTCTTTACCAGTCTAGGGTTCATGTTGCTCCTGACAGGATCGACCAAATTCTGTTCCACAAAAGGCTCTTCTGGCCAAGACGTTGTTTGCTTGCCTTGACCTCTCCTGGAAACTCTGTACTTGGCTGCAGACTTGGTTACCTTTTGAGAGACTTTACTTAATGCCCTCTCCAGTTCCTGCTTCTGGCAAACTGGAGACCACACAAGGACCTACTGTCAGTTTGGATCCCCCTGTGATATGATTTCAGCTAGCACCTGCATTGGTGGCTAAATCATGACAGGTTTCTGACTGGAGCCCCAATTCACACCCCCAAACCCCACTCCTTTCTGTACACCAATGCATCAGATTTGGGATGGAGTGCTCACCTGAAGCCAGAAAGTGTATTTCTTCAAGGATTTTTGTCATAGGAAGAAGCTACCCTTCATATGAACAACTTGCAAATGCAGTCAGTAATCCTAGCCCTATAGGGGTGTGTCAACCTCATGAGGTGTCATTGCATTATGGTTGGCTAAGACAACACGAAGTAGTAGCATACCTCAGGCATCAAGTATGTACACATGCTCCTTCTCATTGCATGTACGTCCTGGAACATCCTCCAATGGGCATCCTTGGAGGAGTCACTCATCAAGTCTGCCATATTCCGGGCAAGAGGAATATCCTGGTGGGCAGTCTGTCCAGAGGTGGTGATGTGGTCCTCTTGGAATGGTCTCTGCACAAGTTGGTAACAAAGTCATATTTATAGCTGTTGGGGAGTTCCTTGGTGGACTTGTTCACTATGAGACTAAACAACAAGCTCCCCTTTTATGTCCCCAGTACCAGATCAAAGGGCCTGGGCGGTGGATGCTTTCAGTATAAAGAGGGATCATCTGTATGCATACACCTTTCCACCGTTCAAAAACATTAGACAGGCGCTTAACCAAATCAGGATCTCCACTGCTCGGTTCATCCTGGTAGCCCCCAGTGAACTACTTGACCTGGTTGTAGACGAGCCCAGGAGACTACCATAGAGAAGGGGCCTGCTGTTGCAGCACAGGGAGTCTGCTGTCCACAACAGCCCACAGATTTTCCACCTTCACACTTGGCTCATCACAACCAATCAATCCACCAGGACCAGTTTTCAAGCAAGGTTGCAAACTGCATTGTCCAAGCTAGGAGGCAATCTGCTTTCAGAGTTTACAATGCAGAATGGAGAATCTTATGTGATTGGTGCAGTTGGAAACACATTCATCCTAGCTGTCCCCCATTAAGCGCAGTTGCAGATTTTCATTGTCCACTATTAAGGGTATAGAGCAGCCCTTTCTAGCATTCTCAAGTTCTCAAGGGGTCCAGCCACTGGATCGGACCCTTATGTTTCTGATGACATCATTTATTTTGAGCTTCAGAGACCAGTCTCTAGCTCACTAATGCTTAGGTGGAATCTTTTGTGTCCTTTTGTGAGCATTGTCAGAATCCCCTTAAGAACCTTTGAGTGAAGTTTCCTTTGAGAACCTTACCCTTAAGACTGTTTTCCTGCTCTCCTTAGCATCTGTGAGAAGAAGGAGTGAACTTCAAGCCTTGTTAGTGGAAAAGGGTTGTTTATGGTTCTACGGTAATTATCATTTGGTTTCTCTTCTTTGCCAGCCTGGGTTTCTGGCTTAGAATCAGTTACCTTCAGTAGCTCCACTTCCAGTTGAGATCCTCAGTCTTAGTTGTATCTGTGCTGAGGATCATCAATAGAGGCTCCTTTGCCCTGTTAGGGTTTTCAAGTTTTATTTGGCTTCTTCTGAAGGGAGAAAGAAAGGACCAAAGTGTCTCTTACTACCTCTTAAGTGTTCCTCATGTTTTGGCTTCCACCATTTGCAGTTGGATTGTCCTCACTATCAAGAGAGCTCATCAGTCCCTCACTGAGAGGAATCTTTCATGAAACTTAAACCCTGTGAAGTTTGGCTATTGCTACGTCTTGGACCTATTTGAATCTCTCCTCTTTCGATGATGTTATGAGAGCTATCTTCTAGCAGTCTCACACTACCTTCTCTTCCTTTTACCTTCGATCTTCGGCACATCAGAGCGAAGGCATCCATTTATTGGGCCCTATAGTGATGGCACAGCATGTGGCCCAACCTTCTACCAGCTTACAGTAGTGAACACTCCTACTATAACGGTTAGTACAGTAGTTTTCTATTATCAGATTTGTTGAGGGCATGAGCCTTCCTCCTAACTGGTTAATTTAGCAATGCAGTAGTAGTAGGTTATGTATTATTGCTATTGAAGGGGGGTGGGGCTAATTTTTTAGTTATGTAATACTTACCAGCTGTTATGCAAAGATTCCTTTCTCACACCCAGCTCTGATGTTCTGTACTCTAGGTCCATTTCAAAAGAGGATGGTATTACCTATCTTGGCTGTGACTAGGGATTCAGACAGGGATCATGTTCTTTTCAGTTCTGGCCCTCCAATACTAATTGGAGGATAGAATAATTAGCTTGCACTGGTGACTACGAGTCCTGGAAAAGGAAAGCAATGCATTAGTATCAGGTAGGTATTACATGTACATAATTAAGGTAAGTATTACATAATTAAACTTAGTTTTAACCCCCTCCCCAAAAAATACATAAATGTTTAATAAATGTAAAATGTCTAAACTTTGCATTTAACCAAAGTTTTGCTTTATAGTACTGTTGTAAGTGCAAATATCTTGCTTTCTTTACTGTAATCAACGATGCATAGACTGTCACCATATTTGTATGTGCTTCAACTGGGAAAGCAGTAATAGTCTGTATTATGACATTGCTAAGAATATTCCAGTTATGCAACAAGTTGGCAGTCAATCGAGAGTAACTCGACTTTTGGTTGATGTTAGTAAGTTTGAATTGTATTGTTTGGTATAATTTGATTTCATATTAAATCTTTGCAGGGTTTCCAAGTATCTTCATAAAATGTTGAGTTTACATAACAAATCAGTAGTAGTTACTAACATTACCATAGTGAAAAGTGGTAGGTTTACTGTGTAGGTTGTGCTAATGATAAACTTTCTTTATGTATCTCAATTATCTGAATTCATCTTCTTTGGGACCCCACATAACAAAGTTGGTTGAGTTGTATAGTAATCACCCCCATATCAGTCCTTCCATCCATCTGTCCACTGTAGGTTTCTGCAAGATAATTTGGTAACTATGCAGCTTTACATTAATGAATTGTTTGTTGGTTGGTTATTAACGACACTTGTAATATGTTATTGGCTATATAATGTCAAGGAAATGGAGGTAAAGTGCCTTTCCTAAGGCCACACCAAGGCAGCAAACCAGGACTGACCTGGCCTGGCCATTTATCAAACCCACAATCTTTGGACTGCGAGTCTGATGCTCTTCCAACTTAGCTACCATGGCTGTCTTACATATTATACTGATAAGACCTCAAAACAGTTTCCAAGCCTTTTCTGTCATCATTTACAGGAGTTGTAGCATCTGATTACCTATTTCCCTAACTTTCATATCCACAGCTTAACTCGTTATCCCCTATCACCATGATAACTCATTATAATTTACCTTCATGGAATTTTAATGGATTATTTGTGACAAGAGGGTCAATACTTGAAACTCCAAAAGTAACTAACTTTTTAAAATTCTTTATGAGATTTTTAGCTATACTGGTCATAGACCAGAAGAGCTTATGGGATGATCTGTTGTCCGTCATCTGTCGTCTGTCCGTCCATTAGCACAAGTTTGTTATTGCTACTCCTCCTAAATTACTTCAATGATTGCCATGGAATTGTATACACACATTCATCCCATGGGCTAGTTGGTCCTAGAAGTAAATGGTACTGCTCGGACATCCAATATGGCTGCCACAGCAGCCTCTTGAAAATCTTTTAATTGCTTCTCCTTCTGATTGGATGGTCATATCAACATGCAGAAGATCTGACATCCAATATGGCAGCCATCTTGAAAATCTTGTTATCGCTACTCCTTTTGAATGGATGGTCATTTCAACATGGGGTTTTCACTGAAAGACTTCTTATGATGTCTAGTTAGTCCTAAATAAAAATGGAGCTGAACAGGGGGGGGGGTCCAATATGGCCATCACAGCAGCCATCTTGAAAATCTTGTTAAAACTACTACTCCTACATGGATGGTCATATCAACATGGGGTGTTCACTAAAAGACTTCTTATGATGTCTAGTTGGTCCTATATGAAAATGGTGCAGATCTGACATCCAATATGGCCTCCTTGGTGGTCATCTTGAAAATCTTGTTATCGCTGCTCCTCCTGAATGGATGGTCATATCAACATTGGGTTTTCACTAGAAGACCTCTTATGATGTCTACTTGGTCCTAATGGAAAATGGTGCTGATATAACATCCAATATGGCCAGCATGGCAGCCATCTTGAATATCTTATATGTACTACTCCTGAATGAATGGTCATATCAACATGGAATTTTCACTGAAGGACTTCCTATGATGTATAGTTAGTCCTAAATGAAAATGGCACTGATCTGGGGTCCAATATGGCCGGCACAGCAGCCATCTTGAAAATCTTGTTATCGCTACTCCTCCTGAATGGATGTTCATATCAACATAGCCAAGCAAATTATAGTGAGCAGGACCCTTTGCATTGCACCCATTGCTAGTAGCTCTAGTTATTTACTATATAGTTTAACATCATTGTTACATGTGATATTTGTTTTCAACAGCTCCTAAATGAACTTTATGTAACAGTGAATATGTAGACCTACGTATGAGCGATACACTGAATGTGATCTAGTGACTTCACATTTGTATCCATCATGACAGCTTTTGTAACCCAGACTATCAACACGAATGTCTGAAATGAATCTGTTATGTCTTTGGAATCCTTGCAGTGGATTTGAATACAGATTTGGTATATATTCCATTCACTTAGTATATTCATTCAAGGAACATAAGAAAATTAATGTTCATTTTCCTTAACTCTTTAAAAATCAAATATGTTATATTGGTAGATAATTTGATGACATATTGCTTTATATACATGTACAGTCCACCCTACTCTGATGGTCACCTTATTTAACAGTAACTTGGTCTCAATGTCGACCATTGTGTTTCCCCTAGGAAATTTCCTGTATATTAGTATTGTGTTAAAGGGTCACCTGCATTCTGTGGTCAGTGGCCAGATGTTTCCAAACCAAATACTCGAGTGTGCAAATGAAGCATTTGTTCTCCTAAGAAAGGCATTGTTTAGGTAAGATATGTTATATGAATTGATGTGTAAGCGTGTCTTATCTTGTTTATATCAACCATACTCAATTCAGTCTGTCGATATAGCTTTATATCTGCTAATCTCTCCATTGTTGTTTTAAGAATCTGAATAAAGCCACAATATTGCCATGTAAATCAATTATTGGGGTAAATACAGCAGGTAAATCATAATTCTTATAGCTCCCTTCGTATACACCCACCATAAGGCTGAGCATATTATGTTATGATGTTATCCAACCATCAGTCTGTCCATCTGTTATCAATTTTCATTTATGCACAATAACTCATTTTATCCACCATCTACAGTTACTAAACTTTGTGGATTGCTTGCACTTGGGGTAAGGAAGAACCTTATTGACTCCGGGCTCAAAAGCTTAAAGGTCAAGGTCACTTTGCCCTAAAGAAGGAAAATGGTTTCTGCACAATAACTCTAGTTCTCCATTGGTAACAGTTACCAAACTTTATGGATGGCCAGTACTTAGGGTAAGGAAGATAGATTTTTTCCCCCAAAAAAGTAAAAGGTCAAGGGCACTGTGACAACAGGAAGAAAAAAATGGTTTCTGCACAATAACTTCAGCTCACCATCATCTAGATTTTCCAGACTTTGTGGATGGATTGCACTTGGGGTAAGGAAGAACACTTTTGAATATGGAGTCGAAAGGTCAAAGGGCAAGTTCACTATGACTGAAAAAACAAAAATGGTTTCTGCACAATAATATTAGCTCCACATGACATACCTCAACCAAGCATTACTTGGGGTAAAGAAAAAGTCTATCAGTTTTGGGGTCAAAAGGTGAAAGGTCAAGATCACTGTGTCTGAAAGAAAATGGTTTATGCACAATAACATTAGTTCTTCATCAAAGACCTGGACCAAGCTTTGTGTATGGCTTGCACGTATGGCAGAAAAGATACCTATTGATTTGGGGCTCAAAAGTTTAAAAGCAGTGGTCACTGTCACTGAAAGAAGAAAAATGGTTTCTGTGCAAAAATGTAAGTTATCAACATAGAGGATTGTTAAACACAGGGTGGGCATAAAATGTGCCATTACTTTGGGGGGGGGGGAGGAAGAAATACACTGATAACTTAACTAAATGTATTGGTAGAAAAAGATTAATAGAGAAATAATTTTACCCTGAATTTTTGTCCTTTTATCTGATTAGACCTTTTCAACAATTTTTATCAGTGTTTACTACATACATGTAATAATAGTTTGGGGATCATGAGCATGATAAGCTCTTCTTACAGTGTATGTATTGTTTATAATACAAGACATCAGATTCGGCTTTCAAACATTGGTCATTTCCGTCAGACAGGTGGATTGCAGTTATTGTAAGTAAAAAGAAATAAAAAATGCTATAGCATTATAAAAGTATGGAAGAGTGCGCATAAATCTGTATGCATAGAATGTGTTGTGGTCCAAGAACAGCAAACAGATGTTCATAATTTAAATACCATTATACCAGATTTTAATTAAATATCGATCCATGTTTAAAATGAAAATGTTAACAATGATTTAATCATTACTCATTTTAGATAATGGACAAATATTACAATCACTGTTGCATCTAAAATATTCTGTTGGTTCATAATTGTCAATGAATGCTATGCCAGATTTTTGCAAAAACACTGGACAAAACTCGTGCACAAATAAATACATCCTGGGAGCAGTGTTTCATGTTAAAAGGCATCACACATCTTTGAACAAATGTGACCAGGCAATCATTGGGTCCTCACTTTCTGTATTTGACCTAGGTCTGTTACTTCTCGGATAACCAGAATAAATTGTGTTCATTGTCAAAGAAGCACAAAACATGATTTATTTCATTAGCTGAGAGAAATGTCTTGTCGATTTTAATTGGCCTGGGCACCAATCAAGAGCACATGGTTGATGATCATTCATAGAAATGTAATGAAGAAAAGCTGAAATGTTCTGCAAAAACACTGCCTCATTTATTTCCAAAGTAGCATACAGAAAAGAAAACATGACTCAAATGTCAACAATAAATTCTAGAGGTGAATGGTTACTTGAGCTTGAGGACGTCAAATCTCAGTATAAAAGGCTTATGTCAGTAGAGGCTGATAATGATTGTAAGTACTTGGGTAGTGGATTTAAGTTCTGGAATAAAATTTCACTTTTTCAGCATTATATACTTTGAATCAGTTGTTGTTGAGTCAGATAGTAGCTCACTTTCCTACAATTTCCTTGCCCACTAAAATTGTCCTGAACAATGGATAGTTACTTAGCCAACATAGAAATTGTAGAAAACTGAAATCTGTAGTCGGACTCTGCATTGACTGATTCAGAGCATATAATAATATAAAGTGAATATTTTTCGCAGAAATTAATAACTCCATAATGCGAGTGCCTGTATGTGTTTGAATTTCTTAATTAAACAAGAAGCCGGTAATGATATTTTTTTAATCCCCATTTATTTTTCTAAATAACCCCACTTTAGGCTCCACTTTTTCATTTCTGGAATGAACGCTGCAAATAAGTGGGCGCTTAAGACAAGTTTGATTGTATTTATAGTTCTAGTTACTGTAAAGACCAAAATATTCTGTGAAATGTGTTCAATCTTTTCAAACATTTGTTTGGTTTATATTAAACATGACAAGGGTTTTATCTGAGTATTTGTTAACAAACAGTTTACTTATCTTTTGTATAAACTATTTCCTTGTAATTAATAACATTCCTAGAATTTAAATTGTAGATCAATATGACAAGAAAATTATTGGACTTTTTAAGGCTCATTGGAAAAAAAACTAACACAGCAATAACCTTGCCCACACCCCAACCCACTCCAGAAAACAAAACTGTTGATTAACCCATTTCCATGCAGTTATATTTTGGTGTTATTTCATAATTTGACTATTCATATGCATTAGATTCATGAATATGAATGTTACTTTCATGTAAAACAAAATCTTGCATTTGTTTGTTAATCTCTAAACTCTGGGTTACAACCTTGTGACATTATTGTGGGCATGGCATTTGTTAACATTTAATATTTTTAATTAATTTTAAAGTTGTTCAGTTTCAAAGTTCAGAGAAAGTATTGTGTGCTAGAAAAGTTATTAGGATATTAGACACATGGGACCAAAGTAGAGCAAGTTAACATATAAAGCATAAAGTTCACACTGGATCAGTGACTGTAGTGGCCCAAGAAAAGACAGACTTAACAGTGGCCTAATTAGCAAGTGTTGTTGGTTCATGGAGGACTCACTGTACTAATTATATGAAAGAATGGGAACCAGTCTAGAAATGGATGAACATAAAATAGAGTATATATGGGTTTGGCAGGCCAGGATTGGTTGATAATGAAAGTAAGATTTTAGTGAAAAAAAAACTTTTGAGAGAGCTTATCCTAGTTGTAAATGAAAAAATAGAGACAATGTTTTATTGATGGAATTTCAGTGCTTTTACAACCTTGAGTTTGGAAAATTTATTACTGAAATTATCACCTGACTCTTTGGTGCGGAATTGAAGACACGTTTCAAACACATGTAGATCCAGAAAATGACGCAGCTCATATTGTTTTCTCTGCAAAGCAGCTGTCGTCAATGATATGTCTATATTGATAAATGTAGGTTTGATCATGAGCATTCGGAAATTTAAAGTTATTGAATTTTTAATATCATGGTGTTTGCATAGGTTTATTGTTAGAGCTGAATTAATACCGTGAGTCCTATAGAGAACAACAGCCCTACAGTGGTTCTACATATGCATGTACAATTAACTTTACCATCAATGCAAAATTATGGTTCTATTTGTGGATAGCAAGCAAAATGAATACCTTTTGTATCCCTCAGGGTGATTTTCAGTGGATATTAAACATACTTTCAAATATGGCAACTATTGCCATTAAAGCGGAGGGGGGTGCAGTGTGTTAGAGTCTGTAGATTTGACTATGCTAGGTAGAATGTTTTGCAAACTGGTTAATATCTATGCAATCAAATATATAAAGTTTATACAATTTACCATTTATAGAGTAATTATGGTCAGCAGTGTGATATTTCCTAGTTGTATTTTAAAACATTATGTTTCAGATATGATCACTTAGGTCTCTACCACCAAGCTTAATGGTGATAACCCCCTATGATTTTGTGTCCCACCAATTTCATTCAATGAATGTGTTTGAACTTCATATTTTGTATTTTAATTGGCTTATGCCAACCTTACTTTAGTTTTAAATTATATGTGTTCTGGAGGAATTTTAAGTAATTTCTCATTTAAATCTCCATTTCTTTAGTAATACATGCACATATAGATGGTTACCTTGACCTTTTACTAATTAATTGCATAATATGACAAGGCTAATAGTATATTTTAATCTTAAATTGAAGAGAGATAAATGGTGATAGTAAACATGTAACTCTTGGTTAGAGAGATTTATTTTAATATTTTTTCTGATTTTCTGAAATGAAGCTCAAATACTTAAATGTTACCTGAAATGCACTGTTGCCATTCTTGGTGTACATAAACTTGCAATATAATTTAATATTCACTATTATAATCTTTGACAAGCAAAACTATGCACACTGTTTACTTATGTATTCTACTACTATCCATAGGTCTGTCAAGTAAATCAGAGTTGGATATCGGACTCATGGTACTAATTATATGGAAGAATGGGAACCAGTCTAGAAATGGGTGAACATAAAATAGATTATATATGGGTTTGGCTGGCCAGGATTGGTTGATAATGAAAGTAAGATTTTAGTGAAAAGAATCTTTTGAGAGAGCTTAACCTAGTTGTAAGTGAAAAAAATAGAGACAATGTTTGATTGATGGAATTTCAGTGCTTTTACAGACTTGAGTTTGGAAAACTCATTACTGAAATTAGCACCTGATTGTTTGGTGCAAAATTGAAAACACTAGTTTCAAACATGTGTAGATCCAGAAATTGATTTGGCTCATATTGTTTTCTCTACACAGAAGCTTGCATCATCAAGGATATGTATATACTGATAAATATAGGTTTGATCATGAACATGCAGAAATTTAAAATTATTGAATTTTTAATATCATGGTGTTTGCTTAGGTTTACTATGGGAGCTGAATTAGTACCGTGAGTTCTGGTCAGAGTAGCTCTCAGAAATGTCAGCAGCCACTTATCTTGGCCAAGCTGAAGTTCAATGTTCTTTGTGCCTATATCCTGAATATTCCAATTATGATAGCTGTTGAATAATGAAGTAAAATGAGGAACAGATGAAAAAGACAACAGTTCTGTGGTTTTGTTAATAAGAAGTAGTTCATCTGGTTAGAAAGATCTGGAATGATATGTTTAATATCTTAGATGAAAGTGAGAGCATAGGACAGCAGAGACAATGCTGGAGTAAAATTTAGGGCAAAGTGATTTCTCTTCCCATTCAAAAAAGGGTGAAGTGGTGGAAAAATAAAGTAAATGTAGAGATGTCAAAATTTACAATGTTCAAAACAGTTTCATCAGACTTGGTTTACTAAATCTTTTAGCAAGATAATATTGAATACAAAATCTGTACTCTTTAAAATTTATTAAAATAATAAACGTTTTCTTAGTTTCAGCAAAATTGTTATATGACTTGGTAATCACAAAAGGTAGTAACCTCAAAAATAAGCTACCGTTGAAAACTGCTGACTGGTATCAAGGTACAAGGCCTCTCTTACTACTTTTATTGCATGAAACATAAAATAAAGTTGTTTACCTTTACTAGCTCAGTAGCTGACAGTCTACAAATCCCCACATAGTTTTACTTTTCTTGTGATTGGACTAAAAATGGATGGAATTTCACTTGCTGTTCAGGCTTCATGTGTGTATATTCAGCAAGAATCTTGTAGATTGAAGCATAATGGCAGGCTGCAATAATAATCAAATTGATACAAAAGTTGATCATAAATCATATAACCAGTACAGTGTATATTTAATCTGTTCACATTGCCTTTTGAACAGAATAACAGCACGAGTTCATACTGTACTTTGAATGCGAAAGCATTCAGTCGCCAAAGGAGTAGGGAGTGGTGATCAAGATGTTGACTCTTTGCTTTCTCAGCATATTTGGTTTAAATGACCTGCAATAGGGTATCTATTTCTGAATCACCTGAATTGTTCCCTAGCATGGACCCTTACTAGTAAGAATTTATTATTAACATTTAAGATGTATTAAAAGTAACTAAGGTGGACAGCATATAAACAAAGTTATTCAGTGCAGTGTAAAATAGACACAATGTATGGAGTCCTGTTCAAAATCTCCCTGGATACTGGAGAAACTGACTCATTGCTGGCAACACCTGATTAGTCACACATGATGAAGAGTACATGGGCAGATGTCTTTCAGTTGGTGGGTATTAAGAGCACATTAGTTAAGAAATTTGTTGTGTGTTTTGGATGATGGTAGAAGTGATTGAGGTACAGATGCATTAATGGAATCTAATGAAACTTTCTACATTCCCATTTTTAAAGGAGTAGCCAATTAAAATGTTAATTTTGGTTTGCAGAGTTTGAGATAAATCTGGAAGACGGCACTGAAAATTGGTATTTCTAATGAAGTCCTGGATACCCAAGATGATATGGCGCAGCTAACAAATTTAAGGAATGATCTTTACCAATCATCATTCCAGACCAACAAAAGCGAGAGACTTTTTGAAACAAGAAGATGCAGACATGGAAAGTTTGGTCACATTATTATGTCAACATCATGCTTTGTGCATCACATCCATGTTTCTTATTGTGATAAACTTGGAACAATTTGGATGTCATTGTGATACAGTTACATCTTACCCTCATTATAATGTGGTAGTTGGGGTCCATTACTGCTGATGATGTTACATAAAAATATTGCAATGTAGCAAGAATGATAAAAAATTTGATCAATGCATGTATGTGTGTCAGAAATTGGGGGGGGGGGGGCAAAGTAATGGGAGTTTGGGGGTGTTTTTCAAGGGGGGGGGTCGAAGTGGGCAGCACAAAGTAGTTGCTCTGGCAGATTTAGACAAATTAAGTAAATTACCTGTGTGGCTACCAGTGCTTTGAAAATGCACGGAAAGATATACTACTAAACTTCAAGTTGTTTTCTCGCAACCCATATTGTCATACATTTGATATACGAATTCATGTACACTTGTTTAATTTTGATTGTGGGATCCATATCGGTACTGCATTGTATTTAGAATCATGTTATAATGATGGAAAGCTGCAATAGTTTGTGGTTAGAACAACTTTGACTGATTTCATTTACCATCAAAAGCAAAAAAGATGATTCTGAGCATTCAGCATTGAATTTTGAAGTGAAAAGGGATTATTTTTCAAGTGGCCATGCATTTATGGGCTATTAACACAATGCTAATAAAGACACAGGAGTGTCTCTGAAAAGAAGGGACATTTGTTTAATGAACAGGGTACATGTAGGTGCATCAAATAATTTAGATCAGTGCTGTTCTAGAATTATGGAAGTCCCAGGTTTGAGCTTCGATTGACCTTGCATTTTTGTTATGTTTGAAAACATGTCGCTCTCCTTTTCAACTAACTAGCCCAAAGGGTGATGTTGTCTGGAGGTCTACCAGGTGAATAATGGGAGACACTGAAAAATGACTCAGGATTGGGTCTAGAGCATAGGCCCTGATCGGTAGGATAATATAACATCTGTCTAGAAATGGGAAGGTCCCCAATTCCCTTAACTAAGCCTGATATACAACAGTCAATGACTTTATTCATGTTGATAGATTATTATGACTTCTTACACTTACAAGATATCAGTTTGCAACCAATGCCATATTCTTAGACTGTTCACTAGTGATCATCTTGAACTTTATTTTGAACAGTTGTACCAACCAATGGATGCAAACCCCAAGTTACCATTGAAGGACAAAATCTGAAAGCATCCCTACCCTCAGTTGATTGTGTTAATTCCTTATTAACACTAAAATGGAAACAGATGGACAAGCCCATCATTATGCAGGCAAGTTTCCTTGATAATTTAGTTATTTTTATATTTAGGCATATTTTGGTCGTATCAAATTTTTATGACATCGTATAACTTATTTTGTTTCCAATGATATTTCTTTTCACTTTCAAACTTAGAAAAGGTATCTTTAAAATCAAAAAAGAAGACAAGACAAGAATAACAACTCAATTTAAAAAGTGAGTTACATAATTAATTCATGTTTGTTCTCATTGGTATCTTCTAAATGAGCCCAAATTATCAAATTGCATGATATTATATGTGATTCTTCTAACATTTGAGCACATTTTACTCAATATTGCCAGAAAAACAAAATAAGTTTTAATGTCAGTAATAACTTACCTGTCACTATTATTAAGCTTTACCTTTTCACAATGGAAATACCTTGTCTGTGCTAGATGTACCAACTCCCTGTTCTAGTGATTTCGTAGAACACGTGCATCAACCCAGTCTGACCTGCATCATTGACCCATGCTCTGTGGCGCATCCTCATTCTTTTCGGACAGCCATTGAGTCACCACATGGAAAGAAACACTATAAAGAGAAAAAGATATCTACAAGTGATGGTTTGGCTAAATAACAGGGCTTGTGATTCATAATTCTTTGCAGTGAAATTATCCTCTGTCTGTATCTATACAAAAATTATTGTTTGATGAGATAACATTGACAATTGTTTTATTCGTGCATTGTCACATGATGAGCCACCTACTCTCCCCTCCTCCTACTTAAGGGTGTGGGACATTGTGGTAGGAATATGTAATCATTATTACTGGTCCCCCAAAAATTATCCGTTCATAGTTTACACAAATGTGTTTACAATTGATGGAGGTCCTGATATTATTGTGATTATTGTTATTAATGAAATAGCGTGATCACAACACAAAATCTCCACATATATTTGCTTTTTTGTAGAGATTCCAGGCACCCCAACTGTTTCAGTAATGTTTTATAACATTACTATGACTCAACAATGATGCTCTGTGTGTTTATAATTTATAAATGGAATAAAATTAATAAACTCTGATATTCTTGTTTTCATTACAAATCAGTAGTAAACAGTAACAAAAGGGCTGACACATCCATTGTTGTTATTATATTTCATGTTATTTTTTATCATATGAAAGTTTCTTGTTTTCAGAACTTTTATTTACAGATGTTTTAAACGGTTGGTAAGTGTGGGCATAATAAAGGCCCTTGGGACACTCACTCAATTTGTATATTGTGCACAATATACACACAAGTGGACTGATATCCCATTTGTTGGCTATGGTCAGATGACATTTGGGACATTACCGAAGTCGGTGCATATATAAGAAGAAGAATGAAGCACATTCTTCTTCTCCTTCAGGATCAGTTTGATCTCAGATTGTGCAAAATTTAGATGGAATTGACTGTGTCTCCCCTAATAAAACAGGGAGAGACAGTATCTTCCAGTAGAGAAATACAGTTACTACCTGTGTGGTAGTAACATATATTTCTCAGGATTGCGTGTGTGCTCCCCCAAAGAAAAAATGGAAGAGCAGCACCCCTCTTAGACAAGATAAAAAAAAATAAGGCAGCTTCTATAGTAAAGGGCATTCTATCATAAAGGGCAATAAGCGTGCTGGGTCTGAGTGCGCCCCCCCCCCCCCCCACGCCACTATAGGAGGGCAAGGAAGCACTGTATCAAGATCAAGTAATACCCCCAGTGGGGGTTGAACTGAGACCTAATATGGAGACTCCTTGCACCTCTCCTTGGGGAGGGGGCAGGATTCCCATAGTACCCGAGGTCAGGAGAGGAGTAGATCATGTAACCCCAAGAGGGTTAGACATCGTTCTAGTTCTTCTTTTTCTGAGGAAAGTTCCCTCAAATCCAGACTGCCGTTGATTGTATGTGACATGTCATAGACCAGTCACTTATTACCATGTACAGATCACTGGTCACCAACCACTGGATACTGGTAATTGACCACCGGGCACTGTCCACCAGGAACGAGTTACCGGTCACCAGACCAGTAATTGGGTACCGGTGTTCAAAACGTGCCAAATCTAGGTATAGCGCCAGCGATAGGTTTGAATATCCACCTTCCACTACATTACCTAATAATCCAACAACAGGGACAGAACCTGCTTTTATGCACACTCTAGGGATAGGAAATCAGACCAATGTACCTTCCTTTCCCATGTTCCCTTTAATCCGTTTGGTATGTTGAACTTCCCTCTTCAAGAGAGAGAAAAATGTATACCACCATGGATGTTATTTATGTGGCCCCCTGCATATATGAATGACCAGGTCTGATGATCCTCACAAGTTCCACATGAGAGGTCATCAAAGAAGGAGACCTTCCTCTAAGAGGCCAACAAGAGATGAGAAAAATAATTGCTTTTCTGACATGACACCCATTAAGGACAGTTCTTCCTGTATTCCACAGAGGTTTGGAACAGGAAGACACTTTGTCGATTATCATAGATTTTACTTAAGTTCCGGAGGATAGGGTATACCCTCTACGAGGATCTATAAACCCTTCTCACCAAGTGTCACAAGTAGGCAAGGAGGAGGAGACTTGGTCATTCAACATGGCTCTCAACGAAGTCTACCGCCGTCTTTCCCCGGACATGTGCCCAAAGCCCAAGTGTTCAGGTGACACTAAGATTCTTTCTTGCTTGGAGAATGTCCAGACCAGACTTGCTGCTGTTTCCTCACTCTGATGGTCAGAGAAGTTATGCAATGGCTGATCAAAGGTCAAGAATTGGCGAGATGAAATAAAGGGTGGCCAGTCCCTCTTGCAGCATTGAGACTCTTAATATCAGCCTCAAGCTATAAGGTTCATTCATCTGCCTGGCCATTGAAACCCCGCCCCCTTGGACTCTGAAGCTTCACAAGTGGGCATTTCAGTGGGTTCCTTTGCTTGCCTCTCGGTCAAGTCCTTAGAAACTATAGAGTCAAAGGCCATGTCATTAGTACCATAGCTTCACATGCTAATCAGTTTTCAGCAGCTTCCTTCATTAAACTGAAGAAAGAATCATTATCCCCTGTTGTCTTGCAATGACTATTAGATGCTGTGGTTAAGACTTTGAGACAGGTCTTATCTACAGTGATGGTGTTGTCAATCGAGCGTCTGCACCTCTGTTGAGATATAGCTTTGGATTCTTTCAAGTTTTTGCCAGAACCCAGCAAAAATCTTCTGAGGGCTGCACCCTTGGATTCTGTGACCTTATTTGGTGGTCTCATTCCCACTATTGCTTTTCAGGATTTTAGGGACCAAAAACACTGGTCCCTTGCGTCGGTTGCTAGCCCATTGAAACTGGCCAGTACTCACACACAACCTGATTGAGCCTTGGGTCAGCAACAATTTCAACGAAAAGGTGTGCAACTACAACAACATAGTAGCCACCCCCCACCCCCCAAGTATGTTCCACAAACAAAATGGAAAAGTGGAGAGACAGGGTCAAGGTTAAGTCTACTTTTGACTCCCTTTTCCCAAACAGGCAAGGAGGAGAAGGGAGGGTGTCCCTATGGTAACCGCTCCTCTACTGCAGTGCATACCTCTTCCTTTAATATACGTATTAAAGTTTAAGGAAGAAGTACACACCCTTCTTCAGAAAGGCAGAGTAGAGAGGGTTCAGAACATTCAGCCGTCAGCTTACTCCCGGATATTTCTGGTCCCCAAAAAGGGCGGAAAACTAAGGCTTATTATAGATCTTTCCCCCTTAAACAAATTTCTGCTAGAGGAACTTTCAAGATGGAATCTTCAGCTTCAGTTTGGAAGAAAGTTACGTGCTTTATCAATTGAGGAGGGATGTTTTTGCTTCAATGGGAATTACGATACGGTTTCCTTGTTGCGTCAACCAGGTTTCCTTGCCAAAAAACAGCTTCCATCAGTATTTCCATCCCCGATTGAAATCCCCGGTCTCAGTTGCATCTGTGATGGGGATGATCAAGGTAAACTTCTTTGCCCAGTTAGGGCAATTAGATTCTATTTAGCGACTGTTAAAGGTAGAAGGAAGAGTAGGAAAAGGCTTTTTCTCACCTTAACTCATTAACCTCTGAGCCAAACAGCTGGGTATTCCCCTGCAACATTCTTGCAGAGGGTTCACCTGGGGCAGTATTAGCCTTACTAGTACCTGTATCTCTAAAACTCACTGACAGTATTTGACTTGCGGATTTTTACAGAGTGGGTTGCTCAAAATAATTTAGTTATTGTTTGCCTTGTATTCCTTCAATTAAGCTGAATTTGGCAAAGCTTATCTCAATAAAATTATGTACATAATGGTATAAATTTCATGCAACATGCAGAAATGAAACTCGTGCATAGGGGGTAAAAAAAAAATGATTTACTTACCAATTTGCTTCACTTGTCATTAATAATCCATAAAATCCACTATGAATCCACACTGAATAATTAAAATCTTCACCACATGAAATAATTATATTTTTATGTACACAGAAATTCCATATGTCATCTGTCTTGTAAAATTTAACCTCATGGGAAAACTGCAAGCAAACGGGCATATTTTCATTACACTTTACTTATCTTTCTTCTCTAGAATACTCCACTGAACATTTAAAAACTAGCAAAATACTTTGAACAAACTCTGAATTATGCACACTCATACTAACTAAATTAATTTTCCCAAACACCAGCAAGTCTTTATTTACCAATTCTTCAAAAGAGATACATGATATGGTTTAAAACAATCCACACATAAATGAATGTCACACTTCTACTCCCAGTGGCTGATTCTTGTCATTTTCCATCATTTTTAAATCTAAATAATTCCACTGTTTTTGGCGCTATCGAAGTCAAATTTTCTTCCCTTTGTACTGCAATGTTTCTTCATCTGTGTAAGCTAACATTTGACTGGTTAAACTGCCTGCATAATTAGGAAATGGTTCAAAATCAAACAATGGTTTGTGACGTATTAACTCGTCGTGCAGGATACAGGCCTAGACTAATACTGTCATTCAAAAGCGGCACCTGGTATACAAGCAAGGTAAACTGCACCACGTAATCGTGGCACACGGGAGATGAGGGAGGTAAAGTATGATGTATTATTGTGGTGGCAGGATTAATGAGTTAAGGGGCTGGGCTGATATTTCAGCACTCTCTCTCTTGATCGATTTTACTCACCATCAAGAAAGCTTATGCATCTCACACAGAAAGAGACTTATCATTCATGAGGATAAAATCCCATGAAGTCATGGGTATCGCTACTTCCTGGGCATATTTCAATAAATTATCTGTAGACAATATTATGAAGGCTGCATTTTGGTGTTCGTTCACAACCTTCTCCTCTTTTTACCTCTGGCCATTAGTAAACCAGAACCAAGGTATATTTTCTCTGGGTTCGATGGTCACTACTCAATCAGCAGCCCAGACTACTGTTGCATGAACAGCAGTTGACTGCTTGGGCTATAAGGTGAGTAATTTCTTTTACCCCTTTCCAGCCCATCAGCCACCCTTCTTACTGACAAATTCAGCTTAATAGTAGTGACAGGTAAGTTATTACTGACATTAAAATGTAGTTTGGTGGGTGGAGTAAAACTAATTTTAATTATGTAATACTTATCATTCACTATGCCATCCTCCCACCCTGCTCTGATCTGCTTTGTTAGCCAAACATCCTGAAAAAGAATTGGGATGCACTATAGCACACAGGTCGATGACATAGGTCAGACTGGGTCGATGCTATAGAACATGGAGTTGGTGCATCTGGCATGGACAGGGTATTTCCATTGCGGAAAGGTAAAGCTTAATATTAGTGACAGTTTTACTCACCCAAAAATCTACATTTTACTTTTTGTGATCTGTCAAAGAAGATTTTAAAGATATATTCATATATTCTGACTTATGGAAATCTAGCAAAAGGGTGTATATGTAACAACGTGGCTTAGACATATTTTCTACAATGAACAGTATCAAATATAACATCAGTATTGAATAAATAACTGATAAAATTCATTTCTGAATAACAAAGTGTCCACATGTTGTTATAGTGATTTAGTCTGCCCTTTTAAAAGACGTGGATGGAGCACATTTGAAGGGAAATATCTGGGGATTTTTTAAAGTAGAGCAACTCTGGCTTTTTTTTTTGACATTTTTGTATTTTCAATAAAAGTATCATTTGTGAGTTACAATTGCTATTAAATGACACAATTTTCATGTGAAAACATTAATACATGATTGCAAATCTTTCTTGCCACCATTGAGATTCCTGCAAATGCTGGTGTTCAACAAGAGACTGGTGTGAATTCAGCCACCTGAAAGTGATAGGTTACATCCAGAAAAGTCTTACAATTATGATGTATTACCGTTGAGGAATGACCGTGCATGCATTACAATGAATAAACGTATGATATTACCTATCGTCCAGTAGAGTATAATAGAACACATTGTATCATAGAACAATCTGCCTGTACTTGGGGAATTCCTGCTAAGTATAGAACAACTCAGCCTGGGGTGTCAGTAATATATGGCCAAATTTCAACTGCTTGGATACTGACACCACAACCAGGAAAATACATTCATGTAATCAATAATCTTCGAGTCATTTAATTTACTGGTTGTTGTAATAACTATTTTTAACATTCTACATCAATAAAAATAAATTCTTATGTGGATTATTGGATAATATTTAATATTTTCAGGTAGACTATAGGTCCTGGTTTTAAAAAGCACATTTAATTTTATATTGTCGCATACATTTTGAACAAAGGCTCTTGAATGAAAAAGAGCATGTAAATAAAAATCGATAACGGCTCAAATTTAAAAAAAAAAGATGTGAATTAATTAAGTATAAAGAGAAGAAAATAATTATCAGTTAGTAAACTAATAGTAAAGAAAGGGTGTAGACAATAGCCCAGGTGTGTCAATAATAGCCGCATGAGACTAGCAGCAGAAAAAATAAACATCACCCTGAGACAGGGGATGCAACTCTGTTAATATAAGAGAACCATCTAATCACAATAAATGCATATATTTCTTGTGCATTGTGATGCAATATATATATACATACATACATGTATATATATATATAGTCAAATCTGCCAATAGCAGCGATCCATGGGAAAAAAGGCAAAACTGGCCTTTGAAAACAGGTGACCTCTGTATACAGGTTATCTTTTAAAACTGGTTTTTCTAAAAATACCATCCAGTGAATATCATTATTATTATTATTATTATTATTATTATTATTATTATTATTATTATTATTATTATTATTATTATTATTATTAAATTATCAAACTACATGTATATGTGGTTCTCTCCCAAATGTATGTTTCACACAAGATTACAGTATCCTGCCCACTTTAATCCATCCTATGAATTAAATCATCACAGACTTAAAATAATCACTGATCTTACCTTGTTTTGTGCATAATGGCAAAACAATAATTTCACTACTGATTGACAGCATACATATGACTGTAAAACAGAGGACTGACTCTTTTGTTGGCCAGCTTGAATAAGTTTATCTTGGAAACATGTGTCCACACCTTAAAAATAATGTCTGGATTAGCCACTTGCCAAGATCAAAAGATAGCAGCTTATTTGAGAATCTTGTGATGAATAGGAAATCAAAAAAGCCGTATATGGCTATTTTTGTGAACCATGAATTGAAGCTTTACCTGCCTTTACAGAAAAGTTTGAAATATTGAATGGTCCCTGACCCGAATGAAAGCAGATGTAATTTGTATCTCTTCTTAGTGATTAACTTTTTTCTTCAGAGATAGTTCTAATTCACGGACAAATAGATGAAGATATTGAATTATACTTGTCACACTGGCACAAATGACGACTTCCATTTCTAGTGCGATAACAGAACTACTTTTCCCATCATCCAGCAAATGAATTGTTTTGACCCTCTTCCCAAATGATACAAACTATCTTGCTTTCAAATTTGACATATTGATACTTTTGAGTTACACTGTCAACATGACTGGAGTATGGAGTGCAAGCGAGATAAGATATGTTTGCACATTGATTCATGTGATATTCCTTTATCTAAACAATGCCTTCCTCATGAAGCAAAATTTAGTTTGCATAGACTGAGCTGTCACTGTAGATACACACCATCAACTGCTTAAGGCATGGAGAAACCATTGTTTGCTTAGGACACACCTGGCCATGGATGGCAGGTGACTGTTACATACTGGAGATTTATTTAGGAAATTTGCCAGGGGGAAATTAGAATGCCCATTGGGAACTGATGACTGCTGAATAAAGTAGACTGTTAGGATAGTTTGACTGTGTGCATATATATATATATATATATATATATATATATGTTAATGTTATCAGCTATATGCAAGATTGTTCTCATTTATGTGAATACATAGGTTGGGCTGCTACATACATTCTAGGTAGGCTGTTAGTTAGTTAGATAGGCAGGTAATTGCATAAATTATTACTTTTCTCAAAATAGAAAAGGATATTAGACCTGTTTAATTAGTTAATTTGATTTAAATTGAATTTAAGTTTTCTTCCAACACTAAAATTTCAGAGTCGTGCAAGTCTCTTACAGCTGGCTGATGAAACAAGAGAATATATGTTACGTGCAGAGGGAGAATCAGCAAAGTGTTTCCAGGGAAATATGTCTGACCTTTGTACAAACTACACAGGTACATGTAGGTACTGATCCAGGGCAGTAAAATGCAGCATGCTAAGTTCTAATACATAAAAAAAGTTATTAATTACTGAAAGAAGCCTTTCAACAATGCATGGCGAGATTTTTCGGAAAATTCTTTAGAGTGTAAAGAGATCATTCTATCAATAGAAAGTACATTCATTGTGGATTACGGATTGCGCACTCAATCCAGTGGACATGGACAAGGGCAATGGCAAAGGATTAAGTGTCAACTATAAATAGTGGATATCCACTATCTCTGGTGGATTTCCCCAAAGTCTAGTGAACATCTACTCAATCTACTAGATCTCCGTCACATATTTTATTGCAGCTGAAGAGGATTTTATGGCACTCCTCACTGATTTTATTGCATTTGCTCTGCGATTCGACACACTAAACAAACAGGTAGGAGAAACCCCAATGCCATAAACCCGACCATGGCAGGTGTCAATTTCATGTCTTTTCCTGTACAAATTATACAGTGGCAACATTTCTTGTGGTATTTAGCAGTGTGACCTGTGCAGCAAAAACGGTTTTTGAAAATGAAGATAAACTTTATGACTAATAATTGCAACCAATAGCAATTGCAAACAAATGCCATACTATTTCTAGTGTACATGCACGATGAAGTACACAGGATATAATGGCATGCATGTCATAATTCTTATTTTTTTCCAGTAAGAATATTCTGGCAACATATGTTGGCATAATACAAAAAAGATACATGAGCTATGCTAGAAAATATTGTTTGGTAGCTTCATCCGCAGACTTAGAAAAATGACATTGATTATTGGAGATTATAACAAGTTTTAAATGCACAGAATTCGTCTACACTGTATTGAAGGCTGTGCTCTATCAATGGCTGTTCATGTCATAAACAAAGTGATTTTCATGAAAATGGTTATTTTGTTCATCACTTTTTTCATGAATCTATCATCAAGCACCTAGCAGCAGCCAAGGAGTGACATTTTTACTTTGAAGTCAGCCGCTATGATTATTAACAGTGGGCAGTCAGGAAGTTGTCGAGCTTTGATGTTATTTTTAGCACTCATGTTTTCAAAAGAAACATTAACTTCTGAATGCAGGGTTCCCACGCTACCGGGAAATCGGCAAAAAGTCAGGAGAAATTATATATTTTTTCCCGACCATAAATTGTCCTTGAATTTTGCAAATATTGATGAGAGTCGGGAAGAAACTAGGAATTTGCAGCCGCCACTTGATGACTGAAAAAAATATGCAGTTGAGTCATAATTGAACTGATCATGAGTTACATTTATTGAGTTCTTACTGGAAGTTTCTGAGGTTGCAGTACGGATCATTTGGATGCTTGTGTGAACATGCTTGTATAGTCTATCCAAGCAATCAGTCGATCTGATTCATCTAGTAGACTGGTTAGTCTGTTTACGGCTCCATATCGGTATATCTTCTTACTTGGAAGGTATGAAGACCAGCCTAGCGTCATAAGAAGCCAACATACCTGGGACGCATGATCTCACTAAGTTTAAGAGATAAATAATGTGGCTTATCTTCACCTGTCTCCGTTTTGATATCTGAAGGTATCAAAATTGTATTCAGATAAAGCTTATTATCTGATTGTTAGCGAAGGGAACACGGTGTTAAACATGATTGTGAATAGTAACATTGGCCATATCTTGCTTTTGTGGTGATTTTCAAACATTGTTAAATACGTAGAAATCTACCAACTGATGGGCAACTTTCAATGCTGAATCAGAATTCACATCAGCAAGTATAGTAGCTTAAAATCTACCTATAAATAATATATATATATATACTATATATAATACAAAGGACAACACTTCTCCCATTTCTCCAAAAACCTATTTAAGAATCGACACTGATATTTCAAGCTACACGTCGCATAGTGAAAAAAAAATTAGTAACGATGTTTAGCTCAGATATTCGACTTTTCAGACCTACATCAAATTTGAGTTACTACTCAGATTTTAAGGAATGATAGCTGAAGAATTACGTAGCATTGTTCACATAACAAAAGCCAACACAGTGCATAGACGAGTTAAAGATAAAAAGAAGGAATTGGAGGTTGTTAAGAAGAATTTCAAAATGAAAAAGTGCATTTGCTAAATAGTATGTAATATAACTGTTTGGTCATATTCCCAGGCAGAGTTCTACCTTGAGTTGAGCATGAACTTCAGGGAACTGCTTCTCTTCAAAAGATGTATGCATGTAATAAAAAGTCTAAACTAGTCTCAACATTTTCCGCTGAATCTCAATCAGTCAAGATGAGTATATAACTGATGCTGATTTTAGATGACAACCTAATATTTTCCAGGTTTTTTTATTTTTATACGGTGATAGGAAATGTTTACTTTCTATATCATGCATGTAGATTTTAGGTGGTACGTGTACCAATTCCTTGTATTTGGTTTTGAATTTGCTGACACCAGTAACATTTATATTCCATAATTATATGCTAAATCAGTTAATAGATGTTGTACTTGAGACATTGCTATCTTAATTTACAACTGATTATTCTGATTTCTTTAAAATTAAAAGTTTGAAAAAAGAAAACTAATATCAGTTGTTTGTTCGTTTTATTATTTTCTCATACCAACATATGAGGTTCAGCTGAGTAAAGTTAAAATTGCTATTTTGCAAATTGAACTGACGTATATAAATTATATGTATTAATATAGTTCAACTTATTTCTTGTGATACATTTTGTGGTCTAGTACATGGTTGTATGTCCAATTCAAATGATATGGGAGAGTCACAAAGTAGAAACAGCTTTTGAGTTGAAAAATGCACATTTTCTAAGTTAAAATATTCTTTAGTTCCTTTCAGTAATGGTCATAAATGAACCTTGAAAAAATGAATTTCATCCTGGAAAAACCTGGAAAAGACCTGGAAATTTTTCTTTCAAAAAACATGGGAACCATGTGAATGAAAACGTTTCTTGTCACAAAACCAAACATTATGACTCTAAAAAGATATTTGTTTCTGAAAAACGAATTTTGGATTTGTAATATGGACTGAAAAACACAATGAAGTTAAGTTGTGATATTTTTGCATAAAATTAGTCTTAGTGGTATATAAAGCAAACCATATAAAATGTTTATTTTCTCCATTAATCTTTTGAAACAGCATGTAGAATATAAGTCTATTGCAGAAATACAAAATTATGACATGTTTAACAAAAGCTCGACAATACTACAGGCTTTGTTTTTAAAAATGCATCTTTCATTGTAATAAAATGAGTTTTTATATGCAAAAATGAGGGATAGAGATTATGCACCATAACTTTCAATCGATGTAACTCGTAGCTTTTATTGCTGTCTTGGAAACAGACATTGATGATTAGAGAGTGTGCATTTTTTAAATGTGCTGCAATTGTCTTCATTTCAGAATTCATCTACAGACAAAATTTACAAATAAAATGTTGATACTGCTCTTTATTCAGAGTAAGTAAATAACTAAATTGCTGCTTAGCACTTCATTTTGTATTTAAAAATAATTTATATAATTCTTTGCATCAGTTATCTGCTTTTATTGTGCTTTTCTTATTTTCTTATTATTTCTACATTTATTTGTTCTACATTACAATTTGGTCATAATTAAATATATGAACTTAAAGCTTCAAAAATGTAATAGATTGGTCATCAAATGAGTCAGCATTATTGCAATGATCAAACTGAACACAGTGACATTATTTCATTATTTGCGACAACCTGAGAGTTAATATAAAAGGTTTACAATAAACAGGAAATAATTGAAATTTACAACCTCTGAATCCAAAACCTCTTCCCCCTCCAGTTTGGAGTAAAGTAGTTCTGCCAAGGATACCTGTTTAAAGCCATTACAGATATAAAGCCACATATTAACAGCAATCAATGCAATTAGAGATAGATTTTATAACTTGGCAAACACATGGCTTAGCAATTCTAAGGCATTATTGATAGATATGATGTGTTCAACTTATGCGTAATACAATACAAGTTGAACAAGGAAAACCAAACTGTAAATAAGAACAAGTTACACTTATACGAAGCTTAAACTAAACCAACTAGAAACTATTTATTGTACAGTAAATACAATCATATCTACTGTAGATACTCATTTCACAACTAAGTTTGCATAATAGTAGACATTTCCATTGAATTGCAAAAGATTTTAATGGTACAATAAATGTCCAGGAGAAATTAACTGCTACTCCCAACAGTACTTACAAACTGGCCCCACCCTTTTTTCTATGCTGTTTACATGTATATCATCAGGCATTTAACCTTGGATTAGTATTGCTTTTAATTCAACTTCAGAGTCCACAGTTTATTCCTGTGACTTTATACATAATTTTGGTTCCCAAAGATCAAATATGCATTTTGTATGTGTTCTTTGGCAATACAATGTTCAATTAGTATTCATGCCAATGGTTTAAAAAGGATAATCGGGTCAAAATGTAACAAGTTAGTAACTAAACTGATAATACAACAATATTCACTTGACATTTGGGAACAGTTTTGCAGTATTTGTCATGTGGACTGAAAGAATTTACTGTACCAAATAAGTTGTGTCAGCATCAACTGGAAATAATGCATACAAATTTATCTTCTACCGAAAATATATAAGTGATTATGCGTTTTCATTCCTTTAACTTGTCCATTTGGTAATATTAAACTCGTCAGGTGACCAAACCAGCAATCATAAGTATATTTGTTTGTGCTGTTGACAGAAGAATACAGCAGGGTGTGCTCAGTAGAGTCTGTTTACAAACAGTAGGTCTAAGGTAAGGTAAAGATGTCTACAGTTCTTGAGACAGTGTGTCGCATGGACATGTATATATGGTGCGGAAGTACTACAAAAGAGACTAGACTAGGTATTTTGGATAGGGCTATGTATATTTCATTGTGTGGGAACATGTTAAGCAAACAATTTAAAAGTTACTGGAGGAATGAAAAAAAAGATCAATTTATTACATTCTTTATTTTAATAACTGTGATCTGCATTTCAGGAAAGAAGGAACTACAAAATGATCTTATTGTTATACAAATTGCTGTTCCATGTGGCTTAGTCATCATTCTGGTAGTTATTGGTGTTATCTTGTGGAAACGAAGATCTTGCTGCAAAAGATTTTGTGAGTAATGCCTACCTATTCACCTACATACCCTCCTTACTTACCTACCTACCTACCTACTCATGTCTCTCAATCCATCCATCTATACATGCAAACATGTTATTTTAAGGCAAGAGCATGAATTCTTATGTTTTTTATAATACCAACTGATATATTATGATCCTGTCAATGCTTGTACATAGATTTCCATAACATTTATAGATAAGGTTATCTTCAACATATAAACGTATAAGATTTGGAATCATGTGACTATTTACAGGTTTCCCACACTACCCAGAAAACAAGAAAAAGTCATAAATGAGAAGAGGTTTGTTCCCAACTGGGAAAAGCCCTTGGTATAGTTTTGATTACATTTCTGAAAGTTGGGGAAATTCCCGGAATTTTCAGTCGCAACTTGACATAGATCAGTCGCAAAACGAAATACGTTAAAAATCATAATTTAACTGATCATGAGTTTGATTTCTTGACTGAAATTACTGGAATGTTCAGAAGTTGCAGTGCTTTTCAGTTAGCTGATGTATAATTGCTGCATAGGTCACTTGTGGATGTACAAGTCTCGAGAGGCACCTTGTCCAGACAGCTACTGGCAACATAGATAAGGGCAAAAAGGGTAAAATCCGTCAAAGTCAGATTTATTAAATGAACTGCACTTTTGTAAAAAGTCTAGGATCTCAGTAAGGTTGCCCTTCCATTAGTAGCTTCTTATGACTTGCAGGAAGGTGGTTTGGGCCTATTCTACATGCCTGAACCCAGCACAATAAAAAATCAAATAAAGGACACTTATTTTATTACATGTACCTGTCATGGACAGCTAAATAAATGTAACTTTCTAAGAACTAAATTAGCAATAGATTACATGTACCAGATTCATTCCATTAATGTTATTTGAGATCCACCAGACTAAAAATTTGAACAACCGCTGATGTAAGTAATGTCATTTCTAGATCAACAGTGCATCTTTATATTGATTATCACTAACAAGAAAGGAAAAGAAAACGTATTCACTGAAATAAAATAAATGAATCATGAATATATTAAAGTGGACAATGAGAACTATTTTTACAGCTATTTTTTTTAGAAACAGCATAAATAACAAAAGATACTTGACACATGTGGTAGTTTTGATTTGATTTAAAACATAAAATAATTATATCTCTTAGTAAATACAATATTCTGAAATATGATTTTTGAAAAGTGAAATAATGTTTGTATCGATTCCTGTGAGACATAATTGCTTATAAATGTTTAGAATTTTTGTAAATGTGAAAACCCTAATTGCTCATATTGCTGAATTGATGTTTGATTGATCATTTTGATTTGTGATTGATCATTCTAATTTCTTAGGAATTAAAAAGGATTCAGTAAAGCAGAGTAGTAAAATGTAATATATTTGTACGTATCTGTACAATTTAAATGAAATAAGCAGTTGTATGAATTTCAAAAATCTATACTTGTCTCTAGTAATACAGCCTGTGTTTTACTGCATGATCATATAATAATTCAAATTGGAACTTCTGGTAGAGTCTCGAAATGGAAGCAGATTTGATTTAAAAAATCAATTTCACCCATGAAAAACATTGAAAAGACTTGGAATGTTTTGTTTCAAAAGTATGGGAACCCTGTATCTAACACAAAGGTGTGTGTGTAAGTGTATGTTTCAAGGAAATCATAACTACAATCGAAGAAGAGTCATATGTACCTGTCGATTGAATTTTAAATGAGCTTTACTCTTATTCTATTTTTTTTTTTAAAAAGCAGGTGTTGATATGGAGGAAAAGCCAGAAACCAATTTTTTCTGGAAGCTTATCATTGCAACCAGATACATGATATATGAAAAGCAAGATAAAAGTTTTGGATACAAAATAACTTCACTGTTTTTAGCTCTACTAGTCATAGACCAGAATTGCTTATGTGTTGGTCTTTTGACTATCATCAGTCATCCATCCATCTGTTAGCACAAGTTTGTTAACACTACTCTTCCTAAACTACTTGAAGGATTGCCATGAAACTTTACACACACATTTTTAACACATTTTCTGGTGGATCATAAATGAAAATGGTGCTGCTTGGACATCCAATATGGCCATCACAGTGTCCAGTTTGGAAATCTTGTTATTGCTGCTCCTCCTGAATGGATGGTCATATCAACATGGAGTTTGTTGGGATGATTTATTTTGCATCAACAGGCCAGAGACGGTGGTTAAAATGTTAATATTTCATAATTTAATATTCCCTCAGTTTGAGTTATTTCCCCAACTCACTTGTGGGTTGCGCAGCATCAAAACATCACCTTTTTGTATGTGTCTATTCATGCATGGATTTCATAACTAAATATCACTTTAGACCATTGATTTGTAACATTATAGTGATATTTGTCTGTACAAAACACTCCTCATTTTGCATGATTTGCATGGTGGTGGGCTTAGTAATGATTCATCTTTTAAACCCTACACAATGCGGTCTTTTCTACTGTTCTGGGAGAAATATTGTATGATGAATTGGCATTAAAAAGGCTTGTCAATTCTCTTATTATGATGTCTAGTTGGTCCTAATTAAAAATGGTGCTGATCTGACTACCATTATGGTCTCTACATCAACCATCTTGAAAATCTTGTTATTGTTATTGCTACTGCTCCTGAATGGTTGGTAGTATCAACATGAGGTTTTCACTCATACACTTGTCATGATGTCTGGTTGGTCCTAAATGATGTCCAATATGGTTGCTACAGTGGTCAGCATGAAAATCTTGTTATCACTACTTCTCTTGAATGAATGGGCATATCAGCATGGGATTTTTACTAAAAGACTTCATATAAGACTTTGTTAATCTGAAGAAAAAAAATTGTGCTGATCTGACATCCAATGTGTTGCCATTTTGAAAATCTTGTTTTTTGATACTCCTTTGAAATGGAAAGTCATTTTGACACAGGGTTTTCACAGGAAGTTCTTATGGTGTCTGGTTGGTCCTAAATGAAAATGACATGCTCAATATGGCCACCATGGTGGCAATGTTGAAAATATTGTTACCTCTACTCCTCCCAAATGGATGGCTTTATCAACATGGGTTTTTCGCCAGTTGACATCTTATGATATCTAGTTGGTCCTAAATGAAAATGGTGCCAGTTGTACATCCAGTATGGCTGCTACGATGGCTGTTTTAAAAATCTTGTTGTCGCTACTCCCCCTGAATGGATGATTATTATGACATGGGGGTTTTCAGTTAAAAAATTTATACTTTATCCTAAATGAAAATGCCAATCTGACATTTAATATGTCCACCACAGCAGATAATTTGAAAATCTTGCTATCGCTGAAGAATGTCAGAGATGGTATAAGCACTCTGCAGTTTCAAAGAAGAAATGGTCTTATTTTCAATTCCTGGAAATTCTTTTTGCCCATTAGAGCATCAGTCCCTTATAGGGACTCGTGTTAATAATCTAAATTAGTAAAAAGCATTGAAATGGATTCATTAAGAAATTTCATATTTCATTTCAGATATCCATTTTTGTGGAATTAATTTTGTTGTTTTTTGTGTTTGTTGGTTTTAACAGCCCTTTTAACATATTATTGGTTATATCATGGTGAGGAAATGAGAACTAAATGCCTTTCCCAAGGACACACCAAGGCAGCTGACCTTTGCAGGCCTCGATGGTATTGAACAAATGACCCTTGAATTGCAAGTCCAGTGCACTTTCAACTGGGCTATTGAGATAAATTTTTTAGAAGTGTGCAACAAAGAATTTCAACATTTTTGCACATGTTTGTTTCTAAACCAATCTTTGACCTTTTGCAGTTTTCAAATGGCTATTTCATGTTAAACATTGAATTTAATTTTCAGAACAGGTGTGTGGTTTGGTGATCTGTATTGTATGTCAGACTTAATTAAAAACACATTACAAACACATGAAGTGATGCTTAACAAATAAACAATAAGATATTACTACAGTAATGTCCTATAAACCGTACTTGATGAAATACTCGCATAACTTAATTAGCACACCCTTCATTTTGATCAAAACTTACAAAACATCTCCTTACTGAGCGAATATTTCTCAAGCTTGGCATGCCTTGTGGCACTGGAAAGCGGCCACTAAAGTCCACCAAGAACTTATTGATTTTCATGGAGCTTTCGACTGCATGGTTGATGTATCACTGCCACATGTCTTATAAACAATTCTAAAATGTTTCATTCAATGCAACCATATTAGAAGAGACAATGTACCTCTGAAATGGGAGTTGAAGGGAGCTAACTCTTCTGATATGTACATACATGTGACAGGGATGTTTATGATACCATGAGTGTTTATTATGGTGAGCTCCAACCTCAAGAAAAGTATCGAGATAATTATGTTTTGGGCACATACAGGGAGTATTACCTTAAATATGGTAAAGTATGTTCTATAATTTATACCAATCCATTCTTTCCCAAAGAATTCACCATTTTGTATCTTCTGGGGATAAAATGGAGCCTGACAGCTTCGGCACAAGTTCCAATGTCATATCAGACTTCAGTATGGTACAAGACAAAAATATAATAAGACCAAACAGACAGAACCTAATACTTATTTCTGTTTTTGCTTTTATTCAGGTAGAAACAGAAATAATAGACCAGCTGGAAGAACTAATCCAATGAAAAAAGACCAATCTACAGACAATGGTATGATATAATAATGCAGATTATTTAATTTTATACTTGATTTCTGTTTCTAGAAGATCACTTTTCTTTTGAATTCAATGGTAACCTGCCCAAACATTTAACAATTAATTTCAATTTTAAGAAACATTGTATTGTCGACCGTGGACATAGTATCTGTGTTTCCATCCATCCATGCATAACACTATTTTAGCTCTATAACTTTATATCCATTTGTGATTAAGGAATGAAACTTGTACATTATCATTAGAAGGTGTATCGCACACTACATGGAAGGTTTTTAATGTGAACTCCGTTAAGAAACATTTTGATAACATACCACCAGAGAAAATCTAGGAGTTCTGGGTCAAATGCAGTTTATATAAAAAAAATTTGCTGAATACTTTATGGAATTTTCTCTTTTTCCCGCTTTGTTTTATATACCTTTTATTGACCTTGTATTTATCTTGTGGTATGTTTGAATTCGTGTGGGATGATTTTGTCCGAAGTTTTTTTGCAGTGACTTAAGACAGTGAGGGTAATACCTCTGTAATTTATGGTTGAATAACAGATTCCACTCAGTTTTGTTATATAATATATTAGAAGTGTTTACTATGATACCATTATATTTTATGTTTTATGTGATTCATGTGAAAGTTAAGATCAGTTGCTTTTTTTTAGAATACAGATCATTTGAGTGCCAAGATTTGCATAAAATGCCATCAACTTGGATCCAAATCAAAATAATATCTTGATCCTGACAGTGTTGATAACATAGCCTCTGATTGGATCATTTTCTGATCCTGCTTGTCTGAGATAAAATGTTAGCAATGTAAAGTAAGGCAGTTTTTATGAATTTGTGAAAATTCCAAAGTCACCTCAGTTTATATCCAAATTTAGATGTACAAGGAAATATTAAGACATGAAACAAATAGAAGCAGAATATGAAATGAATATAATATGTAATGTTATAGATTGACACTGAAAATACCATTTGCATGCATGATGCGGTTCTACATACAAAGTATCTGACATTATTTCATTATGCTAATTAGGTTTTCATTATATATTAATTGAATTCTTCAGCTAAAAATTATAAAATATTTTGAGCATATATTCATCACGTTAGAAAGGTAAGAATACTTTTAAAATATGTACAAGAAAATACATTAGTATATTGATTTAGTATTAAAATATCACACTTTCAAGTTGTAACAATATCATAGATGTAAAAGAACAATGATATACTGTATATCAGCATCATGAATTTATCTGAAAATCTCTTATGCCAAAAATGTTACTTTCAATTTAGTGTGAGAGAATAAAAGTAATAGATGTATGTTTTCTGCAGCTGGTAATGAGACAAATGGATGGTATCAAGACATTCCTTTCATTGATGAAGTTGACATGACAGGTAAGGCATTGAAGTGCAAATACATTTTATTTTCATTTAAAGTTGTGAAAACTTATTTCAGACGTTGCTGTTAATGAGTTTTGAGAATAGTAGCTATGCAAGTCATTACTTTGTATTCAGACTACTTTGTATGTTGTTATCTGGACCCTGAAGTTGAGAGAGGTTATAGTGTTTTGCCCATTTGTTCATTTGTTATGCTTTTAATATCTTAAACCCTATTTCACCCATGCTTCTGAAAATTGGTATGTCATGCATCTCAGGCAGAGTAACACAGCCATTCGAAAGTAGCTTTTATATTTTCAGTTGTTTGTTTGGTAAACCTTCAATATCTTGGACTGTATTTCACCAGCAATTATGAAAATTGGTATATAGATTCATTGCCACAAAATTAATTCGTCCATACCAATAACTAGGTCATTGTAATCAGATGTTCATGCTTGAATGACTTTTGTCTTTTCAGCCATACATTCATTATGCCCTAAACATGTTAGACTGTATTTCACCTTCACTTATGAAAACATGTATGTATATACATCTCCACATAAGTAAGTCACCCAAACCACAAACAGAATTTTCAACTACTCTAGTATCATAAATTTCATTGAGAACCAATTTTCGTTGTTTCGTTGTTCCCCCGAACCACGAATTTAAATAACCAACAAAAAAATTGCCACAAATAATGATGAGCCCCTGCCCCGCCCATATTTGTACTGTGTTTCATTGCTAGAGATTAACAAAGCTACTGGTATTTGATAAATCAATGTCAACACTGTAATCTGGTCATAACATATTATCTTTTACCTTTGTTTGTTTTATTTTAACCCTTTGAAAAAAGAATTATAAAGCATTTTATATTGTTTCAATGCACACATAACGATAAGGAATCCTATAGCTGTAATTTCCAACTCACTGCCTTAAATCGATGTGAGATAAGTAAAGATAGAGAGAAACGAGAAAAAGCATAAGGTATTGAAACACTAGTAATACTGAAAATGAAAGAATTAATAAAAACTACTAATAGACAAAAATTAAAATTAATACTTATTCAGATCGATCCTTCATTCGAGTACAATAGAACTGTTCTTGAAAAATTTAAATCCTCCTGAAAGCACGTTTCATTTTATCCATGCATTTTTAATGCAAAAGAACAACAAGCCAGTAAAATACAAGAACTATTGCTTGAAGCACTATTATTAATGAAATACTATGTATATACACTAATTGCAGCAGCACATTAAAGCTCACACTTCACTGATTTTATGGACAAAGCCAGTGTATCAATATTGTGTCAATCAAGTCTCATAGGACACACATATGCTTGTCAGGTAAATAATCCCCAAATTGCAGAATTAAACAAGTCCAGCTTTCTCAAAACTACTAATAATTAGGTCTGATCTTTCACTCTTTGTCGCAAATGCTGCAATTATCCATTCAGCGTGAATTAGCTTAATTAATGAGGCCGCAAGATTCACTAATACAGTGCACTGATCGTCACTAGTAACATCTTCCTTTTCCTTGATTGCCTCAATGACCTTTTCAGCATACCAGTTGTGGAAGGGTGATTTTAATTCTTCTTTGTACTCTTTATTTATTTTCAAGTCTAATGGTTGAAGTAGGTCTGTACATGAGCCAGGCACAAACCAACGAGTGATTTTACTGTCTTCAATTTAGTTAGTATCTTTGCACTTTGGTGGGCTCTAAACACATCAAATATTGCCACTGTCTGCTGATTGCATTGAGCAAGGGACAGCTTGTCATATGTTTTGTTCACTTTGTGGACAGTGGTTTAGGTTAGAGGTCATACAGATGTACTTTAATAACCAATTGGCTTAGTGTTGTTGGCTGCATTGGCTTCCTTTGATGTTGAGCACTCAGATGAAAACAGGGTGTAAGTGATTGATCTTGACAGGTGTTTTATTTATGTTCATAGAGGTGGTAGTATTGTTTTAGTGTTGTTGGCTGCGCCGGCTTCCATTGATGTTTAATCACTTAGACGAAAACACGGTGTAAGTATTGAACTTGTCAGGTCTTTGATTTGTGCTCATACATGTGGTAGTATTGTTTTAAACATCCAAGTGCCAGCCGTTTGAGTCAACATAGTTTTATTCTTTTGTATTCTTTATTTTGGGTATTTTGAGAAGTTAAACCACGAAATTAAATACTTGCTAATATGCAAACTTTGACAGGCAAAACCACAAATGTAAGCACCCACCAAACTGTCTTTTTTTTACAAAACCATGAAAATTGAGCCCCGCGAAGATAAATGATACTACAGTATATATTTATTACACCCTATTTTCAACTATACATCTCATACCCCTAAATATCTTGGACCATACTTCACCTATGCTCAATATTGATGCAACTCAAGGAGACTAACTCAGCTATATTAAAACTAGGTTAGAGTGACCTAATCTTCATGGTTTATTGACTTCTGAGTTTTCAGCTATCACTTCATTTAACCCTCGAAGTTATAGACCTATTTCACGTAAACATGAAATTTGGTATGTGGATGAATCTCGATAAGAGTAACTCAAACATAGCACAACTAGGTCAGTGTGACCCAGCTTTCATGCTTGTGGGACTTCTTTATTTTCAGTTATCAGTTCATTTCACCCTCATTATCTTGCACCCTGTTTCATCCACACTCATAACCATTGGTTTGTGTATGCATCTCCGATGAAGTAACTCAATCATACCAAAACTAGATCAATGTGACCCAAACATCATGCTTGAGTGACTTGTGTATTTTCAGCTATCTTTACATTGCATCCTAAATATCTTTGACTCTATTTCATCAGCACTGTAGAAAATTGGTATGTTGGAGCATCTCAAGGATAGTAAATCAACTGCTGTAGTATCATTTATTTTCGTGGTTTTGTGAAAATATACATTTTTGTGGGTACTTAATTTTGTGGTCTCGCCTGTTAAAGTTTGCATATTTGTAGGTATTTGTTTTCATGGATGAACCTCTACAAATACCCCAAATTAAGAATACAAAAGAACAAAACCATGCCAACAACAAAGGGCAGTTGCTTCTGTGGTTAAAACAATACTACCACCTGTATGAGCACAAATCAAACACCTGTCAAGATCAATGACTTATACTCAACATGAAAGGGAGCTGACACAGCCAACAACACTAAATTAGTCCATGATTAAAGTACAGGTGTGTGATCTCATCCTTTAAAATTGTCCATAAAGTTGCACCATCAATTACCTTCTGACAATCATGGCATTAACAAAGTGGCTTAATAGTGATAAAATTAAACTTAGATCCCTGTCGGTTCGGATAATGTCGTATTTCTACATGTGAACCAAACGTGGGACCAAGCTGCCCCTTGCTAAATGCAATTAGCAAGCAGTGTCAACATTTGATTTGTTCAGAGGCCATACAATTTTGAAGATCCTAACTAAATTGAAAAACAATGGAATCACTCCTTTGTTTGAGCCTGCCTCGTTTATGAACCAACTTCAACCACTAGACTTTACTTAAAACTTCATCAATCAAGCCAATTCTTACTGAATGGATAATTGCGGCTCACACAAAAATGTGTGAAAGATCGGACCTAATTATCCATGGCTTTGAGAATGCTGGACTTGTTTAATTCCACAATTTTAGGATTAGTTACCTGACAAACGTTTGTGTATACGAGCAGACTTGATTGTCACAATGTTATTTCAGTGCTTTTGTCCAAAAATCTTTGAAGTGTGAACTTCAATACTCTGCAGTAATTAGTGTATATACCTAGTGATTGATTAGTAATTGTGCTTCAGGCAATAGTTTTAGTATTTTACAGTCATGTTGTTCATCAAAATTAAGAAAGTATGGATAAATAAGACATTCTTTCACAAGGATTTCAATTTTTCAACACTCTTTCACTTGACTGAAGAATCGAGTTGAATAAGTATTAAATCTAATTTTCATATACTATACTGAATACCTTTTGCTTTTTCTCCTGTCTCTCTATCCTTAATTATGGCACAACATATCTATTTAAGGCAGTGGGTGGAAATTACAGCTACCGGATACTGTATAGATACGTGTGCATTGAAACAATATAAAATGCCTTATAAATTTTTTTTAAAGGGTTAAAATAAAACAAACACATCTATAAGCTAATATTTTATTACCAGACTACAGAAATTATGTTGATTTATCAAATAGCTTTGTTGATCTGTAGGAATGAAAAACAGTAAGAAAATTGCTTGGGGGTGGGGACACTACTTTATCATATATGGCTAATTTTTCATTGGGTCTTTAAATTCATAGTTTGGGGCAACAACGAAATCCACTAAAATTGGTTCCCCATGAAAATTAGTGATACTACAGTATGCCAAAACTATGTCACTGTGACCTTATTTCACACTTCAGTGGCTTTATTTTTTCAGCTATTAGTGTATTACAGCCTTATTATATTTGAAAAAAATTTCATCTGCATATGATAATTGTAGTGAATGCATATCAAGGCAAGTAATACTTTGAGTGACTTTTGTGTTTCCAGCCATTTGTTCATTACACTTCAATATTTTGATCAAGCAGGTGGAAATGCAGCCATCATGTTAGATCACAATCTTTACACGACAATATTAATTGGTGCTTAGAATGGCAACCAGATAGATGATATCTGAAAATCATTATTAAAAGTTTGGAATACAAAATAACTTAAATAAACTTTGAAAAGTATACACTCAAAAATTGGATATATCTTTACCGGTATCCATTTTTGTGGAATGAAATGTTTGGAAGTGTGCAAAAAATGAATACAAAATTTAAACTTGACCATCAGTATTTCATATGCTTCTTTCTAAGCAAATCTCTGACTTCTTTCATCTTTTAAATACCCATTTCATATTGGACATTGAAAATATTGTTCGAAGCAGATGTGTGTCGTTCGGTAATCCTTATTGTGCATCTTATATAATTACAAGCATACGAGGCAATGCTTTTAAAACAAACAATAACATGACACTGTCATGCCATATTAAAGTCCCTAACATGGCTGACATGTTTTCTTGCATAATAATATGTAGCTTGAGCACGACATGAAATAAAATCTAGAAGTTATTTACTTAGGATATTCAGTATTGAGTTATTTGCCTCTTTCCCCTCAAAACTGCTTATAATCTACTCAGAATATTTTCATAAAGGCTCTGATTATAATGTAATGGGTGACACTAGTATGACACTAGATTTCCTTCACCATAGCTATTAGATCATCCTTGAAATGAATATCATTTACTCTCCGCTGAACACAAATTTCAAAGTTCTTCATGTTTTGAGTTACAAATAAGTCTGGACTTTATGGGGGCCATTTCAAGATGGGGATTTGGTTTTCCCTTTTCCTCTGAGTTGTCCAGCCAGAAGCATGGGTGAAGGCATTATCATCTTACACAATACATTGACTTGTTGAGAGGATTTTTTTGCATCAATAGGCCATAGGCAGTGGTCAAAAATGTTGATTTTTCAGAATTTAATATTCCCTCAATTTGGATTATATCCCCAACTCACTTGTAGGTTATGCAGCCTCAAAACATCACCTTTTTTATACGTGTCTACATGCATGAGTTTCAGAACTAAATATCACATTAGACCATTGATTTGTAACATTCCAGTGTCTTATATGTCTCTACAAAACACTCTTCATTTTGCATGGTGCTTAGCTTAGGGGTATTCCAGGAAAAGGCACATGGGGGGTGGGGGGGGGGTGGCAGGAATGCCTGTCTTTTGTGAGGGTAACACCACCAAAACTTTAATTATTCTTGAGGCACCACCACAAAAACTAAAATTTTCATTACACCCACCATTATTACATAAATTAAAATATGGAAATAGTGTTTTATCACAAAAATCACAAATATTAGTTTATATATCAAAATAAATAAAGGATAACTATTGGAGCAAGATGGATATCAGATTGTAATGACATTACTTTTTTTGCAGTGAAATTTTAAGTTCATATGTTTGTTCACTCGCACAACCGTAGCATTATATGGGTTTTCATGTTGCTGATGAGCTGTTCAGCCTCAATCACAAGAAAGATCAATAATTTGTCCTGCATTTAATGTCCAATATAATGACGAATGACACAACATTCATTAAGTCTTTCCAGCAACCCTTTGTGAAAAAGTAGGGATAAAGTAGTGGACAAAAAAGATATCTTATAATAAAAAAAGCGTAAATTATGGCTGAAACAGCTAGTAAATTCCTGAACTGGTTACTTGTAATACATTAATCGAACCATAATCGGTTAATCAGTCGAAAACACCTCTTGTAAAGTGCGTAAACTGGAAAGAATTACAGCATAATCAAAGTTGCCAGTTTCTAAAATCTAATGAATTGTATGTGTTACACTTGCTCACACAAAGATATTTCGCGCTTTTGCATGAGCTCTAGGTATATATTCCACCTTTAATTATTTTGTCATAATATCTGTTATCAGTACCAAACTCAAAGGAAGAAAACAGAGTTCGTGTGTTTGTAAATGAGTTTGTATGTGTTTGCCTAAAGTTTGAATAAAGATATTTATGTATCTTGTCTTAGAAGAGCACATTATGGTACATGTATAGCATTCAGCAGATGTGTTACAATGTTTTAGTTACTGTTTAAAGCTGGTTTTTGAGTCATTTTTTCACATTTTCAATTGGCACATCAATTTATTCAGCTTAATATAGACAAAGGGGTGGGTGGGAAAGGTCGGTTAACCGGTTTTCCAAAAGTTTTGTAACCAGTTACTGCTAATACTTAAACCATCAATGGTTATCTGGGTAATTGTTACTGCCCTAGTATAAATTTGAAAAAAAATAAAACTTTTACATGACTGACCTTTGTAAACTTGTACAATAGCATGCTCTGTGATACTATTTGTTTTTTTATTCCAGGTTGCCTCTATGTTCTTAAGGTTTGTGTGCCCGTTTTTGGTTATTACTCTTATCAGTTTTAATTAATTACAACTTGTAGTATCTGCTGTGCTTATTTGAAGTCATATGGTTTAAATATATGGTGAAATGACCAAGACAGGCACATAAACCTTAAACAACCTGCTCAACATCACAAAGACCATTATCTGAATTCACTCTGCTATAGCCATTCATGTAGTATGCAATTGACTTTCAAAACAGAATTGACAAAAAGTAGGGATAGTAGTGCCATTTTGGAAAAAGTAGGGAAAAATAGGGAGTCTGACAAAAAAGTTGGAAAAGTAGTAAAAACCAAGGCCACTGGAAAGACTGCATTACATATCTACTGCTGATACATATTTCATTCTTTGATAGTGTTGTTTTTGTATTGGGTTGTACAGTCAATCTATACATATAAGGTCATATAGGACCTGGTGACCTCAAGTAGTGATGCATGAATTTTTAGGCACATAGCTGGTGGAGATCAAACCCACATCCAAGAGGTGTGCAGCATACAACAGAATCAATTTAACCTCTCAGCTACACAGGTACTAATATGGCTGTAAACTTGAATGAAGAGTACAGATTTGGTGGTAGTGCATAGAATAATTTGCCTCAAGGTCAGACGGGTTCTCCTTTCAAATAGTCATAGTTCACTGTACTAGGAAACACTTTGAATCGAACGTCAGTCACTGGTTCTCAACAAATTATAACTTGCGAATGCTGGTAAGCCAGGCATTACAAAATGCATACCTAATACATGAATTTGTTCTAGTTTTTAAAGTGTTTGTTCTCATTTTTCATTGAATAACTTTAATGTTACTTTTTCTTTTCTAAATTATATTCTTTTAATATTTATTGTGCTTAACTGTTGTTTTTACTATAAATCTTATTTTGTTTCAAATTGTTTGGCTCAAGTTTATAATGTGTCACTGATAAGCCCTTGTCACACCATATGGGTCTCCATTTTTCACAGTACGTAACACACCCAATGTATGATACATTTCTTTATTCAGCTTGTGAAAATTTAGAATGTGTGGAAAATTGAACCAAGGCTTTAAAGCAATACATGTAATTGAAATTCAAAACAATAGTTTCTAAAGTTTCGATTTTTTCCTAGATTGGCAATCTTTAGTACAACCATGCCATCAGGTGTGTCCTAGCCAACTTCCCCTATCCCCTCTAAACCCACAACAAACTCAAACTATATTTATTACTTTTATTTCAAACAATTACAAAAGGAACAAAACACAACTGAACCTGATGTGATTGTCTATCGCAGTATCAATGTCAGAACACAACTAGAGTTTTTAAAGCTTCTTAATAAGACTCTTTGTCAAGCACAGATTAATAGTAAATTTATTCATATACTACATTGTTGTTGCTTTTAAAATTGTCTTTAGTGAATAGAACCTTATACATATTTCTCTGAACAAAAGAGCTTTACCTGTGAAAGAAATGTACAAACAAAAGGTTCCTCCAAGTATGTGCATCTATGAAATATTTCATTTTTGACCAAAGAAAAGCCTTTCAATTGTATTAAAAAATGTGTAAAATGTGGCTCATAGTTGAAGAATGGTTGAAACGATATGTATGCATTACTATTATTAGACCATAACTACAAGTAAATACCAGTAATGGAGTGATTATAGTCTGTTGGACAGATAATGACTGTTCACAAAATCTGATATAAGGACTATCCAAATGTTATTTTACCAGTGTATAAGCAAACAAATGACTACAACAAATTGAACTTATTATATTTACACAATATATACTACTTCAAACAATATCTGTTTTAAATATTGCAATTTCAACAAGCACCCATTTATATCAAGATACAAATGTAAATCTATTGGCAGTTTCATAAGGATGCTTTCAATTCTACATTTATGGGACCAGTGTTGTTTGTGCACATATACATGTAACCTAAAATAATAAAATCAACAGTCTGAAATTATTTATAATTAAAAGCACTGAAAAACTCAACATTATTATCTTTCAGAGTGACAACAGAAGGTGATCTTTTTTATTGTTCTGATTCCTCGTGCAATTTGCATCAAATCTGTTCAGAGAAGACTTAAATTTCAGCCACAGTGAGAAGGCCAAGTCCAGATGAAAATCTGTTTATAATGTACTTTTGACTAGATTTAGTTGTTTCCTTTTCCTCCTGCGATGAACATAAGACTGAAATTTCTCCAACTGATGCACCAGTCATGCATCTTAACAAGATTATTTTACCCTTTCTTGAAAAAAATCAGGATTTTGTGCTCTAACAAGCTATATATTTAGATGGGAGGAAAAAGTCATGAATGGACAGCCACACTGGAAGAGTAATACCATGTTCCTCTAAAAGTTGCACTAATGCCTCATGGTACTTCAGGTAGTGATGTTCTGGTAATTTTGAAACATCTAAAGCATTTCAAATTGTCGGAGGGGTTCAACAGACGTAGATTCATCAGGATGATAACGAGTGAAGGCATATTGTTCAGGCTGTATGCATAATGGGTTCACTGATTCATGATAAAGGGTTCACTGATTCATGACAAACAGCTGCGGCATTAAGAGACTGATCATGATTGTGAACATACGTTCTACAAAGCGAATTCCATATTTTCCCATGGCGCCTAATTAAAACATTGCATTGAGAAATGTGTTCAAAAGAGTCTGACTTAACCAGGTCTCTGCTTTTCACTTAAACTTCTTTGTCAAATACCCAATTTGTTTCAGGTGGGGCTAGATAACTTTGGAATTAATAACCAGCAAATGGTGTTAACTATTTGTTTACAACATCCTTGGCAGCACAGTGTAATTTTCTCTGAACAAATTGAGATCAAAATATCCACTGCTGCAAGTTTTGCTTGAATGTACTGCAGATACTTCAGATAGCTCACAGAGGAGCAGCATCAATTGTCTCTTCGTCACAATAGACATGTACCTTAACCGGTCATAACTATGCTGAATACTGTATTCAGAAGCAAGACTAGAAATGAATTTCAGGAAAGGCAGCATTGTGTGTTAGGCACCTAGGCTTACTTTGTGTCCTGCTGACTTGCAATGTTTGAATTCTTTTAATGATAGTTTGGTACTATCATGCTGATTTTGCATGTTGATGAGTCAATTCTCCAAAGTCTCAAGCAGACTTGTCAAGTCAGGTAGCTCCTGAGCATCATGTGTTTAGGATGCTGCTCCTCTACCACAATGCACTGTTGGTTTTAAACTTCATCATGATCTGACTCTTCACATGGAATCTTTATGCTTTTTCCTTCATCCTGAAAGAAAGTTAATATTGTGTTATACATTCAAGGCATACTTGAAACAGTATGAAACGAGACCCAAATGGGCCTGAAATCAGTCACCTTCTGTTTATTGGATCATGAGAAGAAGTCATTTAAAGGTTTTTCTGTTTTTAGTGATGGTGGCCATATTGGATGGCTGATCAGGGTCGTTTGAACAAGTCTGAAAGAGCTTTAAACCAAGATGCTTTCTACTAAGTTTGATCAAATCCTTTTCATTGATTCATGCGAACTCATTCAAAGGTTTTTCTATTTTAAGTACTACTTAGTTTGGTCCAAACTGGTAGAGCAGTGTGTTTTACAAGTAAAAAAAATAGCAAATGCGGATGGACAGATGACATGTAATGGATACAGGACCAAACCATAAGCTCACTGGTCTTATGACCAGGTGAGCTAATAAACAAGAGATGCCATAGGACAGCATCAACATCAGTGCAAAGTACTGATAAAGTTTAAGTAATGTTAAGTAATATTTAAATTACCTGATATTTATCATGAGAACTGTACAGGATTCAAATCAATTACAAACATTTATAGCAAGCTAAAGAATCATTTAGAAGGTATTATAAATTATTACATATTTCATAATTTTAATTTTAATACACAAATGAATATCCATGTGGATTTATTAAGATAAATGGTTGCTATGGGTATTTGAACTGAAACAAAATGAATTTAAAGAATTTTAAGCATCCCATGAGCTTGTTGCAAAAAAGTGGCTAAGAATTTGATTTTTGTGAAAACCGAACTACACTATTCATAGGTACCATGAATGAAACAGCCTTATAAGTGAGGTCTGCCATAAATTATAGATGGGTTAAATCATACACAACAGTACGGCTAAACTGTGAAATGGGTTCTACAGTTTAACCCACCTTATAAGAGGGACCGTGCTATAAAAAGAAACCTTATAAAACCTTATAAAGAGAGAGTGGTTTATATGTATATTGGTTAAATGCAGATGTCACTACCACCACTATACTTTATTTTATCATTGTTGCTTTTACAATAATATTCCTGCAAAACAAATGTTAAGTATTATATATTTCCTATGCTTATTTGACAATTTACAGTGATTGCATGAACAACTTGACATACTTGCCATATTCTCAGACAGTGTTGGGGGTGGGGTGGGGTTGAGACTCAACAAAAGTGTGTTTTGAGGTCCCAAGGTGATCAATATGCGTGACTCCCCAAAAGTGATGTCATCCAAATGAGAATAAGCTATCTTTTCAAATCAGACGATTGCAAAGGACTGGAAATTCAATCTGAATAAACGAAAATATCATCTGTTTTTTCTGAAGCATTGAATATAGTTACAAACAAAAAAAATGGTAGACATAGCATTGTCAAATAACATCACCACACATATGGTCACAACCTCACAGACATTATATACAAAAATACACCAAGTTACTGTCTTTAAAATGCATTGGACAATGGATTGTAGTTTTAATTTCACGCAGTCTCTGCTGCTTTCAATAGTTCAGTAGTTGGTTTGACGCTAATGCAAGTGTCATTTATGTTCACAAATATGACTACACTTTTCCTTCGTGGACGTCGATCCATGTCTATGTTGGTGCAAGCAATGGCCAACGTCGCTAAAAGTGATAAGACCTGTAAGATGGCAATGAATATCCATTTCAAAACAATGAATCTGGCAAAAAAAACCATTCAATATTCATTTCTAAACAATGAATCTGGCAATGAAAACATTCAAAGTTTGTGGTAGTCGTCCGAGTTGCTCAAGTCTTTGACCGCCACTATTGTAAAGTATTTTTAAAGTTAAAGTCACACCAACGGCAGTGAAGATTTAATTTATTCTTGGGCTGAATTAATCAAAAAAGGTACTAATTTATGCAAATATACAATTTGTCATTTCATTAATGAAATAATACTTTTAAGTTATTAAAATTCCATGTTACAGTTCATTTCAGTTTAACCAGATATTCAAACATGTTAATGTTTTCATGAGTTACTTGATCACATGATGAAATGTTTATTGAAATAATGTAAATGTCCAAGGAAAATATGAGAAAGTTAAGGTGGCAAAACTGTCGAAGCAAATAAGATTATCTCATTTTTTTAGCACTTCTAGTTTATTATGTACTACAAGTTGCCTTTGTCCCCTGACGTTGGGATCCTAGGTGCAACAATGCATTAGAGATTGAATGGTGCTGTTGTTCAACCTACCAAAATAATCATGTTTTGAATTTTATATATGGAGTAAAAATCCAACATCAAAGAAACGTTGCCGCTGATCACAAACTTTAATACAGATGGCTTCAACATTCTCATTCATTGCAGTCATTGATGTGTAATAACATTTGTTCTTCAACACACATCTCTTTGATGTACTTAACTTGAGACAAATTGAGTTGTTCCACTGTTCCACTTAGTGTACTTTACAAATTAGCCATTATGGGCTTTCCCTCAGCAGTGCTCAAAGGATTTGAGACGACACATCACCCTAGCTATTGTGAGCCAAATCAGTAAATCTCTGAAAGGTGTTTGTTTATCTCTGACCACCTTACCTTTTAATTGCCTCTAAAACAGCTGTATAAACTGCCCCGAGGATAGTTTTACATGAGCTCTGAGCAAGACTGTTTACTGTTTATGTATACCACAGATTACGGGCATATATCATGGTCGTCAAGAACTATACATTTTTTTTGGGGGGGGGGGATTTGTTTTTCACTCAGACTGCTGAAAATCATGTTTTTTTTAAACACGACTGTGTCATGGGGTTTGGGAGTCCAAAATCATCTTTTTTGCGTGACACGTCGTGTTATGGCATGTATGACTTTATTGTTTTATTGGTTTCATGACCAGTTAATACATGCAGGGTATATATGGGCAGGTGACCCTCAAAGGTCGTGTTAACTAGCTTGTTTAAATCTTTAAGATATAGAATACATCTAAAATCAAATGTAACCACCTATAGATCTTACACAATCTGTAAATTCTTCAAGATAATTCATAAGTACCCCACTACAAATGATTTAATTAAGAAGTGACTATAAATTTTGTACAACATAACTCTAGGTCTATGCCACATGTGCTTGTTTCTATCAGTAAAAATGAGGGAAACTAATGATAACACCCTACCCTCCTCCCAGTTAACACAAGATAACTCTTGTGGTTCTAAATCTGACCCCTCGATGACTCTGTGCCAATTTATTTTCTAGTACTGTCTGCATATTTAGTTACACATAACTTACACTACTGTAAAGATGACATTCCAAACCTTTCCCCCATGTACGATTTAAGTATCTTACTGATTTTTTAATGGGCACTTTTGTAAGTTTCTCCATTGAAGTGGAGAGATCCCAACATAAACACAGGGAGCTAACTCTTCTAGTATTTGCATACACGTGATGGAGATATTTGTGATACCATTGGAGTGTGCTTATTATAATGAGCTTCAATTTCATAAAATTTACTCAAATAATAATTTTTTAGATATACAGTAGAGGTATTATGTTGAATATGGCAGATGTATAAACTGTTATCTACTTTATATATGTGCATTATTTCCCATAGTTTCTGACTCTATCTTTCTTTGTGCATATATTTTCAGTAAATTTTATGCTGTACGCATAAACAAGCAATTACTGTTGTAATTATATGACTTAATTTGTGTTCCCAGAAGACCGCTTTTCTTTTATATTCAAAGTTAACTTGCCCGAGCAACCTTTTTGAAGAAAAACAGGGCAAGTACCCATGTTTCTATCTATCTGTCACACTGTTCTTTCTTGCTGTATAACTTCAGAGGCATTTGTGATTAAAGAATGAAACGGGGGTATATTGGTACATCATCAGAACAAACTGTGTCACGTATTAGAAATAGAGGCTCTATCTGCAAGGTCCAAGTCAATATGATAACTTTTCCTTCTGCTCTATAACTTCAGAGCCATTGGAGAGCAATGGATGAAAGGTATACCCATACATCATAACTTGAAGGTATGTCATTGCCAGAATAGGATTATTGCCTTCAGATTCAAGGTTGTGGCACAATATTTAAATTTTCTATCACTTTCCTTTTGGAGCTGTAACTTTAGAACTATTTGAAATTGAGGTAGATAACTTAGTGTACTAAAACGTCATGTTGGATGGTATGTTGGGTACCACATTGAAGTTCTGTCTTGTAGATCAAGGTTACAACTCCACATTTTAAGTTTTTAAATTTACATTCTCTTTCCTCTATCATTTTAAAGTCTTTAGAGATTAAGAGATGAAACTTGGTGTACTTATATACATCTTGAGAAAATGTGTTGTGAGCCACCTTTGGGTTCCTATCTTCAAGGTCAAGATTACAGCTCAGCATGTTTTCCATCACACTTTCTTTTCCATTCTATAACTTTATTGCTGTTTGAGATGAAGGCATGCAGCTTGGTATACGTATGCCATCATTAGCAGATGTGTTGTGTGCCACATTGTGGGTATTATCTTTACGGCCAATGTCGTGGTATTATATGCCTATTTTTTCCATTTCGTTTTCCACTCTATAATTTTAGAGCCATATGAGATGAAGGGCGATGGGGGGGGGAGTTTGTTATAACTATATGTCATCAGGTTTATACAGATGATGCCAATCTGCAATTAAATATGGCCACCTTTACTAAAAACAAGAAAACCTTTAAACAATTTCTTCTCTTATCACTAAAAGTTAAGAAAAACAAAACTTTAAATAACTTCTTCTCTAAAACCTCTAAATAGAATTGAACGAAAATAGACATAAAGCATTCTGGCATGAAGACCTGTAATATTTTTACAAATGATGTCAATACACATCAGATATGACCATCATTACTGTGCATAAAAATGAAAAACTTTAAATGACATCTTCACAAAACCTCTCAACAAAATTTGACCAAATTTGTCAGAAAGCATCCTGAGGTATTTCAAATTTTTACAAAATATCCTGATCTGCCATTAAACATAGCCACCAGTAAAAAAATAGACAAACATTTCAACAACATATTCACAAACACTACTTCACAGAATTTGACCAGATATCACAGAATCATTCTGGCACAGCGGGCTTTCAGTTTTGTACAAATGAAGCTAATCCACCATCTACTATGTCCACCGTTACTAAAATGTAGAAAAGCCTTTAAATGACTTAGTTTGAGAAACTGCTCAACAGAATTTGACCATACATTACAGAAAGCATCCTGATATAAAGGGCTTTCAAATTTGTACAAATGATGCCAAGCTGCCATCAAATATGGCCACCATTGCTAAAAATGGAAAAACCTTGAATGACTTCTCAAAAACCACGCAACAGTATTTGAACAAATTCCACAGAAAGCATCCTAACATAAAGGGCTTTCAAGTTTAAACAAATGATGATGATATGCAGTTAATGGCCACCATGATTACTAAAAACAGAAGAAGGTTTGGTTTGATTTTTAGCTCTGCTGGACAAAGATTAGAAAACCTAGTGAAATTGACAGTCATCTGGCATCAATCTTCCAGTATCCAGCATTTGTTAGTACAAGTTTGTTACCATTACTCCTCCTAAATTACTGGGAAGATAGCCATGAAACTTTAAACAAATTCATCTAAAGGTCCAGTTGGTCCAAAATAAAAATTGTGCACCTTGGACATCCAGTATGACCTCCAAGGTGTCAATCTTGAAAATCTTGTTAGCACTGCTACTTCTGAGCAGATGGTCATATTGACATGCAGTTACTCTAAAAGACTATTTATATAATGTCCAGTTGGTCCTAAATGAAATAATGCTGACATGACATCCAATATGTCCACCACAGTGGCCATCTTTAAAATCTGAAACTACTTGTCCTGAACGGATGGTTGTTTTGACATGGGGTTTTAATGAAAAGATCTCATGATGTCTAGTTGTCCTTAATAAAAATGGTGCTCCTCAGACATCCAATATGGCTGCCATGATAGCCATTTTGAAAATCTTGTTATCATTACTTCTCCTGAACAGGTATGATAAGGCCAAAACAAATATGTTTCCGGTCGGCCGACTGTTTCTCGTTGCCGACCCTAGCACTTTTTCCCCACTCCACAAAAAAAAATCACATTGCTGAAATTGATTTGTGCATCTAATTGAACTGGTTTTCCCCAGTACTTTGAAGTGCTTGAAATATTTGATTTATATATTATTTTTTTTTTAAAAAATCAAAATTCTGCCTGCCCTAAGTTTACAACCAGTGCAATAAGAAACTTTTTTTTGTTGTTGGCCTAACTGTTCAAATTTTCTGAAATGAAGCAAATCTTGTAACCACTACTTCTTAAGAACGGAAGGCCCTACCAACATTTTTTGTTTGTTGCAATATATAGTTGACAGCCATCCTAAAACCTTTGTATGGCTACTTGTCCTGAACAGTTGGTCATATTGACATGGAGTTTTTCACTAAACACTGTAGCAAGATGTAGCTGGTTCTGAATGAAAAGGGTGCTCATCGGACCTCCATCATAGCCTCATAGAAAATCTTGTTATCACTACTCTTGTGTGAATGGTGACATTGAAATAGGGTTTTCACTAAAAACAAATTTTGCTATTGGTTCTGAAGGACAATTTTGCAGATCCGACCACTAACATCTGCACATTTGTGAAGACAGTTTGAAAACCAGGCCTAAATGACCTTGCGGTCAAGTAAAAGTTCATTTCTTGTCATTTTTTACTTCATCGAGCTTATGAACGCAGTAACTTGTATATATACAAATGAATTTTTGCCCGACTTTATTTTTAGTTGCATTCCAAAGAACATTTTGATTGTCAATACTCTGACATTGATTTTAAGGTCAAAAGTCTTGACTCCTATGCTTTATAGTTGTAGACAAATATGAATTGATTTTTATCAAACCCAGTTTATGGATACATTTGAAGAATAACTTAAATGATGCCACTTCAATAACTTCTGAGTTTAACAAAAAAAATACTTCTTGATTTAACCAAACTTCGCTTGTGGTTATATCTTGATATTATCTGAGACAAGTGCAGTGATTTTCTATCAATGATATCAGGTTCAAGAAATCTTTTTTTTTTACTAAATTTGGTATGATGGAGTTTCTCAAGAGCATCAGAGATGGTTTCAGTACTCAGCAGTTAAAAAGGTGAAATGCACTTGTATTCCTGGAAAATCTCTTTGACCAGTTGTATGTCAGTCCCTTTGAAAGACTCTTTAAAAAATGATAGTCCATAGAATACAACAATTTAATGATTAGTTTGCAGTGATCCCTAAAGGAAAGGAAATTATGAATTATATCTTTCACAATTTACATATTTAAAAGCCTTTGTTCTTTTCTCAGTTGTAACTTGTCACTTCCGTTTCTTCGATTTTCCTCCTTTTAACTAATTTAACACCATTGACCTTTTAAGTTTATCCCTGACTAAACCACTGTGTACAAACTTTTACAAGAACCTTTATGTTTGATTAACTGTTTGGAGTTCAGTAATTTCAAGGTCATGATTTGAGAGATATATGAACTGCAAAGATATTCATTCAGTATTTGTTGACTAATGATATAGTGTATTATGACCATACTGTAGTTTATGCCTTTTGCACGTCTTAAAAAAAGATCACATGTGACTTTTTTCGGCTCTTTTTACCTTTTGAATAATCATAAGATGTGGTGTTAGTTTTGCACAAAATTATGCTCACAAAAATCAACATTTGCCTCCTGAATGGAAATTGTTCACTTTTTTCATAAAAAAAATCTTTATTTTAAATTGTCAAAGAATCTGTATATTGTCAGTGGAGTCACTTTCTTGACATCCAACAATGTAGGTAGTGCCTCTTTAGTATGTGTTTGTATACCATATTCCACTCACTTTTCTTTTATTTACATAATATATTAGAAGGAGTTTAATATGATGTATTCAATGTTTTATGAGATTTTTAAGAAAGTAAAGATCTTTTTTTTTTCGTACACAGATCATTTGAGTGCCAAGATCTGCATAAAATGCCATCAACTTGGATTTTAATCTAAATAATATCAGGATCTTGGTATTACAGATAATGACAATAATGTAGCTTCAGATTGTATCATTTTCTGACATGGCGATTTTTCTTAATTTTGAAAATTTCATAGTCACCTCAATTTACATTCATATGTTGATGTACAAGTAACTACTAAGACATAAAGCAAAGTTTAGCCGAATATGACATGAATAGAATATATAATACATAATTTTGATTGAAACCACATAATACAATTCTACATCCATATTATCTGATATTTTCATTAGAAGATTTTTTCATATCTTGAGCATACATTCATGACATTTGAAAATGAAAATACTTTCAAATTATGTACAAGAAAATATATCAATATATTGATTTAGTGCTATAATACATATAATACAGCCATGGATATCAGTTAACTAAGATAATAAATTTCTATTTTTGTGTTTTTGGTTTTTTTTGCAGCTCAAAATGGTACATATCAAATGGATGAATTGTTACCTCCCAATGTGAAAGCTGAAAAGATAGGTAAGGGATTTAAAAGTAAAAATAAAATTTTATTTTCATTTTAATTTGTCAAAATATATTTCAAAAGTTGCTAATGATCAGTTAAAACGACAGTAGCTTTGCAGGTATAATTTCTTTATGTTCAAACAACTTTGTATGTTTTTATCTCCTCTACAGTGAAGTTGAGAGAGTTCATGGTGTTTTACCCATTCGTTCATTTGTTATGCACTCAATATCAGACTTGAACCCTATTTCACCTATGCTTCTGAAAATTGGTATGTACATTCATCTCGGGCAGAGTAACACAGCCATATCAAAGTAGTGTGGCTTTTATATTTTTCAGCTGTTCATTACACATTCAGTATCTTGGACTGTATTGCACCGACACTTAAGAAAATTGGTATAAGCAGTCTTTCCAGTGGCCCTAATTTGTGCTATTTTTCCTGCTTTTTAGTACTTTTTGTCAGACACACAATTTTTCCCTAATTTTTCCAAAATGGCCTTACTATCTACATTTTTTAAATTTTGTGCTGAAAATCAGTTACACACTGCAAGGACAAAGAAGATAGACCAACAAATATGTAAGAGCATGCTTTTGTTGAAGTTTATGAAGATAAGTCAAGTAAAGGTTTCATTTTTTAGTAATTTACGTCAGTTTCATATTGATTTTCTTTATAAACTTTCCCAGTTTTCACCTACTTTTTTACCTACATTTTTTTAAAGTAGTGCAACTTTAGCCCTACTTTTCCACAGTGGGTTGCTGGAAACACTGCATATAGATACATCTCTACAAAAGTAACTTGCCCATACAAATATCTAGGTTAACATGACTCAATTTTCATGTTTTTTGTGACTTTTTCATTTTCAGTTATACATTAATTACACCTAAAATATCTTGGACAGTGTTTCACTCACTGATAAAAATTGGTATGCGGATGCACTGCAATGAGATTTAACTAGGTCAGTAGGACCCGATTTTCATATTGCGTGACTTGAATTTTCAGCTATCTCTTTGTTATACTATTGATGTTGTAGATCCTAATTCACCTACACTCATGAAATTTGGTATGTGAATGAATTTCAACATGAGTTGCTCAAAAAAAAACAAGGTCAGCATGACCAAACTTTCATGCTAAGGTGACTTTTTTATTTTCAGCTGTTTGTTTCACCCTTATTATCTTGCACCCTATTTCATCTGCACTCATGACAATAGGTATGTCGATGAATCTCCAGGGAAATAACTCAACCATACCAAAATTTTGGTCGGTGTAAACCTAATTTCAAGCTTGAGTTTCTTATGTATTTTCAGCTATCCTTTCATTACACCCTCAATAGGATTGGCACTATTTTACCTATACTCAAAAAAATTTGTATGTGGATGCATAGCAAGGAGACTATACCAGAACTTTGTCACTGTGACCTAATTTTCACAAGGAAGTGACTTTGTTATTTTCAGCTTAATATATTTGACCCTGTTTCTCTACACACAATAATTGCAATGTAAATGCATATAAAAATGGTTAATACCTGGAGTGAGGTTTGTGTTTTCAGCTATTTATTCCTTACACCCTCAATACATTGGACACTGTTTCACATATAATCATGAAGCTTGCATGTGGATACATTACAAGGAGGGTAATTCAACCATACAAGAACTAGGTCACTGTGACCTAATTTTCAGGCTTGAGGGACTCTTGTATTTTCCTCCTTACCAGTCTCTTTTTTTTTGTGTGTGTGTGTAGGGGGGGTTGTACTCCACATGTGCTTCTGTTGGTGGAGGGATTCATGTTTTTGAGTCAACACCCTGTGTCGCCAATTACTTTTTAAATGTTAACATTAAAAGGCAGTTACAACTTTGTCATTTCAACATTGAGCTCCAATGTGAACAATATTTAGGAATGTCTTAAGTCTCAATTTTAAAAAGAAAAGCTAATGTTATGATTACCCTTTTTATATTATAGTTGAAATTGTATATTTTCAAATGTAGATTTAATAATGAATTGTCAAATATGTCTTATTGTAAGCAAAATAAATTACACTTTCTATTAGAAAAGTATTTTCAAACAAAAATTATAAATAATGTTGAAATGAAATTGTAAGTACATAAAAGCTGTTTTACCTGAATATTAATTTGCCGCTATATCAATAGTAAGGTATGTATATATGTGTATATACGGTGAGGTTTGCCTGGGCCAGAATCTGATCTCCTCTGTAGATGGTCTTATTTTTCTGCCTGTCATAAGTTGGGCATATAATGCTATGGTGTTGATCATCTCTCCATCTGTTAACATTTGATTGTCCAACCCATAACTTTTTTAACAATTGGAGATTTTTATGAAACATTTCCCAACTATGTATAATGACTAGATGGTGTGTCATGTACCAAAGCCATGATGCTTAGATGTTCATTTTGCCAGATGCTTAGATGAATAAAGGATGTTGTTTTTGATTGACTTTTTTGCCTGCGCATGAGCAGATGGATGAAAAGTGGACTTTTTTCCCACTTTTTTTTGTTCTTGGACCCATGAATTTTGTGTCCTGGCCCCGTTTTACTCCACATCTCTAACTTGCCCTACTTTTTGCAAAGGTTCATCTGTCCATGTGCATTTCAGACAGGTCTGCTTTAGATCTAATGGCATGAAGTCTAAAATCTGGGCACAAACTCCGGTTCCAAAGCCAGTAATATTTTATCTGAAAAGATCTGGTCTCAAATATATTTTTTTCAGCTGTAATTTTTAACATGAGTAGAAAGCCTATATTACTTTGTATCATTGCAGATCTACTTCTTTTCCCTTTTCTGTAATGCTACCTGCTTTGGTGTATCATGAATTATGCCGACACCACAGAGCTTGGAACAAGGGTACAACCTAATGACGCAAAAATGTTGCATGTAGGGATAATGAGTTTATTGATTTTTCAGACATTTCTTACAAATTGTCTACGAATGACTATATTTGTGACTTGTCTGCAATGTTAATGCACAAATGGTCAAATAAGCAAGATGTATTCAAATTTATGATGTCATTAAAATTCACCCCTTATCTCATTTTGCCCTGGAGATTATTTTCATTTTTGCCTGAAATATGGGTAGGAAACATGCTTATTGGTTACTTCTGATTACATCCAAACACATCTGTTTCAGAGAGATTTTCATTTTGACAGATACTTAGGTGTATACAAGATGTTTTTGATTGGCTATTTTGCCCGCACATATGCAGATGGATGAAAATTGGTCTTCTTTTACTTTTTTATATTATCTTTTTTTTTTTTTTGTATATTGGACCTACGATTTTCATGTCCTGGCCCCTTTTTACTCCAAATCTCACACTTACCCTATTTTTTACAAAGGTTCATCTGTCCATGTGCAATTTGGACCAGTCTGCTTTAATTCTAATGGCCGGAAGTCTGAAATCTGGACACAAACTCCAGTTCCTAGACTGGTAATTTTCAGCCTAAAAAAAGTCTGGTCTCAAAAATTGTTTTTTCAGGTGTGTTTTTTAACGTAGTAGAAACTCTACATTATTTGGTATCATTGTAGAGCCACATCTTTCCCATTTCTGTAATAATACTTGCTTTGGTGCATTAAGAATGATGTTGATGCCACAGAGCTTGGAACAATGGTACTACCTGGCATGCGGGGACAATGAGTTAATGAAACTTTAGCATGTTGAATATCTTGACTTGACAGTGTCATGCGTAATCACACTCATGCCCTACGTCTAAAGGCTCTGGTCAGAACATGGAAAACTGTAAGTCAGTGCCATGTTTCCTTATCCATGCGGTCAGATTTTAAACCCTACAGATAATTTGATAAAGCTTTTTCCCAGGTCCACACCTTATCATACAGTGATCAATTCTAGCACAAAGATCAAGGTTGCAAGGCAGGCATATCATGTGCCATTTGTGGTACTCCTGTTTTGGTATCAGTTTACATTCTTGTACAACTCTGATATGCTGGCCTTCGCTATTGCCCCAGATGTACCTGGTTCAAGGAGGTTTCTCTGTATTAATATTTTTGTTGTATGTTTATAATTACATGTTTGCATGAATGTATGTACAGTACAGTTTCTGTGAGCTTTGAAGAAAAACAGTACTTTCTTTATCGAGGATCTTGGAGGAAAATATTATATGCTGTGAAAAATCCTTGTACCTGGAAGACATCTGTACAATGTATAACAAAGAATGCATTAAGTTGAAACATCATTTCTGTGTTTCTTGTACCACAATATCAACTCGGTGTTCAGAAGAAATTGTGTAGGATGGGATTTACTTTAGCTAGGTGTGACCAATCATATCCTATTGCAGTATAATGTTGTGTTTTGACAAAGAAAGACTGTAATAATGAAATACAAAATTCTGATGTGGGGAATTGTAAGATTGTCTGACATTCAACATAGGTTTCCCAAATTTAATTACATTTTCATTTTCATCAAGTAATATTAAAACAAAATGCAGATTCAGCTCTTGTTTACGTTTAAAAAATGTACATAAATCATAACTTTTTTGAGATTCTACTTTTATCACTTGTACAATATGGTAGCATTGTTTTGGTCTAAACTCTGAAATTCATACAATCTGCTTTCATCACGATGTCTTTATATAAACAGTAATAGCATCCTTTTAAGTAGCTATTTCTGTCAGTTAATGTTGGAGAGAGAGAGAGAGGGAGCGATAAGTGCATGCTGGATGAAATTAGTAAAAACAATACACACACTTGCATACACATATGATCTACATTTGCCCCTCAAGTGTTTATATTTAATCTTAGCAAATTAAAAAAGTAAAAGAAAGAAATACTTTTCTTTGGATTGTGCATGAAGGTATTTTTGTTTGTGCACAAAGGTATTGTTTGAGCATCAGGTATTTTTGTTCCTAATTTTTAGCTCACCTCTACAAAATGGAGGAGAGTTATTGTATTACCACTGGCATCAGCATCCACACAGATAAAAGCATATGTGTATGTACAGCCTCATTGATCAGCATAATTTAACTAATTTTTTACAGAAAGCATCTGGAGTAGGGGCTTTCAGTTGTATACACATGATGCTGTTGTGCCATCAATATGATCATCACTGGTAAAAATAGAGAAACATTTCAATGACTTCTGAAAAGCTGCCGAACTGAATTTTACCAAACAGTGCAGAAAGCATCCTGCCCTAAACGGCTTATAGATTTTTTTACAAATGATGCCAATCAACCATCAGATACTGTGTAACAGCTCCCCATTACTAAAAGTATAAAAAAACTTTAAATTACTATTTCTCAAAATCTGCCCAGCAGAATTTGACCAAATTTGACAAAAAGGATTCTGGCATTAAGGGTTTTCAAATGTATGCAAATTATATTGCCATCAAATATTGCTGTCATTATTGAAAATGGACAATTCACAGAACAACTACTAAAAAAAAAATGTTTTAAAAATAAATTGACCAAATTTTACAGAAAGCATTCTGGCATTAATGGCTTTTAAGTTTGTTCAAATGATGCTAATCTACCCCCATATATATTTGTAAAAAGCCACTTAACAGACTTTGACCAAATATGAAACAAAGTGTCCCACCTGTCAGATTTATACAAATGATACTGTTCGGCCATCAGATGTGGTAACCATTACCTAAAGTTAAAAATGATTACACAACTTGATCTCAAAAATATGATGAACCTAATTTGAACAACTTTGACAGCATAGGTAGCTTTTCAGTATTGGACAAATTATGTTGATGTGGTGACTCAGATTTATCGGTCAACTGCTCTTGCATTTGGCTGTGGTAAGTAGATGTCAGCCAGGTGAGTAATGTGGGTATACTTGGGCTTTTTGTTCAAGTACATCTAAGTTTTGACATTTATCTTATTTTAAATCCCTGTGAAAGCAAATCCAGTAATAGTTCAAATGTGTTATGCAGAACAAGGAGTCTCGTCACCTGTATCCATGCATTAATGTATTCCACCCCTGGTATATGACTTTTAAAAGTATTAACACAACACATTAATGTTGATGCAGATACTGCGTTGTCTCATCATGCTTACCCACATGAGACAAAGAGTATGAAAGCAATCTGTCAATCGAATATCTATTAATATATGGCACTGAATACAGCAACTGATATAGAAGGTAAACATGTATGATTTTGAAACAGAACTCTAATGTTTACACAACTGATACCAGCGTCATAGGCAAATAACCGATCATATGAAACGTCATACATATAGTAATATTATTCCAAAGTTTCAGTTAAATACAGTGACTGATGTAGAAAAGCTTTATACTATTATAAATGGCATAATTCAGAGAGAGAGAGAGAAAGAGGCAAACTGACTTAGAGATGCGGTGATGAAGAACTTTATATTTGTATAGTGTTATTCAGAGACAGAGATATTTTATTTTATTTCTAATGCTTAAATATCTATATCTTTTAGAGAATTTAGAACTTTGAAATAGTCCCTGATCCTCACCACATTTTTAAAAACTTAAATCAACATGGTTAAACATGTGAAGTTATATATTTAACCCCAGTATTTGCCAGACATGTCCGCTAGATCAAAGGTTTTGACCAGCTGATACTCTGAACAACTGGACATCAGTCATGGGAGTTCTCAAATGCCATCATATCAACTTGTCTTTGATTTTGTTTATCCATTAAACTGCCAAAAAAGGAAGTAAAGTTCAAAGGATATAGTTTACACATTGTTTCTTTGTTGCACAATCAATATAGGTGTCACCAACTCAGCTTGTGTTCCCAAACATTTAAAGTATTATCATCCACCAAGACTTATTTGGGGACCTGATCATACAAAACAATCAGCATTTGACTTAACTGGAAATGCCTATTAACTAGCTGTTATGTATTTTCAAGGCAGCAAGTCAGCATGTTGTCAGTTAATAATTTCTTTTTTAAAGAGTCGAGTGGAATGAAATACTGCTGTTGGGTGAAATTTTATAGTACTCTTTTCTAGAAGAAAAAAACTGATTTTAATAAATAATTAGTTTGAGAGGAAACCAGTTAATTATGGAAGATGACACACTAAAGCAGCAGCAAATACAGAAGCAAAAGTGAGTCATTCTTTTTGTGACAACGTTTTATATCTCGTTGTGAATGTTTTTATATTAAATTTCACAAATATGGCTGCCACATTATTTTTGGGGAAACAATTTCAGGTAGGAGCCATTAGTATTTCAGGATCTCTGATGCATATATATATATATATATATATATATATATATATATATATATATATATATATATATATCCACACACACATATAACTCTCCCTCCTTATAATGCGGTAGTTGGAGTCAATAACTGCAAACCACATTATGTAAGGAACCACATTATAATGAAAACTGCATATGTATAGGATCATGGTATAGTGGGAATGATCCGAATTTGGCAAATAATGTAATAATGTTTTAAAAAGGAAATAAAGATAGAATACTAAGTTTCATGTAGTTTTATTTCACCCTATATTATCAGACATTTGACCAGTTCAAATACAATGGTTTAATTTTCATCATGAGGTCCATGAAGATATCATGTAATAGCTGGAATTCACATATATATATATATATATATATATATATATATATATATATATATATATATATATATATATATATATATATATATTCTCTTTAGAATTCCTTCTGTTCAAGAATTCTAATTTGGGGGGATTTTTTCATTTGAGTTAGCTCCCATGTTAAACTTCTTTCCCTTGTTATGATAAGTATGCACTATATATGTTAGAAGAGGTATGAAAGGGCTCGTTATGTGTGTAATTAATAAAACAGTATCACACAAAACTAACTTTACTATCTTTATATACCTGTCTTTATAAACTAAAAATTAAAATGCCTGATCATGACATGGAGCCGCTAATTGTAATTGAAAAATATAACTGGGCGTTGGGATGTTGCACCTTTATTTTTGGGGAATTTTTCAAACTTAAAACCACATAAACATGACAAATATCCATTACTTTTCCAAAGAATACTCAGAGATAAAGGCAGTTTATGTTTATTATTGCACTGGAGTTCTGACATTCTCCTTAATAATCTTTTGTATACCACTAATATTTCTAATTATATGTTGCCGATTTTTTTTTTTCTTTTTTTTTTTTTTGCAGACAAGATTATAAGCCAAATTATTTGAGCCAGAAAACATTAAATTGATTTTCTTTATGAAAAATATGTAATTCTACAAGCTGTTTCTGCATATTTTACCAACCTTCCAAACTAATAATAACAGAGAATAGCAAATCATGACTAATGTTCCATTCACTTCAAACAGAATACTTTCACAAAGAGAAAGAGAGTGAGAGATTAAGAAGTGGATGCTTTTGTTCATGTTTTAAGTGGATGATATATAGTAATGGTGAAATTTGTGCCATTGACATCATCAACACTGTAAAGCTGCAACTCCAAAACTTTTTGAAGTTTCTTTGTAGACTTCATCGAGTCGAGAATGCTTTTTTATGATAATAGCCCGTCATTCTGGTGAAAGAATGCTGCCCAGGCATCCAATATGGCCACCATTGTGGCCCTCTTGAGAGTCTTATCGCTTCTCTACCTGAATGGATGGTCATATCAACATGGGGTTTTCATTGAAAGACTTACTATGCTATCTAATTGGACTAAAATAAAAATTCTGTTGATCTGATATCCAATATGGCCACCACAGATCTTGAAAATCTTATTGCTACTCCTCCTAGATGGAAAGTTATGTTGACTTTGGGTTTTCACCAGAAGATTTCGTATGATGTCCAGTTGGTACGAAATGAAAATGGTGCTGATCTGACATCCAGTTTGACCACTATGGCAGCCATATTGAAAATCTTTTTATTGCTGCTCTGCCGAAATGAAAAGTTATATTGACATGGTGCTTTCACCAGAAGACTAATTTCATGTAGAAGGGCCCCTCCTCCTCATTAAAGTGCAAGGTTACAGTGCCATCAGTGTCTTTGAGGGATCAATCCTTAGCCCCTTCTAAGGGTGGGAAAACACCTGAGAGCAAGTCATTCCTCCCAGTTAGGGACAAGCAGTGCCTTCTCAAGGCAGGTGTCCCAATGACAGAGATAAATGAATCTCGCACCTTCCTGAGAGGGATGAGCAGTGATATCAATCAAATAAATCTAATGTGGGCTCGTCCATCAGATCTTTATCGCCGGCTTAGTCACTGGTCATCCACCAGTCTGAGAGCAGGGATCAGGTCTATATCACCCAACCCCATCCTATTCCTTTGTTTCTATTTAAACCCTATGAGATGTGGGTCCCCCCCCCCTTTCCAGGAAGTGAGTCTCCCCCCCCCCATGTCATCATGGATGTCCCTGCCTTGGTTTCAAGGTAGGGCAGACATGACAGGCCGTGCACCTGCTCTGCCGCCTCTGGGCTTACTCAACAAAATGGAAGGGGGCTGCCACTCACCTCCTAGACGTTCTAGAATGGATCATCAATGCTATTCGCCTAGGAGGGCAGCTTGTAGGGTTAGTCCCCTCACCCAGTGGTTGCAGGATGGTGGACAGTCCTGTCTTGCCTCTGCAATGATGTCCTTCCCATCATGGTGGACTCAAATGAGTTCTCAGAGGAACCAGTGGTGGCAGATCCTCCCACTTCATTGGGGTCCATAGCAGTATAGTAAAAGGCCATTATGAGTGCACATCGTGGTCATCCAGTCCCAACCTCGTTTTGCTCGGTTAGTCCTGGTCTCCCCTGAATGTGGCGCTCACAAACGGCTTTTTACTATACTACTGTTAAAGTAATTAGAATAATTTTGATAAAATGGTATTTAAAAATGAAACCTATTTTTTAAAATGTTATTCTATAATATATCAGATTACATCAAAGTCTAAATGAAATGGCAAAACTATATTAGAAATGCAGATTAGATTGTTTTTAGATTAAACTTAACTCTGTGAAAATATGGCGCACATGAGTTAACTCTCTTGATTATGGAAAATATGGCACACATGAGTTACTTTCTTTGATTGCAGAAATATTTGATGCATATGAGTTACCTCCTTTGATTTTATCTATTTTTAGTATCATTAAATATGCAGATTTGCCTAACCATAAACTTGGCAACATAGTATAATACCTATTTATATACAAGGTGAAGTCTAAGTATAGTTAGCTGTGTCCGTCTTACATGGCCGACTTGTCGCACATGACGATAATTCAAAGTCAGTCATAGTTAGCTGGTTCAAGGGTTGGACACTCTGTCTTGACATTCAGGCTGATGTGTAAAGTTAGGGGGACTGCCTTAACTTTCGATGTGAACCCAACAAAAAGTAGCAGGAAGTTAAAAGGTTATGGGCTAAAAACCCGCCTTCACAGGTGTTCACACTATGACCGGTTGCAGTGGTAATGCGATTCTGAATGTTCCTAGACTGCTGGAAAGTAAAAGATATAGCAAGGCTAGCGCCTGGTTCTTAGTCTGGGCTTTTGTGAACATTATTTTTTCTCACACATAGGGCCTCACCTGAAAAAAGTCATTCTACTGTTTTTGAAAATGGCCTACCAATGAGGAGGCTACATATTTATTTTAGGCTATATTAATGTTTACATAATGCTGCTAATTGAAGAAATCGTATAGTATAATAATTGATTTGAAAGCTATCTTGGAATCCTTTGTGAAATTGCATCAGCTAAAACATAGGTCTCCCGAATGGTCTTCATTAATGTGTACAACACTGGGTGGTTCAGAGTTGGCTATAGTTCTTGGAATTTGTCCTTTTGCCACAAATGAAGATATATCTAGAAGAAAACTTGGCATCTAACCATCGTATACAACTCTGCCTTTTCTTTGGGAACATTATTTGAGCCAGTCATTAGAAGATACATTGAGATCACCATGAACGAAAATGTTATGGGCAGCGATATCTGCATTCAAACTATAGATGGCTTTAGATAAAATCCAAATGGCTACATTGTTGACCACAATAAAAATTTGCTGTTAGAATTTAAGTGTCCCTCTAGCAGAGACTTCAGCAAGTTGCCAAAATATTATTTGCCACAAGTATTATTAGGTTTAGATGTGTCGGTGGTTGCTTCATACGGTCTGCTAGTCAATACAATCTTTTGTAAGTGTTCTTTGAACCAGTTGGGATTTTACCCAGAATACGGCAAAAAATTTCATAAAAGAGATTACGACAGGTACTATAAGGATCCAATCGCAATACATATCATAGGATTTTTTGGTAACTTTGACAACTTTACTGATCTTGGTGAATCTACTGAAGCAGAATTGTCCTCATTTCTAAAGAAAGACGTACATAGAGAACATGATTACATTATTGCAGACAATTAAGACCAGCCTGATTGCATTTTTGACACAATGGATAATATCACAAAGAAGTGTCCAGACAAGAAGCTTGTGGCTGTGTTACCGTAGAAAATATTTAAAATGACCTACAACTATATTGCCCACAAACCTGGTTACGGCAATACAATCAAGAGCGCCATATCAAAACTGCAACAGATTGTACATAAATTAGAGATACAAAAATAGTACCCGTATATATAATGTTTGACTTTGACTCCAGATGAATCATGGCTGCCTATGAGATTGCAATGGACACCACAGTAACTTTTCCACCATGGTGGAACCTAGAAGAGGTCCAGTTTATGACTTCAGAAATCAAAACATTAAATGGTGCCTGTAAATATGCAAGGACACTCTCAAAATGATTTACCAAACATCCAAAGAAAATCCAAAGTGGTTTGACTTTTTACACAGTTATCGCCATAGAATTAGAAAGATCCAGATGGTTATTAGGAGAAGAATACAACAAACTTGGCAGCAAACAATCTTGCTATGACTTTGTCAAAACCAGGTTTAATGGCAGTTTGGTTTGAAGACCGCTGTTCACTTTTATGTAAGCAATTGATAAATGTATGCAGAAGCAATTATATATGCCTATAAAGAAGCTTCTTGCAGTTACTTTCTGCCTGGACTTGATTTTTATGATCCTGGAAAACCAAGGATGGTCCATTATGCCTATGGATTTGTAAGTAGCGCACCTTGATATTAATTGGAATCTGATGGAAAAAAATAAAGATCGCTTTGACTCCTATGCTAAATTCCTTATCATAGAGTTAAAGCGAGCTGTGATTTTTCTAGAAAATGAATACAATGTACTTGGTGGTGAGGCGTTGTTTACCATAATTAAACTTTAGGATATGCTCACACAAGCCTCTATTTTTTTGTGCCCATTGATCCTTTTTTGCCCTTTTTTTTTTTTTTTTGTTTGCATTTGTTAATGCACATTGGATTTAAATCTACCACAATGTTGTCTATGATTTTGAATTCTTTCACCAGATCAGCCATGTTAAACACAGCACTTGTGTATGTGATATATGCGTATTTAAAACTTTAATCTCAAGAAAAGCTTCATGAGGCAGTAAATACACATCTTCATCATGCATGTCAATAATTCTTGTTCCAGAAATGACACAGAAGACATAAAAAAGTCTACACATCACTTTTTGTTTCCAGATTGCCATTACATGATTGTTGGTCCAACCTGTCATGGCAAAACCAATTTACTTGTGAATATGCTGCTTAACAATGGACTTAATTATGACAGAGTAGTTATTTACACTCTTAATCCAAGTCAAGATAAATACAAAACACTTAGTGACTTTGACAAGGCTGTTAGCATTCTGCTGATCACAACAAGACCACAACATATACAATATCAGAGCCAGAAGAAATAACACCCATAGAATAACTGGATGGTAACATTGACTCTGTCATAGTGTGTTGTGACATTAAAATTTACCGTGACAACATGAATACAATCTAAGAATACTTTTCTCTGTCAGGAAACAAAAACTGAAATTATTTCTACTTGGCACAATCTTACTATGTGGTGCCAAAATACATTTGCCACAAAACACAGGTTGCTTTTTATTATTTTAAGGTCAGGACAACCATGACATAGATTGTATTGTGCACAATCATTGTAGTGGCATAGACACTGCTAAATTCAAGCAATGTTATCATGAGGCCATTGGCAGAAGCAAACTTGACTTTATGGTTTTTAATAGAGATGCTGAAGCTGTTCCTGAAATGAATCATTGTAGCTTTAACGAGTTTTATTTGATTTGCAGATTACTTTGATAACAATAGCCTCTCTATTATGTAGGAAACATTGGCAACAACATTTCATGCAAATAAATTGTGTACAATGCCATTTGTACGAATAGAAGATCAAAAGAACAAAACAGAAGTTATACACAAATATGTAGATCAGCAACAACTACATGGTTGCATTATAGCAGAAAAAAATTGGTGAACAGGAATTTCAATGCAATGTAGCACAAAAACTATTTAAGCCTGTAACATCAGCAATATCTGAATCAGCATTTGCACATAACATAAAACAGGACAAGCAGATTAAAGAGCAAGAGGTCACTGATGCAGTTTTAGCAAAATTGTTGCTCGCGCTAAATACTAAACAGAAAAGACAAGCAGCTTTCACAAGATCAACTGAACACACTAAAAGAATTAGTCAGACAGAATGAAAAGTTTTTTTAGAAACAATTGTATGAGTCAGAATAAGGAGAAGCAGAATTTGAGGAGGGTGCAGCGAGCGGCCTATCCAACAGAATGGCAGATTTATCAAGAAACACCCATGGGAACACTTTATAAATGTATAAAAAGCACCGATCCAGTAGAATTTAAACAGAATCATATGAAAGTTCAGTTAGGGGGTTTATAAAAGAATGTCTTCAAAAAAATAGGCCAGAACAGGTGAGATCCAAGATGACTGAAAAAGAGAAAAAAAATCTATTTATGGAAAAAGGGTAACAACAGCTGATGATTGGCAATACACAGAAAGTTTTGATAAAATATTTTAAAAACGCATTGCACTGAAGAAACCTTGCACTCGTGAAGATTACAGTACTTTAAACAATTATTGCGATCAACTGGCTGAGTTAAACCAGCACTACGGTAGAGAAATTGGATGTTCAAAATCTTCTGAAATAAAAAATATTATTTCAGTGGGGATGGAATTAAGAACATCTATCTTAAGGAGCAAGACAAGACTGCTGAAATGATTAGCTGTCCTCGAAAAGCAACAGTAGAACCTTAACCACAAATAGCATTGCCTCAGCAGGTAGCAACCCCACAAGCAACAGTGACATTGCCTCAGCATGCAGTGCCGTCTCCATGTATAGCATACGAATCATCCTTAGCTGAAAGAGCGTCTAAATGGAATGCTTTAAAAGCACCGTCATCTTCTGTACCACAACATCCAGTCACATCTCAACAGAAGACAGCTCAAGAAGGAAAATAAAAGACAGGAAAAGGAATAAAATACTGCAAAAATTTAGCTGAGCTTGTCACGGGTCTAAAGTTGATCACTGTCAGTAAACAAGCGGGCAATGTTGGTGTATAAAGGAACAATGAAATTGTAGAAATACTAGACCATTTACATCAACAAAACATCATTAGTAATGCAGAATGCAAAGATTTGTACAAAGATCTGATATAGAAAATATGTCGCAAACTCTTTCTTTTATTCCAAGTTGGCTCAAGGAAGCAGCAGTCATTTTACTGTCAGATATAGCACTCCCTTAGAGTTATCGCAGAATACTTGCTATGAGATCACTTTAATTTCTGCAGAATTTTGAAACTCGTTTCATAATATTACATGGAGCAATGACCAGTTAATGTATTTTACTTCTGCTATGATGCAGGAACATTGCTTACCATCATTTCTGGTGCCTATAACATTGTGGACATCGCTGATGAAATAAAAAGAATGATGACAGAGAAAGGTAACGTTGGCGACAACATTATTATCGAGGCAAATTATTATATGCTTAAAACACAATTGACACTTAAAGGTGATTATCAAGTTGACATTACAATTAACAACAGCTTAAGAAACCTATTAGGGTTCACGAATTCTACAAGAAAATTTTGTTTACAGTGGAGACTTTCCCATCAACATTAGCTATGTCAACAGCTTACTCATCAATTGTTCTATAGCTGAAGGATCCTTTGACGTTATGTATAACTTTAGTCCATATGAGCCACCAGGATCATTGATGACCATTAAGCCTTCGCCACTTATCTATTATCCCATCAGCAATGTGTACAGCATACCAGAAATCACAATATCCATCACGGATCAATCTGGAAACAATGTCAATCTTAATAATGAGCGAGTCTCATTTTATCTGCATGTGTGAATGCTAACCAAAACTTGTAACCGTGTTGTATAAATGAAGCCAATATGAATTAAGCATTAACAAAATCATAGGATTTTTGTCAACACTGTTTTCAAAAGCTTCTAAGGCAATGTCTGGCATAGTCAATTGAATTGCTCCACTTGCTTTGCATGCTACAAACTGTACCGTTTCAGCAGTGGGACAAAATATTGGAGATAAGATGAAGGAGACGCCAGCGCCACAGCAATACATTGCATTAAAACCTGTCAAAGAAATCATCTAGGAAATTGCACTCACAAAAGAAGCTGAACCTGTAATGACTAGTACTGCCAAAAAAATATTGTCTAAGCGTGGTGAAGAAATTATAAATGAACTTGAGACACATATGTCAGCAGCCAATACAAGAGCAGCAGTGTCAGATATTATGGCATAATCTAAAAATGATTTTTGTGTAACAAGAATATATAAACATGCTGTCTAGATTTACACCAGAATACTTTAAGCTTTTTGATGAAGCACCCATTTACGAATCCACAACCGAATATGAATATGTGGAATATTTGGATAAAGAATCACATCAAATGAACAAACCTGGAACAAGAATTATTGACACGCATAATGAAGATGTGTATTTGCTGCCTCGTAAAGCTTTTCTTAAAATTAAAGTTTGTTTGCAAACCACTGCTGCTCCACCTGCTAATTACCCTGCTAAAACAAACCATGCAAACATGGCACTCACAAAAGGCGGCATGATATCAGCTGAATAATCGGACCATTCGAGTACATGAGCATCTATCTACCTGCTGCCAGCACCATCATGAATTTTATTTCGATGAGTGATGACCACAGCAGAAGTTCAATAACAAATATGTTTTGGTATAAGGATACTGGCACTGGTGCAGCAGACAGTAAGGAGTTTCCAGCTGGTGCAGATTTAATTACTGTTGCAATTCTTCCTGCTGGTGCTAATTATGTTACAGGACAGATTTTTAGAGCTAATGTTAATATTGCAAGGCATGCTACCTACAACTCTGGCTTTCCAGTAAGGCGTGCTCTCATGGATGGCCACAATAAAGTGTGCATGATGTTGCCACTAAGCTTCATTTTCGGTTTTTGCCGTGACACTGATACAGTTTTTAGAGGCATTAAGCACACAATGGTTTTGGAATTTGCTGATCCTACTACGTACATGCATCACGCAGCTGGTGTTGATCCCGGACAATTTATTCTTACCAAATTGTTGCTTTGGATGCCAAAAACAACGCCTTTTATTTATCACACACTAGAATTGGACAACCTTTTAACCAGATTTAGCAAGAAATTGTACTTTGAACAAATGCACATTAACAAAAGTGTTACTTATTTAGCAGCGCAATTATGTCACATGGAGAATAGCTACATTGCCATGCAGTGAACTCTGAAGACATATCTTTGTAGCTTTTGAAATTGCTCCATGAGATGAAGATCAAGAAATAAGCAGTATTCGACAATATGGGTTTGACTCGCATTGCTCTCAGAGTCAATAGCAGACAATATCCTGAATGTGAACTTGAATGTAATTTTACGCCACTGAGTAGAAATTATTAAAGAGCTTATTTTATGCTTCAGGAAGCTATGCAAAAATATCAGGATGTCAACACTGGAATTCAAATATCTTTGGAGGACTTGGCAAATCTGCATTCCATTTATCACTTTGACGTTTCCAAGCATCTGGAACGTACAAAAGATTGTATGGCAGATGTTGAAGTCAAGTGGACTATCCAACTTGCTGTAGCTGCAATGTATCACATTTATGAAGTCATTACTTCTGACAGATTTCTCACACTGGATCCTCTTAGTGGCAAGATGACAGTGATTGTTTAGCAGAACTTGGTTTCACATAATTCTCCAAAGATATCATATAAATGAGTTACCCTTCAGTCAAAGTTGTTTTTGAAGCCATCACAACAGCAAACTATTGCAGCAGCACATAAAAAGCATATGAGCATGTCATTCAGACTTGGTAAAAACCTACTGCATCAGGGATAACATGTTCTCATGCTCACAAAAGACCTGATGCAGATTTTAACACAGCAACACATTCCAATACTGGATTAACCCTAAAGTTATCGGCCAAACAAATATCTCGCATGGGTGGCGCTTTACCAACAATTTTGCAATTTCTTGCAGCCAGGGCACCAAAAATATAAAATCATTCTTGGTTCATTAGGAATAGCAGAGGCCTCAGGGGAGACATATTTCTGGTGCAACACAAAAAGGCAACAAATGGCAGAGAACCGTGATGCACACAAAACAAAACCATTCCCTTTCTCTAGACAGTGGGCGTCCAAAATGTTAACCCATGTAAAACATCAGCTACAGAAAGTTTTGTATAAATACTCTACATAGAAATATTGTATGAGGCCAGATATTGATGCCACTGAATATTTTGATTCGTTTGGTCTGTAACAAAGCAATGCCATCCAAAATAAATTTGTAGTCCACGGCGAAGTTGTATTTATAACTCAACATCAAATTCAGCATATGAATAGTTCAGCTTGTGGTCTTTATTGTATTTATTTTATCAGATCATGAGATCAAGGAAAATCTGCATTACATATCTTACTGGAATTTAATGCGCTACCCACTTTAGACAATGACAAGTTAGTTTTAAGTAAGCTTAATCAGCAGAAATGATTTTCAAGTGTTTTGTGTAAATGCCAAATATAATAAAAGCTTCGTGGTGCTTATCATGCATAAAGAATACGATGGTCTTGAAAAACCTTCGTCTCAGACTAAAAACAGGCATTCTGTAATAAAATCAATATATGCAATTTGCAGCAAAAGAAAATTCTAGCGGTTGTGCTAAGCCCAACCTATTGTCGCACTTGATACTTAATTTTATGTTTTGCTTGTTATGCCTGCGATTAAACTTTTTGTATTCAAGGCAATTCAATTACTGGACACTGTTCTGTTTGTAAGCATCATAAAATATATGGTGGCATTTTTGATCTTTATTTGCTCATTGGAAACTTCCAAAACCGAAAAGTGGCTGGACTCTGCCAGGACATAAGTATACTGGTCAGTGGAATCCTCTGGCTTCCTGGTCAACAACTCTATAACCAAGTAGATGCCATGGCGCTGTGACATAGCATTTGCTACAGAGATCATTCAGAAGAAGAAAAAAAAACACGACAAAATCATGCTGGAATGCAAGAACGTATTGACAGAGATTTTGTGAGAGGCGCTATTGGACTCAAAGACAAACTTGACATTGGCACCAAACCAGAGGCTAAAAGTCGTCAAATAAAAAGCAGCAAACCAGTGGCTAAAAGTTGTCAAACAAAAGCCAGCACACCAGTGACATAACAAAAGCCAGCCCAAAAATGAGGATGATATAGTAGCAGAAGAATTACACAAGCTGGCAAGAAAACGTTTACCAAGGTGCAGAGCTGTTGCTAATGGTATTGATGACATCTGGTCTGCTGATCTTGTAGACGACCATGAATATTCCAGAAATAATGGCGGCATCAAATACTTGTTAATTGTCATTGATGTTTTTAGCAAGTATGCATGGAGCTTGCCACTAAAAAATAAAACCAGCGCTGCTATCCGAGACGCATTTGCATTTTTGACAACGTAATCAGACAACAATTTTAAATGCAAACCAGCAAAACTCTGGGTGGACCATGGTGGCAGATTTTACAACAGTATGTTTGAGAACTGGCTTAAACAAAAAAAATTCAAAAGTATTTTACGTTCAATAAAGGCAAAGCAGTTGTCATTGAAAGATTCAATTGTACGTTAAAGAATGCAATGTGGAAACAGAAAAAAATCCAAGTAAATACGTAGATGTGCTGCAGTTGCTAGAAGATAAGTATAACAATACGAAACAGAAAAGTCTTGGAATGATGCCAACACAGGCTAGCGACAAGCAAAATCAAGACAGCATGGCAAACATACTATTTTTAGACAAAAGTTTCATGTTGGCGACAACGTCAAGATTAGACTAAGAAAAAGGTTTTAAAAAGGTCTTAACCGAAGAAGTGTTTACCATGATGGAGGTATTAAAATCAATTCCTGTAATGTACAAGATCGCTGACACTAATGGCGAACCTGTGTCAGGAACCTTCTATGTGCAGGAAATCCTAACTGCCAAGTGTTGCTTACGGAAGAGCAGCGGCATCTGCTAAATGAACTTGGTCAAATTAATATCTGCTATGACAACAACTTGCTAATGCGCCATAGCATCTCTTGCATCAAGCAGCTTGCTGTATTGTCGATGCTAGAAACAAACACTTTGCAAAGAAATTATATTATATATTATGAGCGCAATCAAGAGATTCACTCAACATTAACAAGCTTTTGGTGGCTATGACAAAACGTTTGTGATGAAACTTAACATACCAACACCTAATAGAGTGATTAAGTTTGCTGAACCTGCAATAGCAGATATTTTGTCCATTAAGTTGCGTTTACATTGATGCATACAGGTTTCTATTGGAATTGGCGCCTTTTTAAAAATATCAATGACAAGGAAATTGAAGCACATTTTATTAGCAAACCAGTCCGTTCTTTTGATATCAAAGATGTTGGTGTCAAAGAAATATTTAATATACTTGAAAACAAAATAATGAGATTTTCCCCTGAAGGTTCTGGTTAGATTGTATCTAACATTTCAAGATGTGTCTTGAACACTTTCAAATACAATCCGTTTCATGGAAAATCATTTTTGGAACTACCAGCCAGAATAAAAAATATAGTCAAAGCTGTGTCAATTATAAAAAATGATGACAACAAATGTTTTATGTGGCCAGTATTATCTGCATTATATCCTGCAGCTAAAGATCCAAATCGAATAAGCACATATAAAAACTATCAAAACCAGTTAAATTTTTACTGGTATTGGTTTTCTTGAGCAAATTCATGATGTGGCAAAGTTAGAATGACAAAATAATATTTTAGTTAATGTTTTTGGAGTGGATGATGGTAAAATGTATCCATTGCACTTATCATCAATATCTTGTGAGAAAAATGTTGATTTGCTTTATATTCACAATGGAACCAAAGATGATCACTACTGCTGGATTAAAAACTTTAGCGGAATTATGAATGGTCAATACAATAAAAAAGAACATAAAATGTTTTACTGCAGAAAATGTCTTCATGGTTTTATATGTGAAGACTTACTTGTACACCATGGCCAAGATTGCATAAATGCTACAAGAGCTGTCATGCCCAATTAAAACAACAATATTATCAACAGTGGTCAAGCTAGACTTTAATTTTTAATGAGAAGTGACTTCTTCTTTTGGACAGAATAGGAAGAAGTGAGACCAGAACAGGGAGAAGTGGCAGCAAAGCAAGAAATGCAATATATATATATATATATATATATATATATATATATATATATATATATATATATATATATATGTGTGTGTGTGTGTGTGCACGCTCTGGTTCTCTTGTCTGAACTGTGTCCTATTTCTCATTATGCATATTTGCATTTAACTTTGGTTTTAAGCAATACTTTATCTTCAAGTATAAAATTCTCCGTGTTGCATGTATATTATAATCATATTTTGTAAGTATATAAATTTGTCATATTCATATATTCATATATAGTGTATTCATACTTGAAAGTGTATATTTAGATGGAGAGTAATATGCAATGTATTTTGACCATATGACTTCCAAAAAGCATAGCAGAAACTATACATTGTACTTAATTTTAACTGACATGAGTACCTAGATTACAATATTGTAATTACAAATAGGTAAAAATACTTAAGCAACTGCCACTAAAACAACAAATTTAATTTGTTGTTTCTTCACTAGTAAATGGCAGTCGACAACATTTCTAAACTAGTTTGAAACAACCCCTATGACATGTACATGAGAGCATATGCACAGATGTCTTCAACATCATAGTGTTCATCCATTCAAACCACAGTTGTCACTGATGAGTAATCTCATTTTTACAATTGCATATTGAGGGAGTTGATTCTAAATTAAATATGAAATATTTTACTGTCAATTTTTTGGTGAAGTTTTAAAAGTATAAAAATTAAATTGCTTGTTGTGGCAGTTGATTAACTATTTATAATTACAATGATGTAATCTAGTTGGAACACTACTTTACCTATTCATCGACGATGAACTGAAGCACTGAAGTAACTGAATTGGCTTGTTATGCCTGTGATTACCATATTTGTATTAAAAAACAATTCAATTGCTGGACACTGTTCTGTTTGTAAGCATCGTAAAATATATGGTGGCACTTTTGATCTTTATTTAAAAGAAAAATCTGGCGTGACGCATATCATGTAGATGCATCTATTTTTAGAAATGGGATTTTCTTCATATGAGCACTCACTTTCTAGCTTCGTTACAACAATCCCGAGATCTGATGGAAAATTTATGGTTTTAGTATTTGTTGTCTATGTACTCGTAATAACATAGTGTATTGGTTGGATATTTTTTCTTTGCTACTTTTTCTCGTATTTTCAAAAAAATGAGTGATGTATGAACACAACCTTGACCTTAAGTTATCACTCTTATCGATTCCAGAACATAGCATTATCCCATAGGTTTCTCACCAATAAATTTGTATTTTTAGGCAAAATCTTTATCACATAATAGTTAAACTTGTATTTCTATGAATTGTATAATTTCCTTAATTGATGTGCCCAAATTACGAAAACAGACAATCTTATGAAGACATACTTCCAAGACACAGCGATGTCAGCCATTATTACCCCATGGCAGGTTCACTTGCGGTTTCATGCTGATTTTGTGAAGAAACTAATGCAAGCACGGCAGTTAAAATCTTCAAAATATACATTTAGAAAGTGCTTTCACCAATTCTATTTTTAAAAGAGATTGTTATTTATATACCGATGATTTAGTTTTGAAACACAAATTTTCATCATCAAATGATAACCTGCGGAAATTGGGCAGCGATATCTTGAGGCGGGAAAGAGTTAATTGGTCAATTAGCTACTAAAACAAAAGCCTGTGCATGTGCAAAAGTTTGCTTTGTTGGCGCAATTGATATGAACACCTGCTAAGGCAACATGCAATCCATTTCGCCTGGGGCTGAACATTAACTATATACTTGGCTTGGTTGAAGTAGCATCTCAAAAGCCATAAACTACTGTCACTCGGTGTAGATCTAAAATAAATGACAGGCCAAAGTCGTTTCCGCTTTCCTAATAGAAAAAGGCGAAGTTTACATTTTTTCGGCGACTTAGTCGCCCAATCGCTTGTTAGCGTGACCCCTGATCAAGTTTGATAAACTAAATCACAAAATGAGAGTACCTTTTATTGTTTATGTTGATTTTGAAGCTCTTGTTGTTCCTACTGAAAACACAAAGTTGTTCAGGATGATCCAAAAAGTTATTTTATGCGAGAATGAAAAGAGCATGTTCCCTGTGGTTATTCATACAAATTGATCTTTTTCAATGAAAACTTGAGCAAGTATTTAAAATTATTGCGGTGCTGATTGTGTATACCATTACATTAGTAGCTTACAGGATGAAGTAAGATATATCAGTAATATTCCTTCAGCAAAAATGATTTATACACCAGTAGACAGAAACAATTTTATGACCTCTGACAATTGCTGGATTTGTGAAAAAAAACCTGAATTATGACAGAGTTAGAGATCATTGTCATTACACAGGTAAATATCGTGGTGCTGCACATAGCCAATGTAATCTTCATCTAAAGCGACCAGAATTTATTCCAGTAGTGTTGCATAATTTGAGAGGTTATGATTCCCCATTTGGTCGTAAAACATTCTGGAAAATATGACCAAAGCATCTCTTTTGTTCCAAATAACATGGAAAAATATGTCATTTTTACTTGCCTACTTGTGTTTTATCGATAGCTACCAGTTTATGGCAGCTTCTTTAAGCTAGTCGAAAATATAAAAGATAGAAAAGTGTTGAAACAAACTGCAGAGGAATTTGGTCATCGTGTCGATTTGGTCTCATGCAAAGGAGTTTTTCCATACAATTACATGTCATCTTGGGACAAATTTGATGAAACTAGTGTGCCACAAAAAGAAGATTTGTATAACCAACTTGACAACGAACATATTTCTGATAAGGATTACAAACATGCTTGCAATGTCTGGAATAAATTGGATATTAAAAATCTTGGTGAATATCATGATCTGTATCTGAAAACAGTTGTGTTTTGACTAACTGATGTTTTTGAAAATTTTAGAGATGGACACATAACCTATTACAGTTTATATCATGCTTGGTATTATTCCTGTCCTGGATTAGGTTGGAATGCTGTGCTTAAAATGTCTAAAGTGTGCTTAGAACTCATCACAAATATAGATATGAATAATATAATTGAACATGGAATTCAAGGTGGAATTTCAGTTATTCCACAAAACATTCTGTAGTTAATAACTATAAAGATTTGGAAAATTATGATCCTAAACAACCATCCAGTTACAATACATTGATAATCGTTATGGCTGGGCAATGTCACAAAAAAATTACCATTAAGTGGATTTTCTTGGATGAATCCAGACCATTTTACTGAAGAATTATTACACAGCTATAATGATACTGGCAACATCCTTGAAGTTGATCTTGCATATCCACCTGGAATTCATGACCTGCATAATGACTATCGACTTGCAACCAGAAAATATCACCATGGATAACACTATGTTAAATAAACATACAAAAACACGCAAAGATAAACTCAAAATTGGCAATGTTAATGTTCCAAAACTCATTCGAAATCTGATGGATAAGAGGCAGTATGTCATTCACTGTAGAAATCTGAGACAGTATCGCCATTTGGGTATGCATCTCATTAGAATTCGTCATGTAATAACATTCAAGCAAGGAGCCTGGTTGGAAACTTATATCTATTTTAATACAGAAATTTTTTTAAAAAATGGCTGCAAATGACTTTGAAAAAAATTTCTTTAAGCTCGTGAACAATTCAGACTTTGGTAAAACTATGGAAAATATAAAAAAATGAGTCAGTATAGTAATAGTTTAAAAAACAAGAACGACGTGACAAATTAGTTGCTGATCCAGGATTTGTCACTGTGAAAATATTTGATGAAAACTTAGTAGCAATTTGCAGAAAGAGAACAAATATTGTTTTTAATAAGCCAATTTATGTTGGTATCACTGTGCTCGATCTTTCAAAGTTGCCTATGTAAAATTTTTGTTATGGACACATTAAATCTTAATATGGTAACAAGGCAAAATTGTGTTTTACCGATACAGATTCATTGTGCTATGAAATTGAGACAAATGATTTTAATGAAGACATGTTTGCTTCAAAAGAATTATTTGACTTTTCTGAGTATCACGAAAAAAATGAGTATCACAGCGAAGACAACAGAATGTTTAAAGATGAAACAATATTAGGACAGATAGCAGAATTTATTGGCCTCAGAGCTAAAATGCATTCAGGCAGGCTAGTTAATAATAGTACTAAAAAGAAAGCAAAGGGTATCAAAACAAGAGTTGTTATAAATGTTATTACAAATGAATATTAAGAAAAAGCTCTATCGGGTGAAAAACTAGTATGCAACCATGAATACTTTCGGGTCTAATCACCACATTATACATACTGTAATTCGAAACAAAATAGGACTTTCTGTGTATGATGATAAGTAGTGTGGTATGTCCTGGATGATAATATCAATACCTTAGCTCACGGTCATTATGACATCAAAAAATAATTTGGATATTTTCACAGGGTTTAATCTAAAAAAAATCGAGCATATTTTTCCAGTTATATAATCAGCTTCTCTGTCTTAAAAAATATTGTTTCTCATTTAGAACTTTTATGTAATTTAATATATTATAGAACAACATTTTTTTAAAAATAGGAATCATTTTTAATTGCCATTTTATCAAAATTATTCAAATTATTTCAACAGTAGTATACTCAAAGGCTGTTAGTGAGTGACACAATCAAGGGAGACCAGGACTGACCAAGCAAAGTGAGGTCGGGACTGGGTGACCATGACGTGCGCTCATAACAACCTTTGAGTATACTACTGTTGGGTCAGGTGTTCAAGAAGGAAGTTTGATGTTCGATAAGGCAGTGAATGAAATTTACCATCTCGTTGTACCGGACTTGTGTACTAAGCCTTTTGGCACTGAAGACATGGAGATTCTCTCCAGTCTGGAGAGGCTTACTGGGGTCTCCTTTTGTCCATATCTTAAGATGCTACTGCACTCTGCAATGGTCCAGGAGCTTACAGAGAAGTTTTCCAGGGGCCAGGAGTTCGCAAGACAGTAGAAGGGATGGTCTGTCCCCCCACCCCCCATCTGCACTCTGGCTGCTGGTCTCTGCCTCATTCTCTGTGTTCATTCTCCAGCTTGGCCCCTTAACTCCCCTCCCCCTTAGACCCTAGTGTGTACCAATTTGGAATATCAGCTAGAGCCTGTGCTTGCCACTCGGTTAAAACCCTAGAGGCCTTGGAGCTTAAGGCACACACACTAGTGATGATTGTCTCACATGCCGATCTCTTTTCGGTGGCTTCCTTTAATCTCTTAAAGGAGGAATCATTGTCTCTAGTGGTGCTTCAGTGCTTGCTAGAGGCCATAGCGAAGACATCACATCATCCGCTCTACATGTCTGTAGTGCTGTCAGCAGAGCTTCTTCACCTCTGCAGGGATGCCACTTTGGAAACATCTGAGGTCTCGCTGGACCACAGCAAGAACCTTTTAAGGACTGCAGCACTTGATGCTCATCAGAGGTCTCATCCCTTCACTTTCCCATCTTCCCACCGCACTGAAAATACCTCAAATGCTGTCTCAACCAGGAGGTATTTCAATTTTGAGCTCTTCATTCAGCCTCACCTCCACCCCCAAAGCCTTTACCAGGGTGATGGGGGTAGTAGCAGCTCACTATATGTCTTTAGGGATCCCTATCCTCCAGTATTTCAGTGACTGCTTGATGCCCAAGATCCTAAGAGATTCTCTTCTGAATGACCTATCCGTCTGTTGGTTGAGAGTGACTCATCTAGGTCTTGTCCCCAATCGTGGAGAAGTCGGATCTCATACCTTCTCAGCACTTCATATATGTGGGGATGAATTTCCTCATCAGCCTTGGGAGGGATTGTGTTTCTCCAGACAGGATTGACCAAATCTTGTCCCTCATAATGGGTCTTCTGGCCAAAATCCCATTGTCGACTCACCTTTTGCTCTCTCTCCATCCTGAACTCGTCTGGAATGCGAGCAGTGTTCCCAGCCTTACAGTGTGACAACGTCATAAGGCGTCATTGTATTATGGTCACCGCAAACAACACATCAGTAGTAGCATACCTCCAGTATTCTGGGAGGTACACATGCTACTTTTCTTTGTGTGGAAGACTGGAACCTCTGATGGGCAGCATCATAGGAGATAACTCTCCAAGTCTGCAATATTCCAGGCAAAAGGAATATCCTGGCAGAAGTCTGTCAAGATGCAGCCATGTGGTCCTCATGGAATGGTCTCTGCAACAGTTGGTAGCAGAGTCACTTTTCCAAATTTGGGGGAGACCGTTAGTGGACTTGTTCATTATGAGGCTGAACAATAAGCTCCTTTTTATATCTCCAGTATGAGATCAGAGGACCTTGGTGGTGGACGCTTTCACTCTAAAGTGAGATCATTTGTATGCGTATGCCTTCCTACCTTTCAAAATAATTCCATAGATGCTCCAATAAGTCAGAATCTCCACTGCTTGGCTCATCCTGGTAGCCAACCCTGTGGCCCCAATGGTCTTGGTTTATTGACCTACTCGACCTGTTGGTAGATGAACCTCATAGATTACCATGGAGGAGGGCCTTCTGTCACAGCAGAGGGGATTTCGTCTGCAGATTCTCCACCTTCATACTTGGCTTATCTCAAGTGATTAATCTTCCAAGACCAGTTTTCAAGCAAGGTTGCCAACTGATTTGTCCAGGCTAAGAGGCAACCTACTTCCAGGGTTTATGATGCGAAGTGGAGAATCTTCTGTAATTGGTACAGTAGGAAACACTGTAATCCTAGCTGTCCCCCTCTAGATGCAGTTGCAGGCTTTCTTTTCTTCCTTTTTGAGGAATGAGAATTTCTGTGTCGACTATTAAGAGTTATAGGGCAGCCCTATCTAAGACTCTTAAGTTCCAATGGGTCGGTCCCTAATCATTCTGATCTCATCAGGTATTTTGAACTTCAGAGACTGGTATCGCGCTCACTAATGCCTAGATGGAATCGTTAGTGTTTTATTTAGGTGTTGTCAAAATCCCCTTATGAATCTTGAAGGGAAGCTTCCTTTGAGAACCTTACCCTTAAGACCATTTTTCTGCTGCCCTTGGGCATCAACAAGGAGAAGGAGCGAGTTTCATGCCTTGTCTGTCAACAAGAGTTGTTTATGGTTAAACAGTAAGTGTGATTTGATTGATTTTCTTTGCCAACCTGGGTTTCTGACAACGTACCAGCTACCTTAAGTAGCTCTACTTCATATTGAGATTGCCAGTCTCAATTATATCTACACTTGAGATGATCAAGATATTAGGCTCCTTTACCCAGTTAGGGCATTAAGGTTTTATTTGGCTTCCTCAGTATGGAGAAGGAAGGGTTAGAATCATCTGTTTCTATTTCTCAAGCATCCCTCTGATATTTTGGCGGCCACCATTTCCAGGTTGATTTTCCTCACTATCCAGAGAGCTTATTAGTCCCTCACCAAGAGGGACTTTTCTTTCGTACGAATTAAAGCCCATGAAGTTAGGGTTATTTCTTCAACATTGGGCCTACTTGAATCACTTCTCTTCCAATGATGTAATGAGAGCTGCCTTCTAGCGGTGTCACACAACCTTGTCCTCCTTGTACCTTTGATCATTGGTGCACAAACGTGAAGGCAATTTATTTTATGGCACAACATGTGGCACAACCTTATACCAGCCTGCAGTAGTTAACACTCCTACCATAATTTTAAGTACTGTTGTTTTCTATATCAGTTTTGTGAAGGCCATCAGCTTCCTTCATAACTGGTAAATTCATTTATTGTATTAATGCTATCAAGATGTAGTTTTGGAGAGAGGGGGTAAAGCTAATTGTAATTATGTAATACTTAACTGCTACTACTGCAAAGATTCCCTCCTCCCACCCCGCCCTGATATCCTGCATTCGCAGTCCAAGTCAAAGGAGGAGTGTATTCCATATGTTGGCTATGAGTAAGGAGTCAGACTAGAATCAGGTTCTTTTCAATTCTGGCCCTCCAGTACTAATTTGCGGAGGAAATAATTAGCTTGGACTGGGGACTAGGAGTCCCCGAAAAGGAAAGCAATGCAATAGTAGCAGGTAAGTATTACATAATTAAAACTAGTTTTACACCCACCCACCCCCACAGAAAAAAAAACTACATGTTGCTGCCCCTCCTAAATGAAAGTCATATTGCCATAGGGTTTAAACCAGAAAACTTCTTATGGTATCTATTTGGTCTTGAATGAAAATCTTGTTGCTATTCCTCCAGAATTGACAGTCATATTGCCATAGGGTTTTCACCAAATGACTTATTATGATATCTTGTAGGTCCTAAATGAAAATGGTGCACAGCAGATATCAAATATGGCTGCCACAATGAACTTGTTGGAACTCTAGTCATTAATTCTACTGATTGGATAGTTATATTGGCATGGAGTTTTCACCAAAGTCTTCAATAGACGTATAGTTTATTCTAAATAAAAATGGTGCCGATGTGGTAAATGTTGTTCTTTCATCAAATATAGTGTACAGTGGTTGGATGGGGAGTTGTGTGGTGGTTGGACTGTCAATACTAAAGTGCAACTTTTGTGCGTTTTCATTACTCTAACACAGCTACTTAAAGCTTTCTAACAAAACTTGGTGGACAGAATCTCTTGGGAATGGGAAATGCTATTCTATCATCAGCTTTGGTCTGTCCCTGGGAACAGGGTATAAAAGACTTATCAAAAATACAGCAAGACATATAACTTGAAAGCCTTTAGACTGGGTATCGGCAGCTCTCTTCGAATAAGATATTTATCACAATGTACAACTTCCAATATATGATATGCATTGACAACACACTTTTAATGCATATCAAGCATGTTTACCTGTAAATTGTTGTTAGTGTTTGCCTAATTCAGTCATATTACGCTAAAATGTTCCATTTACCATGGATATGGGACCACACCTAGCCACATCATTAGTTGAGCACACAGATACAGAACTAAGACTAAGATGTGTAGCTTTACATAGCAAATTTTGTTTACTTTCTAGTATGTGATGAACTGATTCATATAAAAAAACAGGTGTTTTATTGATTTTTTTTTCTTCTGTTGATTGAACATAACCTTTAAGATAAGTTGCATATTGGTTGGATTGTAAAATTTTCAAGACGAACTGATATCATAGTTAAGAATGATTATTGATTGTGTCGATAATATCGATATATACCAGTTTATGTGTATACCTATCCAGCCTTCTTTTATTTGTGGATCAGTTTACATAGATTTCATGCAGGGAGTCAATTAGTTTTGCATCAGCACTGACCAGACTTTTTTAATGACCAATCTTGAACACATAATTTGTATTAAAAAATGTATGATTTAGAAGTAATGATACAAGTCGAGATGGCGGTGGTGAAATTAAAAAACAGCTGCTTCGAAAATGCTTCAAGAATTGTAACGAAATTTGAAATACGTAATTGGAACACTTTTCTTATGTCCAAAGAATTTACCATAAATTTGCCATAACCACAACTATGCATAATTATCACTACTTTTACTGTTGGAGCATTTTAAATCTCAAAATACATACCAAGCGATATTTCCTTTTTATATTTCAAAACAAGTCATGGAACTTAAATTACAATCTTATGCTCTTGATCTTATTTATTCCAAAGTGATCAATGCCATATTCGTAAAATTAGGGTTATTTTTCTTTCATGTAGTGGCTTTGTGTACTGTTCAGAAATAAACTTTTGTTATTTCAAAAGGAGTTGGAAAGATGTCAGTGATTCATTTTATTACAGGTTTCCTACAGCACTTGAAAAAAGGTGTCAATAACTCAACTTGTGATGCATTCGGTGGAATTTAATTTTGTATACAAAAGTTCTCGAAACATGGATTGGACATCATATTTCTTCTTAATCTTTGTTGCAGAAAACACCTTTTTGAAATCTCATAATTCTCTATATTTAATCTGAGTTGTATTACCTGGTTTGCATGTTTTAAATTAAAAGTGTCACTATGGATTGTGTCTCAACAAAGTTCCATGTCAACCATATTGTATATATGTACCATATTTCTGTATATATGTATGTATAACGGCATGTATGCATACATAGGTGGAAAGACAGATGAATGTAAATATATGTAAGTGAAAATGTAAGAATTATGAAAATGAAATAAATAATCTTTATCATATACAGTTTTATTGAAAGTGAAGGGTTTAATCCTTGAAATATCCGAACTTTCTAATGCTTCCTGTAGCAAGTTAGTAGTTGGATAGCTAGGCCCTAGATACCTATAATAGATAGAATTATGGATTAATAGATTTATAAATATAAAGAGAGAAATACAGTTTACTTTCAAGTACTAATGGTTAATCACATAACTAATTGCTAATTATTAGCCCACACCTTAGCAGTGTAATGTGTCTGGGGGTAATTATTAAAGTTCTAAGACAAGATTTGTCTTTTTAATGTCTTTTTTAATTCCAATTCAGTCAATAAATTAGCTAGTTTGGGAGCTCAACTCTTTAAAAAAAAATATACACTTGATATATGTTAGCAAAGTCCAGTTGAGCCTCTGCGTGCTTGATTAAATTTTTTATATTTTTTTTCTTTTTTCTTCTTACTTTTCTTTTCAGGAATTCCAGAAACTAGGAACTATTTGCAGGATTTGTACAGAACGATGACAAATGTTCCAGTGTCTCCTGTTGGTGAAAAAAAATTTGTCAGTGTATCAGAGGTGTACAACGAGTTGGACTTGTAACCAATACAAATCTCATGTTCCGACGATAATATTATTGTGAAGACACAAAACAAACAATTTCCTCCAATTATGATTGTTGGAGATAGCGGCAGTGGTAATACAACTTGGTGCAAGCATCTTGACCAGTGCTGGTCACAACATTCTGAAATGGATGATGCTGGGTTGAAGTGTCTAAATTTACCAAAGCTAATACAATTTAAAATCGTATTGTACCTGTCACTTAAAAGTTCTGATCAAGGACTTTCCCTCCAGAGATTATTGCAAAAATCTTTATTCCCAAAACAATCAGCACATCTTGAGGTTGTAATGAAGTACATGCATGAACAAAATCATTCTCAGTCCATACTTATTGTAATAGATGGCTTGGATAAAATTGGTGAAAATGCCAATTCGAAACTTGTTTCAGAACTCTTGGATAATGAACTATTGTCTTCATGTACTTTTATTTTTACATCTCGACCAAGCAGTTTCAAGTCGATCTTTGTTCAGTCAATCAGGTCATTTCAAGTCTGTGCAATGAAATCAGAAAAGTCCAAAGAATATGTGCGAAAGGTTTTGATGACAATAACTTGTCAAAATAATAAGGTTTTCGACGTGGAAAACTTTTGGATGTTTACAAAAGTTTTTCATGTAAAGTGTCTGCTTAGATTACCTTATCTTTGTCTGAATCTTTTGTTTGTATGGATGGAAAAAAAGATGGATAAGGAAAACTGCTCTTTTGAAATCACAGATATTCTGCTTCAAATCATCAACAATTTACTTGAGCGTGCAATGACAGATGAAATGTGCCAGGAAAAAATAAAAAAACTGCAGCAAGGAAACACTTATGATGAGGAAATTCACATTGAGAAGTTAAGTGACCAACGTTTTAAAGATCTTCTGATTGTAGCCAGTAGAATAGCTCATGGAATCTTTCTATCAGAAATGAACATAACAGCAGACGAAGAAAGGCAGATTTTGGAAAGCTCGGGAAGTGCAAAGGATACACTTGAAGTTATGTATGAAATAGGTCTCATGACTAAATCCTTCTCTGTAGAATCAAACGAGAACCTATCAAAGCGAGCATTCACAAATATGCTGTTCTATCATTTTTTTGTTTCCATTGCAATTGCATTGAAGAATATCGTGTCGGATACCAATGTTGCTCAGAGAAACTCAACTATTCACATGCTCTGTCAATTCTTACCTACCAGTGGAAATGACATTTTTAAAAAAATAGGCAAGTTGAACAATAGAAAAGGTGAAAGACATGAAGAACAAAATAAAAAATACTCAATTAAATGTAAAGAAAAACGGCGCTTGGCAACAGGAGGGCTTACTCTGCGTCCAACCACAGTTTGGTGGCTGCAATCGCTAATGTACACAGGTGAGCTAGATAATGAGAAACTTTTATTTCTGACAAATGCCTTAAAGTTCACTGAGTCATTGACCATTCTTGTGTTGGAAAATCGTGAAAACCAAAAAAAGCTCATTTTTTGGCTACCCTTTGCAGAATCTTTGAAAACACTGACACTCAACATCAATAATTGCATCCTGCTGTTGTGTCAGGAATGGAATAATCAGAGTCACTTAAACCTGCAGGAAATTACAATTGAGTCTGTAATAATATATTCAGATACTCTAGCTGTACTTAATAAAGCTGTGGAACATAGCAAGAAACCTAAGACTAAAATATCCCCAGCAGACATTCGATTTGGCTTGAACAAAATCTTGTCACCAGGGTCAGACAACACAAAATAATACACATGAATGCTATCAAAAGTATGTAGGACATTTAAGTAATTTTCTTCTTTTTTTGTGTTAATGTTATTGTATAAAGATGACACATGCATGAAATGCATTAAATATCGGAACAGTTTTTTTTAGCCACTTTTGAATAAGGCAAAAAATGTAGGCAGTTCCACATAATTACTTTGTGAGATAAAAAAAAGTGCTAAGAAAAGGAAGAAAGAGAATAGGAAAGGAAAGGAAATATTGTGTGTCTATATATATATATATATATATATATATATATATATATATATATATATATATATATAGATAGATAGATAGATAGATAGATAGATAGATATACATATATAGATATATATATCACCAAGAACTCTTGGTGGTATAGATGATGACGATAGATAAAAAAACACTGATAAAAACCAACTTAACTCTATGCTACATGTAAATTCTGTTGGGGACTGGAAGTCGGCCTGTACATGCTAGGCATCCCCCTCCCCTTTCCCTATGATCTCTCTTAATCCCTATGGGATGTGGTTTCATCCATTTCAGGGAAGTGAATTGTCCTGCCCATTTATGGCGCCATGGACGAACATGCTTTGACCTCATAGCAATACTGATGTTTTGGGTCACGGTCCCACTTCGTCTGCTTTTGTGGAGTCAAAGGGAAAGGAGGTGGCCAGTCTCCTTGCACCAGACGCTCGAGGAAGGTCGGGAAATGTTCTTTTTCTCCAGCAAAATCTGCTACTAGGAGCAGTCCCATCACTAACTGTGAGGAGTTGCGGAACAAGGATACCCCTACCCCCTCAACAGAAGACATGGGTTTGGAAAGTAATGCCTCTCAGAGGCGAGAGCAGGACGAAGATGTCCTGTTGGTCTTGGTGGGCTCTAGTGAGTTTGCAGATTAACAAGCTGAGACGGCATCGCCTTCCTTCAGGTCACCTGCTTCTTCCAACCCATTGACACAGGTGACAGAGGAGGAAGATTTGTGGTCCAAGGCATCAGGCTCAGAGGACAAGACAATTGAAGAGACTCTTATGGACTGCCTCATACTCAGGTCTCCCCCATTCAGCAATGGTTTGGGAGCTCTCTCAAAGGTTTTTGATAGGCAAGGATTTCGCTAGGTAGCATACGGGGCTGTCCTGTCCTCCCCCAACCCCCATTCTCTCCCCCACCCCCTTTCACTGAGACCACTGGTGTCCTCCCCTGCTTGGCCCCTTAAGCCCCTGCCCCTTCTCCATACACACACTTGAACACTGGTATGTTGCAACTCGAAATTACAACAGGGACCTGTACCTACCTTCCAGTGAAGGTGCTGGAACTTAAGGCAATGTTACTTAGTTACTTATCACCATGGCCATCCATACTGATCTTTTTTTCTTTTTTTTTTTCTTTGGCAACCAGATGGGCAATCTCTGTCTCCAGCTGCACTAAAGTGCTTCGTACAGGCTGTTGGGAAAATCTCGAGGCATGCCTTGTCTATGTCCATGATGCTGTCATTATAGTTCCTCCACCTCTGCAGTGGTGCAGTCCTTTACACTTCACAGGTCTTATTTGATCACAGTTAGGGCTGCTACCTTGGAGGCAGAGATGATCTTTGGAGGTTTTATTTCCTCCTTGGCATCCCAGGACCTAAGAGACCAGCAAAACCGATCCCTCGCATCCACTTGGGGGCCCGTCGAAACTGGCCAGAAAATATGTTCAACCTGATCACCCCATGGGCATTCAGCAAAGTTCTTTAAAGGGATGCAGCCCTAGTCCAGGAAGCAACCCCAATTTAAGCCTCCCTCTCACTTGTCTGTGGCTAGACAAGGAGGTTGGAAGGACCCTGGAAAGTAAGTTTGCGTGGCCCTCCACCTTCCCTAAGGAATGGAGGGCGCAGCTCTAGGGACTCACTCCCTCTCCTGCCATGCATACCTCTTCCCAAGATTACTATGGGTGCATATCTACTTTGAGGTTTGGTAGGGCATCATGGAAGATATCTAAGTCCTTTATATTCTAAGGGAGACTATCGGTTTTATATCTAGGAGCATTCTCCTCTCTCAAGGATCCCTAGTCGAAACTGGTTTAAATAAGGGAAGAGGTGCACACCCTTCTACAGAAGGGCATAGTAGAGAGGGTAGAAAATGACCAGTCTCCGGCCTTCTGCTCCCAGATTCTCGTGGTATCCAAAAAAGGCAGAAAGTTTTGGTTTATCATCAATCTTTCTGTCTTAAATAAGTTTGTTTAGGAAGAACCATTCAAGATGGAGACTACCACCTCAGTCAGGAACCATATTAGGTTTGATGAATGGACAGCCTTCATCAACCTTCAAGATGCGTATCTGCACATCCCAAATGTTTCTCCAAACAGGAAATACCCCTGGCTTTGCCTGGACCAGGAGCTTTTACAATTTCGAGTCCTGCCATTCGGTCTAACCTCCACTCTCGGGGTTTTTACAGGTGATGGGAGTAGTTGCTGTGTACCCGAGGGCTCTGGGGATCCCATCTTCCAGTATTTCAATGACTTGCACTAGATCATCAAAGAGTCCCACTTGCAAGATCAGTTCTGCTGCTGGTCCATGGTGACCTGGGTAGGTCTTATTCCAAGCTATAGAAATCGGAGCTAGTCCCTTCTCAGGATTTTGATTATGTGGGGATGAACTTCCTCATCAATGTTGGGTGAGTTCGTTTTCAACTGGACAGGATAGACAGAATCCTGGTTTTTGGTGGCTCTTAAAGCCAAGACCTTGTTTTCAGCTTGCCCTACCTATCCCTTCTGATGACCTTGAACTCCACGACGGACCTAGTTCCCCTAGGAAATCTGTGCTTGCATCCTCTCTAGTTTCTTGTATTTGGTGAACTGAAGACCGCACAGGGATCCCTTGCAAGCTCAGATTTCTCTAGGACTAGATTTTCATCACCACTTCATTTGATGGGCCAATAGGGACTGGTTCCTGTCTGGAGTTGCAATGCATGTCCCCGAACCCCATTCCTATCAGTACATCAGATTCGTGTTGGGGTGCTCACTTAGAGCCAGAAAGGGTAGTTCTTAGGGGTTTATGGTCCCAGAACGAAACTACCTTACAGGGGTGCATAAAGCGAATAAGGAGTCATTGTGTGATTGTTTCCTGACATCATGTCCATAGTACCATAACACATGAAACAAGGAGGTATACATGCTCCTTGTCTTTGTGGTTAGGTTTGGAATCTCCACTGGGCAACATTGGAGGGGATTACCTTCTGGGTTTGCCATATTCCTGGCAAAAAAAATTAATATTCTGGCAGACAGTCTGTCAGGAGAGGCAAGGTAGTCTTCTGCACCAGTCTATAGCAGAGTCCCTGTTCAGACTGTGGGGGCAAACCCTTAGTAGACTTGTTCGCAATGAGACTGAACAACAAGCGCCCCTTTGTGTTTACCAAGTACCAGATCAGAGGGATTGGGCATTGGACGCATTCAAACTAGGGCAGGATCATCTGTTCGCTTACACCTTCACGCCATTCAGGATGATTCAGCAAATAATAACACTCACTAGTGCCTGATGAATTCTGCAAGTGCTGCACAAAGTCGGGGACTTCCACTGCTCAGCTCATTCTGATTGCCCCTCCATAGCTCCAACGATTGTGGTTCAAAGATCTGCTCAACCTGTTGGTCATTACCTCAGAGGAGGGACCTGCTGTCGCAGAATTTGAGGGGGGGGGGTCTCCACAGCAGCCCACAGTTTCTTCTACATTCATGCTAGTCTCATCTTAAGCAAGCAATCCGCCAAGACAAGTTTTGAGCAAAGTTGCCAACTGCTTCGTCCTGGTTAAAAGATGGTCCTCATCAGAGGTCTATGACGCAAAGTGGAGAATCTTCTGTAATTGGTGCAGTAGGAAGCACATTGCTCATAGCTATCCCTCTTTCAGTGCACTTTGAAGAAAGAGAATGTTTGGTCTCTACTATTAAGGGCTGTAGGATATCCGTGTCTAACATGCCCATGTGCTCAAAGGGTCCGGCTATTGACTCTGATCCTCATCTCTCTGATCTTGTCATATATTTTGAGGTGCAGAGACCTTTATCACACTCAGTAGTGCCTGATGGAATTTTTTCATGTGTTTCGTGGGCTTTATCAAATCTCCCTTGTGAACCATATGGGTGAAGTTTCCTTCGAGAACTTTGCCCTTCAAAACTGTCTTCCAGCTCTCCTTAGTGTCTGCGGGGAGGAGTGAGCTTCATGCCTTGTCTGTACAAAAAGGTTGTTTGTCGTTAAGCAATAATTATGAGTCTGTTTTGCTTCTTGTGAACCTAGGTTTCTGGCAAAGAACCAGCTGCCTTCATTAACCCCACTTCTTGTTGAGATCCCAGTTGCTGTGGATGATCAAGATATTCTTCTGTGCCCATTTGGGGCTTTACCGTTCTATTTGGCCACTTCCAACGGGAGAAGAAAGAGTAGGAGGCATCTTTTCCTACCTATCAAGGGCTCCGCTGACAATTCAGCATCCACCTTTTCCATGTGGTTTGCCCTCACTATCAAGAGAGTTTATCAGTCCCTCACCGAGAATGACCTTTCCTTTGTGAGAATTAAAGCCCATAAAGTTGGGGCTATTGCAACTTCATGGGTCTTTTTAATTTGTTCGTCATTGGAGGATATTATGAGAGCCACATCTTGGCGGTCACCTGCTACTTTCTCGTTCTACCTTCAGTCTTGGGCACACCAGAACAAAGGCATTTTTTTCCTTGGACCCAACTGTTATGGCCCAAAAAGTGATCCAATCTGTTGCCAAGTTATAGTACTAAACACTCCTAACATAAGGTCGAGTATATCACTTTTTACACCAGTTTTTGAGGCCATCCGCCTCCCTCCGAACAATCAAATTCAGCAAGGCAATAGTGATAGGTGTTGTATTACTGCTATTAAAATGTTCTAGGCTTTCTAGAATGTTCTATGTCGACAAGGGTATTTCTGTCCCAGAAAAGGAAGCAAGGCAATAATTAGTTTTTACACACCACCCCCCAAAATGCATTTTTGCACAATACCTTGAGTTCTTCTACATATACGGTTACCAAACTTTGTGGATGGCTTGCACTTGGGATAAGGAAGAAGCCTGTCCATTTGGGAGTCAAAGGTCAATGTCACTGACTGAACAATAAAACTTTTTTCTGCATAATAACATTAGTTCTACATCACATACTTGGATCAAACCTGGTAAATGGCTTGCACTTAAGGTAAGGAAGAAGCCTACCAATTTTGGGGTAAAAATGCCGAAGGTTACAGTCACTGTGACTGTGAAAAATGGTTTCTGTACACAAATTGCAGTTATTTAAATAGAGGATTAAGCACAGGGCAGGCATATAATGTGCTGTTCACAGTCCTCTTGTTAATTTTGCATTATGTGCATCATAAGGAGCCATGGTGGTTCAGTGGTTAGTCTGCCAGACTTCTCACAGAAAGGTGCGGGTTCGAATCCTACCATTGGATCAACATGTTTTGGCTACCATTGTGCATCTTTTGGTTAGGCCCTTTTATTCTTCATTGTGTACAGCATTTTCTTTATGATTGTATTTCTTGTCTGTATAATTAAAGATGCAACATCAATTTTTTTTTAATTATTATTTTTTTTTGTCAACTGTTACATAGTAATGATAACTATATCATTCAAGAATTTCCTTTTGTTTGTTTTTTCTTTTTCATGCCTTTAGTGTGTGCACTTTTTAGCTCACCTGGCCATAAGGCGAAGTGAGCTTATGGTATGGCCGCTTACATCTGTCATGTGTCGTCTATCGTCCATTATATGTATGTCTGTCAACAATTGCTCTTTACCACTTTCAAGTCCATATTTCTGATCTGATATCAATCAGACTTGGAATATGGGTTTATATCATCAAAAGTTCGGACAAGTTCGATAATGAGTAACATTCATGTATATTAATCATGCGATCCTGCACTTGATTAGTTAACCTTGTTACCACTCTGGAGGCCATATTTATGATCTGATTTAGATCATACTTGAGATGGTACTTATATCATTAAGATTTTGGACAAGTTTGATGACGAGCACGTTTCACACATACTAATCAAGTGATCTTGTATCTGATTAGCTGTGTGGTTGTTACACTCTGAAGGTCACATTTCTGATTCAGCTTTGATCAAACCTAGAATATGTCCTTATATCAGTAAGGTCTCAGATGAGTTTGATAATGAGTGAGATCCATGCGTATTAATTAGGTTATCTTGCATCTGATTGGCTGACCTTGTTACCCCTGTGGAATCAATATTTCTGATCTGGTCTGGTCAGACTTTAAGTATAGGCTTTTATCATCATGATCTTGGATGGATTCGATAATAAGTGAGATCCATGCATATTAATGAGGTGGTCTTGCATCTGATTGACTGATCTTATTACCACTCTGGAGACCATATTTATGATCCAGTTTTGATCAGAATTGGAATATATGCTTATATCATCAAGTTTGGTAATGAGGGAGATGCATGCATATTAAGGTTATCTTACATCTGATTGGCTGAGCTTCTTGGCATTCTGGAAGATATATTTCTGATCCGATTTTTATCAAAAACCTTAAATTTTGAGCTGATATGATTGAGATCTTGGATGGGTTCAATAATAAACAAAATTCTTGCATATTAATGGTGTAAACTTGCATCTAATTGGTTGAGCTTCTTACACTGTGGAAGCCATATTTGTGATCCGATTTTGACCAAACTTGGAATGTATATCTTCAAGATCTTGGAAAGTTATTTAATGAGCCAGATCCATGCATATTGATAAGGTCATCTCATATGTAATTGGCTGAGCTTATTACCACTCTGGAAGCATTAATTCTGTTCTGATTTCAGTTTATATTATCAAGATATATATAGTGTTTTCCAGTATGACCAAGATCTATGCATAGTAATGAGGTGATTTTGCATGTGTTAGGCTGAGCTTCTTACCACTTGAGAGGCTGTGTTTATGATACGAGTTTAACCAAACATGGTAAATATTGTAAAGATGTTGGATGATTTTTATTAGACCTGACATAATACATATATTTATGAGTTGATACTTGCATCTGATTTAGTGAATGTTTTTACCCTTCTAGAGACTGTAGTTTTGGTAGGATTTTGACTAAACATGGTAAACAGACCTATGTCATCAAGATCATGGTTGAGGATTACGAGTTAAATTCATGCATATTATTTGATGTAACATTGCATCCGATTGACTGAGCTTATCAACAATCTAGCAACTATATTTCTGATAAGATTTTGTTCAAACATATTAAATAGTCTTATATTTTCAAGATGTTTTATTACCTCTACTGCTCGTAGACCTGAAGAGCTTATGGGCGGGTCTGTTGTCCATCGATTTTCCATCCATTAGCATAAGTTTGTTATTGCTAGTCATCCTAAACTACATGCACACATTCATCCCATCGTCTAGTTGGTCCAAAATGAAAATAGTGCTGCTCAGATATCCAATATGGCTGTCAGGGTGGCCATCTTGAAAATCTTGTTATTGCTACTCCACCTGAAGGGATGGTCATATTAACATGTATTTTGCACTAAACGACTTTTTATGATATCTAGTTGGTTCCAAATGAAAATTTCACCGATCTGATGTCCAGTATGGTTGCCACAGTGGCCATATTTTAAATCTTTTTATCGCTACTTCTCCTACATAGATGGTCATATCAATATGGGGATTTCATTAAAAGACTTCTTAAGGTGTCTAGTTGGTCCTAATTAAAAATGGTATTGATCTGATGTCCAATATGGTCACCATGGCAGTCCTCTTGAAAATCTTGTTGCTATTACTCCTGAATGGATGGTTGTATCTTTTCTAAGACATATTATGACGTCTAGCTGGTCCTGAATTAATATGGTGCAGATCATGCTTCCAATATGGTCACCATGGCATCCATCTTAACATTCTTATAACAACTTTACTTGAACAAAAAGTCAAATTGATTTGGGGTTTTCAACAGAATTATTACGATGTCCAGTTGGTCTTAAATGAAAATGGAGCTGATATGACATCCAGTATGACCACCACAGCAGCCATCTTGAAAATTATGTTGTTATTGCTACTCCTAAATGGAAAGTCATAACTTGAAAATATTGTTATCTCTACTCCTCTCCAAACGGATGGCTATATCAACATGTGATTTTCACCAATAGACTTTTTAAGATATCTAGTTGGTCCTAAATGAAACTGGTGCCAGTTTTATATCCAATGTGACTGCCACGATGGCAGTCTTGGAAATCTTGTTGTCACTAATCCCCCGAATGGTTGATCATTATGATGGGGTTTCACCAAGTCCTAAATACAAATGGTGCCAGCTGTACATCTAATATATCTGCTACGACGTCTTTCCTAAAACATTTTGTTGTAACTACTCCCCCTGAATGGATGATCATTATCACACGGGGTTTTCAGCAAAAGACTGCTAATGATGTGTATTTTTTTTTGTTGTTCGAAATGAACATGGTGCCAAGCTGACATCCAATATGTATCACAGCAGCTAATTTGGAAATCTTGTTATCGGTGAAGCATATCAGAGATAGTTTCAATACTCAACAGTTCAAAGGAAGAAATGGTCTTCTCTTGAATTCCTGGAAATTCTTTTCACCCAGTAGAGTATCGGTCCTTTTGATGGACTCTTGTTCAGATCAAGATCTATGTATTATTATTAATGAGATAATTTTGTATCTGATTGGCTGAGTTTGTTACCTCTCTAGAGACCAAATTGCAAAGTTTTCTCCATCTTAAGCATATATTATCATTGTCGTGGACAGGTTCTATATTAAGTGAAATCAGTGGATATTAATGAGATACTTTGCATCACTTTGGCTGAGCTTGTTACCTCACTAGATCTAGAAGCTATATTTCTCATCCAGTTTGTTTAAAACTAAGTAACAGGTCTATATCATCAAGATCTTGGATGACTTTGATTTAATCAAGAGACTGTGCATATTAATTATGCCATTATCTTGAGAACAAATATTTATCTAGATATAATACAATCGGTCAAATCAACATGATATAAAGTTTGGAAGATAATTTACACGGGTTGTGTTCTCACAATACAATAATACATGAGCAGTGTTTCAGCCAGGATGCACAATTGTGCGATTTGCACAAAATAGACACTATGTTCCACAAAAAAGAGGTTTGATGTAGCAAAAGCGTGCACATTTTTTTTAACAAGACGCATATTTTTAACCTTTAATCTGATACAGACCAATTATTACATGTCCCAATGGCTCAATCATTGATTTTAGGAAAATGAACAAAATCTGTCAAGTGATATTTTTTTATTGCACTGGTTGCCATACTTTGGATATATATTTTCCCCCGTTCTACTAATCCATATAAGGCAAAGTTTGGGATCATCTGCAAATAATTGAGTGCTCAGTATATCCCACAATAATTTTTGGTTGGGAGGTTAAGAATAAGCTCGGCATGTGACCAAATTGTAATAGTCTCGATGAAAACTATGAAACAAATTCAAGTACTGTATTGAAGTAACTTCCATTTCAGTCTTTTTTAACAGTTTTAACTGAAAATAAGTGTTGTCTCTGTGATTCTTGCAAGCACATGCTTTCAGTCACATGAAATGACCTTGATGTAGTGCCATTTATCATTGGTAAAAGTGGCAAAGTTTCACCAAGAGGTATATATGGAATGATGGATAACTAAATTTATTTACCCAATTATAACACTGAAATTATGAAAGTGATTACAATGAATGCAAATATGATGACTCTGAACAAGCTGGTAAAACCCACGGAATCAGAGACAAAAGTAAAACAGAAAGTGAAACTTCTGACGAAGAATTGGATTCCACAGAAGCAAAGAAGAAACATTATTATCACACCCTCAAGAAATCACTTGAAAGCTGAAATTTCGCATGTTACATGTATAGAAGTTTACAAATGCTTATTCATGTGTATATAAGTTTACAAATGCTGATTTACCTGTATAGAAGTTTACAAATGCTGATTTACCTGTATAGAAGTTTACAAATGCTGATTTACCTGTATAGAAGTTTACAAATGCTGATTTACGTGTATAGAAGTTTACAAATGCTGATTTACCTGTATATAAGTTTACAAATGCTGATTTACCTGTATAGAAGTTTACAAATGCTGATTTACCTGTATAGAAGTTTACAAATGCTGATTTACCTGTATAGAAGTTTACAAATGCGGATTTACGTGTATAGAAGTTTACAAATGCTGATTTACGTGTATATAAGTTTACAAATGCTGATTTACCTGTATAGAAGTTTACAAATGCTGATTTACCTGTATATAAGTTTACAAATGCTGATTTACGAGTATATAAGTTTACAAATGCTGATTTACGAGTATATAAGTTTACAAATGCTGATTTACGTGTATATAACTTTACAAATGCTGATGTACGTGTATATAAGTTTACAAATGCTAATTTACGTGTATATAAGTTTACAAATGCTGATTTACCTGTATAGAAGTTTACAAATGCTGATTTACGTGTACATAAGTTTACAAATGCTGATTTACCTGTATAGAAGTTTACAAATGCTGATTTACCTGTATATATGTTTACAAATGCTGATTTACCTGTATATAAGTTTACAAATGTTGATTTACCTGTATAGAAGTTTACAAATGCTGATTTACGTGTATATTAGTTTACAAATGCTGATTTACATGTATAGAAGTTTACAAATGCGGATTTACGTGTATATAAGTTTACAAATGCTGATTTACCTGTATAGAAGTTTACAAATGCGGATTTACGTGTACATAAGTTTACAAACGCTGATTTATGTGTATATAAGTTTACAAATGCTGATTTACCTGATTATAAGTTTAAAAATGCTGATTTACGTGTATATAAGTTTACAAATGCTGATTTACATGTATATAAGTTTACAAACGCTGATTTACATGTATAGAAGTTTACAAATGCTGATTTACCTGTATATAAGTTTACAAATGCTGATTTACGTGTATATAAGTTTACAAATGCTGATTTACCTGTATATAAGTTTACAAATGCTGATTTACCTGTATATAAGTTTACAAATGCTGATTTACCTGTATAGAAGTTTACAAATGCTGATTTACCTGTATAGAAGTTTACAAATGCTGATTTACCTGTATATAAGTTTACAAATGCTGATTTACGTGTATATAAGTTTACAAATGCTGATTTACCTGTATAGAAGTTTACAAATGCTGATTTACCTGTATAGAAGTTTACAAATGCTGATTTACATGTATAGAAGCTTACAAATGCTGATTTACCTGTATAGAAGTTTACAAATGCTGATTTACCTGTATATAAGTTTACAAATGCGGATTTACGTGTATATAAGTTTACAAACGCTGATTTACATGTATAGAAGTTTACAAATGCTGATATACCTGTATGGAAGTTTACAAATGCTGATTTACGTGTATATAAGTTTACAAATGCTGATTTATGTGTATATAAGTTTACAAACGCTGATTTACGTGTATATAAGTTTACAAATGCTGATTTACGTGTATATAAGTTTACAAATGCTGATTTACCTGTATAGAAGTTTACAAATGCTTATTTACATGTATATAAGTTTACAAATGCTGATTTACCTGTATAGAAGTTTACAAATGCTGATTTACCTGTATAGAAGTTTACAAATGCTGATTTACCTGTATAGAAGTTTACAAATGCGGATTTACCTGTATATAAGTTTACAAATGCTGATTTACCTGTATATAAGTTTACAAATGCTGATTTACGTGTATATAAGTTTACAAATGCTGATTTACCTGTATAGAAGTTTACAAATGTGGATTTTTGTGGAAATCTGTTATCAAAATTTTTGTCTTAAGGTAATCCTGAAATTGTTCATCTTGAAATATGTTGAAAATTGGATCATATATACTTCATGTGTGCTTTCATGGTGGGCGCTAATGTGGCCGAGATAATGGATCTACGTGTCTTTTTATAACATCGGTTGACGTTGTTAATGAATTTAAAGCTTACCAAATCATAGATAGGTTTCTAACATGAGTGTTAATTCCAAATAAAATTTATTAAATGCGGTGATTTGTACTTTTTATGAGCCTTGACGTACAAAAAAATTAAAATTTTTCAACAAGTTAATAAATTGTATTTGAAATGAGTACAGATGAAAGATTCCATCTATCACAAGACAAAAATTACCGATTTTTTTCTTCTTCTAAAGAACCATCATCATGTATTCAAATTAATTTGAATGAAATCTAGACGTACTTATAATAAGTAGATCTGACATACGCCAATAAAGGTTGACCTTCTACCAACCTTTCGAATTCCTGATCCATTTATTTTTAATAACCTATCTCATAAGGTATTGTCTTTCTTGTTAGAGTTATTATTATAAACAATTGTTCCGAATGAAGTGTTTCACTTTTATAAATGTGAAAGCTGTAACTTGATTGGTTAGGCATCAGAATATGACCTTATCTCTGTGACCGTGAGATCACTTATATCGGAGATCTCTTTTTTTAATCAGAGGGCTGTGGCCATCAGAATAAGTAGTAGTTACTGGTATTTTTATATCATAATTTAGATATATATCTACAGGTTGTTACTAAATAGTCTTGATTTTCTATCTAGATTGATACCTTGTATCTTTCATTAGCTTACATTTTCATTTTATATTTCTATGCATGATCTTGCCATCTAGTCCTTAAGTGGATCATGTTAAAACTGATCTGCGATTGTGTTTTTGTTGGAGAAGATGTGATTGTTATACAATGAGCTGCTTAAGGTTTAATTCTGTAGGAGTTATCTCCCTTCAATTGTTTCACTTAAAGGGAGATAACCTCTACAAGAGTAATTATATTTCCTGCCATTATATGTAAGGAGTTAATCAGCTTGTTTTCGAGTTCTTCTCTAAGAATGTGCTTGGCAGGAATAAAACAGCATGACCATGTGATCTGACTTTTCTCCTTTTTATATGCCAGCCGTAAAGCAGAGTGTATTATATTATGATGCCTGTCCACCCGTCTGTCTGTTACCAATTTCATATCTGCACGGTATCTCGAGTTGTCCACCATGATACATGATGTATAATTACCAGACTTTGTGCACTTTAAGTAAGGAAGAACCCTGTTGATTTCAGAGTCAAAAGGTGAAAGGTTAAGATGAGTGACTGAAAGAACAAGAATGGTTTTCACACAATAACTCCAGTTCTTCACCATCTGCAGTTACCAAGCTTTATGGATGGCTTGCATTCAGGGTAAGGAAGAAAGGTCAATGTCACCAGAAGAACTTGTGCAATGTACTGTTATCTGTTAGCACAAATTTGTGATTACTACTACTCCTATACTACAGGAGGATTGCCATGACACATTTAGCACACATTCATGCCAAGGATTAGTTCATCCTAAATGAAACTCGTGCCCCTCAGACATCCAATATGGCCATAATGGAGCACAGCTTGTTATTTTCTATTGAACTTGTGAAGGGTGGATAAGATTAAAGGAGAGAGCAGCCTTTCTAATATTTTTTTTATAAAATTCAATTCCGATGAATTCCACTGAGTAGAATTATAGTTCATTGAGCTCAGTATTACAAATGATATCCATGTTCGTAGCTCAGTGAATTTTCAAAAGTGCATCTTAAAATGTAGACAAAATTACCAAATTCATTTCGCACATGAATAATTTCAACACCATTAGTATCGACATACAGTACAACACCACTCATTCAATACATGCTGAAACGGGGGGTGGGGTCTGATTACATGCAGATTCTTTGATGCCACGACCTGTTGAAGAGTCCATTATTTCTAACAAGTGATCACCTTTCATATTCAGTTACCTTCAGTCATAATGTAGTTACCTTCCTTGTGATTTCTGGGGAGTTGCATTCCTACACATGTAAATCATGTCAGATTATGTGCTTCTTATAGGTAAGTGCTTTTTCATTGAATTGAAATATAGAATATATTACTCGATAGACTAATCATATCGTAAACAGACATTAAGAAGAAATTCAGAATAGTGTAAAGAAAATTAGTTCATGCAGACGATGTTTGTTTACATATGGCATGTGACAGCTCCAATAACCCCTCGGCCCGGTATAAAAAATGAACTCTTCCACAACTCCAGGACCAACATGGTGGATTACGTGTAAACAGACCACTCGTTTTGAGCATGTATTGAATGAGTGGTTTTGCTCAGTATGTCGATATGAATGCCATTGAAATCATTCATGCATGAAACGTATTAAATAATTTTTGCTATATTTTGAGACACTCGTGAAAATTCACTGAGCTACAGAGATATTATGCATGATGCTAATCTGAACAAACTATAGTTCTATTGTTATGAGGAAAAATTCTGCTCAATCTACCCTTTTCTCATAGAAGTTTGAGACTAAATTGGTTTTCTTTGCCATATAGAATTCAGAAAGTTAGTATATTTGTAAGATTTCAATTAGGCTTTGTAGATTCAAATTATTTGTTGTCTTACTTTCAGTATATATGTGATACTTCGTAAAATAAACATTATAGTTTAATGCTCCTGTATTTTTCTTTATACGTCACCACAAATAATTTGCTGAGGGGAAAAATTAATTTGTAATCCGATTTTTGCATTAAATAGTCAGAAAAGGTTTGAGCAGAATTCATTAGTATGATTACATTGCCAAAACAGATGTTGAATGGTATCATCTTCCCTACAGAAGTTACATACATTGTTTTGAATTACACCTATCTTGTTTAAATAGCCATTTACAGGTAATATTCTGTAGAGTATTCTATACTCAAACCATTGTATTTCAGAGTCTTAAGTGCGTTTGAATACATTTTTTGTTCTCCATATTTCATGGTTGGTATTATTAGTATTAAAAAGATTTTACCTTTTATGTCTTGATTTCGGTATTAAAATATTATTAAAATTTTGTACATATCTTTACACCCATTGCACTTCTTAATAATATCCTGATATGGGTCAGTATGCACGGGTGAAGTATCTGGGTAACAGTGAGTTTGTTTTGGAACTAACAAATTGTTTAATACTGTTGCAAAGACTCAGAAAATGTAACTGATTTCCCCTTTCAATATTAAATTATGACTTAAAGTTTTCAAATGTACTCAAGTTAACTCCATGGGAAATATCGCTTTTGAACTTCACTCTTTTATTATATCTAGATTTGTAAAATGCAGTTTTTCTTGAAACCTTAATATTTACTTTGTCTCCAGTAAGTAGATTTAACCATTCTTCCAAATAATCAAATTTAGAGGTTTTTTGTAAACACTAATCCAAGCATGAATACACCTCTCCAAAAAAAGATTTGTTGTACTATTTCTGAGTTTCTTCACATGCACCATCTCAAAATCTGCAGTATGTTTAATTTCCCCCAAAAGTTTCATAAAGATATCGTCCCAACAGTTTTGGGGTTTAATTATTCTAATCCAAGAGCATTACAGATTTCAGTGCTTAAATGAAGGTTTTTAAATTCACCCTATTTTAGTCCACCATTACAATCATTTTGAATGATTATATCCCTCTGCCATATTTACCCTGCTAAATAATTTTAAAAAACAATAAAACGATTTACTTGAATATTATAAAATATCAGGTGGGTTGGGTAAAGCCCAAAATAAGTAACTGAGTTTTGACAGAGCTGACGTATTAATTACTGTTATATTTCTTCAATAGGAGTCAATATTCTTTTTCACCACTGAGTGAGCAGTAATGGTACTTCGGAGATGTATTTTTGATAATTTATTTCTATCACTCATCTTAGTTCACCAAAAGCTCTGTACCAAGAAGACTAAATTGCGATTCACCCTAAATGAATTTCAAACAAGAATGATGATGTACGTCTTTAGTAATTGTTTACGTCCTATCCATATAACTTTAGTTTTATCATGATTTACTTTGAGACTTAATATTGCTGCAGAAAAAACCCAGTAGATTATGAGCAGAATAAAAAGATTTCTAAGAACTATCAAGGATAAAGTGTGATATCATCTGCAGACTGGGTAATTGTATGTTCTTTATTATTTAGTACATGTACTATACCATTAATATGACTATTACCTCTTATCAAAATTGACAATATTTCTACATAAAGTAACACCAGGTATAGTGAGAAAAGGTCTACAGTCCCATACTGCAAAGAAGTCTGATATGTAAAACCATTCTTTATAGCTGCCAAAAATATGTTTCTTATAAATAACTTAATTCAATTTTGTATAAAATTCCCCAAATGAAAATACTTTATAACTTTTTTCTAGAAAAATCCATAATACAGAATCAAATGCTTTTTCAAAATCTATAAGAACTAGTTGACCAGGAATATTATGTTTTTCTGAATAGTGTATTAAATGATGTATTAATTTAATGTTATCACCAATGTATCTGCCTTTAATAAATCATGTTTGAGATTCTGATATTATTGTTTTCAATACTTTTTTTAATCTTTGGGTTATATATGATGATGCTAGTTTATATCATTTTCATTTTCATTTCTCCCGTAACCTTGCTGGTTGTAGGGGCGCCACTGATGACTTTGCGACAATCTCTCTCTATTTTGCCCTATTCTCCACTGCTCTTTGGGACTTTGCAAAGTCCATGCCTGTCCACTCTTTGATATTGTCTTCCCATCTCTTCTTCGATCTGCCTCTTTTTCTCTTTCCTCTCACTGTGCCCTGTAGTATTGTCTTTGACAGGCCAGTTGAGCGTGAGACGTGACCATACCATCTTAGTTTGCGTTTCTTTACAGTGATGAGCAGATCTTCATAATTCCAATTGCACCTTGGATTTTAGTGCGCACCTCCGCATTAGAGACGTGGTCTAAGTATGAGATTTTCAGGATCCTTCGATAACATCTCATCTCTAAGACATGGATTCTTCTCTCTAATTCTGCTGCTAGGGTCCATGTCTCACATGCATATAGGAATATGGACATGACGAGGGAGAACATAAGCTTGATCTTGGACCCAAGCATTATGTTGCTGTCTTTCCAAATAGGCTTCAGCCTAGCCAGGGCAGCTGCTGTCTGCGCAATCCTGGAAAGAACCTCAGGTTTTGAACCTTCATCAGAGGCGATAGCACCTAGGTACTTGAAGCTTGTTACTGTGCCCAGCTTCTGTCCATTCACTCTTATTTCCTTTTGGATGCCACTCGGGTTGTTTGTCATTAGGTTTGTCTTTTCAGCGTTGATCTCCATCCCATATCTTGGTGATGCTTGATTTAGACGGTTCACTAAGGTTTCCATTTCTTCTTCATCTCCTGCTAAGCCATCGATATCATCAGCGAATCACAGGTTGTTGATTGTTCTGCCTCCAACACTGACACTGCCCTCATGGTCTTCCAAGGCGTCGGACATGATCCTTTCCAGGTAGATGTTGAAGAGAGTGGGTGAGAGAAAGCACCCCTGTCTGACTCCGACTGTGATTCTGAACCAGTCTCCTATGTTGCCATTGATGAGAACTGTACTAGTCGCTTTGTCATACAGGGTTTCTATAGTGTGGATTAGTTTTGCGTTTATGTTGTATATCTGCATGCCATACCTTGTCGAAAGCCTTCTTGAAGTCAATGAAGACATGATAGAGGTTCTGTTGATGCTGGATATATTTTTCACAGAGGATTCTAAGATTGAAGATCTGTTCTGTAGTGCTACGTCCTGCTCTGAAACCTATCTGTTCTTCCGCAATGATGTGCTCTGCTTGTGGTTTCCTTCTGTTGAGGATGATCTTAAGCATAACCTTGCTTGGGAGACTGATGAGACTGATTGTTCGGTAGTTCTGGCACAGTTGTAGATTCCCTTCTTTAGGAAGAGTCACGATCAGAGACTGGGTCCATGGGGTGGGCCATTCTCCTGTTGGCCAGATTTGGTTGCAGATTGTTGTGCGGACATCTATCATGGAAGTTCCTCCTGTGTGAACAAGTTCTGCTGGTATACTGTCTACCTCAGCTGACTTTCCCTTCTTTAGTGCCTTTACTGCAGCCTCTACTTCGTCCCTGAGGATCGGGTTGTCAACCTCTATTGTGGTCAGTGGTACGTTTAGTACAGCTTGGTCTCCAGAAGTCTCCTGGTTGTCATAGTTCAGAACAGTATTCCATCCATTTGTTACGAATGTCAGATTCTTACCAGCCTTGTCCTGAATCGTATTAGATCTCCCCTGTTTCTCTGTTGTCAGGTCTTTCACCAACTGGTATGCCCTTTTACTGTCATTCTGGTTCAGGCTTTTCTCGACTTCCTTGCATTGATCCTCTAACCAGCTTTCTTTTGCTTTCTTTATGCTCCTCTTAATCCTGTTGTTAATCTCATTGTATTTTTTTGCTCCTTCTTGGTCTCCTCGCTTACTCTTCAGTTTTCTCCTCACATCGCAGAGGTCGAGGATATCAGCTGTGACCCAAGGCTTCTTTATTCTACGATGTTTACCAAGGATCTCTCCGGCTGTGTCTATTATTGCCTTGTTGAAGGTGATGATCAAGGAGTCTAGGTATATTTCTTCATGTCCCAGAATTGTGAGTGGTGCAAATTTGCCGCCTATTGATGCTTCAAATGCTTGTGCCACGCTTAGATCTTTAATTTTTCAAGGTCGAACCTGATCCTAACTTGTCTTGGCTTATTGGTCTTCCTCAGACGAAGTTTGACAGTCATCATCAGCAAGTCATGGTCGCTTCCTATATCAGCTCCTGGGAAGATACGCGTTCTGGCAATGTTTACGCTAGACCGGAAGCGCTTTTTCACCAAGATGTAGTGTTACGACTCTATGGTCTAAGAAAAATGTAACAGAAAGAAAGTGAAACCAACAAATCAAGTAAAAAATCAACAAGCAATTTATTACTAGATAATTAAAATGAAAAATCAAAAAGTCACTTACAGTAATGTGTTTTGAAATCCTAATAATCCAATAAGAATGATTGTTCTAATCACAAGTCCTAAATATAGAATGTTCCGAATTCACGGCTGTGTCCTTGAATGTTATGATGTGCTAATGGTCTCCAAAGTCCTGATGTACTAGTAATCTTGATGTGCTGATGTCAAAATGAAGTATTCCAAAATATCTGAATAAGTTCACTTAAATTCCAAAATCATCAATTAAAAATCCAAAATCCAAAAGTTTATGAGCACTGTTATAATCCAATGAATATTTAAAATAATTCCTCTCTTGGAATTTGGAATGAATTTTCACAACTGTAATAGCTCTTTACAAGACTGATGGTAATGTCAAAACTGAATAAATGTCCACCAAACATGGTATATATAAAGATTGGTCACATGACAGAATGTTCTAGAATATGAGTCATCTTAATGGAATTCTAACTGTAAACAAAATTCAACCTTGACCTTCAAATTGAGAAAACATATTGATCAAAACAACCTAATTCAAGGACACTAGTTAAACATGTTTTTCCTGATAACATTAAGATTTAAGCAAATATCAAAGTGAAGAAACATTTATAATTTCCTAAAATATTTATAATATTATATAAACATCATACATAACAGTAGTCAATCTGGTTGTGATGTTTTCCGTCCGGGCTGTGCCAAGTCCATTTTCTGGATAGTTTGTGGGGGCCAAGGGTGTTCGTTAGCACTAGGTTATTGTATGTGGCGAAGTCCAGGAGCTTGAGTCCTCTCTCATTGGTCTACTTATTACAGTATGGACCACAGACTTCTCGCCAGTCTGCTTGTGCGTCTTCTCCTACCTTATCATTCTAGACTCCTTGAATAACCAGAATATCCTTCTTGGGTGTCTGGTCTATGAGAGTTTGAAGTTGGTCATAGAACTCGTACAGTTCCTCGTCATCATGGTCAGATGTTGGGGCATAGACCTCTATCATAGTGATATTAAAGGGAGATGCCCTCATGCGGATTGTAATCATCCTGTTAGACACTGGTCGACAACCCATGACTGCACTCACAATGTCCTTGTGTATCATAAACCCGACTCCATGTTCATGCTTGTTCTCATGCCCACTGAAGTAGATCCTGTGTCCGTTATCTGTTCTCTCTCCAAAATTGTTCCAACGCATCTCGCATAGTCCACTGATGTGCCATTGATATCTTCCCATCTCATGGGTTAGCTCCTCAAGTTTCCCTACTGGTCTTAATGTCCTGATATTCCATGTTCCAATGGTGATGTTATCTCTTGCCCGTACTTTGATAGTAGTTGCCATCCACTGGACACCAGGACGGAGGTGATAAGTATGCTACTGGTGCAACTACCATCAAAGTACTAGTTTATATACTACATTTAAAATGGTCATATTATGCTGGTTTGTTTTTTAAAACTGAATTAATTTACCTTTTTCGGTAGGCAACAAATAATACCTAGTCTCTGATTAAAAGTTGTTATTTGTCATGAGATTCATTAATTGATCTCAAGGCGAAGTATTTAAATTCATTCCAGACAAATTTACAAATTCTACCGTAAATCCATCAGGTCATGAAGATTTGTCATTTGTCACATTTTTCAGTAAACTAAGTAGTTAATCTACCTGTACTTCTCCATGCAAGGGATTAGATTGTTGTTTTGTTAATTTTGGACATTATACTCTCTTGATAATTGGTCCAAATCAATAACTAAAATGTCTCTTGACTGTGAATAGAGGTTACTATAAAAATTACTGATTTCGTTACAAATTTGCATTGATCTAATAAAATATTTTCTTCTGATAGTTTTATTTATAAAATTTATATTTGTCTAAGGTACAAAATATTTTGATTGGGTTTTTTTTGGAGGGGGGGGTTCTTCCTCAATCCACTGGGCTCAACTTCTGTTGGCATATCCTTTTTTCTTTAGTTTCTCTGCTATTTCTATTAAAGCCTTTTTCTAACTTGTCAATTGCATTAACTGGATTTTTCTCCATTCTTTCCCTTTCTTTTTTTTTTTCCTAAGTGTGTCAGATAATAATAGTAATATAGTAATAATAATTATGAGGACTTAGTACAGAGCTTAATCTTTAGAAGCTCTTAGTGCTTTACAATATTAGTTAACACATAAGGACATATATATGGACACAATTACAAAACAAACACCATGAAATTACAAACAAAAAACATACAAAAAATAATTAAGATGAGGAAACATTGCTAAGTCTTAAGTCTATTCTTGCAGTCTAAATAAGTGAGTTTTCAGAGCACACTTGAATGAGATCACAGTGCCGTTGTGTCCAAGTTCAACAGGTAATACGTTCCAGTTAGCTGGGCCCAAGTAAGCAAAAGAACGTTGTCGGTAGAACTTTTTGAAGTTTCTGGAGTAGATGCTGAGACGAACCAGATAGAATTGAGTTACAATAGTCCAGTCTTGAAAGTACTAAGGAACACACAAGTGTTTTAGTGGCATCAACTGAAAGATAATTGCGAATGGAGCTTATACGTCTCAGCTCCAGATGTATAGCCTTGCATATGTTCATGACATGTTGGTGTAATGGAGAGTACTGTCGAGAGTGATACCTAGGTTTCATACTGATTGTGTGAATTTAATGTTGGTGTTGCTGATACTTATTGTTTAAGGTAAAGGATGGGAATGAGAAAGTCTTTGTGTGGTGATCAGAATGGCTTCAGTTTTATCAGCATTCATCTACAGCTTGTTTCATGTCATCCATGACTTCACATCGGAAATGCACCTCTCTACACCTTGGATGGTAGCATTAACTTCAGTTGTGTGGCTAGATTTGTATATCTGGGTGTCACCAGTGTACCATTGGTGAGACACCATATAACGATCTACGACACTTGAGAGGGGCTGAGTGTATAGGATGAAGAGAACGGGTCCAAGAATAGACCCCTGTGGAACACCAAAATATGACCAACTGGGCTGGAATGTTCTCCATTCACGGACACAATTTGTGTCCTGTCGACTAAGTATGACTTGAACCATAGTAAGGCTGTATCGCGAATGCCAAATACACGCTGGAGACGATGAAGTAATATATCATGGTCTATTGTGTCAAATGCTGCAGACAAGTCAAGGAGGGTGAGGACTGTAATATTTCCACTATCCAGATATAAGGTCGTTAAATACTTTCAGAAGGGCAGTTTCGGTACTGTGGAGAGCGCGATATCCAGACTGAAAATTGCTAAAAGACTTTTAAATTCAGACGAGATACCATTTGGGACAGAATAACTTTTTCTAAGATTTTGACATGAATGGGAGGTTAGAAACAAGGCGGTAGTTGTTTTAAATCCTTAGGGTCAAGCGATGAGATGAGATAGTTATGCCCCTTGTTTCCATTAATTGAACTTCTAGAAATAGAGTTATCAATTATAAACCTAATATCTATCACCTTAATAGCATTTAATTCATCAAGATTATATACATTATAGTAAAGCATGTATTTGTTTTAATAGTCTATTGCATCTTTTACTTTTGTAGCATAGTCTGGATTCTTTAAAAAGCTTTTCTATGTTTAATGTTATTAAGTTGTCATTCAAGTGTAATTATCAAGTGATCTGACCTATATCCTCAGATTTTCGTGTCGTCTATTAAATTTGTTAGTTAGAAATAAGAAAACAATCTTGTCAAACTTTTTTTATTGGATTTTTCCTACACTAAGTGTATATTCTTAGATATGGATTCAGTGCTCTATAATAGTTGACCATGTTATGGTCTTCAATTAGTTTTTTCAGTATTTTTCAAACATTTGGGTTATTAACATTTGCATACCCTTCCAAATGCAAAGTTGGATCAAATACTAAATTAAAGTCACAGCATCAAATATTAATTGGATTGCTAAACTCTTCAATTATTTCTTCCACTCTGTCAAAAATTAGGATCATCAGGATAAGGGCCTTGCATGGTAACAAGTGTTATTCTATTGTTTTCCGTGTTCAATTCTATTCCCAGTAAATTTCCATCCATCTCATATCTTTCTCTATGTAATTTAAATTCAAAATTATTATTAAACATTACGCTTTCCTCTCTTAAATTTGGCTGATGTGAGTTAAAATACATGTATACCCCCATTGTGTCTCAATGTATTTCTCTTCCTTAGATGTAAAATGAATATATTGTAAGCAGACAATACTATATTTTTTTACCTTTCAAGAAATTCAAGACATCCTTTCTTTTAGTGGGCATTCCCAGTCCCAGACAATTTGTAGAAGCTATTTTTATTATATTGTCCGTCATTAAAATTTATTTTAAAAAATTACCTTGTTTGACATGTTTTGTAGATTTAAAAAATAAGTTACCCTTTGAACTGGCTATTACATATTGACCTATTGATATATCAAGGACTTATACAGTCACTAAAGGAAAGTCAGAAATAACTAATGTACTTCTTTTAAATTAGTGTATGTGTGAGAGTTGGTACAAGCATTAAGAACAGGCGACTAGTATAGAAAAAAGAAAATGATTGGAAAAGGTATGTAAAACAGAGTCACAAAAAAGCATATTTTTAAAACAAAAAAAACATTTTCCAGTTAAGATGAAGGTAACTACCTGCACGGACAATAATAACATTTTCAATCATTGAAAGAGTTATTATATTTGCCCTAAGATGTTATCAAACACATCAAATCATTAAGAAGTTGGGGTATTACACTTCCTATTTACACTCCAGTTGTCCTGTAGCTCACAATTCAGCACTACAATTTAAACTTTAAAGGATATTAACCTGGTAAATATACTATAAATTTCACAAAATATTCGGGAAAAAACGTTGCAAAAAATCAAATGATGAAAGCCATGTATGAATACAGTGAACTGATTTGTTACAGACACAATATTTCCACTTGCAGGAAAAAAAAGTTTTGTAAAATCGATATCATGTTTCTTGATGCCAGGTCACCCTCTATCATTGGAAACATGTAAGGTGTAATAATGGGATAATTAAACAATAACTCATTACTTGTTTTTCATCTGAGTGCAAGTATATTGGTTCCCTTTATCTTTAAGACGGACTTCCCATGAATATTAATTTTTGATGTACTTATTAGATTTACATGCTGATCTATATAATTATTTCAGTCACAATAGTAATATATACCACTCCATCTGTACTATAATGTTGTTAGTACTCTTTCTGAATGGATGGTTGTATTGACATAGAGTTTTCACTAAAAGACTTAATATGATGTCTTCTAGGTCATAAATGAGAATAATGCTGACCTAACATCCAATATGGCCACTATGGTGACCATCTTGACAATATTGTTATTACATCCTTGTGAATTGCTGGTCGTATCTTGATAGGATTTACACTAAAAGACTTGTGATGTCTACATGGTGAATGGCTGGTCTAAATGAAAATGATGCCAATCAGACCTCCAACATGGCCACTTCTACTAAACGGATGACCACAACTACATGGGGTTGTCACCAGAAGGCTTCTTATCATGTTTGGTTTGTACCAAATAAAAATGATGCCAATCTGACAAATAATATGGCCAGTATGGTGACCATCTTGAAAATCTTGGTATGGCCACTTTTTCGAAATGGATGGCTAATGAGAAGTGGGGTGTTCACTGCGAGACTTGTAATGATGTCCTAGATGAAAAAGGTGCTGATCAAACCTCTAACATGATGGTCATGTAGCCATCTTGAAAATCTTGTTGTCACTAGTCCTTTTTAAGGGATGGCCATATTGACACACGATTGTCACTATCTATATGTAGTTGGTCCTAAATGAAATGATGCCAATGTGACCTCCCAGAATTTTGCAAGATTTGTTTTTAGATTATTAATCCTCTTTGTTAAAACACTTATTGTAATATTTAATTGGCTCCAAATTCAATGATACAGATATAGCAACATATTCACACTTTTGTGAAGAAGTTTTGAAAACTAGACGTAAATGACCTTTATGGTGAAATATACGGTCATTGCTTGCATTTTTAGCTCTACTGGACATAGTATTCCACCTTAACTACTGGAAGGATTGCCACCAAACATTACAGACATGTTCATCCTAATATCTAGCTGCTCCTAAATGAAAATGGTGATCCTCTGACATCCAGTAGGGCCACAATGGCAGCCGTTTTAAAAATCTTGTTAGCATTACTATTCATAAATGGATGGTCACATTTATGTGTGGTTTTCAGTAAAAGACTTCCTATGATATATGGTTGCTCCAAACTGAAAACTGCTGATCTGAATCCAATATGGGTGCCATGGTGGCCATTTTGAAAATCTTCTTACCGTTAGTTACTCCTCCTGAATGGATAGTCATATTGGCATGGTGTTTTTGCTAAAAGACTTCTTTTGATGCATTGTTTGCCCTAAATGAGATAGGTGCCGATTGAAGATCTATATGGCCTTCATGGCGCCCATCTAGAAAATCTTATCACTACTCATCCTGAACAGATGGTCATATAAACAAGGGGTTTTCATTAAAAGACTTGTTATGCTGTCTAGTTGGTCTTTGAAAAGTGTCCTCATGAGCTCTCGAATATGGCTGCCACTTCATATGGTGTCTGGTTGGTCATAAGTGAAAATGGTGCCCACTTGACATGTCCTTGGATATCCAACCTTGTAAACCTTTTATGAATCCTTTTCCTGAATGGAGAGTCATATCGACATACGGTTATCACTAAAAGACGTCATATGATGCCTTTTTTATCCTAAAAGCTTATAGTACTGATCTGACATCCGATATGGCTGCCATAGTGGCCATCTTGAAAATCTTGTTTTCACTTATCCACCTGAATGGATGGTCGTATCTACATGGGATTTTTACTGAAAGATTTACGATGTCCTCATGGTATGAAATGAAAATTGTGTTAATCAGACCCCAAACGTGGCCACACATTCTTCTTCTCACTACTTCTCTTGGATGGATGATCATATCGACATGGGGCTTCCACTAAACATACTTCTTATGATGACTAGTTGGTACTAAATGAAAATAGAACCGATCGGATATCCAATACAGCTGTTATGGTGGCCATTTTAAAAATTGTATCGCTACTCCTCATAAACGATTGGACATATTGACATGGGATTTTCACTTTAAAAAACAACTTGTGATGTCTAGTTGGACCTAAATTAAAATGCTCCCCATCAAACATCCAATATGTTCACAGTGACTTTCTTTAAAATGTTATCGATACTCATCCTGAACGGATGTTCATATCAACATATTGCTTTCACTGAAAGAATCCTTATGATATATACAGTTGATCCTGCATGAAACTAGTGCCGATCTGGCATCCAATATGGCTGCCATGGCATCCATCTTTAAACTATTTGATCGCTACTCATCCTGAATGGATGGTCGTATCAACATGTCGTTTTCACTAAAAGACTTCTTATGATGTCTGTTTGGTCTTAAACACGAGAGGAGCTGATCTGATATCCAGTATTACCATTATGGTGTCCAAGGTTTTTCTAAATAGATAGTAGTAATGACATGGGGGTTTTACTAAAAACAAAATTCTTATGGTGTTTACTTGGTCCGAAATAAAAATGATGTGAACAAACCACAAACATGATGGCCATGGTGGTCATGTTGAAAATCTTGTTATCACTAATTCTCTTTGAGGGATGGTCATATTGACATGTAATTTTGTAAGCACTCTAACATCGAATTTAAGGTGAACGGTCTCGACTTAGGTTTTTAGCTATACTGGCTTGTAAGCTGATAACACAAACAAGTATAAATGGATTTTTATAATTTAACCCAGTTTGTGGATATATCTGATGAAGACATTGAATGATACCACAAAGATAACTTCGTTCCCTCCACCACCACCACCACCAAAAAAAAACAACATTACTTATAAATTTAACCAAACTTGTAGTTATATCTTGACAGTGCCTGAAAATAATAGAACGATCTTCCATCCATGATATCAGGTTTAAGGTCAAAGGCAATAAGAAATAGTTTTGCACTGTATTTTCACGTATCATGTGAACATGTTCAAGCATAAGAAAATAGATGTTACCAAATTTTTTATTTTGGAGTTTCTAAAAAGTATGTTTCAGTGCTCCGCAGTTAAAAAGAAGACACAGTCCGATTTTAGATTCCTATAAATTCATTTTGGCCAGTAGAGCATCAGCCCCTTTAAGAGACTCATGTTGTATCTCACTGAGCTAATGAACACAGTGACTTGTACATAATTAATTTTAGGCAGACTCTAGTTGCATTCCAATAAATGAGTTGATAGTCAGCACTAACATTGATTTTAAGCTCAAAAGTCTTGACTTTTTTTAACTGTACTGGTTTGTAAGTATGATAGCACAAACACAACATGTATGATGGATTTTTCTCATGTAACCCTGTTCGTGAATAAATCTGAAGAATATCTTAACTGATACCACTTTAATAACTTCATAGCATGTTAGTATATCTTGAAATTGTATGAGACAAGTTCAGTTATCTCATATCCATGATATCAGGTTTAAGGTCAAAGGTCATGACAAAGAATTTTCTACTGCTCTTAAGGTATCTTGTGAACATGTTAACTCGAACGTAAAATAATAAATTTGCTATGTTGGAGTTTCTCAAGAATATTAGAGATAATTTCAATATTCAACAGTTAAAAAGAATAAAAGGACAGAATAAATTGATTTTATCTTGAATTCCTGGAATATTTTCTAAAAGGAGAGTGTATTCCCCTTCTGATGACTCGTGTTTCTTTCTATAGGGCAATGAGGGATTACATCAGAGTCACCATCCTGCCACCCCCGAAAATGAAATGGTTTGCCCCTTTCAAGCATGTCACAATCCTCAATCTTGGATGTACAATCTATCTTTATATATCTGTTTACATTACAGACTTATCGATGAATAAGCTTGCCATAAAGTTTATGAAATTTAAGCTGTAATCTTGTGGAACTTTTATTTCTTTACTAGAGTTGATGGCTGTATCAAAGTACCTGCATATTGATATACTCCAGCAAAAAAATCGGTTACGTCTCCGATTTGGCAAAAATTCAGCCCATTTGTATTGATACCTGCACATGTCCAAACAAAGCCCTTATGAACTTAATCATAGTCAAGACTCTCCCATTCATACGTAAGTCAACTATCTTTTCAATAAAAGAAAGACTGCAAGTAATACAACCTCCATATTATTTATATCCATGACTGCTGTTGAGAAGAGACTTTCCCGGTAAAATAAGTATGTTGTAGTGCTCCTTTCACTGATGTACTGTTATAATAAACTATTGAACCACACTCGCATAATTTCCATAATGTAATTTGCACATGCTTAGTGATGGTAATAATTGTTCAATTATGTACATCATCATGCGTGGATCCTGTGGAGGGGGGCGACGGGGCCTGCTCGCGCCCTTTAAAATTGAGTGTGAAACAATCGAAACGTTTCCTAGAGTAAGTTTTCTATACAGTTAGATGATTAAAAGTATCCCATGAAAACGCTTAAAAAGCAGAGCTTACGAGGGCTTTGCCTCGCTGAGCCCCCACCGGGGGTTAAATCCCACAGACCCACTTTCCCACTTGTTTACTCCCACCCTCTCTTCAAGTATATTTCTGGATCTGCCCCTGGTCATTGTCCCCACCCATATTTTTATGGTACCCACATGCGGACAGAGGTTTCATTTGACCATAATTATACGGTCCATGCATAGAGAGATTCGTTGACGCCATCCATAAATATATGGTTGCAGCACTTCCAGGGTTAATTAATGTTATTATATAAGTACGCTTTCAAAACAAAAGTATTATAATTGAAAGCAATAACAATTGGCAATAAAACTGGACTTTAATTAATTAAAACATCAAGGCTGTGGAATGTAGAATTTGTCCTTTTTGCCATGGTTTGCGCCCCGTGTTGGTGGAGGCGAGGATCCTTTTGGTTGAGCAAGAGGCGGGTCGTTGCCACTCCGATGCAGTACACTTCTTCAGCTAGACGGGTGGTCAGAGGAGCCCGGTCTGATAAATCGGCAAGTCATGCCAAATTTCAAGGGCTGTGTTCAAGATAGATTCAGTGTTTTACCGTTTTTAAGTATTTTAAATGTCACCATTATAACTAAAAGAAACTTGTGCCGATATCCTTGCAACCTTACAAAGGACATGACCCCTGTGGGCGGTGGCAATGGTCAATCGATTAAGGCTTCTTTCTTGCTCGAATATATCAACCTGTGTAGCTCTGACACAAGAAACCAATAAATTAGCGTACATTTATGTCCTCTTGTTGGGTTCTAGGGTGGGTGGGAAGCACGGGTGACTAAATAATGTGTTTCCATTATGGGAAAACACACAAACCAAGCTGTTCATAATGGGAGATCTGGCCTAAAATGTATCAGTAATAATTTGACCGGTGACTCAGAAAATGAAACTGTTTCGAGTCTGAGAAATTGGCCTCAATTTCACTCGCTGAATCAAGTGGTGAGAATCAGAAGCTAATAAGGTTATCACTGTTTATGATAGCAAAGGCACTTCGGGGCATGGCTGGAGAACCAAAATGTGTCAGAAAAAGTTAACTCCGGCCAGTTATTTGTAGATTTCCACTCCAAAGCTCGCTATCATAAGGAAGCGACCTTTTTTTTTTTTGTTTTGTTCATTTAGGCTGAGATGCTTGAAAATCTTAAAACTCAGAACGTCTCCAAAACAAATCAATATTTGCCGCAACTGCAAGTTGATTCCCACCAACACTTACATACTGACGTTCGACTGCACCAATATGGTTCCATCGATCTGGGTCGGATTCCTAGGCATCAAAGTGGACCCTTTCATCACAATTCCCTTACGGTGTTATAACTGTTAGAAGTATGGCCATCACAAAAAATGGCTTCAAAATAAAACCAATCTGCCCAATGTGAACAGGTGGGCCATGGTGGATTGGTATCCCAGGAAGATCTGTGTGGATTGTCAGGCAGAACACTTCTCATGCTCTAGAGACTGTCCTAAGTGGACACTCTCAGGTCATAATGGAGGAGAAAGGGATGACTTTCCCTGAGGTTAGGAAATTTGTGGAGGCCTCAACTCCACTACCCTATGCCAGCACAGCTAAGGTGGAGAAGAAACCTTCCACAAATTATGTCGGTATCCAGACATTACCTGGCCACAGAGCAAGGCCATGTTTGCAATATTGACATCTCTCTAACCTGTGCAAGCAACCTCCCAAACCGAGTGTAGAGCAGAGAAGGCAATTACGCAGTCTAACAGTGTGACAAATAAAAAACCAAAAACTACAATTGAGCAGCAAACCATTTGCCCTAGTGGTGGTTGTAACAGTATGACACATAAGAAACCCAGCCTTACTAGAGAGTAACGGATGAGATCCAGCCTACCAAAGAGCAGCAAACCGTTGTCTCCAGTGGAAATGCGGTCTCTGCGTAAAGAGTGGACTAAAACATATGCTAGACTTCCAAAAGGATCTAACGATACGATTAAGCTCTTCAATGAGGTTGGAAGTCTTGAAAGTTTGGAAACTGGAGGATCCCCTTGAGGAATAGCTACCAAAAGTCCTGTACTTCGACCACTTTTATAAATATGTATGACATAATAATATCGTTGGAATTGCCGAGATTTCAATTCAAATGTTGATAAAATAGTTCTGCTTCTTAACAACAAAAAAAAAAAAAACAAACAAACACAACAAACAAATAACCCAGTAGCTTTCTACCTTCAAGAGATTGTTTCGAAAAGAAGAAGTTAAAAAAATGACAATTCATAACCTACAACTTTTCAAGAAATAGTGATATGGCTACTGGAGGAGTGTCCATCGTCATAAATAAAATGAACAAAGTAATCACGGCCAAATTAATCTGAATGCTGTTATAGCCTGTTCGTGTGTCCATATACAAACTCTTACACTTTGCTCAGTATATCTTTTTCCAAGCCCACCAGTAAAAACTTGATATGATCTTGACCATCTTATTGAACAGTTACCAGTACCCTTGGTTCTACTGTCGACTTTAACAGTCACCATATACTTTGGGACTGTAAATATGTGAACGATAGAGGGAATACTATAGATGATTTTACTTCAAAACACAATACTTGCCTTTCTAAAGATAAGTCGTACACCTACCTGCATCCTGCAACAGGATTCTGATCATCCTTAGATCTGACCATATACGATCCATTTCTATTACTTGACTTCTCTTTGGATGTCGGTGACTACGGCTGTGAAAGTGATCACTTTCCAATATACTTACGAAGTAATACTCCCAAACCTCAAGAGACAGGTCAAAGATGGAAACTGAACATAGCAGATTGAGGAATGCTTCAGTCCCTCAGCGGATCAAACTGGACATTTGATCGACTTGAAAACTTAGCGGAACCAGTACCATCATTTACAAAGATACTCCAGTATGTTGGCGAGGATACAATACCAAAACGTTTGATGATTTATATTCGTGTCACCAAACCCATGATGTAATGACAATTGCAAAATGCAATCAGGGAACGGGAAAAGGCACTTAAAATTGTAAATGCCAGCCCAAGAGCTGAAAAGCTGAATAAATAACGTCTATACTGAGATAAAGCGCATCCTATCATCAAAGACAGCAAGAAGAAATCATTGAGATCACATATCTCTAGGTTAAACTCTTGCTTCTCCATTAAATAAGTAAGGAGAATGGTACGAAAATTCATTGACAAATACAAACAGCTATATCAAACAGCTCTCAATACACTGTCAAACATTATGAATACAATTTGGGCAAGTGGCGACTTCCCACTGTCATGACGAGAAGCAGAAATGGTATTCGTACCTAAACCTAGAAAGGACCATACTAACATTTACAACTCTCGTCCGATATCTCTAACAAGCTGTACTTGCAAAAACATGGTACGAATGATCAATCACAGACTTGTCTGTTATCCTGAGTCCAGTAAACTAATAGCAGACATTCAATGTGGATTCAGAAGACAGAGAAGCATACTTGATGATCTAGTCTCATCTGGAACGTTAATAAGATAAACTTTGATAAAGAAAGAACAGAGGAATCATCTTTTTTACTTAGAGAACGCGTATGACATCATGTGGAAGTATGATATAATGAACGACCTATTCACCCTTGGTCTAAGTGGCCTCCTACCTATTTTCATATCCAGTTTTTTGAAAGAAATATATTTCAGGCTTAAGGTGGGTACCATCCTTTTTTAAAGTTATTCTCAAGATAAGGGCGTACTTCAGGACAGATCAGTATCAGTGACCCTTTTTAACATCAAAATTAACAACAGAGTGAAATGCCTCAGTTCATGAACTGACTGCTCATTAAATGTCCACGACTTTTTGACCTGCTGTAGATCATACTTTGAGCATCAAGTTCATATATGCTTGAGTTCAAAAATGGGGCGAAGAAAACGAATTCAAATTTTCGAAATCTAAAACAGTTCTATACACTTTTGCCGGTTACATAGAATTCAGTATTACCCAAAACTCCATCTTAATCGTTCTTGTGTCCTTGCAGTGGGGGAGACCAAACTGTTAGGACTTATTTTTGGCTGTAAACTAACTTTCCTTCCACATGTTAAATACCTCAGGGACAAATGTAAATAAAAACCCTGGATTTAATGCGAGCCGAGGCAAACATAGATTGGGAAGCTCCGTTTATAGAGGTGTTTAATAAGATCTTAACTTGACTATGGCTCGATTATGTACGGATCAGCTTGCAAATCTTAACTGCAGATACTTGATCACAAACACAGTCAGGTACTTAGACTTGGTCTGGGAGCATTTAGAACTTCCCCATCAGAATGCCTCTATGTTGGGGCAAATGAATCATCACTTTATCTCAGACGAACATAGTTGAATTTTCAGTATACTACCAAACTATCCTCTATCATCTATCCTGCGTACGACGTCGGTGTTAGGTCCAAATACAAAACCTTGTACACTCAGAAACCAAATTTCATTCCACCTTCTGGCATACGAATTCTTTCTCACCTAGAAGCAATAAAAATCAATGTTGCAAAATAGTGCAAAATTCAATGTTTACAAATCACAGCATTGCTTATCAAAACTCCCAAAAATAGTGTTTGTCAATGGAAAAAGACATCAATAAATCCTCTAGTTTCTGAGAGAAAATTCAATGAAACCAATACATCTTATCGTGGTCATACGTCCCTACATACAGACAGTTCGAAAGATGTAGAAAAAGATTTGAGCTGCTTTTGTAACACCCCAGACGGTTACTGGATAAAGTCTCCATTTTTACCGCAGAAATTACAGTCATACTCAGAGCTTTTGAACCACACTGAAGACTCTGAATAAAGAAATGTCATCATCTTTTCAGATTCTCTTTCCATACCGAAAGCCATGCAAACCCTAAAATTTGACAAAACGTCAATATTCCATTTTTTTTTTTTTTTACAGAAACGTAATATGCTCATATAATCTGGAAAGAGGTATTTTGTACTGTTGGCTGCCTAGTCACATTGATATTAAGGGTAATGAAAGAGCAGATAAAGCAGCCAATAGACGATTCCACATTGTGACCTGAATATATAAATCGGAATGTTTATATACTGTGTAGGATGATGTGGTATTGTGCCAGTGGCGTATAGAACATACATACCTGACTCATCCATAGTTCCTGATGGGTGAACATCTATTAGAGTGCATACCCTGTCAGTGTCCTCTGACAGTGGAACACATGCTTGCGGAGCATATAGACTTTCTTTTTTGCATGCGGCTTGTTTGTTTTGTTTCTTTGTTTGGTGTGTGTGTGTGTGTGTGTGTGTGTGTGTGTGTGTGTGTGTGTGTGTGTGTGTGTGTGTGTGTGTGTGTGTGTGTGTGTGTGTGTGTGAACTCAATTAAGGAACTTTATGATGTTGGATCAAGAAAGAAAATCGTGAACTTTCACCATATAACCATTATTGTTCCGTTATGCTGTAATGATGCACACATATATTAATTATAAAAATTAGTACACAAATAGAAAGTTTTGTATGCAACAATATTGCAAATCTCAGATTTATGAGATTTTGTTAAGGGCAATGCAAAAGGCTGAAAAAGCAGATAAAAAACCAACAGACATTATCTTCTAAACTAATCTAAGATGTATGCTCTTGTTTTGTTCACTTGTTAGGTGCATATGATGTATTCACGTAATTTTAGTTGCATATAATGTATTCACGTACTTTTAGGTGAATACCATGAATTCACGTAAATTTAGCTGCATATCATGTATTCGCGTAAATTTAGCTGCATATTATGTATTCGAATACTCTTTATGTAATATGTATCTCCCGCTACTTGCAAAAGATGTAAGAACGATATCGTTTACAATTAAAGTAATATTTAGTCAGTTGATATCATTGTTTGTTTAATGTTTGCAGAGTAATTTGTATCATTGTGTATTGAATGTTTGTAGAGTAATTTGTATCACTGTGTATTGAATGTTTGTAGAGTAATTTCTAACACTATGAATTGAATGATTGCAGATTAATTTGTATCACTGTGTATTGAATGTTTGTAGAGTAATTTCTAACACTATGAATTGAATGATTGCAAATTAATTGTTATCACTGTGTATTGAAAGTTTGTAGAGTAATTTGTATCATTATATATTGAATGTTTGTAGAGTAATTTGTATCATTGTGTATTGAATGTTTGTAGAGTAATTTGTATTATTGTGTATTGAATTTTTGTAGAGTAATTTGTATCATTGTATATTCAATGTTTGTAGAGTAATTTGTATCATTGTTTTATGAATGTTTGGTGAGTAATTTGTATCACTGTGAATTGAATGTTTGTAGAGTGATTTGTATCACTGTGTATTGAATGTTTGTAGGGCTGTTGTTATCATGATGTATTGAATGTTTGTAGGGTAATTGGTAGCATTGCGTATTGAATGTTTGTATAGTAACTTGTATCATTGCGTAATGAATGTTTGTATAGGAATTTGTAGCGTTGCGTATTGATATTTGTATAGTAATTTGTATCAGTGTGTATTCAATGTTTGTAGAGTAATTTGTAGCGTTGCGTATTGAATGTTTGTATAGTAATTTGGATTAGTGCGTAATGAATGTTTGTTGAGTAATTTGTAGACAAATTTTATGTATTTTCACATTCCACTAATATTACAGAAGTTACATATTACCTAGTCAATTCGAGCAAATGTGCCTGTGTAGTATAATTTGACACTTGAAGAGTCTAAGAGACTCCAGTATTAAACAGAGTCGATTTATTTTTTCAAGGGCATTATCAAGTCCAGCAAATTATTTCTATGACAAATGTTATAAATTCAAGGTTCAAGGTTTGCAAATGCTTATTTGTCAGTTTATAAAAACTATGTCAGATTGATTTTGTTTTTTTGTTTTTTTGACGTGTTACATTATTCCGCCAGATTTAAATTTGGCGTGTGATAGATTTGGTTCATAATTGTTTTTCTTCCAATGTTACAAATCGAGGCCTACATTTGGCTAGTATACACTGACAGACCTTTTGTATCCAATGTCAGTGAACGTGTTACAAAAATGTGTTTATCGTACGCTGAGTGAAAATTTCACCTAGGCGCTATAGTAACAAAGGGACTTCCTCTATTAAACAGTTCCAAAACGTTCTGGGGATATAACGGTATTTTAAAATTACGCCGTCATTTTGAAATTTATGTTGCAACAGTGCAACAATATGAGTCTGTCTGCACTCGAACTGAAATGAATATTACATCATAGGTTTATAATGTGTGGTGAGTCTGTCTGGGAAAATGTATGGGGCATAAGGGAAATTTGAAATGGGAATGGCACTCTGGATCCAAAGCGGAGTTAACATGGTGGGGTTCTCTGCCCTCGCTGAAATAAATATTACCTCGTAGGTTTTTACAGGATCATGTCGCAGGTTTTTATATTTTTTTAAAATTTTTCACTGGATGAGTCTGTCTGTTTGAAACAGTAGTTTGTGTTTGGCGAGAAATGTTTGTTTCCCTCTAACTGAAATGTTCTATTATGTTTTGCTTGATAAATATTTGAGGGGGGGCTGAGAGAGTGAGATATCATTTGTGAACAAAAAAGTTAATTATATTTTTTTAATCAACATTTATTTTTTTTCATAAGCCCCGCTCGCTTAAACATAATTAATTGAAGAGAGAGGATTAGGGCGAGTCTCTCCTTTTCATGTGCATATACAAAATATAAACATATTTACAAGGTTGACAATTTTATAAAGTAAGACTAGATTTCAAATCATTTAGTACTGTGTCATTTTTCAATCTATGTACACTACGTTTCTGGGTTAACGAAAATAGATAACCATAATGCTCACAACACCACTTTTCTATTTTATCGTCAATTCTAGAGAAATCACTTCCAAAACAAGTCAGTAGATGTTCTAATGATAACCCAAGAATACGTTGAGAAAGAAACTTCACACAACATTGACCACACACATTAGAATCAGGTCCCTTTAATCGCACGAGAGAGAGAGAGAGAGAGAGAGAGAGAGAGAGAGAGACGGGGGGATAAACCGTCTGGAGAGAAAGAGAGAGAGAGAGAGAGAGAGAGAGAGAGCAGGGGGGAATCAACATTAAGCCGTATATATATATATATATATATATATATATATATATATATATATATATATATATATATATATATATATATATATATATATATACCCATGAGCGTTTCTACGATGTACCATTCCCGAAGAGTTCAAGTATAGTATGGCTTGGTTGAAATGAAGACTTTGTGTTGGGATACACCCGCGGTAGATACTTCTTATACTAGGAGTGATAACATGACTGCTGTTGTAGCGAGTATTCTTCAAGAGGAGGAGGAATTTAATTTGGCTTTGTGCGATTTCTTATCTTCTTCGCAAGAATTGTCGCCTGCGGTGATAGTACCTCCTTCACCTCCTTCTCCGTTATTACCAGTCTATGATGATTTCAGAAAGACCAGGAGGAAGAGCTAGAGACTCTTTTGGAACTCCAGAAAGAAGAAGAATATACATTTATTTAACAGCAAGAAGAGGACACGATAAAGCAGCAAGAGAATAAAAGAACAACTTGGAATAGTGAGCAGAAGGAAGAGAGTGAAAACAGAACTGTTAGTATGTTACAATACATTTTGACAGAGTTAAAACACTTGAGAGAAATGTATCAAACTTCTTTGGAGACACGTATAAGAAAGAGACAAACACCTACATCTAAACCCTCCACTACATCATTGTCAGCAGCAGCGGCAACCAACACCGCTACTACTACCACAGCAAGAGTAGAACTTGAACGAGGAAAAGATGTAAGGCAGTTGCAGTTGATGTTGACAACTCCATATTTTTCAAAACCAAACGGTCCTTTTCAGAATCACCCAATTCTCTTATAAACAGAGATACCATTCGAGCATTGCCGGTATATGTGTTTTATGCTTGTCTTCCATAAAAACAAAGTAAAACTTAAAACCCTTACCCCTTGTGTGATAATATATAAGCACGTTTGTGGGAACAGTGTGTGTAAACAATCCTACCCATGCTTGTATGTGATAGGTATTGTCACAGACAGTCATACAAATTATTTTCTTAACAAGTACAAACATTCCGTGTACGATACATAACTTCAATGTAGTTTGGTTTTTGCCTTTTAAAAAATAATGGAACTCCCTACTTTGATATAAAAGTACACAAAACCTTACGCCAAGTTTGCTTGTTTTCGATACAGAACCGTTTTCCAATATAAAAATGTTCCAAGACATAAATATCATTTTGAGTACATGCGTTCAATGAGAAAGATGAATACCAAACAGAAAATTAAGATATAGCCTACAACAAGTTAAATGAAGACGAATCTGATACCACTCAGCGCAACCGGTGTGTTGCTGCGTCCTGCATTCATGTGAATGGATAGCTTAGAAAAACACATTCAGAATTTACCTTAGGAATTGCGAGAACACATTTACGTTTATTTTTTACAGATTCAAGTGAAACGCAATCGACAAATTATTTCAACATTTTTAAACTGTTGCTATCTGAATAGCATAAAAAGGCTAATTCTCGGGGAAAACATATGACAGACACAACACTCTATGTTGATATAAGGTTCTCGATGGCACGACTTCTGCAGTTAGAGTGGCACCAAATTACAGTGTTGTAAATGGATAACTTAGACGAGCACATTCAGAATCTACCATTGGAACTGCGTGAGTGCATTTGCATAGACTTTGTACTGGATATAATGTCCATCTGATTTTCTAGAAATTTCTCCTTGTATTCGTTTCATTATGAGTGGTCGAAATCCCCGGGGAAAAATATATAGTACTATATTAAAATTTTTGTATTGTCCATGACTCTCAGTACATACACTACTCGCGACGCATCCCACGGCAGAGTTCAAAAATTATAGCATCAATGTTAAATTCCCATATTTTAAATTAACTAGTGGTCCCAACAATTCTTATTTATTACCTTCTGCCTGGAATTAGGATTTCGCATATCAATTCCTGTGGACTAGCCCAGATTCGTTCTAGAATATATTTCTTTAATAACTGATTAGTTATTTAGACTGTACGATTATAGTATTCTCTTAGTCTTTAAATATACATTATAAGAAAACTGTCTATTCAGATTCCCCCATAAAGTTTCCGTAAATAGATTCCCCAGAATTTTCCCGTAAAGACTGCCTCTAAAATTAATCATTGTGCATGCATATGCTATAAATTCAATACATAAAGATATTCCATATACTTGTTTCATGTAAATTTTCCTTTCTTCTTTATTTTTTATATTTCTCTTTATATCATTAGATATTTTTCAATAAATTTACACTAAGCGATCGTAGGATACAAAACTTATAGACAATAATTATTCTTATTTAAATGCGTTTACTATGATAAACTGATGCTAAGAAAAGAACGAAGGTAATTTACATTTTTTTCAGTAGGTGGCGTTCTGTTTGCATGGGATTCCCCCATGTACTTTTCTGCAAACAATAATATCTCAGTCCTTCTTTCTTGTTCATGAATAGATTTCTAAATATAAAGAGATATTTCTGTTTGTAACAAAAGACCGAATATTTTTTGCAACACGACATGGGAAAACTATTGGGGTTTTTTTTCCAGTGGTGGAATTCAAATATTTAGCAGCATTGAGACAAGCAAAAAAAAAAATCTTTCACCGATCTTGTTTGTTCTGATACAGTGTAATCGTCGCTTTCTATCAACGGGGTGCTGTACAAAAAAATGGTTATCAAATACAAAATGTGAACTTAAAGTCAGGTCAAGATCAAAACTTTCGTGTCAACACGGTTGATTCTCACAAGATTGTAAGTAAAATGTACAGTATTATGATAGTAGGACATACCCTACACTATAACTTGTATACAGTATCGTGATAGCAGGACATATCCTACGCTATGGCTTGTGTACAGTATAATGATAGTAGGACATACCCGACACTAAATCTTGTGTACAGTATTATGATAGTAGGACATATCCTACACTATAGCTTGTGTACAGTATCATGATAGTAGGACATATCCTACACTATAGCTTGTGTACAGTATCATGATAGTAGGACATATCCTACACTATAGCTTGTGTACAGTATAATGATAGTAGGACATACCCGACACTATAACTTGTATACAGTATCGTGATAGCAGGACATATCCTACACTATGGCTTGTGTACAGTATCATGATAGTAGGACATACCCTACACTATAGTTTGTGTACAGTATCATGATAGTAGGACATATCCTACACTATAGCTTGTGTACAGTATCGTGATAGTAGGACATATTCTACACTATAGCTTGTGTACAGTATGTTAGTACAAATACCAAAACGCTTCAGGTTTGTACAGGAAAGAACACGGTGTCATATTTGTGGCCAAGTTGTCGAGTTGGATAATAATTGTTGTATTATAAAACATGCCGGCGAATTCGATGAAGTACTGAATGACGACCAGAAAAAGAAAAAGAATCAGGACCATCGTGTGGATTTACTTTCCTTGTTTTGAATGTTCTCATGAGATTGGAATTCACATTCCTAATTTTTGTGTGGCTCATCTCACTTGCGATAGGTGTATTCAAGAACCTTTATTTCATTACAGTCAAAATTGTTGCGTGGAGTCAGTCACTTCACAAAAACCTAGATCCTGATATATCTTAGATTAATGATGAATGACAAATGTGCTAGCCTTACTCAAAGCTGAACGGAGTGTTTGGGTGTGTTTTCGGTGTGTGAGAACTTTACATCTACGCTCAGCAAAGAAAATAAATTCAATTCAAAAAAGCTTATATTTCCTATGGCTGTGATTTTTTAATTGGATGTGTTTTTGAAATTTCAAAAGGAAAATATACCACAAACGTAAGTTTGCATCTCTTGATTTGATTTCTTAAAGTACGAATAAGATATTCATTCACATACCCCAACACAAATATTAGAAAGAGCTCTCTCTCTCTCTCTCTCTCTCTCTCTCTCTCTCTCTCTCTCTCTCGATGGCGGCCTAATGTTAAAATCCCAGTATGTCCCGTAAATTGTTTACCCAGATTAACATAGGATCGCCCTTGTCACTATAAACTCATAAAAAGGGTAACCTGATTGTAATTTCTGCTTGTTTTGTAATGCCGCAAAAGAATAAAATTGCTGTCTACTTTTCTGTCTTTTACCGACTACTATATACCCTCTCTCTCTCTCTCTCTCTCTCTCTCTCTCTCTCTCTCTCTCTCTCTCTCTCTCTCTCTCTCTCTCAGAGACACGCCCCTGTTAAGATACACCCCTTAGATGTACGTTTATCTCCGTATATTTATCAAGCAAAACATAATGCAATATATCGGTCAGAGGGCAGACAAACTCACATTTCCCATCAAACACGATATACTGTTACAAACAGATTCGTCCTGTGGAGAACAAAACAAAAAACACTCATCCTGTGAAAAAAAGAAACATACGATGCAATATTTCAATTAGAGGACAGAGAGCCCCTCCATGTTAAATTCTGGTCTGAGTCCAGAGTGCCATTCTCATGTTAAATTTCCATTATACCCCATACATTTTCCCAGACAGACTCACCACATATGATAAACCTATGACGTAATACTCACTCTGGTTCGAGTGCAGATAGACCCATAATGTTACACTGTTACAACATATATTTCAAAATAGCGGGATGATGTTTAAATACCATATTGTTCCCAGAAACTTCTCACCCTGTTTAATACAAGAGGTCCTGTTGTCGCTATAGCGCCAAGGTGAGATTTTCACTCATCGTACGATAAACATATTTTTATAACAAGTACACTGATATTGGATACAAATAAAAGTCGGTCAATGTATGCTACCCGAATGTAGGACACGGTTTGTAACACTGGAACATTAATAACCAATCAGACACACGCTAAATCTAAAACCAGCAGAAATATTGTAACATATTTAAGAAACATATTGGCACATGCCAAAAAGTAAGCCAAACTCACTGCTAGCAGAATTGTAGCATATTTAAGAACCAAATTTGGCACACGCCAAAATTATTCCCTACATGGCTTTTATAAACTAATAAATGAACATTTGCCAACCTTAAATTTGTAACATTTGTCACAGAGAAAATTTGTTTGACTTGATACTCCGGTCGTTGTGCGGTTCGTCATTCGAGTTCGAAGATGACCAGATTATTCGGTCACACACACACACACATATATATATATATATATATATATATATATATATATATATATATATATATATATATATATATATATATATATATAATGGCGGGCTAATGTTACGTTCTTGCTTGTCCCTATAAACTTTTGACTGTTTAACATGGGAGTCTTATAGACACCTCAAGTGTCACACTATACTACTTGCCTTGCCCATAAACCCTCCTTGATGGCCGGCATGATCAGGGCAGGATTCGAATTTACATCTTTCTGGTGGAGAGTCTGGCATGCTAGCCACTGAGCCACCATTGTTTCTTGCCGGAAACGAGTGTGCTCAATATTACACTCCAATTTTTGTAATTATAGGCACACTAAATATTGATATCACCACTGATTTCTATGGTTTAACTGCATGAGGCTTAAAGGTTGGTAAATCAAATGGATATATCCAGTCAAGCTGAAATCAATGAACCTTCCACCCTTTTGCGAAGTGACAGGCATAGTCTATACCCTGCCATAATGTCATATAAATATTGTAATAGAAGGGGTTATTTTTGTTTATTTGTTTGTTTATTTTATTTCTTGTTTTGTTTTGAGTTGTTGTTTTTTTTTTGTTGTTTTTTTTTGTTTGTTTGTTTGTTTTGTTTTTTTAATTATTGTTATTATTATTATTTATTTTATTTTTCGTTTTGAGGTTACGGGGGGAGGGGGGAGGGATTGCATATCTTTCATACAGTAATGAGTTGTAAGCACTATTATCTAGGAAATAATGAATTACAAGTATGTGTATGTACAACATTGTGTCTATTGTTTAAATTGGTACTGGTATGGTATATTAAACACTTCAACACGGTCAAACTTTCATTATAGGCGCGTTTAATTATCTGATGTTCTGTTGTATTGTGTTGAAACGCTAATAGTATAGATTAATGTTTCTGCATCATGTTTACTCAATTTACGACATATGTTACATAAATGTTATGTACTGTTGTATCAGCATCTTGTTTTCTCATTTTTTTCAGAGTTTACCAAAAAATTAGGTAGCGGTATATTTCTTATTATTGAAGATTAGTCTACAGCATTTTAGTTTAGATTAGTTTTTACTGTTTTTTTTTCATTATCTTTGGATACTTAGCTATATACAATTTTCTCCGAAAAGAGATTTATTGATTTTACCATTGTTATGTTTTAATATTTTCATTTTAATCGATGCTGTTTGATATTTTATGCCGATTATATGAGGTTTTATGACCAGGTACTGAATAACGTGTATAAATGATAACCAAAAATAGGGTGTGTAATTCTTCCTTTTTTAAAAGTATCAATATTTAGAAGCCAGATATAAATTTATGTGTATAATTAAAAAGACAATCACAACTTTTTACTAGATTTTCACTTTCATTTGCAATCTTTGGAATGCCGCCTACTGAGATGTAAAGAAAGATTTTTTATGTATCTTAAACAGTTAAATTTTTGCATTGTGACAATTTTTGTATACAGTACAATTCTTGATTTGTTACAATTTTGCAACATTTCTCTTTATTTAAAAATGTACTTGTTTAATTGTCCCGATTTTGCAATGATCTAATATTATTTCATGTATGTGCAGTTCATTTTATTATTTGCAATAAGGTCAATACATTACAAATATCAAACCTTGCGGAAATTTTCATATGTATGTTATATGGACATTCTGTGCATAAATCGTTGCGTTGTATTCAGGGCTTGAAGTCATGGCATCATATTCTGTGCTGGAGGTTCTAGCATTGTATTCTGGGTTTGAAGTCTTGGCATTGTATTCTGGGCTGGAAGTCATTGATCTGTATTCTCAAAACTTTTTGAGGACACAACTCAAGGCTGATGCTCAAAGTCCGAATACTTTGAGGTTCTGTAACTTTGATTATAATGAAGTTAGAATCGTAAAATTATCAGGATTGTTTTGATTTTTGTTTTTCGTTAAGCATATCTGTCTTAACTTAACATGCTTGTCTACAGATAGCTAACTTAGTATGCTTGTCTTAACTTACATAATATAGCATGCTTCTCTTAACTTAAAATGCTTACTGATAATTACAAAAGTTTATTCCAAATATTACATCTAATTCTGCGATTCTGTGTTTGAGTTTCTTGCTCAAAATGTTTCAAGAATACACGAGCAGGCCACTGACACAATGTGCAAACGTCTCAAGGATACAGGCCCAGGCCACTGACACAATGAGCAAAAGTTTCAAGAATACAGTGCCAGGCTACTGACACAATGTGCAAACATTTTTCAAGAATACAGGGCCAGGCCATTGACACAATGTGCGAAAGTTTCAAGGATACGGGGTCAGGCCACTGACACAATGTGCAAAGGTTTCAAGAATACAGAGCCAGGCCACTGACAAAATGTGCAAACGTTTCAAGAATACAGGGCCAGGTCACTGACACAATGTGCAAAAGTTCCAAGAATACAGGGCCAGACCATTGTCACAATGTGCAAAAGTTTCAAGAATAAGTGGCCAGGCTGTTTACATGTTTGTGCTAAAATATCATATTTATTTGATCCAGCATGAATATTTCTCTGCAGTATATATATATATATATATATATATATATATATATATATATATATATATATATATATATATATATATATATATATATATATATATATATTGAAGTAAATACTAGTATATCGTTGTGTACATGTACAAGATAGTATATCAGCTGCAATTTAGTTTTTAACTAGTAATATTTTTTATCAGCAGACTAGTAACCATTTTGTGATATTCCATGCTACTCAAACTTTTCTATCAATTCCACTTCCTGACCAGATGAAGTATAAAATGCACATAGTCTGGGCAGCACTTCCGGTCATGTTTTCTGTGCCAAATGTTTGGTGTTAGATTGTTCATAGCCAAGTAGTCTAGAGGAATCACCTGTGAATTCTGAAAATGTTGGATAAATTACACTGGTCAACAATTTTTTAGAAGTCGTCTGCTTCAGAGATAAAATGTGCTATTTATTAGGGATTTTGATGTGCTGAATTCAAATATGACAATTAAAACAACTGATTGGATACTGTTTCCAAGATATTTAAGACTTTACATTTTACGTCTATGTATATTCTGTACATAGTAGACTTTTATTCATAAATTGTAAACCTAGGTCTTTTCATGTGTTTATGGTTGCTTTACATGATAATATTTCACCTGTCCTGTTTATGTAACACTTTAAAAAAACAGCAAAAGGAATATATAAATAAAAAATATATTGAAACAAAAGTCAGAAAACTATCATGTATATATAAGTAAATAGTTTAGTCCTTATTCAGTGTCAACACGGCGCTTCTTGGCTTGTCTCTTTTATATTTTCAAATGACTCTCTATAAATCTCTGACGAGAAGGGCCATCTGTCTTGACTCTTTCATCTTCACAGTCTGAAATATGGATGAATAATATATACCCTTAGGGTGAGAAGCTCTCTCCATATATACGGATGGAGCGTGTGTAAAACTTAGTCAAATCAATGTTTGGAATCAAGATGAAACGATCACACTTTGCTGAGAAGAAACCAGAAGCAGAAACCAAGAGGAGACGACGACGACTTTTGGTGTCGCCTCATACACTAACTGAAGTGTTAACACAAGTGCATGCCAGTAATTTTAAAGGTGACATGATTGAGCCTGAATCAATACCCTCTATATCCTCTGCCACAAGACCAAGAATGTCAAGATCCACCAAGAAAGAAAGTCGTCCAGTAGCTCCAGAAGAATATTTTCACATTCGAGAGACGCACACAGTGACTTTCAGAAAATTTAGAACCATGGCTTACACCTACACGGTGAAATTTAAAGAGTTCAAGTCTGAAGTACCGCCAGAGAAAGCAGCAAGTTTCATTACAGATTGGTGAAATTCATTGTTAGAAACAATGAAACAACAATTCCAAGCTAAATAGGACGATCGCTTGAGACTCCCCATTACTCATGACAGTATGAAGTCTCCTGTCTGGATCGAGTTTAGTACACCGGCAGAATTAACACCGTCCAAAGTCATCGACAAAATTCAACACGTCCAACAATGCAGTGACGAGTTTAACACGGCCGATGGAAAAGCCACTCTTTACATGACTCACTTTTCACCTCCCAGGTTGAGGACCATAAAGCAAATTTTTATTGGTGGACGAAATTTTAAGTGCCAAACGCAGTATCGTCCCAATTGACAACTCACAAGACCAAATGTTCTTAGACCGTGCTATCGCCGTTGGTCGAACATATGCCGAGAAGAACGATACAATGGAATGAAAAAGAGCATAGAAGAGCATTCGAATGTCGAACAGAGCCAAACAACGAAAAGAACCAGAGCTCCTTTTACAGCAAGCTGGCATTTCCGAAAGTACCGTATGTGGCATTCCTGATATGCAGAAACTTCGAGACGCTATACGTTGAAAGTGTACCCTCAAGTCGTTCGTGGAGATCTCGTGTTTCAAGAACCAGATTTATCAGACGGAAAATACATTAACGTGTATCATCATCAAGAGCATTTTGATTCTATTACCAGTATCACGGGATTTCTCGGGTACGCTTACTATTGCGAGAAATGTGGCCAAGGATTTTTGCAGTCGGGACCAACACATTTATTGCGCAGAGAGATGTCGTGGGTGTTTAGCGTCCAAACCACGCATTCCTAAAGGAAAAGAACGAATTAATTTCTCGACTTGCAAGCGAACCTTTGTCAGTTCCACTTGTTACGAACAACATCGCATGAAGCAAGTTCAACAACAGAAAAGTGCTTGCGAATTATTGCGATTGTGCTCCACTTGTGGACATCTTTTTCGAACCAATAATTCAAAGGAACACGTTTGTCCAGGAAAGAAAAGATGCCGTTTTTGTGACCAAATCGTGGACTTTGAACATCAGTGCTACATTCAAAAATATGAGACTGAACTGGAGGAATACTTTAAGGAAGACCAGCACAAGAACAAAAAGAAACAAGTGGATTTTTTTTTTTTATTTTGAATGTACACAAGAGACTGGCATTCACATCCCTAATTTTTGCGATCTCATCGTGCTTGTGAGAAGTGCATACAAGAATCTATATTTTTTTCACTGTCCCAATTGTAATAAGATTCAAGGAGGACGAGACAAAATCTTTCGTGGCTCTCGTACTCTTGCCGATTTTGCTGAATGGATTTTAGACCCTACCGACAACACTTGGACGAAGAGGACGTTCAGCGTTAATGGGACCGTCATCGATATGGTACAGTGATGGCTCACATTTACTCGGGATACGAAGACAAATGGATACAACATGCTAGAAACGGCGGAGAAACGAAAATTGAAAGTTTTTATGTGGTTGGCTGGGACTTAGAAAACCCCCAGATTGTCTACGAATTCCCGGGACGTTTATACCACGGATGCCCCACGGGTTTTCCTCAACGAAACATGAAAAGTCCTTTCTCAGAGTTCACAATGGACGAGTTGTACGAGCAGGCATACCAACGATGCCAGACGCTAGAAAGTCAAGGATACCAATTGACAGAAATGTGGAAGCACGACTACTATCGACGTTTCAAAACCGATCCAGAATTTAGACGCATTGCCGAAAGTTACGACGTGGGAGAGTTTGTTTGTTGCTTTTTTGGGGGGAAGTTTTTCAAAGCCTTTGTAATAATGAATAGTGGATAACACAGACTACTTTAATCCGGTTGTTGTTATGGTGTCATGATGTTGTGTCTCTGATCATATATCTGTTACCAATTTTTTTTCTCGCTCAATAACTAGACTTTTTAACATCGCTGACAACAACATCACTCTTCCCTCTCTCTCTCTCTTTCTCTCTCTCTCTCTCTCTCTCTCTCTCTCTCTCTCTCTCTCTCTCTCTCTCTCTCTCTCTCTCTCTGAACCAAGATGGCAGCCTAATGCTAAAATCTCATTATGTCCCGTACATTGTTAACCCAGATTAACATTGGATCGCCCTAAACTCATAAAAAGGGTACCCTGATGTTACATCTTTATGGTGGTGAGTCTGGCATGGTAACCACTGAGCCACCATGGCTTCTTGACCTAAATGAGATTGCTCACTATTAAACTCCAGTTTTTGTAATAGACACACAAAATATTGATATCACCATCGATATCAATGGTTTAGCTGTATGAGGCTTAATACACGTTGGTAAATGAAATGGATAGATCCAGTGAATCTGAAATCAGTGAACCTTCCGCCCTTTTGTGAAGTGACAGGCTTGGTTCATACTCTGCCATCATGTCATGCACATATTGTAATATAATGTGTTTTCGTTTGCTTTCTTTCTTTCTTGTTTTTTTTGGGGGGTGTTTGTTTGTTTTTTTTGGGGGGGGGAGAGGGTGAGGAGGGAGGGTTGCATATCTTTCATACAGTAATGAGTTGTAAGCTCTCTTATCTAGGAATTAATGAATTACAAGTATGTGTAGGTAAAACATTGTAACTACTGTTTTAATTGGTACTGGTATGGTATATTAAACACTTTAACACGGTCAAACTTTCATTATAGGCGCGTTTGATTACCTGATGTTCTGTTGTATTGTGTTGAAACGCTAATAGTATGGATTAATGTTCTGCATCATGTTTGCTAAATTTACGACAGTTTTACATAAATGTTATTCATTGTTGTATCAGCATCTTGTTTTCCAATTTTTATCAGAGTTTACCAAGAAATTAGGTAGTGGTATATTTCTTATTATTGAAGATTAGTCTACAGCATTTTAGAATAAATTAGTTTTTACTCTGTTTTTTTTTCATAATCTTTGGACACTTAGCTATATACAATTTTCTCCGAAAAGAGATTTATTGGTTTTACCATTGTTATGTTTTAATGTTTCCATTTTAATCGGTGCTGTTTGATATTTTATGCCGATTATTTGATGTTTTATGACGAGTTACTGAATAACGTGTGTCAGTGATAACCGCAAAAAGGGAGTGTAATTCTTCCTTTTTTAAAATTATCAATATTTAGAAGCAAGAAAGACCATTTTTGTGTATAATTAAAAAGACAATTGAAAACATTTTCACTTTCATTTGCAATCTTCCGAACGCTATCTACTGAGATGTAAAGAAACAGATCTTTATATGTATCTTAAACAGTGAAATGTTTGCATTGTGACAATTTTTGTGTACAATACAATTTTGACATTGTTACAATTTTGCAATACTTCTCTATTTTTCAAAGTGTGCTTGCTTAATTTTCTCGATTTTGCAATTATCTAATATTATTTCATTTATGTGCAGTTCATTTTCATTATTTTCAATAAGGGTCAATAAATTGCAAATATCAAATCTTGCGGAAATTTTTATATGTATGTCATATGGACATTCTGGGGACAAATCCATGCGTTGTATTCAGGGCTTGACGTCCTGGCATCTTATTCTGCGCTGGAAGTCCTTAATCTGTATTCTCAAAACTTTTTGTTGACAAAACTCAAGGCTAAAGCTCGAAGTCCGAATACTTTGAGGTTCTGTAACTTCGAGTATAATGAAGTAAGAATCGTACAATTATCAGAATTATTTTAAGTTTTGTTCTTCATTAAGTATATCTGTCTTAACTTAGCATGCTTGTCTACAGTTAATTAACATAGCATGCTTGTCTTACTTAGCATGTTTACTGTTAATTACAAAGATTTATTCCAAGCATCATATCTAATTGTGGGATTCTGCGCTTGAATTTCTGGCTTAAAAGGTTTCAAGAATACATGGCCAGGCCACTCACACAATGTCCAAATGTTTCAAGAATACAGGGCTAGGCCACTGAAACAATGTGCAAAAGATTCAATAACACGGGGCCAACCAATTGACACAATGTACAAACGTTTGAAGAGTACTGTGCCAAGCCATTGACACAATGTGCAAAAGTTTCAAGACTAAGTGACCAGGCTGTTTAAACGTATGTGCTAAAATATAATTTCTATTTGATCCGTTCCTTCATGAACATTTTCTGATGATATTATGTTTTTTTAATTCCGAAAAGAATATCTACATGAATATTTCTCTGCGGTATACATATTTAGAAGTAAATACTAGTTTTTCATCTTGTACATGTACAAGATAGTAACTTAGCTGCAATTTAGTGTTTAACTAGTAATATTTTTTATCAGCAGACAAGTAACCATTCTTAAACTTTTCTGTCAATTCCACGTCCTGACCAGATGAAATATAAAATGCATACAATCTGGGCAGCACTTCCGGTAATGTTTACTGTGCCAATTGTTTGTTGTGTGATTGTTCATAGCCAAGTGGTATAGGAATCACCCATAAAACCTTAAAATGTGGGATAAATTATATACATTGACAATGGGTTGTTTGAGGTAATTTACTTGTTTGTCTGTTTTGCTTTTTCTTTTGTTTCCAACCCTGATTGCAAAATTGATATTGAAAATCAACAACTACCTCCCCTGATTTTTCACAGACATGCATGGTCCCAGATAAAAACTGTAAACTCTGTAAAATATATATTTACTTTGCCACCTAATTTTCGTGTATTATACATTTTTATTGTTAAGTATTCTTACTACCAAAATTTTCAATAGTGTATGAATAAACACATTTACATGTCCATTAAGAAGCCATTTTTGTATTATCTCATGCAGGTGCTAAGTTTTTGTGGGTGACATTCAAAACAAGTTTATTATTTTTTCGGTAAGTTTTTCAAAGCCTTTGTAATAATGAACATAAATTGAGTGGATATTATTGGATATTATTTTTTGTATAAATATCAAAATAATTCTCTTTCTTTTGTTGTTCAGTACGCAAAATAAAAATGAAGTGGATATACCACTTGATGTAACAGGACAACTGATGATAGTGGATATACCAGAAAATGTAACAGGACAAATGATGAAAGTGGATGTACCACAAGATGCAACAGGACAACTGATGAAGGTTTCCAACACAGAATACTGTAAAATCTGGACAATAAGTGTGCATGCTTATTTTTATACGTCCACTATAAGGCGAAGGGTATTGTCATGACGTTGTCTGTCTTTCTATGTGTCTGTTACCGATTTTGTTTCCCGCTCAATAAATCGAGTTCTTCACTTCGCTGACAACTGCATCACATTTCCGGTGCTCGTGAAATCGCATATAACTATCATCCTCCATCTTTAGTGAAATTAATGAATCTTCGTACTTTTTCCTATGATGCACCACACTGACGTGACGCTATTAACCAAGCACTGCAGTGCAGGGAAAGGTTTCCAGACTAGCTGTTATGGGAATGACGTCACCGTTGAGTGAACGACGTCTCTGACTAATCCATGGGGAAACACGGATTTACTAGTTACCGACGTATGGTGTTGGCTTGCCAATAGGCCGAATGCCAGCGAAGTTTCCACCATATAGAGTTACCAAACTTTGCGGACGTCTTGCATTTGGAGTAAGAAAGAACACTATCGATTTCAAGGTCAATAGGTCAGAGGTCAATATCAGTATAACTGAAAGAAGAATAAATGGTGTCTGCCAAATAACTCGAGGTGCCCATCAGATACAATTATCAAACTTTGTGGATAGCCTGTACTCAGTGTACGAAAGAACCCTATTGATTTCGGGGTCAAGAAGTCAAAGGTCAAGGTTATTATAATGTAAGGAAGTAAAATGGTTTACATAAAATAACTTTAGCTCTCCACCATCTACATGTACCAAACTTTGTGGATGGCTTGTACTTTGTGTAGAGAAGACGTCTATCGATGTCATTGGTCAAGTTCGCTGTGACTGAAAGAATACAAACCATTTTCATAGAATAACATCCCTGGACCAGACAGCGTGGATAACGTTTGGTAAGGAAGACGTTTGCCTTGCACTTAGGGTAATAAAGAAACCTGTAGATTCTGTGGTCTAAAATTATGAGTTCGTGGTCATGGTAACTCTAACAAAAAAGGGGGGTTTGGACGTTAAGTTTATTTCAAGACTGCAAACCGTGAATAAAGATCAAGGTTATTGAGACCAATGATTGATAATTTCCAGAGTCAACCGTACCCTACAAAACCTACTCAGAGACCTATTATACACTTAGTGGGTATATAATGTGCCGTTCACGGTACTCTAATTAATTCGGAAGTACTTATATTTAAAATACACATGTCCATTATGAAAAGTATCATGATAGAACTGCTTGCATATTTTCCAAGTTACCCTCATCAGCCATATTGTACAGCAACTTTCTATAGATGGTTAAGTATGGTGAATAGGTAGTTCCGTTTATATATTATTATGGAAAGGAGTATTTGTAGAAAGAGACAACTCTAGGCCTAAAACCTGAAGCTTAAGAAATCACACCATGTACCTATAAAACACAATATTTAAGTTTCATTACATTTTAGCAATTTTTTCTTCTTTCCTTAATTGACCCATGTAATAGATAGTGACAAAGTTTGAAGCTCTGAACTCATCCTGTTAGCAAACGTACAATGTCATATGTTAAGCAATACAACAATCATACATACTTCAGATTTGCTGAGGCAGTGCATGAATAGAGGATAGAAGTGAGTAAGAGATAAGGAATAACAACTTTTGGAACAGGATAAGTTTAGAGACAAATAAAACTCCTTCTTTGACAATCAAAATTGTGGCTCTTCTCGATACATGTTATACCTCTTTGTGAAAATGTAAATGTTCGATGATCAAAGGTTAATAGACTTTTTATTTCTATCCATTTTGTTTGTCGTATACTTATTTAATCAATTTGGAAAGCAATCGATTCTCAATATACTGTCTATTTTTTAATGCAGAAACTTTTGAATTGTTGGTAAAAAAAATATAATTTAAATATAAAAAAATATATTCATAACAAATGTATAAAATGTTTCCCCATCAGAGCGAGAAAATCAAATTACATTATTTGCATTGGGTTTGCAATCCAAACTTTTAAATAATTTTACTATTTGACAATTGAACATTTGCTATTAATTTCTCTAGTAATTTGATTTTAAAATTATACCAAACAATGTCTATGTAGCTACATTCCCAGGTGTAATGATTAATTGAAACGTCCATACCGTTGGAAAAATTACAAAATGTATAATTTCTTCTAGCCATTTTATACAAATGTCTAATGAAATATATTTACCCATACCGTTTTTCCCAATTCATATATTTGTTCCTATTTCTGCTGAATTATTATGGCTATATTATCATTCCTAAATCATGCATTAAGACAAATAATTAAACAAAATTGTGAAGGATTTATTTTTTAACATAGAAAATATTAACAAGTCTTCTAGATGTGTATCATTTTTGTGGCAATAAGATCGATTGCTTTAACAATACTGTTATATGTAAAAAAAAAAACAATCGGTATTAAAAATAAATATTATATTTTTCAATAAATTCCTGATAAGTGATCAAATCTGCATTGTTATTTAATCAATACATGACATTATTAATTATCTTGACTCGCTATTCCCTGTATAAAACTACCTTTCAACTTATTTAAATATTTGAATTCAACCATATTTCTCTTTGTAACTTATTTAATATATTTATAGTACTACTATCATAATGACATTGTGACCATGTGATGAAAATATCAATCCAAACTTTAGTTTTTAATGGAAAATATGTTATAAAAAATTTTGCTATATATGCTTGCTGCATTAAATCTTTTATCTTTTTATACCAAAATTGAAATATATCATTATGATTCATATGCGCTGGTTTTTAGCTCATCTGACTATACTGCCAAGCCAGCATATGGTAAGGTCCTGAGTCCATCGAGCATCCATAAAAACCAGCAGGCTAGTGTCAGCCAAACTTGGTAGAAAATATCATGGCACGAATCCTTTTCAAATTTATACAAATGGTGCTGATCTGGCATTAGATATGACCACCGTTACTAAAAGAGAAAAACCTTTCTTTCTTCTGAAAAACCACTCAACAACATTTGACCAAATTGGACAGCAAGAATCCTCTCATGTCGGGCTTTCAAATGCGAAGAAATAATGCTGATTTTGCGACAATTTATGGCCACCGTTACTAAATATATAAACTTTTAAATAGCATCTCAAAACAGCTCAACATAATTTGACCAAATTTGACAGAAAGCATCTTGGCATGAAGGGCTTTCAACTTTCTATAAATAAGCAGATTCACCATCAAATATGACACCTTTACTGAAAATAGAAAACCTTTACCTCTCAATATCCTCGTGATGCACTGCTTGCCCAGTCTGATCCTGCATTTCGTAGACATTGTATTGAATAGTTTTGCTTGAAATATTCAGTATTGCTACATTAACATTCTGAAAATGCGTACTAATAGTTAAAGGTAAAAAAGTATACAGATTCTACACAAACCTTCTTTAGAAGCAACCCGAGTATTATACCACATATCAATGGGTTCTGATCTGGCATCCAACTGGTTCAGCTTGAAGAATGCTTTAGAAAGGAAGTGTCTATTCCCAAGGCTGCGTGTATTGAATTTTTAAAAGACTATTGGCATGGCTGTTGTGTACCCACTGTAGCAAAGACTATCCGCACGGCGACCAGTGAATACATTAAGTCCGATTTTGATACACTCTGAATGATCTTGCGTCGAATCATCCAATGAACACATGGACTCGTTGCAAAAATAAATTAATAGTATCGGTTAATATATAGGCCGAAGGGGGGAAGGTGATCGCCTTCCTACCACCACCACCACCACCACCATTAGTGATACTCTTAAACGCTTTTGTAACGAGTGCCTATGAAATGAAGGACAGTAACATGTACCAGCTTTAACTAGAGTAACTTGTCAATTTGGCCTTAAAAAGTAATCAGGAGCAAAAATGAATACATTTGTTTATGGAAGAAAAGACCAAACGCACAATTTTCTGACAATTTTAATTCTAAATTGGGAAAATTCAACGCCATCATACAAAATACGCGACCATAGTGTGGATTAAGCTAGTTATTCCTGCGATTGCTACACAGGCCGTACGTATACCATTCGTATATCAGGTATACGCAGCAAGCAGTACACGGTTGCCGTGCGAATAGTCTTTCCAGATGAGGTACACGAAGGCCGTATGAATAGTCTTTCCCAGTTAAGGTACACTGTAGCCGAGCGAATAGCCTCTGTTAATACTTGTGAGCGTTACAATAGTTTGTATAGACCTTTACTGCACAATACTGACTATATACTACCGGTTAAAGTTAAGTTCTATAAATGTAAAGATACATTGTGTAACAAAATAGGAAGATAAAACCTTCCCACAAGATAAAAGATAAAAGGTAAAGAAGGTAAACTTCTTTTAATGGTATATAATATAAAAGATAAAGGTAAATTGTTTTCAAAATCCTTTAAATATTAGGTCACATTGGTTATTTACTGCATTAAGATTTTCTCTAGTGGTACATCGTCAATAGGATTTTAATTGAGGACACACACACACACACACACACACACACACACACACACACACACACACACACACACACACCCTTTTGTGTCAGGGCGTGGAAGTTGATACACTTGACGAGAATGTGTGGCACTGTCAGTAGACGCTGGTAAAGTATGCATTCTCGACGCATTTTACCCTTCAAGAGGTATGCATGAGTCAGGCATGTGTGTCAGTAGTTCTATGAGGGTATTGGGGGATATACGGGAATTAACATTAGCCCATAGGTTAACATGCGAAAGACGGTATGGGGACAAGATGAAATCCTATGTTAAATTTGTCCATAGGTTTAACATGCGGTAGATGGTAAGGGGACAAGATGAAATCCTATGTTAAATTTGTCCATTATTACCTGCACCTCCTTCTCCATCGTAACCATTGGTGGATGATTTCAGAAAGAGACAGACGGAAGAATTTTGCAACGACAGAAAGAAGCAGAAGAAACATTTATTCAACAACAGCAAGAAGAGGATAAACGAAAACTAGAAGAATAAGAAGAAGAGAAGAAAACTTTAAATTGTGAAGGACAGAAGGAATGGAGTGAAAACAAAATGATGTGTGTGCTACAAGATATTTTAGTGTAATTAAAGTATCTGAGACAAATGTGTCAGACTTCTCGTAAGATGCCAGCAGCAGCAGCAGCAGTTACTACTACCACTACCAAAGGAGCAACAGTAGTACTTGACCGTGGTAATGGATTAAGACAATTAAAGCTGATGATGTCAAGTTCATAAGTTTTTGTGATTCAAAAGAAACGCCGAACGGTCGTTTTTCAGGGCTACCTATATCTCTTAGAAAAGAGATGCAACTCAATGATTGCCAAATCAAGTTAAACGTAAATCCATTCCCCATGATTGAATGGTGTGAGCATCTGAGTGAGTTTTAGTATCTTATCCATACTAAAAGAAACAAATCAAGGCAAAAGAGACACTTAGGTTTCTTTTCTATATTCTCTTTGAATAAGAATCACAATGAAAATTTGATAACACATCACAAAAGTCCATTTTCTTTCACTGTATGTCTCTTTTTTTAAAATTGTTTCGCTGGCATGGGTTCTTCCTCTTCAGAGTCTTCTAGGTGTCTTGCCTTCTTGAATTTCTTGACGGGTGTGGGTTCTTCCTCTTCACTGTCTTCTAGTTGTCTTGCCTTCTTGAATTTCTAGACGGGTGTGGGTTCTTCTTCTGTTTCTGTTTCTGACTGCTCCTCGTGCTTGTTCTCTTTTTCTTGGGACACTCTGAAGACCAATCTCCTTGTTCCTGACAATGATAATAGGTATCTTTACTTTTGTCTCTTTTTTCTCCTGTCTTTCCTTTGTGTTGACGTTGTGGACATTATGGCGCCCAATGTCCTTTCTCTTGACAGATATAGCAAGTATCTTGACTTTTATCTCGAGAGGAGTACTCAGAAGTCTTATCTGAAGTATATTTTCAAATGAGTCTCTATAAATCTCTGACGAGAAGGGCCATCTGTCTTGACTCTTTCATCTTCACAGTCTGAAATATGGATGAATAATATATACTCTTAGGGTGATAAGCTCTCTCCATATATACGGATGGAGTGTGTGTAAAACTTAGTCAAATCAATGTTTGGAATCAAGATGAAACGATCACACTTTGCTGAGAAGAAACCAAAAGAAGAAACCAAGAGGAGACGACGACGACTTTTGGTGTCGCCTCATACACTAACTGAAGTGTTAGCACAAGTGCATGCCAGTAATTTTGAAGATGACATGATTGAGCCTGAATCAACACCCTCTATATCCTCTGCCACAAGACCAAGAATGTCAAGATCCACCAAGAAAGAAAGTCGTTCAATAGCTCCCGAAGAATATTTTCACATTCGAGACACGCACACAGTGACTTCCAGAAAATTTAGAATCACGGCTTACATCAACATGGTTAAATTTAAAGAGTTCAAGTCTGAAGTGCCGCCAGAGAAAGCAGCAAGTTTCATTACAGATTGGTGAGATTCATTGTTAGAAACAATGAAACAACAATTCCAAGCTAAATAGGACGATCGCTTGAGACTCCCCATTACTCATGACAGTATGAAGTCTCATGTCTGGATCGAGTTTAGTACACCGGCAGAATTAACACCGTCCAAAGTTATCGACAAAATTCAACACGTCCAACAATGCAGTGACGAGTTTAATATGGCCGATGGAAAAGCCACTCTTCACATGACTCACTTTTCATCTACCAGGTTGAGGACCATAAAGCAAATTTTATTAGTGGACGAAATGTTAAGTGCCAAACGCAGTATCGTCCCAATTGACAACTCACAAGACCAAATGTTCTTAGGCCGTGCTATCGCCGTTGGTCGAACATATGCCGAGAAGAACGATACAATGGAATGGAAAAGAGCATGGAAGAGCATTCGAAAGTCGGACAGAGCCAAACAACGAAAAGAACCAGAACTCCTTTTACAGCAAGCAGGCATTTCCAAAAGGACCGTGTGTGGCATTCCTGATATGCAGAAACTTCGAGACGTGTTGACATCTCGCTATACGTTGAAAGTGTACGCTCAAGTCGTTCGTGGAGCTTTCGTATTTCAAGAACCAGATTTCCCAGACGGAAAATACATTAACGTGTATCATCATCAAGAGCATTTTGATTCTATTACCCGTATCATGGGATTTCTCGGATACCCTTACTATTGCCTGGTCCGAATCATCCACTTTTAATTTAAGTTGTTTTTATTTCATGCAAATACATAATCAGCTGATATGTCAATATGATTACGGGCACTTTGTTGCTTAACGTTATTTCCCTAATAAAACGTATGTGAGCCGAAACGATCCAGTCGAATCGACCCGACCGAACATAGCCTTTGGGCTGAATCGACCCGACCGAACGTAGCCTTTCGGCCGAATCGACCCGACCGAACATAGCCTTTGGGCCGAATCGACCCGACCGAACGTAGCCTTTGGGCCGAATCGACCCGACCGAACGTAGCCTTTGGGCCGAATCGACCCGAGAAGAACTGGTTTTGGGCCGAAATGACCTGTACCCAATAGATGGTCATATTGGCATGGTGTTTTCACTTAAAAGCTTTGAATGGCGTCTAATTGGTCGTAAATGAAAATGGTGCCAATCTTACATGTTATATGTCGGCCACAGTCATTTTAAATTGCACCATCCTATGTCATGTCAGGATGTGGAATACTCCAGCTTTACGCAATGATTTTATGTGCCAGTCAATCATAACTATTGTTCAAAAATTTGAAGAAATCAGAGACATTCATACAGACAAAAATTGCTATGAATAGATACTACTTGAGTGTCTTTGGTGTCTTGTGCCGTTTTTGGAAAAAAATTGGTTACGAGCAAAAACTTGCTTTGAATAGGATGTTGCCATCTTGAAAACACTCGGTTCGAAGTAATTTTGCCTTAAGTAATGTATTGTGAAAACGATGTGGCGTACCGAAGATACTAACGTGATCCATCGCATCCCCTCTTGTCACGGTCATTACAATTTTTGTTTCGGAACTGCTCCAAAACTTTTGAAAGACTTTATCAATTGAAATCAAATTTGGTATGTGACTTTACATTAAGAAGACCTAGGTCATGTTGAATTTCATCATTTGTATGTGAAATTGTATGAAGTTATGGCCCCTGTTTACTTAGAAGTTAGCCTTTCAGTTTCATTTCAGCTCAATAACTTTTGATGGAATTGATGGATTGAAGTCAAAATTGGTGTGGGGCTTTACATTAAGAAGATGCAAGTCAAATTCAATTGTCACTGTTTTCTGGCAGAGTTCTACAGAGTTATGGGCCCTGTTTTACTTGGAGCTTTGCCCTTCAATTTCTACTCAGTAACTTTTGAAGCACTAACACATATAGATTTAAACCAAATTTGGTATGTTATATAAGTTGGGTATGCTCTAAGTAGCGAATATGTTATATTGAGAAGATGTTGACTAAGTTTTATTATTAATGTTTTCTTGCAAAGTTTCATTGATTTATTTGAACTTTTCCTTTTAATTGCATCATATTGGCATGGGCATCCGTGTCATATAAACACAGTTCTAGTCTTACCTGAGCGACTCGGTTTTTTTCAAGCACTTCGACCAATAATTATAATCGGACGAGAGTGAAAGCCAATGCTGAAACGCCCGAAGTGATCCAAATGTAACTCTAAAGGATGATGAGAATGAGGTCAGGTTTGTGCCATACTGGCAAATTATGCGATAACAGATGTGAATCTACTTTGGTTGCATTTGGGTACAATTATGCAGGATTATTCATAAAACTATCAGACTATCTCATTTCCATACACATCTAGTAAACATCATTTTCAACACACCTCTGTAATGCGTGTTTGCTCAAAGTTGTTTATACGGTTAAAGAGTTAGTCTAGTCAGATGTAAAACCTTGTCAAACTGCGGGCTTGGTAGTGTAAACATGCATCCAACAAATACCTCTGTCATGAACTGTCAGTCATGTGTAGATTCAGTCTGGCTCACTGTCCTCCTAATTGGTTTGTCTGTTTTATACCAGTTTTTTTTTCTTTTTTTGTTTTTCAATTCTGCATCAGTTTACACACAAAGCTCGGCGCCATATTTAGTCTTTTAATTTTTTTGCAGAATTACTTCTGTTGCTAATACAAGGAAATTTAATTACTGCAAAAATTGCTTTTGAGATGGCTTTCGTACACTCTCTTCCCCACCCCCTTCCTGTTCCCAGTGAGAAGTAAATTTAATAGCCAAAGGGCATAGAAGGTAGCTAGGAGTATAACTCAGTGTTGAATGTTGTGATTATTACCATCTACACTCACTTATAAGTCATGTCCAACTGCAAAAAACATAGACCCTGATTTGCCAGCTATGTTGTTAGCTCTACTGATTACTCCTGACAAACTGCATAGGCCCAGATTTGCTGGTGATTATGTGACTTCAGAGCTAGTCTGTGCATTTTACAGTTGGACTAGACTTATAAGCAGGTATATATGGTAATAACAATTATATTCACCTGTACAGCATATATTTTTGCTCATCCAAGTAGTTGATTTCATTAAGCATTGGTCACATTAAGTACAATGACAATCTGAATTAAAACATCCTGGAAAAAAAAATTCAATTTCAGAATCGCTTTATAATTTTTGCTAAATAATTATTTGACCAGCTAGGGGGCAAAACATCTGTACCTTATTTGACCAGTTAACTGGCAAAACAGCAGTGATCTATTTGAGGGCTATCCATAAAAAAAGGTAAGAGAAGAGCTGCTGGTCCTGCCAAGTTTTGCATCCTAATCAAAGGTATTCTGTTTAGTGACCCTACATACTAGTTCAGGTCCAACTGCAAGCTGCATAGACCCAGATTTGCTGTCACATAATCATCTGGCATATCAGGGTCTGTGTTTGATTAATCTTAAAAACTGCATAGACCCAGCTGTCACATTATGCACTGGCAGATCAGGGTCTGTATTTGTGCTACTGATTAATCCTAACAAACTGCATAGACCCAGATCTACTGTCACATAATGCAATGGCAGATATGGCTCTATTCAGTTTGCAGTTGGACTTGACTTGTACACGGATCTGACTTGTATGCATATCTGACTTGTACATGGATCTGACTTGCACACGGATCTGACTTGCACATGGATCTGACTTGTACATGAGTTTATATGTTATTTATCCCATTTCTAATGATCTGACGTAGAATTGAAACTAAAATGCACACAATTTGTATGCATTGACCCACATCTTTTGTCACAAATAATGTTTGGGGGGTTGGGTTAGGGGTAAATCTTCAAGAGTATAATAGTGAATCAGGGTATATGTATATATATATTCCAAACTAAAGCTTTACAGCGAAGAATGTAATAAAGACAAATAGGTCAAAACGAAAAATTGTCATGATAGATAAAGAGGGTTACGACTGAATTCAGATAGTAAAACAGACCATGCATTAAAATCAGATAATCGATTCTATTTCCAAAGAAAACTAAATAAATATTGACGACGATATTTGACCGACTACCCAGTTAAATAACTTTAGCTCTTTTTCGGCTATCCGGTCAAACAGTTTTTCTAAGGGATGATGCTACTTTACCCAACAGTTGGTAGAATAAGTGTAACTACTTCAGCTAGTCACAAAAATGTATACATGCTACTGGTATTTTACCAGCAACCTGGACAAATAACTGTGTGATAACCTACCTGACCATAATTTAACTAGCATTACCAACATGCAGCTGGTATTTTACCACCTACCTGGAAAAATAACCGTGATAACATATCTGACCCTAATGTAACTAGCGATACCTACACGTGGCTAGTATTTTACCAGTAAAAAAACAGTATGATAACCTATCATCTTCCAAAGGACTCTAGCAAAATAATTAGTTTTAGTCTGATGTCGTGCGGACCAAATAATCAATTATTTATTATTATCCTGACAATTTCAAAGAAGCATGGGGATATTGTAATCTTCTTTAACTCTTCCTGCACTGTTAAAGCTAGACACATGAAACTTGGGTCAATAAGAGTTCTGTAGTTATAGGTTGTCTCTAAACATCTGGAGTTTTGATCAGACACCTAGGGTTGGGGAGTGCACGCTTGACTTTACATAAATTTCAAATAACTCCTGAGTTGTATGCCTCATATGAGTATTGGCATGTGTGACCAATGACCCAAGTGTCAAGACATTGTAGACTGGGATCTCTGGGTATTGGACGTTTGTTTTTTTTTTTTTTTTTTTTTGCTTTTTTTTCATACTCGCTGGAACGTAGCTTTTGGGTCATGACAGATAAACTATTGAACTACCCACCCTATAACCACATATACACTTACTGGGCATGAAAATAAATTTATACATACAACTGACATTAACCCTGGGTTTCATCCTTACCCGAGGAGCTAAGCCTCCAGGATCTTAATTTTGGAAACTATTGGAATCCCCATATCATAATAGTGTCTAAACTAGTTGGACATCAACAGTCATATATATGCATGCAGATGACATTGACCATTGGGTCCATCTCTACCCCTAACTTGGAGACTAGTGAGATCCCCACCCTATAACCGTATACATACTGGGGATGAAAATAAAAATGCACATAATCCAAGATTTGCCGCTTGGTCAGTTATTACCTTCAGGGACCTACCGAATTGTCTCAAACTTCAGGGTCAAGGTCAAAATGGGGAAGCATAGGGATACGTGTTTTACAAACACAGAATTCAGGCTGATCAATAAAACTGACCTGAACACAAAAATAGACCAAGGAGTGAAGGTTGGACAAGGGTAACACTGTATAAACCATGCCTATCATGTTGGGACATAACGGAAGGGTAACACTGTATACCCCATGCCTGTTATGTTGGGGCATAACAGGACAGTAACACTATATATCCCACGCCTGGGTCATAACAGAAAGGTAACACTATATACCCAACGCCTGTCATGTTGGGTCATAGCAAAAGGGTAACACTATATACCCCATACATGTCATGTTGGGGCATAACAGAAGGGTGACACTGTATACCCCATGCCTGTCATGTTGTACATATTTACTGGGGATGGAAAAAAATGCATATAATCCAAGATTTGCCGCTTGGTCAGTTCTTACCTTCATGGACCTACCGAATTGGCTCAAACTTCAGGGTGGAGGTCAAAATGGAGAACCATGCGGATACGTGTTTTACAAACAAACACACAATTCTAGTTGATCAAAAAAACTGACCTAAACACAACAATAAACCAAGGTGTGAAGGCTGGACAAGGGTAATATTATATACCCCATGCCTATCGTGTTGGGGCATAACAAAAGGGTGAAATTATGTACCCCAAGCCTGTCATGTTGGAGTATAACAGGAGAGTAACACCAGGGCCGTCGTACGGGGCGGGCGATACGGGGGACCGCCCGGGGCGCCAAGTCTGGGGGTGGGCAACATTTTGCGGAGTTTGCGTTTTTTTTTCCCGAGTTAGGGGTGGGCGCCGAAGGCGATGCTTGCCCGGGCCGCAGTTTCGTCCATACTATGCAAACATGCGACGACCCTGAGTAACACTATATACCCCACGCCTGGATGATAATAGAAGGGTAACACTATATACCCCACGCCTGTCGTGCTGGATAATAACAGAAGGATAACACTCTATACCCCATGCCTCTCATGTTGGGGCATAACAGAAGGGTAACCCTATATCCGCGTGAGGGCATCTCACTTTAACATCACTATCATAGAGGTCTATGCTCCAACAGAGGAACTGGATGAGTTCTACGACCAGCTTCAAACTCTCATAGACCAGACACCTAAGAAGGATATTCTGGTTATTCAAGGAGACTGGAATGCTAAGGTAGGAGAAGACACACAAGCAGACTGGCGAGAAGTCTGTGGTCCATACTGTAATAAGCAGACCAGTGAGAGAGGACTCAAGCTCCTGGACTTCGCCACATACAATAACCTAGTGCTAACGAACACCCTTGGCCCCCACAACTATCTAGAAGATGGACTTGGCACAGCCCAGACGGAAAACATCACAACCAGATTGCTTACATCTTGGTGAGAAAGCGCTTCCGGTCTAGCGTAAACATTGCCAGAACACGTAGCTTCCCAGGAGCTGATAAAAGAAGCGACCATGACTTGCTGATGATGACTATCAAACTTCGTCTGTGGAAGACCAATAAGCCAAGCCAAGTTACGATCAGGTTCGACCTTGAAAAACTTAAAGATCCAAGCGTGGCACAGGCATTTGAAGCATCAATAGGGGGCAAATTTGCACCACTCGCAATTCTGGGACATGAAGAAATATACCTAGACTCCTTGATCATCACCTTCAACAAGGCAGTAATAGACACAGCCGGCGAGATCCTTGGCAAGCATCGTAGAATAAAAAAGCCTTGAGTCACAGCAGATATCCTCGACCTCTGCGATGTGAGGAGAAAACTGAGGAGTAAGCGAGGAGACCATGAAGGAGCAAAATATACAATGAGATTAAAACAGGATTAAGAAGAGCATAAAGAAAGCAAACGAAAGCTGGTTAGAGGACCAATGCAAGTAAGTCGAGAAAAGCCTGAACCAGAATTACAGTAAAAGGGCATACCAGTTGGTGAAAGACCTGACAACAGAGAAACAGGGAAGATCTAATACGATCAAGGACAAGGCTGGTAAGAGTCTGGCAGAAAACCAAGACATTCTTAACAGATGAACGGAATACTGTTCTGAACTTTACAACCAGGAGACTTCTGGAGACCAAGCTGTACTAAAAGTACCACTGACCACAACAGAGGTTGACCACCCGATCCTCAGGGACGAAGTAGAGGCTGCAGTAAAGCCGCTAAAGAAGGGGAAGTCAGCTGGGGTAGACAATATATCAGCAGAACTTGTTCAAGCAGGAGGAACTTCCATGATAGATGTCCTCACAACAATCTGCAACCAAATCTGGCAAACAGGAGAATGGCCCACCCCATGGACCCAGTCTCTGATCGTGACTCTTCCTAAAAAAGGGAATCTACAACTGTGCCAGAACTACCAAACAATCAGTCTCATAAGTCACTCAAGCAAGGTTATGCTTACGATCATCCTCAACAGACTGAAACCCCAAGCAGAGCACATCATTGCGGAAGAACAGGCAGCTTTCAGAACAGGACGTAGCACTACAGAACAGATCTTCAATCTTAGAATCCTCTGTGAAAAATATCTCCAGCATCAACAGAACCTCTATCATGTCTTCATTGATTTCAAGAAGGCTTTCGACAAGGTATGGCATGCAGCCTTTTGGGCCACCATGCGGATATACAACATAAACGCAAAACTAATCCTCACTATAGAAACCCTGTATGACAAGGCGACTAGTACAGTTCTCGTCAATGGCAACATAGGAGACTGGTTCAGATCCACAGTCGGAGTCAGACAGGGGTACCTTATCTCACCCACTCCCTTCAACATCTACCTGGAAAGGATCATGTCCGACGCCTTGGAAGACCATGAAGCCAGTGTCAGTGTTGGAGGCAGAACAATCACCAACCTGCGCTTCGATGGCTTAGCAGGAGATGAAGAAGAAATGGAAACATTAGTGAACCGTCTCAATCAAGCATCACTAAGATATGGGGTGGAGATCAACGCGGAAAAGACAAACCTAATGACAAACAACCCGAGTGGCATCCAAAAGGAAATAAGAGTGAATGGACAGAGGCTGGGCACAGTAACAAGCTTCAAGTACCTAGGTTTCTATCGCCTCTGATGAAGGTTCAAAATCTGAGGTTCTTTCCAGGATTGCGCAGACAACAGGTGCTCTGGCTAAGCTGAAGCCTATTTGGAAAGACAGCAACATCACGCTTGGGTCCAAAATCAAGCTTATGCGCTCCCTCGTCATGTCCATATTCCTATATGCATGTGAGACATGGATCCTAACAGCAGAATTAGAGAGAAGAATCCATGCCTTAGAGATGAGATGTTATCGAAGGATCCTGAAAATCTCATACTTAGACCACGTCTCTAATGCGGAGGTGAGCACTAAAATCCAAGGTGCAATTGGATCTTATGAAGATCTGCTCACCACTGTAAAGAAACGCAAACTAAGATGGTATGATCACGTCTCACGCTCAACTGGCCTGTCAAAGACAATCATATAGGGCACAGTGAGAGGAAAGAGAAAACGAGGCAGACAGAAGAAGAGATGGGAATACAATATCAAAGAGTGGACAGGCGTGGACTTTGCAAAGTCCCAAAGAGCAGTGGAGAACAGGGCAAAATGGAGAGAGATTGTCGCAAAGTCATCAGTGGCGCCCCTACGACCAGCAAGGTTACGGGAGAAATTAAATGAAAAATGAACACTGTATACCCCATGCCTGTCATGTTGGGGCACAACAGAAGGATAACACCATATACCCCATGCCTGTCGTGTTGGGGCGTAACAGAAGGGTAACTGTATATAACCCATGCATGTCGTGTTGGGGCGTAGCAGAAGGGTAATTCTATATAACCCATGCATGTCGTGTTGGGGCGTAACAGAAGGGTAACTCTATATAACCCATGCATGTCGTGTTGGGGCGTAACAGAAGGGTAACTCTATATAACCCATGCATGTCGTGTTGGGGCGTAACAGAAGGGTAACTCTATATAACCCATGCATGTCGTGTTGGAGCATAACAGAAGGGTAATACTATATCAGGGGTCTCAAACAAGTGGCCCGAGGACCGAATGCGGCCTGCCGAATATTTATTGCAGCCCGCAACGACTGCACGTTGTTTAAAAAAAAATATTAGCCCAAATATTTTCTCGGTCAGTAAGGTTCCGGTCCGGTCCCGATTCCCGGTTCTAAGTAAAAAACAACGTGAGGAACGGGCGTTCTCTTTGGTACAGATTTAGAATTTACTTCATGCTGATGCGCTATCTTGGACGAACGTAATTTTGAAGATATTTTCTGTTACTAGATTTTATTGATTTATTAAGCAGTGTTTACATTTTGGAAATTCCAGGACGAAAAGAAAATTGTCCACGATAAATGGGAAGATTTATATTTCTTCACAGAGATAAATGGTAAAATTCAATGCCTTATTTGTCAGCAAACGATTTATGTTCCCAAGGGTATAACGTACTGCGGCAATATGATACGATGCTTCGTGAAAAATATGATTCCTTCAACGGACAGGTGCGAGAAGAAAACGTTCGGCAACTGAAAGCAGCATTTGCCAAGCAAAGAAATTTCTTTTCGGAAATCAACAAGACTAGTGAAGATTCGGTAAGAGCTAGTTTTGTTATTGGTATAATGATGGCTAAACGGTAGCGACCTTTTACGGAAGGCCAATTCGTAAAAGAATGTCTTCTAAAGGCCTGCGAAATTTTGTGTTCTGAGAGAAAGAACGTTTTGAAGGATGTAGCAGAAAACGTGCAGCAACAATTAACTCATATCGCAAAAGACTTTTAAGCTTTTTCACTTGCTCTCGATGAGAGTATTGATGCGTCAGATATTGCACAGTGTGCAGTCTTTATTAGAAGCGTAGACTGTAATTTGAATGTAACTGAAGAATTGCTACATTTAATATCACTAAAGGACACCACTACGGGACGAGATATATTTCACTGGCTTGAAGAATGTGTTGAACAAGCAGCACTGCCATGGAACAAACTTGTATCTGTGACTACTGATGGTGCTCCGGCAATGTGTTCAGAAAATGTTGGGGTGGTTGGGTTACTAAAAAGCAAACTTAACAGCCTCAATGCACCTGGAGGTAATTTCACCAGTACACACTGCAAGAAGCTTTTTGTAATAAAAGTATGCAAATAAAAGAAGTTATGGACATTGTTATGAAACTGTTTTCATACGTGCACGTGGGCACAATCACAGACAGTTCACCTCTATCCTAGCTAGTATGGACTGCGAGTATGGAGAACTTCTGTATCACACCGAAGTTAGATGGTCCAGTCATGGAAGTGTTTTGAAGCGTTTCTTTGGCCTTAGAGAGAAGATTGATTGTTTCATGAAACTGAAAAACAAGGAAGTTCCACAGCTCACTGATTCCACTTTTATCAGCAATCTTACTTTTCTTACTGATCTAACTGACCACCTGAATTCACTGAACTTCAAGCTTCAGGGCAGAAAGCAGATGATTACACAGATGTATGACAGTATTCAATCATTCAAAGTCAAGCTTACCTTGTGGGGAAAACAGTTAAATGATGGCAATTTGGTGCATTTCTCCACGCTCCATTCCTTAGGAAAAGTGGAACCCAAAGCAATGAAAGAATATGAAGGTATCATTTCTGACTTAAAACAAAAAACAGTTTGATGTGCGGTTTCAAGATTTCAAGGCACTTGAACCACAATTTAAAGTTTTTTCCACTCTATTTGCTGTGGACGTTCAAACCGTGTCAGAAGAATTGCAGATGGAGTTAATAGAGCTTCAGTGTGATACCCTTTTGAAACAGAAGTATACAGAAGTTCGAATTCCAAAATTCTACAGGTTTCTTTCACGAGAAAGATTCCCCAAGTTACTCGCTGCTTCATTAAGGATAATGGCAATGTTTGGAAGCACATACGTTTGCGAACAGCTTTTCTCTTCCATGAAGATTAGCAAATCTTCATTACGGACAATGCTCACTGATCAACATTTACAAGCAACACTTAGACTGGTTTCCTCTCTGGATATAAAACCTAATATTGATGAACTGGTTGCTGAAAAACGTTGTCAGCTAAGTGGACAAAAATGAAATTAATATCAAAATTAAATACATGTATTACTTGCAAAAGTCACATTAAAATATAAAATTTTATTTGATTGATTTTAATAGCATAATTCTTTTTCTCTATTATTCTTATTTCAATTCTGATTTTGGTTACATTTTGGCATCGCTGTCAGGAAAGTTGTTAATGATGCGGCCCTCAATACAATGTAATAATCCTGAATCGGTCCTTAATGTTATTGGATTTTGAGACCCCTGCACTATATATTCCATGCCTGTTATGTTGGGGCATAACAGTAGGGTAACACTATATACTCCATACATGTCATCTTGGGTCATAACAGAAGGGTAACACTATATACCTCATGCCTGTCACGTTGGGGCATAACAGAAAGGTGACACTATATATACCCCACACCTGTCATGTTGGGGCATAACAGAAGGGTAACACTATATAAACCTGTCATGTTGGGGCATCATGTGTAAATAGAGCATTCACAATTTAATTGGTATGTCTGTCCAACTGTCCATTCGTGATTCTGGCACAGCATTTTTGTCGAGTCGTCTTTGGTGGAAGCTTGTCATAGTGATCACTTTGACATCCACGTGCATGTTCATACATCCAAAGAAACGGTACATGGCATTCAGATGACGAAACCCAAGATTAAGGTCAATGTTAAAGGTATTTCTTTTTTGCTTAAAAAAATGGTGGGCTCAATGACAAGTCTCTTGTGCTTTTCTGTAGTGCACACCCAAATGTGAACAGTCTAGCCCTAGCTCTTTCATCGCATCATGAGCTGGCAGATATGGATTTTGGAAAGTCATGGTAGCGGAGTTGTTGGAGCATTGGACTCATCCAAGAGTCACAGGTTCCATACCTGCCCAGACCAGTCTAGGTCTAGATCAGCTGCCTCAATGTGAATCCTTGTTAAAGGTACTTGGGCCCCATTTCCTCCTCATGACATAGCCAAATAAAGTGATGAATGTGCCATTAGAAGACAACCAACCAACATAATTCCATTGAATAATGAAGACCCAGACTTGACATATTTTGCAATGGCAAATATAGGTTTCACCTGTTTCAGTTGGATGTGCGTTATGCATGAGTACATATGTACAGCTCAACCTCATTTTAGCATAGTAGATGGGATCCATAACTACCAACCATTATGTACAGAACTGTGGTATATTGACAACAGCGTTATATACCGAACAGGGGTATAGCGGGAATGATAAAATGTCAAATAATAGTGATTTAAAAAGGAAACAAAGGTATACTAAGCTTCATGTTGTTTTCTTTCAACACATACATTTGATAAACTAATTCAAATACAATAGTTTTATTTTGGTCATATAACCAGAATCGCATTCTAACAAAGGAGAACTATTTCGTACCATATCTATATTTACCGTTCATCGGTACAGACTTTTGCAGAAAACCTTATCAGGTAATTTCGACAACATTGATATACAACGATGGTGGAAAAGTTCTCAAAATTTTGAGCACTGGATAACTACAAACTTCCATCAAATTTCTGTCATAAAAATTTTAAATCATACACACTAAAATACTGTATTAATTCCAGTTCATGGAATCATAAAGCACTTACAGGGGAAATAATATTTACTTATTCATGAGTCAAATATTTAAATGTTGTGGTCATTCAAAACGGTAAATCATTGTAGAGTGATATTTTTTGCAGACAAGATGGAGACTTTCTAACAAAAAAATTTCAGAAGTTTTGTATTCTAAAATAGTTGTTATTTTATCTCTTTTCACATACTGCCATTCACTCTGTGTAATGATCAATATTCATTGTTAGGGAATTCATATCGCATCTACACTTCATTAATCAGGAAATTAATCGTCTATCAACCTGAATTTTGTTCAGCAAGAATTACTTCCCGTTACTGGCTTTTGTTCAATACTCCAGTCTTCTTTCTGCATATGGACTGCCAACCAACTTGGCAACAAGTTTGGCTGTCAATTCATCAATTACAAGTCCAGTCTTCTCAGGAAGTGCATCTACGGGTATCTACGGGCTTCTAAATCTCACAGTAATGGACAAAGTATTGGACCTAAACCTTTGAATACGGGGGATTCATCTAACAGTGCTATGTACTCCACCAGCAGTGCTACCTACTGCGGAACAGAACACTTCCCCTGTGGTTTAAGTGGGATAGCTATGCCTAGTTATGGGTACCCAGGAAATATGTACCAGTTCACCTCTGATGGGTATCCTAGGAAGTCACGTACATGCACCTCCTGCGGTAAAGTTTTTTACTAAATAAACGACACGACGTTACCATGAGAAGATCTGTCCTCTTTTAAGACCCACAGTGTCTAGCTACATCGGTGAGGAAACAATACGTGGCAATCATACAACACCAGCAGCAGAAGAGAGGCTTGAGAACTGCAACTCCACCTCAACTAGACAATCATTTGGGCCAATCTCTGCCTCCTCGGGGATTAGTCAAACCTCTGCTACTTAGGGAAATGCTACATCACATCTTCTGACTTCTCCACCTCCAGTGGAAAGACACGAGGACTCTTCGATAAGGGGTTATACCATTTACCAGTTTTATTGGAAAACAGGAAACTCATGAGCTGGATCAGGCAGCTGTTGGGAGTACTGAAACCCATTCTCAGAAACACGATATGTCAAGTATTTTACTTTTAACGCAGAATCTGGCGGCTCACCTCATCGCACAGAGACCTCATCAGGGAGTTTAAATTTTCTCTCTCAAGGGATTGACTTAATTTCTTCTTCTCATACCTCAAGTGGACAAAGACAAGAAAATATCTCATTGTTCACTAGTGATTTTAATAGAGAACAGTTATTACAGAACCAATATGATTTGGAAAGATCCCTAAACCAGTCTGGACATTACACAGTGGATGTTCAGGATCCAAGAGAGTTTGATACAGAGGACATAAGTTACTATATGCCTAATAATTACCATAATTTAGTGTAAAATTCAAAGCAGGAAGGGGTGTCCCCAAGTCAGAAACATCAGGAGATAATTTTAATATGCAAGGAGAAACGGGTGATGACACGGGTGACAATGAAATAGGAAATGAGAATGATTCTTCTCAGGAGATGAAAGACAGAATTCTTATGGGAGATTTTAAATGTGGCATTTGTAGCAAAGCATTTGAAAGCACGGGTAAACTTCATTTACACGAGCAGCTTCACACAAAATTTAAACCATATACTTGTAAATTTTGTGGCCAGAGGTTTGCAAAAGCATCTATGCGGGTAGAACATGAGAAACTGCACAAAGGAGAAGAAATAAATTGTGTGTGTGCAGGGTGCGACAATTCTAAGAGAAAAACAATTAAAAATTAAAAATCTGCATTCATCACAGTTATTTTAAGGTAATCTATAAAAAAAAATTTGCAAGGCTGGATTGTATGACATTGCTTAGCAAGTAATATATGACAATTCAGCCGACTTTATGACAATACTTACTGTATTATGGCATTAAAACGCACTGTGCCTAGGTCGCTATTATACATGTAGTTATGTTTTTCTGTATTCCAAATAATCCCAATTTAGCCTGTTTACACTCATATTCTCCCAATTCTAAGGACCCTGGATCCCACATCAGAAATGGTAGGAATATCCCTGGGACCCCATACTGATATATATTAACGTTTTCCAATTCCATATCACTGCAGTCCAAAGAACTGTAACAACTACATGTCACATGAAATGATCCATCACCACCACCCGCACCACACCACCAAATGCACGTGAGGTTAATATTAGTTATTGTATTATTAAAATAATTATGTGTAGTTTCAAAATTCATAAAACAACAAAAGTCTAACAGTCATTTCATCAACATTGAAAAGTATACTGAAATAGCTATCCATCATTTGTAATTTACATTAGTTTTTCCTGACTTCCATTAAAATCTATAACGATCATATGTGTCGTGTTTTCTTTTTTTTTTTTTTTTTGTCTAAGGGCTGTTCCAGGAATTATATATCCACCCCTCCAGGGACGACACTTTAAACAAATTCTGTAGGTGGTTGTGTTTCAAACTATTTTGTTTCTGACAGTAGAGGGTTAGTTAGGAAATGCACTTCTGGTGGGCGCTGTGTCAACAAAAACAGAAATCACAGGTGGGTTTGTAGAAAAAAATGCATATATATTTCAAATCACATCTGACCCCCTCTTAGCGGTCCAACTTGTATCGAATCAGCATACTGGGGCAGAGATGCTGCCGGGACGCGCGAGTGTGCAAATCGCTCAAAATGTGTACGAATTCATGCAGTTGGAAAGCACTGATGTGCAAGAACTCCCGCAACGTAGTTTAAAGTCGCGCATATAAAAAATGGACTCTGCGCAGTAAGCGGTTTTTATTTAACTGTTAATCATTAAAGTACTTGTCGCGACATAAGTCGCGCTCCCGGTATAGGTCGTGCAGAGCTTGTCACGACATCGTTTTTCAGGTAGGCAAATGTTTGCACAGCTGGATACTTCGGATTGACATGAATGGTTGTTAAACTAAATTTAGTTTGTACATTGGGCCCTGAAGCAAACATTCTGTCGTAGTTTTAACCCTAGATTCATCAAGGAAGTTTTACAAATGCTTGTTTAAAATCCGGGCCACCTGGAAAACTCAAAATGGCTGACTACCAAAATGGTTAATCTTCAGATGACGATTCAATTCGGTAAATACTGGCTGATAACAGCGATGATGACAATGATTATGAAGTTTTGAAGTAGATCAGGCTATTGAAGATGCGAAAATGTTACTGGAATTACCAATGAGTGATTTTGAGCCCAAAAATTATGTTGAATACGAGTTTGATGTACATGCTGGATGGACAAAGCAGACAGCATGCCGGTCAACCCCCTATTCAGCGGTATTTTGAAATTAAATGGACAACAAGCCTAATTAAAATACAGGCAATTTAAAAGTAGAATGCAATTTTCATTTCTTTTCTCGAACAATCAGCATTGAGGGATCTTGTGCTGCAAAACTATACTGAGTATAGAACTTTAAGAGTTAAGATAAATTGAATAAATAAGAATCTAAAAAGAAATTAAAAAGTATGGATATTTATTTGACCAAAATACTTCTGTCTGAACAAGCAGGCTATGGCATTGATGGACTTAAAACCCCACTACAGTATTATGGAACAGATAAGAAATCTGGCATAGTAGGCAGCAAAGCACTGATTCAAGAAAGTGAAACTTAGGTAGAGTTGATGTTAGTGAAAAATCTTATTTTGGAAAAGAGATATCCAAGAGACATAATCTATGAGCTGTGGAAAATTGTACATAACAAAAATAAAGAACAGTTTCCAGCTTGTTGAAGATGGCTAAGCTAGCTATGCCTGTGCCCCTTCAGACAGCAGACTGAAAGGGAGTTCTCATCACGGAACAATATTCACACACAGATAAGGAACAGATTAAGTTCAGAAACAATCAACAGATTAATGCATATAGAGCTAAAGGGGACATCTTTTGAGGATTTTGACTTCAACAGAGCCCTATCAGAGTGGGTCAGTAAGAAAGAGAGACGGGTATTCAAGTGTTAGGTAAATATTGAAATATGGCCGTTTCCTGCCCCCTCCCCCCCTTTTTTTTGTCTACTACCCCCCTCCCTTATTTTAGTAAATTTAGAGATCAGAAATTCTATTGGCAGATTATAGTTATGCTTCTGCCTAACAGACTTGAATAATTTAACTTCTTGGTTTATTGATTCTAGTAGTTACTCAATACAAATGCATCATTGAAAAACATTCATGCATTTTCAGAATTTGTTTGTTAAACATATTATCAGACTATGCACATCTTCAGATAGGGCTAAATATAGCTTGAATAAGCTACAATAGATAGGTCTGGTCAGAACAATAGACATTGCTATAGAAAGTTTTAATTTGTGTCAGCTGAAAATGTACAATTTTGGATGTGTGTGATGTAAGTTTACTCAAGGCTTCTCCATCTTATATCCTCACCCCTGAAACTGATACAAGCTACTAATATATAAATCTGTTTGCACAGTCTGATGATGACTGTTCGTTAGATAAATGTCAGAGAAACATAATCGACGATATTCATAGGTTTAAAGATAATTACTATGGTAAAAGTCGATACACTCGTACAGCTGTGGTAAAAATGACGAACCAGCACTTCTGTTGCTGTGTTACTGTTAATTAGTTGGTTGATTTGGTGTTTTAGGTCTCTCCAACACCTGAGATCATTTAGAGATGCGATCTCAGGTTGTTGGTAGATCATTATGGGTTTTACGCCATTTACAGCACAAGAGAATCTATATATGACAGCCAGTTTTACTGTTGAAGAAGATCCCAAGTGCTTTTTAGGCTCCAAAGACCGACTTGGTTGAACGACTGACCTTCCACAAGTAACTAGCAACATTCTCACATACAGGGCCTGAGTGGGATTTGAACCTGCGCGATGAGAGGCAAGTGATCACAAGACAAGCATCTTACACCACTCTGCCATGGAGGTCCCTCGAACCTTGGGTAGAAGTCTCATACGAAAGACAAGAAGCGGGAGATGGAACTCACGACTCCTGGACTCAAAGTACAGCATGTTACTGCTACACCATCAGTGATGATGATGCTCATTGTTGCCTCTAAGACGCGGGATTACGGGAATACCACGGTTTATGACAAGCTGACCAAAATTGATCGAACCTATGCGCCAAAGTCCCGTTGTTCGATTGACGCTGGCGCAAATTGTGTGATTGGATGCGGGATATTTCTTTTTAACGAAAAGTGAAGAACGAGTTTGGACAAAATGGCTTACAAAAGCAGATATATTTCTGTTCTCATATCATGTAGTGAAGTCTATCAACAAGAACATACCTCCCTTTCCGGTAATAATTATTACCAAAATATCGGCTCATCTGGGCCTTTCAGACATAAATTTTGCGATCATTTTGAACTCTAAACTATTTAAATCTTTCCCCAAACGAACTTATGCCCATGTCACACTCCTATAGACTGACAAATGTACAGAGTGCAGACGTTTTTCTTGCAGTGACATGCACGGTATGATTGGAACAGTGTAAATGATATTTAATTCTTTTATGTCTTTTGTCCATGACAAGCTTGACCTTTAGAGACTATGATCTTGAACAGAAATTTGTTCACATGTTCTCCACTTTATTTTGAAGCCTAGCATTAATAGATACATCACTTGTTGTTATGTATTTTTTTTTTTGCTTAGGTGGAAATGAAATAGGTAAATATTTTACAGTTGCACCGTATCATAAATGGTAGCTGACTGCTTTGACATGTGGTATGTCAGGAGGAACAGGCAAGTTTGCACCGAATATCGAAAAGAATTTTGCAGGATTATTTTAAATGAAGATACAGTGAAAGAGAATCTCTTGTTGAAACGGAATGAAATTATTCGAACATAACAGCGCAGCAAGTGCGAGCAACAAAGCAAAATTTCTCACACAACTTCCAGTCGAATTGGCACTGGGAATGGTCCTAGTTAGAAAAGCCAGAGATGGGATGCTATGTGAAACACAGAAAAACAATCACTTTTACTGTAGTATGCACAAACTATTGGACTAGCATAAAAGACAGGGACATAAATTCAGCTGATCATGTCCCAGTTGTATGGGCAGAAACCATGAAAAACATTTCGAACAGGTAATTACTGGCCTGACTAACTCTTGCTTCTTTTACGTTTTAATTCTGTAATGGCATTATTGAAGTCCACACCAATCCGAGTCGTTTATAAAGTTTTTTCAAAAAGTTTGTATTTTTATTTTTCCATGTTTTTTGTTGTTTCTTGTTTTAATTATTTTAAAAATTCAATCATTTTTCCTTTATAACTCTTTTCTACCTGTCATTCTTACCTGTACACTTTATAACTCTTTTCTACCTGTCATTCTTACCTGTACACTTTATTACTCTTTTCTACCTGCTATTCTTACCTGTACACTTTATAACTCTTTTCTACCTGCTATTCTTACCTGTACACTTTATTACTCTTTTCTACCTGCTATTCTTACCTGTACACTTTATAACTCTTTTCTACCTGCTATTCTTACCTGTACACTTTATTACTCTTTTCTACCTGCTATTCTTACCTGTACACTTTATAACTCTTTTCTACCTGCTATTCTTACCTGTACACTTTATTACACCCATGGTTGATATATATGAACACCTTCAAAAGGAACACATTTGCAATTGGTAAATATTTTTTAAATCATGGATCAGGTAAACAAGCTAACAAACATTGCTTAGATACAATAAAATCACACAATAACCTTTCGCTTGCCTGTTTTGAAGATGCTGCAATCACTTGAAATATGTTCTTCTGTGTGACCCATATTTCTCAAGGAAGAGGGCCAAATTTGTCCCATTGAATTAGAATTGACCCACTTGTTTGGAAAAGGGATATAGGAGTTGGCCCTCTTTTGAAAAATCATAGAAGCAACACTGATACTGCTGTTGACAAGAGACAATTAAATGCAATGATTTTAAGAGTACACTAGGGTACAAAATATTATTCCTTGATTTTCATCCATTTTTAATCTAATTCAGGGCAGGTTGTCAAATGTTATTTTTTTAAACAATTTCTATTATTTTTTTCAGGACAGGGACAGCCATTGTATGAAGTATTTTAACTACATCCAGTGAGGGGAATTTTGGATGAAAATCTAGGAACTGATTTATTGTGGCCTGATGATAGTAGAAAACTGATCGGCGATGATGATGTTGATAATCTTACTGATCAGTAGGGATGAGGATGTAATGATGTTTGACATGCTATATTTATGTTGTTTTTTTTATTTTATATTAGTCATGCAACAAGGCATACAAATAAGACATATCAGTCGCTAAAAATATATTTTTCTTACAAGAAATTATATAGTGTACAAGTATGCAGAAAACATGTGACCACTTCCATTGGCATTATTTTTTTAAATTTAATTCTGACAAATCAAGTAATATCTATTTACATATACATTTGTTGAAAAGCATAACAAGAAATCACAGCTTCTGACAGTAAATTTAAAGCAGTACAAGATTTAACTATCATGCAAATCAAAAGCAGAACAAATAAATTTAAGCAACACATAGCAATCATTGAAATAAGCACACATAATTGTAATAATGAATGACAGTTTAGTAAGGATACAAATTCATGATTTCTGTATTATAACAGAACTCCCTATTGTAAAATCTATATTCATGGATATTAAATTAGTGGGTATTAAGCGACTGAACCACGACATCGACAAATAATAAGCCACCAAGAAAATGTTGAATTTTACAGTATCAGAAACTTACATGCCTGACATACAAACAAACAAAAGAAAAAAAGATGATTGATTATAAACTATGAGTACAAATAAAAATATGCAGTGGATTATATGATGTATAAGAATTCAGTATAGGTTACCTCCAGTCACTGTAATTTAAATCGCTTCTGTCCCCAATCCAAAATTAAAATCGCTTCTACCGCCCACTAACCCCTAGCCAGAAATTATGTACAATAAATACCCTTCTATAGGAGGCAATGTTTTTCGATTAAAACACATCAGACGGTGGATCATAAATTCTTTTAATTGCTTCTGTTGTGGGTTGATTGAATTTGAAAGTACCCCCCCCCCCCGGGGGTATATGTTTTTAATGGAACAGCCCAAATAATTATGCCATCATTCAATAATAGAAAAATTGACACATACAACTTGCAATTCTGTCTTTGTTTCATTTTCAGTCAAGACATAGAGTGTTGTGTTACCAATGTATATAATTTCCAATATGAATCCTTGTATGTGAATATTAGATCAATTTCTTAGATTAAAGCCTTAAATTAACCCTTTTTTTGCTTTTAAAGCGATAAGTAGACACAGTAGGTATCACTTTTATGATGGTTTAGTTGCTTTAGTTTGCATAGGTGGCTCCACTTTTTTTTGATACAGTTGCATGTACGGAAGTTATATTCATCAAGAGACATATTACTCATGATCATCAAAAGTAGGTAACATTTAACTGCTTTTCATGATCCAGTAGAATTGCTGTGTATTTGCCTTTAGCTAGGTATGAAATCAAATTAGGGCATTAGATTTACTAGTACTGTTAGGGCTGTTCCAGTAAAATATACTTGTGACCTAGGGAAGGCACTTTCAATGTGGAGTAGTCACCCATAGATGCAATTTAGAAATTTGTGTCATTTTCATATGAACTCCGAGTAATCAGAGTACCCTGGCATATATTTTTAAAAAGTGCCTTCCCATGGTACCATGTATGTTTAAATGGAAGAGACCTTATTCATATTATGTAAAATTGGTTGCTTTTCAATGTTCTGTTTTAACTATGCCCCAAGATATAGCATTTTGAAGAAATTTGATTGTGTAGTAAACACCATTCTTTTATTACAGGTGAATGATGTGTAGCAGATTTTAATCAAAGAATTACAGAGCATTTTAGGAATTTTTTATATTTGCTGGAAAGTGGACAGCAGGTATCAGCAAAATTGGACAAAGGAACAACATGTCCACGATGTTTACTGGTTTGTATTGTGTTTATATTACATTCAATAAGATGTTTGAATCTTATATAATAGAAACCTTTGCAAGTTAGATATTTAAGACTTGAAAAGATTAATTCATATTAATATTCACTTTGAAAATTCAACATCTTCTTTATCATGCCTATCTTATTTTTGAACCCATTTTGGTGAGAAGTGAGACATACCAGTCACTTTTCCGCTAGTGATTGCGGAATCCATAGTTAGTTAAAGTTTTTCATTTCCTTATATTTTCTAAATCTTTTGATTGATTTTTATCCTACTTGGCGTGAATCATTAAGAAGCTAATGCAATTCATTATATAGCGTGTTTTTCTGCTCCTTTTAGAATGGGGTCATGGTAAGATATAAAATTTAAGTTTTGATTAAAATTCTATCCTTTCCTTATATTTTCTAAACCCCTAAGCCTCTATTGATTTTCTTCACAAATCATTAAGAAGCTAAGACAATTCAGATCACTTGACATATGGGCTGTGGCCTTGTTTTAGATGCTTGTCTTGTTCTATACCTATGTTATTTTCATTTAATCACCAGCTTTGAAAACCAATATTGGGTGAGAGGACAACTTCATGGTTTTAATGAATTATCCTTTAGCTTTATGTTTTCCAGTGTAACCAATTATTTGCATAATCGGTATGAATTAGTTCATTCCATTGGCATTCATATCTCAAGTATCTCTTTTTTACCACCTTGCAGACATCTATCAAAATAATTTCACTGGATGCTGACTTCCAGCTTTGTCAGAAAGTTTTCAGCAGGACAATCCTGGAGATCACATATTCATTCTGGATTTTTTTTCCTGGATCAAGAAAGTGTTGACTCCTTTATTTCAACATACAGTACAGATTCCAAAAAAGATGAGGTATGAATATTGTTTTGTATTTTTACTTCAGTGGGCATGAGAACAAGCATGAACATGGAGTCGGGTTTATGGTACACAAGGACATTGTGAGTGCAGTCATGGGTTGTCGACCAGTGTGTAACAGGATGATTACAATCCGCGTGAGGGCATCTCCCCTTAACATCACTATCATACAGGTCTATGCCCCAACATCTGACCATGATGACGAGGAACTGGATGAGTTCTACGACCAGCTTCAAACTCTCATAGATCAGACACCCAGGAAGGATATTCTGGTTATTCAAGGAGACTGGAATGCTAAGGTAGGAGAAGACACACAAGCAGACTGGCGAGAAGTCTGTGGTCCATACTGTAATAAGCAGACCAGTGAGAGAGGACTCAAGCTCCTGGACTTCGCCACATACAATAACCTAGTGCTAACGAACACCCTTTGCCCCCACAAACTATACAGAAGATGGACTTGGCACAGCCCAGACGGAAAACATCACAACCAGATTGATTACATCTTGGTGAGAAAGCGCTTCCGGTCTAGCGTAAACATTGCCAGAACACGCAGCTTCCCAGGAACTGATATAGGAAGCGACCATGACTTGCTGATGATGACTATCAAACTTCGTCTGAGGAAGACAATAAGCCAAGACAAGTTAGGATCAGGTTCGACCTTGAAAAACTTAAAGATCTAAGCGTGGCACAGGCATTTGAAGCATCAATAGGAGGCAAATTTGCACCACTCACAATTCTGGGACATGAAGAAATAAACCTAGACTCCTTGATCATCACCTTCAACAAGGCAGTAATAGACACAGTCGGCGAGATCCTTGGCAAGCATCGTAGAATAAAGAAACCTTGGGTCACAGCAGATATCCTCGACCTCTGCGATGTGAGGAGAAAACTGAAGAGTAAGCGAGGAGACCAAGAAGGAGCAAAAAAATACAATGAGATTAACAACAGGATTAAGAAGAGCATGAAGAAAGCAAACGAAAGCTGGTTAGAGGACCAATGCAAGTAAGTCGAGAAACGCCTGAACCAGAATGACAGTAAAAGGGCATACCAGCTGGTGAAAGACCTGACAACAGAGAAACAGGGAAGATCGAATACGATTCAGGACAAGGCTGGTAAGAGTCTGGCAGAAAACCAAGATATTCTTAACAGATGGACGGAATACTGTTCAGAGCTTTACAACCAGGAGACTTCTGGAGACCAAGCAGTACTAATCGTACCACTGACCACAACAGAGGTTGACCACCCGATCCTCAGGGACGAAGTAGAGGCTGCAGTAAAGCCGCTAAAGAAGGGGAAGTCAGCTGGGGTAGACAATATATCAGCAGAATTTGTTCAAGCAGGAGGAACTTCCATGATAGATGTCCTCACAACAATCTGCAACCAAATCTGGCAAACAGGAGAATGGCCCACCACATGGACCCAATCTCTAATCGTGACTCTTCCTAAAAAGGTGAATCTACAGCTGTGCCAGAACTACCAAACAATCAGTCTCATCAGTCACCAAAGCAAGGTTATGCTTACGATCATCCTCAATAGACTGAAACCCCAAGCAGAGCACATCATTGCGGAAGAACAGGCAGGTTTCAGAGCAGGACGTAGCACTACAGAACAGATCTTCAATCTTAGAATCCTCTGTGAAAAATATCTCCAGCATCAACAGAACCTCTATCATGTCTTCATTGACTTCAAGAAGGCTTTCGACAAGGTATGGCATGCAGCCTTTTGGGCCACCATGCGGATATACAACATAAACGCAAAACTAATCAATGGCAACTAATCAATGGCAACATAGAAGACTGGTTCAGAACCACAGTCAGAGTCAGACAGGGGTGCCTTCTCTCATCCACTCTCTTCAACGTCTACCTGGAAAGGATCATGTCCGACGCCTTGGAAGACCATGAAGCCAGTGTCAGTGTTGGAGGCAGAACAATCACCAACCTGCGCTTCGCTGATGATATCGATGGCTTAGCAGGAGATGAAGAAGAAATGGAAACATTGGTGAACCGTCTCAATCAAGCATCACTAAGATATGGGATGGAGATCAACGCTGAAAAGACAAACCTAATGACAAACAACCCAAGTGGCATCCAAAAGGAAATAAGAGTGAATGGACGGAAGCTGGACACAGAAACAAGCTTCAAGTACCTAGGTGCTATCGCCTCTGATGAAGGTTCAAAACCTGAGGTTCTTTCCAGGATTGCGCAGACAACAGCTGCTCTGGTTAGGCTGAAGCCTATTTGGAATGACAGCAACATCACGTTTGGGTCCAAGATCAAGCTTATGCGCTCCCTCGTCATGTCCATATTCCTATATGCATGTGAGTGAGACATGGATCCTAACAGCAGAATCAAAGAGAAGAATCCATGCCTTAGAGATGAGATCCAGTTGGACCTTATGAAGATCTGCTCACCACTGTAAAGAAACGCAAACTAAGATGGTATGGTCACGTCTCACGCTCAACTGGCCTGTCAAAGACAATCCTACAGGGCACAGTGAGAGGAAAGAGAAAACGAGGCAGACAGAAGAGATGGGAAGACAATATCAAAGAGTGGACAGGCGTGGACTTTGCAAAGTCCCAAAGAGCAGTGGAGAACAGGGCGAAATCGAGAGAGATTGTCGCAAAGTCATCAGTGGCGCCCCTACGACCAGCAAGGTTACGGGAGAAATGAAATGAAAATGAATGTAAATCGGATACTCCCTATCTTGTAGTCATCAGGACTAAGCACAAAATTGCTTAAAAGTTCAGTGAGGTAAATGAATTATTTTGAATATAGTAACAGTGTCTGTTCTATAACTGAAAGTTTAGGAGTGAAATCCTCCTCCCACCTATTTAATAAAGGATGGAATTTTCTACGTATGGGAGGGATTCAACTCAGTAGACATTATAACACACCTTGAAAGTTTTAATCGCCAAATTATTTGTGTTAAATAAAGCTATTGACCATTTTTGATATTTTGTTAATTTACCTGATCAAATTGTATTATTTTGTTTTATTTTTTACATAATGCTATGAATAATCAATTTACCAGGGTCAGAAATCAAATCTAAAAGGATGGGAGAAAGTGATTCACAGACATCTATAATACCTGCAGTATATATTACATCGGAAAAATTATGACATTGACACATACAATTGGGATATTAGTTCCTACTGATATGGCTTACAGGATTTCTTATCTAAGATTATGTCAATTTTATGGTTCTCTTTTCATTGACAGATGGACCCACAAATTTAGTTAAAGAGAGAGAGAGAGATTAATTATTATTTCTTGGTAGCCTTTTGACGGTAACCTGTTTCTGGAAACGAAACTAGGTTGCCTCATTAGTAAAACTGAGTCGTCGGAATAGAGCTACACGTAGTTCGTATCCATGGACAACGTATGCAGCTCACTCACCCTGAAAGCTGAAGCTAGTATTGTCGTGAAGCAAGTCTTGTATGATAACTTAGACTCACTGAGCCATGTCAAGACCCCGGAGAGATTCCATTTTTGGAACAAGGTAAGCGAGCGTGGCCTGGATATGTCAAATTTGGAGATCAAGTCGGAAAGGTCCTTCTTGCGGTTATTATCGTCTTTTCCATGATGACTGAATGTGTCTGAGATCATGCAACGGTATCCTTTGATTGTGCTAGTGGCTAGCTGCTTGTCTTCAAAGAGAAAAATAAAGTTAGCAATTTGGGGAATGGAGGCTGAAAGTGGTGTGATGTCGCTAATGTGACACCAGTCGTTGAAGACTGGCTACTTCCCCTTGTATGCGTTCAAAATGGACGGCCGTCTAGCTATCGCGATCCTCTCCACAATCGAAGCGCCTAACTTCTCTTCACGCAGGGCGTCCCTGACAAAAGCGAGGTACGAAGGAGGACACAGATTGTATACTGGCGACCTCGGCTGCTTGAGCAGCGTGGGGTCGTTACGATTTTCCTGGGTATTGTATTTGACGGAGAAATAATTCGTCATTTCGTCATATCCTGAAAGTTTGTATTTCACTTTTTAACATAGTACTTCATTGTTAGTACTGCATGTGTGTTTAAGCAGGGTGCCCGGGATTACAGTTACCTCACTAACAGTTCAGAGCTGACGGTCTGGTGTATATTTATAATTTTTGTTTATTTTTTTATTTTCTTTCTTTTTCTGCTTATGGTTGATTGCACTTGGCTCGTTGATGCAAAAGCCCATTAGCCGGGATACTCGTGAAAATAATGTCTAATTTTCACTGTCAACACATAGACACACACACACACATACGCATATATATATATATATATATATATATATATATATATATATATATATATATATTTATAAATATATATATACATATTTATATATATATATATATATATATATATATATATATATATATATATATATATATTTATATATATATATATTGGGGTAGGTGTTATTTCACAAATTATTATTGAGGATAGCAGAGTTTTTGGCTGGAAAATGTTGCATAAACTGATTTTTGGTGAATGATGGGGGTAGGGGGTAGTGTTCTGTTCAGAGGAATTCACTGGCCAAGAGTTGGGAAAAGCTCTGCAGAGCATAGATTCAACATACGCATGATCTATGAAACATATGCGCAGAACCTACTTGAACTATTCCACGTGTTCATAGACTTCAAGAATGCTTTTGACAGAGTGTGGCATGAAGAAGTTTAACATAGGGAACAAACTCACAAACACCATCCAAGAACTATACAGAAACTCATAAAGTGCAGTCCTTGTAAATGGTACAGTTGGGGGATTGGTTCTCAAGAACAGTGGGTGTGCGTCAAGGCTGCTCACTCACCAGTGAGCTGTTTAACATTTTCCTGGAGAACATCGTGACAGAGATCTTAGAACACCTCGAACGAACTGTCGCTGATGGAGGACACCTCGTCACAACCCTCCGTTTTACAGATGATGGACTTGCATGGGCAGTCACTGAGTTAGCAGAACTGTCAACCAACTTAGACACGGCCTCCTTTAAGTTCAGGATGGAGATAAGTGCTGAAAAAGAGAAGTCATGACCAATCAGTCAACCATTTTACAGAATTGCATCTCAATCAAAGACCAGGAACTAGAGGTTGCACACTCCTTTAAACACCTCTGATCAACAATCACAAACGAAAGGGGTACAACAATAGAGTAAAATCCAGAATATACCTGGCTGTCGCTGTCCTCTCCAACTTGAAAAGCGTGTGCAAAGAAGATAACATCGCTACCAAAAACAAAGTCATACTACTGAGGGGTCTGGTACTGTGAGTCTTTTCAATATACCCATAAAACATGGAACATTAAACAAAGACACTGAAAGAAGAACAAAAGCCACTGAAGCGCGATGCTCCAGACACAAGTTAATCATCTTCTATACGACCGCAAACCAAAAAGTGCAGAACACTATCCAGTCATCTACTGGTGACCATGATGACCTCCTAACAGTCATGAAGAAGAGAAAGCTCCGCTGGCCTAGTCACGTCACACTATCATTTGTAATGGTCAAATACCATCCTACAAGGTATCGTAGGTGCAAAAAGGAAACGAGGACATCAACGCAAGAACTGGCTCGTAAACATCATGGAATGGACTGGCATGACAATTCAAGAAGTATCTCAAGCCGTGAAGGACCACAGGCTCTGGAGAACTGCTGTCGGAATGACATCGGAAGTGGCGCCCTAAGAATCTTAACGATCAAGGGATAGGTGACAGGTGACAATGATCTGTGGTAATTTTTTTAAAAATAGTTTCGTGGTGATAGATTGTTTTAGAAAAGAATTCTTTTTAAGGTAGTTAAGTTAATGTGGCCCGGAAAATATATTTTACCTACGACTCATGGGATACCATAAGCCTTCTCCAAGTAATGGCAACTACTGTTTTTTCTTTATGAAATATTCTCAAGTGTTTCAAACCTGACTTGATGGACAACCGTGCTTCTCTGGCTTCTGAATCCACATTGAAAGTCTAATAGTAGTTTGTTGGATTGAAGACACCAGAGGACCTGCCATTCTTTTGATTGTTTTTCAATCACATATTGTTAGTGATATTGGACAATAGTTTCAAGGGTCTAGATGGACCTTTCCATGTTTATGTACTGGTATCACTTTTGCTTCTCGTCATGATGGCGAGAAGTCACCAGTTTATTGAAAATGCTAAGTAATGTACTGAAAGCTGTAACAGGTCACAATTCAGGTGTTTCATAAGTTGACAGTGGGCTTCATATGGTCCTGCTGAAGTGTCGTGGGTTCGATCAAGAGAGTCTTGTAATTCTCCGAGAGTGAAAGGTTTACTATAATGTTCAGCGTGAGTACATATGAAATTTAAAGGAACCTTTTCCTTTAGGTTTTTGACTCGGGGGACGGTTTCAGAATAGTTCTTTTGTGAGGAGCTTTTTTGAGAATGTTTCGGTTAAATATCTGGTAGGATCGTGACCAATTCATCAGATTTCGTTAAGTGTTTGATACAGCTGTTTGCATTTTTTGCAAACGATTTTCCTTACCATATTTCATATTGATTTAAAAGAGGAATGTATCAGCCTTGACACATGGTGATGGATTAATCTAAGTGCGATAAGCACTTGTTTTAAAATCCAGTGTGCATATTATGCATTCTGTATACCATGAAATGTTCGAAATAAATATGGTTTAAACTAATCTAGAGACATAGGATCTCTTTGTTTTCCTCTTGTTCTCTCTAATGGAGATTTTCAGCTGTTGGATTGGCATTGTAATTTTCAAGGATCTTTTTGTTCTGTTCTCTGACGGCGTCTCTGTAAGTATTATCAAACAATGGTTTGTTGACACGTTTAGGAATCGCCGAAGTTTTTGAAATTGTATCCCAGCAACATACCGAGTATGTGTGCAATTAGGAGTATTGAATCGGCTACGTATTCGAAACGACCAGATGCCAATTTGATGTGCATGGGGACTGAGATATTTACCAGTCTGCCTTATTCATCGCTGGCCTAATCCTTGGTGCTTAGACGTATTACTTTTTAAATATATTGGAAAGTGATCACTACCACAGAGGTCGTCAACAATATTCCGAAATAAGTTAAGTAAAAGAGACGGCTCGCTGATCTAATTACTAATATCCCGCATAAGCATGCAGGTATGTATACTACTTATTGTTAGAAAGGTAAAGATTGTGTTTGAAACAAAGCCTTCCTTTTTCTTTCCTCTCTTGTTGATATATTTGCATCCCCGACGTGTATGGTGGCCAGTAAAGTCGCCAAGTAAAACAAACTAAATGTGCTGGTAACTGTTTAGTAAGATGATATATATATATATATATATATATATATATATATATATATATATATATATATATATATATATATATATATATATATATATATATATATATATATATCATGTCTATTGATTGGTGCTTGGAGAAAGATACATTTAGCAAAGTGTAAGAATTTTGTATATGGACATATGAACAGATATAGCCTATATTGTAGTATTGAGATCTGTCTGTGTGGGTTTTTGTTATTTATAATGATGAACACTCCACCCGCTGCCTTATCAGTATTTCTTGAAAAGTTGCTGATGGCTGGGAGTATAGTATGAGTGAAAATGTCACTTGTCAGTTGTCTCCACATCTCACCCTTTAATTTTGGTCATATTTTTCTTTGCCAAGGGTATCAGTTCACTAAAACTATGAAAATTTGCAATCTCGAATAAATATTTCATGCAAAGATATAGTTTCTTTTCATGTCTAATGATGTCATGCTTAATACCATCCCATGAAAATAAGCAGAAAACAAATCTATAAGCACACTATTTTCCTGAATATAATGCATTTTACAAAGCTCTGACTGGAAATATATTGACACGAAAGTAAAATTACCATTATTGCCGTCTTCATTCTTCTCCAGTTCAGATAATAGTAAAGTCGACCATTTATTTCCTGTAGTTTTTGTAAAATCTGGTCAATAAATAAATTCCTTTCACTGTCAAAACCAGGGTGTTATTTTTATTTGGTAAAGGTATAGCAACAACTAATCCATTAATAGTGTGTCCAAATTATAGGTTTGGAAAATGTTTAGATTAAATTCATTGTTTTCTTTTTAAAAAAGGTCTCCTGAAGACAGACAGCTATTGTGTTATGTTCTTTAAGTAGAATATTACATTTGCCTCGGCAATTCATTTGTATTATTGTGTCAAGCATATTTATGACAGTGGTGGAAGTACGGGACTTCTGAGAGGTTTCCCTGGCGAGGTATCGGTTTAATAGCTCTCTAGCTTCAAAATTTTCTAGACTTCCATGTTTATTGAAGAGCTTCATGTGATCTTCAGATCCTTTTGGTAGTTTAGTAGATTCTTTCATCTGCTCTTTGTTTTCCGCTAGTTTTGTTGGTTTCTTATTTATCCCACTGTTATAGTGATCACTGGAGAAAGCGGTTTGCTGCTCTCTTTTTGGTCAGAATTCAACCAGTTTTTAGCAATTTGGGTTTCTTACTTGTCAGGCTGATTACTTGCGTCATATGCTTCACTCTATGTTTGTGTGGCTGCTTTCATGGCTTTGGGAGGATTCAAGACTAAACTTGGTCCCGCCCTGTGGCCATGTAATATCTGTCTTGGTACAGACAGAATTTGTGGATGGTTTTTTCTCCACTCGAGCCGCACTCGTTGTGAATTTGATGGCAGTGTTAATCGGGGTTGTGACTTCCACAGACTTTCTGACCTCATGAGATCTCGGGCATTTCCGGTGTTTTGGTCCTCCTTTTTCCTTATCGTGCTTCCACTTAGAGCAGTCTCTAGAGTAAAAGAAGTTGTCACCCTGGCAATTCGCACACCAAATTTCCCCCTTGCATGATGATCCATTGTGATCCTCCTGTCCATGTCTGGGTCAAATTGGTTTCCTCTTGCAGCCGTTTTTGTGGTGACCATATTTCTGCCAATTAGGGACCGACCAATTAATTTTCGGGGGGGGGGGGCGGTCTTTGAAAATAACTTTTTCTGTCCCTAAAGTAGTTTGAAAAATATAGTCTTGCTAATTTATAGAAAAAAAACTATTAATGTTCATTATATTAGTTGAAAAAATAAAATTATCTTGAAGTTAAAAAAAATATATATATATATTGCGGCTCGAAAGAAAATCCCGGACCCCCAACCAAAGAAATGTAGTGATCGGCCCCTAATTGAGATGAAATGGTGCGATATTTAAAAATCCAGTTTTTATAGATGCAGGCAAAGTGGTGCTGTTAATGTCAATACGCATATGTTGGTGGGAGTCAACTTGCCGTTTTGGCGAATGTTGATTGGTTTCACCCGAGACGTTCTGAGATACGAGATTTTCCACCATCTCAGACTCACTGTAGTTATCTAAGTCCTTAGCTCGCATGGCACATCTACACTAGTTCAGAAACTTCTGCAGAGATACCTTGGTGGGCATCTCCACAAACAGCTTTGGGCAAAGCAACATTCAGAGTCAGCAATGACAAAAGGTGAGACCTGTGTTACTTTTGGGTAGTCATAAGTCAATTCTATGATGAGAAAGCAAAATTAATTGCCTCGACTCGTAACAGTTTCAATTACATCACTGGTCAAATTGTTCCTGATCCATCTTAGACCAGGTCTCCCTCTACTCTTTGTTTGTTTTGTTTTTTCCCCATAATGCAAGAACGTTATTTCGTCACCTGTGTTCCACACCCACCTTATAATCCATCAATTGGTTGGTTGATTTTTTTTAAACACAACTTGAACACATTATTGGCAATTTCATACCTAGAGAATGGGAGCCAAGTGCCAGGGGCACACCATTGCAGCCATCACAGAGTGGCATGGGTGGGTATCTAACCAGCGACCCTGGGATTACGAGTCCAACATTCTACCAACCGAGTTACCGAGGCTCCAGAATGGGGAGATATTTATGGTTAACTATTGTGTTTCTTATGTTATGACTACACAGGGTGATATACTCAAGCAAAGCAGAATCCATACTCAACTAACCCTTATCACCACCCTCAGAGGCCATATCCTTTTCAAAGTTACAAACGTAACAGTAAACGTTTCCCTTAGTCACAGTTTTGACCTAAATGGGTCAAGAAAGAGATTGAAGAAGCTGTCATTGACATAGCCTCTGAAACTTCCCATTACTAGCCAATTGATCAGAACAGGCCCTTCTGACTATCCATCTTGGTGAAGTTAAGGCTGAATGTTGTGTATTGCATCAGAATGGTAACAACCCAGCCATTCCCGTTCATCCATCAGGATCCTCTTCTCCACTGACATGGGATGCAACCCATGGCAAACAGGTTGCCTTCGTTGGTTGCATCTTACTACATGCAGCAGGTGCCTCATTCCTATTCTGCATCCTTGGGCCCACAGTGGGGAGGACTGGTACCATCTAATTTTAGCATTTTTTTTTTTACAGATGTAGTTTTATTACAGATTTGGTATTGCTAGCTGTAGGGAAAAGACACTGGCATAGAGTTAAAATGTAAAATATGGTGAAACATAACAAGAAAATATTTTGCTGTAATATTAACTTTTATTAAACATATTTTTATTCAAATGTAAGTTCATGAGTTCTTTCACTAAAATATTTCGACATATTTGAGTCTGTTAAAATGAGGTATTTGACATGTAAAAAGTAAACAAAAAGTGCCTGAAAATAGAAACGGAAAATGAGGTACAATGTCAGCATTATATATATATACACCAATTTTGAAAACTCCACATGCCCTTGTAGGACTCGGATAGCTCTAAAGTCTGTTACTAACAATTATATATAATCTGACTTCAACAAATCAACATAGTTATGGTCTACAATATTTAGAATTGTATATTTATATGTGAATCTTGAACCTAATGCTATTAAGATGGTTTATCATGTCGTATAGTATGATTATACACCACTATATCTATATATATATATATATACAAACAGAACTTATAGTCTACTTGAATAAAGTCTCTCTCAATGTGGCAGTTTTCGACATTGGGTTTTCCAATTAGTCCATTAATTTCTATGAATTCAAAGATGGGTGCATTATTGATCAGTTTTAAAACTGATTTTTTTTAAAGATTTTACAAAGATGAAAGGAACAAGTTCTACTTATCACCTTTCTTTTCTTACAAAACATTTTTGAGGACAAGACCTATACCATTTCCTGCAATTAATCTAACCATATAGGATCGAACATTTTGTACATTCTTTTTTTGTGTACATATTTGTACATTCTTTTTTTGTGTACATATTTGTACATTCTACCTTCATTTATTTTGAAACTTCCGAGTGGTAAACATGTATATAACCTACTAGTAGTAACCTAAATTACATCATCATGTGCTTTTATTTTGTCACCAGGTCGAGAAAATGGTAGAATCAGAATAAAAGTTGTTTAAATGACTTATTTGGACATTAAATTGACATTGGGAATTCTTAAGCAAATTGCATTCATACTTGTGTAATTCTTTTAAGATCTCTTTGTTCTAAGCCCAGTTACTTGGCCAAGAATTGCACGATAAAAGGACAGGAATTCTTAAAACTTTTATGACAAAGACTGAGAAGATACAGTGGTACCTCACTATAAGGCACACACTATGCATACCATACCCCATTGTATAATATGGGACACACCATGCATATCATACTCCCATATACAAAATGGGACACACTATGCATACCATACTCCCATGTATAATATGGGACACACTATGCATATCATACTCCCATATACAAAATGGGACACACTATGCATACCATACCCCCATGTATAATATGGGACATGCTATGCATACCATACCCCCATGTATAATATGGGACACGCTATGCATACCATACACCCATATACAATATGGGACACACTATGTATGCTATATCACCATGTATAATATAGGACACACACTATGCATATCATACTCCCATACACAAAATGTGACACACTATGCATACTATATCCCCATGTATAATATGGGACACACCATGCATATCATACTCCCATATACAAAATGGGACACTATGCATATCATACTCCCATATACAAAATGGGACATGCTATGCATATCATACTCCCATATACAAAATGGGACATGCTATGCATATCATACTCCCATATACAAAATGGGACAGTATGCATACCATACTCCCATATACAAAATGGGACACACTAATGCATACCATACTCCCATATACAAAATGGGACACACTATGCATACCATACTCCCATATACAAAAAAATGGGACACACTATGCATACTATATCCCCATGTATAATATGGGACACACTATTCATACTATATCACCATGTATAATATGGGACACACTATGTATACTATATTCCCAGGGATAATATGGCACTCTATGCATACTATATTCCCAGGGATAATATGGGACACGCTATGCATATAATACTTTATAGCTGGTATGGTCATTTATCCCATTACATTTTGTAGTAGTAATACTATGTATAATGTACCCCAGTATAACATAGTGTCACTTATAATATAGTATACTTTTATGGGTTCCTTGAGCAGTGGTATAATAAGGGATCACTGTACTAGAAACGTTGAGGTATGACATTTCCAAAGCAATTTTTGATAATTAGGTGGCATCCCCAAGAACTTTTTATTCTAAAAAAAAATCATGTAAAGTTTAAAAGGTCTCGATAAAGGGGAACTATGATTTTCTATATACAATTGGGTTTTGAGTACAATTCTGTCTTTTCCTTGAAAAGTTCTATGAATTCCTGTCCAGTTTTCACGTCACAAAAACCTAAGGAAATAGGTCTTATTACCAATGGGATAACCTTAAATGCCTTCATTAACATCAAAATACACATTAACATTATCGCACCCACTGAAGACAGCAAATTACATACTTTGTACCAACAATGTCTTTTTTTTTTCTCCAAGACATTAGGTCTAACTTCTTTTCAGTATATAATGTTTCCTAGTATACTGAAAGCATATGTAACACTCTATCATATCTATATGAAAAGGACAGTTCTACTATCATTTATAGTTATTTAAAAGAACTTTGTAACACTATACTGAACACTAAATGATGAATTCTCCTCATTAAAATAGGTATTCTTGTCATGAAAATGATTGTTGGAAAACAAAACAAACATAAATACACATAATCTTCTATTACCCGTAAGGTATTGATTAAGTCCTAAATCTACGATTTTAAAGATAAATACAATTTTGTAAGGAATCCTAAAGATAGAATTTATATTTAAATGGCTAAGCTATATATGATTTTCATAAAACCGTGCAAGAGATGTAAATTAAAAACTGTGTTGGAACTTACAACAGATACATTTTTAAGTAGATCACTGCAAGAAATGTAGGGCCTACCTGATTATAATGCATATGCATGAAGAAAAAAATATCTTCTACAGAATACAATTTATGCACAAATTCCAGTAGCAATTGCAACTGATCATTCTAAGAAAAAATTTTAAAGTTATATCGGGGCTTATGCAGTTAAGCTCATACAAAAACCAGTGTCCTATCTTTGCTATAGACATATCAAAACACATCTTAGCAATGGTGGAACAGATGCACTTCAAAGCCAACTGCCATTTAATCCTTTCTAATGTAGACAATATTTGTCCTTTAAAATGTTTTTGTGGCAATTTTTTAAAAATCCAATGAAGTACACTTTGAACTTTATTCTGATCAAAATGTTAACTCAAGGTTTCAAAGAAATTAAAAAACTGCTTAATTAAAAAAGGCTGAGTAGACCAAACAGTTTGTTTGACATAAATCTTGCAAAAAATTGCCTTCTAAACTAAGTTACCAATTTTGTGTCTTTTCATTGTTCTCTTACTAGCGACTGATTAATACAGAAAAACAAAAGTTATGTATTTAACCCATGAACATCAGTGACATAACTTGTGCATACAAAACTATTTGCTAATTGTTGAGATTAGATACATCTTACCATGTATTGATGTAGTGAAGTTGGAAAAGAATGTATTTAAATCTCCATAAAACACTGGCAAATGTTAAAATAATACAATAAAATATATGCAATGGGCACAAATGAAGGAAAAAGATTAAATTCTGGGTTTTTTTTTACAAAAGTCTTAAAGCTTTTTACATGGTTTACTGGTATGCTAAAAAGTCAGTAAGACAATGATATATTTTAAACAATGCCAAGAAAATGCACATGACATAGAATATTCTGAACAAAAAAATGTGTCTGGGGTACAATGCAGAAACAAACAAGAGAGAAATATTCATTTTGAACAACATTAACAATTACAAATCAACTGAAAAGAAGAAGAAAGAAAATACATAAGTGTAAACCACCTGAGCATAGTACATATTTACGTTAAGTAGACCTGAAATTATACATTAGCTTCTGTGTTGAGGTAAGTAATTATACTGGCTTGATTACTTTTTACTAGTACAGTATATACTCACTTCTGAGTCCAACTGTAAACTGCACAGACCCAGATCTGCCATCGCAAAATGTGCTGGTAGATCTGGATCTATGGTGTTTGTTAGGAGTAATCTTTAGACCAAACAACACAGACCCTGATCTTTTGGTGCATTATGCAATGGCAGAACAGGATCAATGTTGTTTGCAGTTGGACCTGACTTATAATCGAGCATATACAGTACTTTAATTATTTTTTAAAAATTCAATTCAAACTACCATATTACGGGTATGTTTTACATCCTGTTAACTCTTTCACCAGTTTGTATTCACTGTGTAAAATATAATCCAATAAATATTTACACACATTATAATCCATTATCTCTTGATCTGTTTATCTATAGATATTAGATATGTATTTCACGAACATTTACAATTGTAAAAATCGATCATTACATTGTATCTTGTGTATCACCCATAGCCAAGATTTGTGAATTTCTTATTTAATATTCAGTGCCTTATATCAATTTTATCTGAACAAATTCATCTACATATTTTTTCTTTCCGTAAATAATAGTCATATATGTATGTCATCGTTTTTTTCTTAATTGCTGGGGCTTTTTTCAATTGCACTACTTGCCCAGAATGTAATAAATGAACAGTGAAATGTATTACTACATTTGTATCAAAACTTGAACACCAATGTTTTTCTGTATTTCATATCCTTTCACAAAGTAACAATAATTTTGTATATGAAGTATCATCTCTTTTGAAATCTAATGGTGATAACAATATAATTTTTGATAATGATATAAACAATTTCTAAAAGTTAAATTTAGACAATACATATTCCAAACCTAAGAACTTATTTTTAAAAACAAGCTACAGAAATATTACACTGCAGAAAAATGTCCCCATTCCAATGATAAAATGTTGCTATTTTGAACCCTACATCCATTGTAACTGAAGTTTTTCTTAGAATATTCAATAAAAATTATGATGGATATTGTGTAAGCAATGGCCAAATGGACATGATGAGTAACTGGACAATAACATGTACCAATTTTTATGTGAATTAAAATGAAATATAAAAATTTAGATAAAATGACTGATATGGGAAATGATGCTGTGATGAAAATGTGTAAAATAACGCCTGTATCTGATGAAATTTGCAATGTCAGCATCTTAAAGAAAATTGTCTTATTCACCTGACAAAAATTTCCAATAAGCCAAAGTCTGACCAAAAATACATTGTAATTTCTTTCAATTTTGGTTACAATAATTTCTGTAAGAAACTGTTCTCGACTGTAATACAAACAAAATCAGAAACTAAAAGTTTCTGCTTGAAGGTCAGGTACTGTCAATAAAAAAAAATTTTGAGTAAAAGAATTTAGCCTATTTGGCAAAAAATGTATATTCACAAAAATATTTATCACTAAACTGAATTAAGTAGTAAGAACATTATTCATGAAAATGTTGTATCACTAATATGCAAAATTAAGTGTATCTGTGAAAATATAATGACTGGAGGTAAATATATATACTGTATATACTTGCATATAAGTCAAATCCAACTTCAAACTGCACAGATCCAGATCTGCTGTGACATAATGCACTGGTACATCTGAGTCTATGCAGTATACTAGAATCAAAAGGTCGAACAAACATAGAACCTGACCTGCCAGCAAATTATGCGAATGCAGGTCAGGTTCTATGTTGTTTGCAGTTGGACTGGACTCTTAGGCGAATACATACAGTACATTTACATGAAAGTCTCGAAAACCAGGTCCCAATTTCACTAAACATCCCCAAATTTCTGTCTCAGATTGCAATTTTTGCATCATCTTCATCATTTTTATCTACGTGCAATGTTGAAATTTGCCCTGAACATTTCGAAAGTCACTAACAAGTATTTCAAGCCCATTTGTCTTGTTTTTTATGCATGAAAAGACTGTATTTTACTTTCTGAGGAAAATTTCAGGTTTCCTAAAAACAGGAGATTTGTTGCTGCTATATGAAAAGAAAGTATTTCATGCAATACTGCAGTGTAGACTTAAAAATATTTTGTAAATTTCCCCAGGGTCCAAATCATGTGAATGGCAGATACACATGGCAATCCTTGCAGAGTTAACTCCATTTGTTTATGTTAAGAACTCTCCACTTTTGAGGTGCTTTCCCTCTCCCAATGTGGCTAAACTAAGTAAAAAGCGAGTCAAATTAATTACTGACACTGATTTAATCCACCTAGTTAAGTGGTACCGAGGCATCATGCATGCTAGTTGATAAATTCAAGGAAAAAAGATGCTTTATGGAGTTTTAGAAGATGCTTCTCTCCCATGAAGCATGCTGGAATTTAGATGTGTGCTTAGTAATGGGTAATTCTTTGTGCAAGTCTTGACCGAAAGATGTGTGTACTTATTTTGTATTACATTGAAACCATATAAGCCTCCTCATAGCATAAACACTTTAAGTTGATAGAGTTTACTACCATCTATTAGTATCTCTTCTTATAAAAAATTTTGTATAATGAAGTGTATCACACATGCAAATAAATTGAAACTCTCAAACTGAGATGAGATCTTTAAAATTCTATTGAAACATGCCTAGTTAGGGTTTTAGGCAGGCAACTGCCAGTCAGACAGTACTGTGGGTACCATATATACTTGCGTTCAAGCTGGATCCAACTAAAATCTGCATAGACCCAAATCTGCCTTTGCATAATGTGCCAGCAGATATGCATCTATGCAGTTTGTTAGGACTAACCAATAGAAAAAAACAACATAGACCCTGATCTGCTACTGCATTATGCAATGGCAGATCAGGGTTAATTTTGTTTGCAATTGGACCCAACTTATACGCAAGTATATATGGAAGGTTGAAATTCTAAAAATATACAATATGCTGCCACTTTCATAAATATATTGCAATGTCAGATTTGAAAAAGAATTTTTGCTTATATTGGGTATCAAGAATTGGTATTTTTAAATAAAGATTTGACCACAAATGCAGTTTTGCATTATCATCATGATGATTTACAAAATGAGAAAGGATCAATCTGCAAACACTAGGAACTGATCATCTATCTTAGAACATGATGTCAAATCAAGCAATTATCATGAAATCTTTCCCTGTGGATCTATTGGATAGAATAATTAATCAAGTAGTGCATACATTTACAATATGGCCAAACTTCTACAGAGAGAGAGAGAAAAAGAGAGACTGCTTATAATATTTGCAAAACATATACCATATATACTCGCATATAAGCTGGGTCCAAATGCTAACAACATAGACACTAATTTGCTGATGCTTAAACCATCAGCAGATCATTGTCTATGTTGTTTGTTCTACTGATTAGTCCTTGCAAACTGCATAGACCCAGATATGCTGGTGCATTATGTGACAGCAGATCTGGGTCTATGTAGTTTGCAGTTGGTATCAGCTTAAATGTGAGTATATACGGTATTCAAATAACCATGACTGCAATCCCTTGGTGTTCTTTCCTTATTGTTATAATCACCACTACAACACATGTATGACCATGGATCCTAGTGGTTTAATTTTGTTCACCTATTGTTAATTGGTTCATTTTATATTTTAATTCCAGGCTGATGAAAACCTATTATAATGTATATATATATATATTAATATATATATATACATGGTCTACTCTAGGATGTGCAATTATGAGGCTCACTTTAATTTCTCAGAGAATGTATCAAATAATCAATCGAATGTGTGGAAATAATGCATTATATTTTCATACACTACCTTTATTTCTTCATGAAATTTCTCCTATACTCAGAAAATCTGCCTTTTATTTCAAATTGATAGAAATTTTCCCCTAAATATTCGGTTCGACAATAGACCACGTATATACATACTTAAATATCCCTTTTTGTGTTTTTTTGCACTATTATGACATATTCTATTTGGAAAATACTGCAGTATAGAACCAGCTGGATATTCCAAGGAAGTTAAATTAACAAAGCATAATGTTTGCAGATGTTCCTAGTATTTTTGGTATTTTTTGTTTTGTTTTGGATAGATAATATGGTAATTTTAAAAAATGTATGATTCTATATATAGCCATATAAACAGCGATTATAAAAAGTTTCTATTTCTGAATATGATCTATCTATGTTATAAGCTACATCATAAACAACTCTGTACAATAATGAAACATGTTAAACAATAATGTTGTACACATAGTATAGTGTAAGTTAAGTGAGGTATGGGAAACAGCACAGTTCTGTAATAATACACACACAATGATGTATACATATCCTATACACAAAATTAAAATAAAACAAAAATGTACATAAAATTTCAAGAGTTTCAATTACGGGACATAAGACTAGAGGTATATTTCCACCTCTGATATTGTACCGACTTAAACAGAAATCAAACAAATAAGGAAACAACGAAGAGAAAATATGCTTTAAAATACAGCTAGCTCCAATTGAGCAAACTTTGTTTAAGTCATTACATAAAATGTGTACTAATAATGCGCACTAACATTGATAGGGACAATAGAAAAAAAACAAAAGAAATGAAGATTTCAAAGGTGTGAAGATAATATATGTGAATTGTCTGTGTAGAGTTTGCACTGAACACTTAATCTACAATCCTAAGCTCTATATCTCTGATTGAACTCTATGAAGGTCACATGTAAACACAGGTTATCTGCCCCTTATATCCCTATCCATCCACACATCTCATCCATCATCCCTGAGCATAGGAGGGTATTTAAATTTAATGCTCAAGAAAATACTAGAAAACCTCTGCCTTACAGGCAACTTTTTAGTGGGGCTGGTAGGAAACTTCTGCAATATTGTTTTGAAAAACAAATAAAAATTACCCAAATTCTCTTTTTTTTTAATATGTAAAAGGAGGAAATCTTGAGTAACCTGGTTATTCAATAAGTGGTAAACTGAGATAATTTAATTTGCATATTATTGCAATGTTAAATCCTCATATATCCCATGAGATACATGTGAATGAGTGGTGGTGATGATAGTTTGCATACGACAAGTACCCTGCAGTATATCAGAAAATGTGTTCCAATTAACCATATACACATATTGCAAGTGATAAGGGGAACAAATGTTGGAACTAAGTTTAGGTAAAATTGTTATGTCTGTTCTTTAATGGTAAAAACCTGTTATAACAGAATCAGCATGTCCGTTATACTTCATGTAGAGTGTCCTTGAATAATACTTAACAGGCATCAAACAGGTACCTCAGTTGGAAGCAGCAGTTATCTCCCTTGGTATGTCAGCTTGTGCTATTGAAATTTTTGCATGTTTTACTTTTACATTTACTGATCAAAATATAGCACATACATTTAAGGGTATTGAAAATAGAAAATCTATTTGATATGATGGTCATTAAATAGATTCTCTTTATATGACCCTTAAAACAAGGTACCATAAGTTTTAAATAAATACTGACAGGTTTTCATACAGTTACATGTGCCATGTTGTACACTGAATTGAACAGACAGTTAGTTTCCTTCCTATTCCAGAAATGAGATTTAATTTCAACCCCATGATTTCCTAACATACTGTGATATCTTCAGCAGACTTATGTAAGGATCCATAAATAATTTTAAATTATATTTTAGGGCTAAGTTTACACTGAAAATTGAAACCATGAGGTCTTCTTTACACCTTACTGGACTTGGACATTTACACAGAAAAAGTTAGACATGTTTTCAAGTTTCACAAAATTGTCCTCACTCCAACTGATCACATGACTTGCAGCATCAGTTGCAACTGTTGTCTTCATCAACAAATGTGGTAATAAAATTGCAAAATTCAAAGATAAGATGTGATTCAGAGAATTCGTACTAAACATTTTGCTTCACACAAAATTGTATACACCAAACATTGTCATATTTTATATACTCACATAAAAGTCTCATCCAACTGCAAACAAGATATACCCTGATCTGCCATCACATTATGTGCAGCAAATCTGGGTCTATGCTGTTTGCATTTGGATTCAACTTACTGTATATACTAGCATATAAGCCGATACCAGCTGCAAACTGCATATACCCAGATCTGCCGGTGCATAATGTGTCAGCAGATCTGAATCTATGCAGTTTGTAAGGACTAATCAGTAGAACAAACAACATAGACCCTGATCTGCCAGCGCATTATGCAAAGGCAGATCAGGGTCTATGTTGCTTGCATTTTTGAACCCGTCTTATATGCAAATATATACAGTATATGTAAGTATACACAATATTCATTATCATCCTCATTGTTGATGTATCTTTCACTGTTCCCATGGCAGCAGATGAATGACTGATGTTCATAAAGTAGGATTGAAAGAGTCTTTGTAATCATTACAACTTCTCAGTGAAAGTGGTTATATTACAAATTTACTTGAAAGCCAGTCTTCGTATCAACAAGTTATTTTTTTAAGAAAAAAAAAATTACTAACGCCACTTATGATTTGTTCAAATAATTAAAAAATGATGACTTGTAATAACATCTAGCAGTCAAGGGTCTTTTTTATCTGGAAAACATTTCCATTCTACAAAATCCTGAAGATTTATTTTCATGTAATACATGTGACCTTTAAGAAATTGTGGTTGTGTATACATTTTATCTTGGAGCCATTTCAGTCCAAGAACTTTCTGTATCAAACATGTATTACTATGAAACATGTCAAATTATACATCAAGAAATATCTGGGCTAGCTATCACAGACAATGCATAAACCTTAAGCATTCATACCATCTAAAAACTCACCAAACTGCAGTTAGTTGACCTAAATATGCTATCACATAATACAACTTCAGACTGGTTCTAGCAAAAGCTAAAAGAAACCTACTTAATACATTTTAATGGCACAGTCACATTTGTAAAGTTGTCAGGCAATAATTTTATATCATAGTTTCAAATATTGTAAATCAAAAAATTTTGATTAGCATAAAAAAAAATTATTTTGTAAGAAAGCTTATTTTTCAGATATTTCATTTGTATAGTTATACAAGTTGCAATTTCCATTGGCAAACTGCACCAATTTTAATTATGTTGAATTTAATTAAATTTGCCAAAAAACAAAAAAAAAACAAAAAAAACCCCACTGAATGCTTCTAAACAAAACAAATACATATAGTACTGACCCTATCATCAAACCTTAACAAATAAGTTTCTACCACTCAGATGCTTTATATTGCTAACTTTTGATATAAGCATTTAAATTACCATGAAAGTCTTGCATTAAAATAAAAAGCAACATTACTAGCATACAAAATATACTTTCTTTTGTTTCCTAATCCCTACAGTCTAATCTTTCCTAATCCCTACAGTCTAATCTTTCCTAATCCCTACAGTCTAATCTTTCCTTAACATTAGATATGATCCTATATTTTTTCCCCCTTCCCTTTTGCCAATCTGGGTTAAACAAGAGACCTCTCTTGAGGTTGCAATCTGAAGCACTGTTTTGCCAGAGATCATCAATGTAACATGTAATCTTCCAGTCTTTCTAGGTCAATCCAAACTGCAGTTCATTTGTGTTTTAACCATGTATATTAAAAACTCTCAAAAAAGCAATTATCCTTTAATATGTTTTCTTAGCTCAAAATGCTTTGCATTTGGTCATGTGACAATTTACACACACAAAAACCATACTTAAGCCCTTTTCATTGTATGGGATAAAAACTTCTCTTTCTGACTTGTTTTATCTACCTCTATAAATGTAGTACTCCATCACTATAAGGCATCTCAGTTTTTTATACTTGCTGTGTTGGTTTTAACGGCATTTTAACACATTATTGACTGTTTTATGCAGAGGAAATGGGAGCTAAGTGCCCTTCCCAAGGACACACTGAGGCAGCCAACCTGGGCTGGCATGCATGGGTATTGAACCAGTGACCCTTGGATTAGGATTCTAGTGCCCTACCAAATGAGCTACCACAGCACCTCAGTATAAGGCAGTCCCTTTTGTCAGGTGGATATGGATACATGTATCCAATTTAATTTTTGAAATTACCTCAATATAAGATTACCTCATTATAAGGTAGTCTACTTTATGGATTCCATGTATAGTGTTATAGTGAGAGAGTACTGCATTTAAAAAAAATAAAATTGACAATCTGCTGTGAAATTTTACTTTCTTGTACAGAGTTTATATTACTGAAAGTAATGCTCCATGCTCTGACAGATCAACCTATCATGTATACTCCTACATAAAGCTGTCACCCAACTGCAGAGTCAAATGAGACATGCCATCACATAAGGTGTTAGCAGATCAGGGTCAACCTGGTTCATTCATCTCTTGATTTCAAGTGAAAAGCATGCATAATAACCTGATCTGCTGGCTCATGAACAGCATGCATAATAACCTGATCTGCTGGTTCATGAACAACATGCATAATAACCTGATTTCAAGTGAACAGCATGCATAATAACCTGATCTGCTGGTTCATTAAATGATGGCATAACAGCATGCATAATAACCTGATCTGCTGGCTCATTAAATGATGGCAGATCTGGATCAATGCCACTCTCCTCGCAGAGGATTGTGGATCATAAGTCCTCCCCTCATCCACCACTGCAACTGGTTACAAACTACTTTAATCGCATGCTGAATGAAGCACTTCTCAAAATTCTGTTCTGTGGACCAATGTATATACTTGCATACAAGTCTGATCAAACTGCATAGACCCAGGTCTGCCATTGCATAATGCGCTGGCAGATCTAGACCTATGCAGTTTGTTAGGAGTAATCAGTAGAACAAACAACATAGACCCTGATCTGCCAGCCCATTATGCAATAGCAGATCAGGGTCTATGTTGATTGCAGCTGAACCTTTAAGCAGGTATATACAGTATTTATTTTCCAGGTGTCTGCACATGGGTAAATACATTCTCATCCAGAGTTATACACTGATAATGACAAAACTCCGGGTTTGAAAAAAAAGGATAAGTTTGATCTCCATATTCATTTAGCCATAAAGTTCAAATGCCCTTGCTTGTAATACTTCCCATAAAATCAATAAATACACAGTAAATATACCATGTAAAGATCAAAGATTTAAAATCCTTCAATTAAGCAGCAAGATTTCTCTTCCATTATCTGGTCCATTATATTAACAAAATCTGCAATAAAGTTTACAAGATACAATTTCATCTCGTAGGTATTTTGTGAACACTAATATATCCCTAGAATTTTGTCATCATCTTTCTCTTTACAACTTATAATTTTTTGCCGATAAAGTTCGTTATTTCTACTGTAATTTTGTAGAAATATCACAAAAAAATAAACGTGATTATGCCCAAAGTACATGTAACATATGAAACAAAGTCTTTAAATTCATACCAAAGCATAACAAAATCCCTGAAAAAAATAGATACTTGGCTTATAAGTAAATTAAAAAAAATGAGAAATTGAGTTCACCAGTTAACATGTTAATAAAGACATTTTACTTGAGAAGACAAACTCTGTATTATCAGAATAAACTTAACACTTAACAAGAAATGAAGCAATGCCACATATAACTCTTGTATAATGCACTCTCAAGTGCAAACAAAAGAGACCAAGATCTGTTATCACATAATATGTCAACAGAAGAGGGTCTTTCCCAGTCACAGTTGGTCATCGATTATCAAAGAAAATATATGGCATACAATCTTTGCAAGGTATTTAAAAAAAAAAAGAAAGAAAGAATCTTGCAAAAAAACAAGGTATATAACAGCAGATAGACAGACATACAATACACAAATCAAGATTAATTAGAGTGAATTTTGGAGTCTTTCTTTAAACAGGACAATTAGCAAGCTAACGTCTACAATTTCATGTACAAAATAAAAAGTATGTATGTATAGAGGTTTACAGCATGTCAAAATAAAAAGATGTTACAGTAAGAATACAACAATTTCAAACAGCATAGAATCAGATCTACCATTGCATGATATGCCAGCAGATCAAGGATTACACTGTTAACCTGAAACCATAAGTAGAATGAATGGTCAAGACCCTGATCTGCCACCATAGTATGTGATAGCAGATCTGGTTCTATGGGGATCATACCTGGGCATGCATTACTGATGTGTAAATACGGTATTCCTAATGGGAGAATATGCATGATTTTGCTAAATGAGGATGATTATATGAAGTGTTTGAGAAACTGATCATTATCCAAATTGACTTCAATGTCTTAAATCTTGTTTCTTGACATTCATGCTGCAGTTTGCAGTTTTTGACCCCCCCACCCCCCCCCCACCCACCCCCAAGTTTTAAGCTTTAGCCACACAATTTTGATGCAGGCTTGTGGAGAAGAAATTTAAACTCTCAAAGACATGGTTGGGATCTAGAGTTGCACTGGAGGCTCTGAATACAAAATGTATGGTTACAAAATCAGTCAGTTTTTATTACAGACTAGAATGTTACATTGAAAAGTGAGAAAAAGGGGGAGGTGGCAATACAACAATTTCTTAATTAAGCCTGTTAAATTAGGAGTATGCTGCATGACAGGTAGCATACTGCTGATGATGAAGTACACTAATGCTAAGTACTGCCATTACAAAATGAAAGAAAAAATAAGAATATTAATTTCCTTTCATCATAAAATATTAGTAGTTTTCTGCAATCAACTTGAAGGACATTACGCTACCTTATGACTGGAGGTTTTATAATGTTCATAATTAGTACTAATAGGTCTTTTTACTTATTTTTCATACTTGAAATCATTAGGAAATCAATACATGGATCTGTACTCGTCTCTAAACACTTTTAGGTAAGCCATGTTTTTATATACCTTAACTATGCTCTGGTTAGGTAAGCCATGTTTTTATATACCTTAACTATGCTCTGGTAAGGTAAGCCATGTTTTTATATACCTTAACTATGCTCTGGTTTGGTTTTTGTGGATTTAATGCCATTTTTCAGCACATGATAGCTATACATGGCGGCCAGAATTTGGTGGAGGAAGAACCCGGGAAAACCTCAGGAGGATCCACTGACCCACGGGAAGCTACTGGCAAGCTTTCTCACAACCTATGCTCCTATATAAAGTGGTTGTAGACATATTTGTATATACCTAACCTGTGCACTGGATGTAAGTAGTCATAGACATATTTTTTGTATACCTTACCTATGCACTGGATGTAAAGTGGCCATAGACATATTTTTATATACTTTACCTATGCACTGAATATCATGAAGTCATTGACATATTTTGATACGCCTTACTAATGCAATGAATGTAAAGTAGTTGTAGTCAAAAAAAGAACTAAAATACACAATTCAAGAGCAGAGGGAATCTAAATTCTTCCATATTTTTCTGCTTTAAAACAGAATATACATCCATGTATCAAATAAATTAAGGAATGTGTTGACAGATTTTTAAAGATATCATCCGACCCTAAATGCTTTTAGTATTTGCATTAGACATTCTAAGAAATTTAATTATAGCATTTTACGTTCTTTAATCTAGAATAGAATTTTACATTCTGCACAATCAGTACTAACTATAAATTGGTGGGAAAATGCCATAAATATAGCTATTCGGACTATTCTGTAAATATAGCTATTCCATAAATATAGCTATTCGGACTATTCCGTAAATATAGCTATTCGGACTATCCCCAAGCTAAACAATAATTGCTGACTACCATATAGAAGTTGAGTTTTTTTTCTCCAACTATTAAATACAGATTGGGTGTCAACTTATAAACCTGACATACCAAAAATCAAAGAACTCTAAGGCAAATGTACAGAAAAATCCAACCAAAACATGTCTATTTTGTACACCATAATTTGTGATTTTTGGGGTTTAACACCATTTTTAACACGATAGGCTATACATGGTGGAGGAAGAGCCCAGGTTCATCCCGGGAAGAATCACAAACCCAAAGGAAGCTACTGGCAAGCTTTCTCACGTACCCACACTTGTCGAGCCAAGACTCGAACCCACATGGACATAGGTGTGATGTGACTGATCTGTAAAGGTGAGCACCTTAGACCACTCAGTCACCAGTGGCCCCTTTACACCAATGAAGTTAGTGACAGTTGATGAGAGTGCATCAAAACTATATGTGATATTAATTGTCGGAACCAAATATTGGGGAGAAGAAAAAAAAACTAGACTCATAAGCCAGCACATACGGTAATTCAGTTACAGATGGAGTATGTATCTAAATAATACTTGTACTATTTTCCAAGCAGATTTCTTACTAACAATCACTCCTGACTCATAAAACGGTCATATAAGTATCAGCTTTGTTGTATATTTAAACAATGGAGTCCATTTATACCAGATAAACTTGTATGCGAATATATATGGTATTTAGTACATGGTTGCTATTAAATGAAAGCAGACGTCTTACTCCAGATGTGTTTTCTCCATATGTAAAAGAAAACATGCACCCAGAAAAATGTGTTTAGACTTATTAGCCAAGAATAAAACAGGTATGTTTAATGATGGCAGTAAAATCTTCACTCTTTTTTCGTCAAATTTATAACTTTTCTGCAAAATTTTCAAAAACAAAAACCATACATAGGCATTTTTTTTATTGAAATAAAAAAAAAAATAACCTTGTGGTTTAATTTTCAAATTATTCAAGCACATACTGATCTTATTTTTCTAAAGGAAAAAGAAACTTCCAGTGTGAAAGATTTATAATAAATGTCCATGTTGTATATAAGGTAATATATTTCAAGTTAATGTACCGAGAATTTATGGAGGAAACAAAAGTAGCTAATATTTGTAGAAACTAGTAGAATTTAATTAAAAATTGGTCCGTTAAAAAGATTAGTTTCTTATTTCTGTAACATACATCGTATACTGCTTAAGTTGTATGATTATCCCTGTGTGTTTCTGCCAGAGCATTGGAGTTATTAATATCATTACAAATTACGGAAACAACGGCAATATTTTCTTCAAGTATAATGCATACCCAAAAGCAAAATTGTATAGATTCAAACTATACACATAACAAGTGTACAGATGTAAAATGTATAGATGCCGAGTGTACAAATGCAAAGTGTATATATGCAAAGTGTACAAATGCAAAGTGTATAGACAGTATAGTCGATCAAAGAGCTGTATCATTCGAGTGTGCGATATCAGTGGATCTCATGACAAGTGACATCACATACTCAATCATACAAGTGTATGATATCAGCAGATCTCATAAGAAGTGATGTCACATATTCATGAAACGATACAGACCTCCTAATCAAATTATTATGTTAATTATGCATTTATTACCTTTAGACATTTATTTTAATTATTTGAACTTTCATACAGTATCAAGGTTATTAATAGGTGAAGAGGCACTGCATAACATGCAGATTTGCAGTCTTATTTCTGGAGATAGAACGTGTATTCTTATCAATGTGTTATAATGCTGGATTTACCCAGTGTCAGTGAGTGACTTTAATCCTCCTTCGTTTTGGAGGATTTTTTTATACATGTAGTTAACGCTGATGATGCGATTCATCATTTTTGTGCACTGAGGTATTTCACTAATTTCACTCTTCTAACTGGATGAAGATAATGTGAAACTCAAAGAGGGAGTTCTGACAAATGGTGGATCGGTATTTTGGTATGCTTTTCAATATTGCTGAAATGACTGTTAGACTTTTGTTGTTGTATGAATTTTGAAACTAGACATAATTATTTTAATAATGCAATAACTAATATTAATTTCATGTGCATAGGTGAGGTGGGGGTGGGGGATAATTTCATTGGCCATATAGTTGTTACAGTTGTTTGGACTGCAGTGTTACAGAATTGGAAAACATTAATATGTGATACATATGTCTATATCAGTAAGGGGTACCAGGGATTTTCCTACCATGGAATGAGGTGGGATCCCGGGTCCATGGAATTGGGAGAATATACGTGTAAACAGGCTAAATTGGGAATTTTTGGAATACAGAAAAACATAACTGCATGTGTAATAGCAACCTAAGCACAGTGCATTTTAATGCCATAAAAGAGTAAGTATTGTCATAAAGTCGGCTGAATTGTCATATATTACTTGCTGAGCAATGTCGTACAATCCAGCCTTGCAAAAAATTTTATAGATTATCTTAAAATAACTGTGATGAATGCAGATTTTTCATTTTTAATTTTTTTCTCTAGAAATTCGAAAAAGTGAACACAGATTTTGTTATTTATTTGTTACTTGAATCTCCAATGCAGCTCATCTCAAATTGGGAATTTTCAGGTGAAAACTGGGAAAATGTATATACTTTTAGGATTGGGAATGGGGCCGAAATTTGGCATCAAAAAAGGTAGGAAAATCCCGGATACTGATGTCTACCAAATATACTTGCATTGCATTGAAGTCGGGTTCCAACTGAAAACAACATAGACCCTGATCTGCCATTACATAATGTAACAGCAGATCAGGGTATATGTTGTTTGTTCTGCTGTTTACCCTAACAAACTTCACAGATCAATATCTTTTGGCACATTATTGTAGATCTGGGTCGATGCAGTTTTGAAGCTGGATCCTACTTGTATGCAAGTATAGATGGTATATTCAGAGTGTGATAAAGATGTCTATATCATGTTGTCAGATACTGATCCACTGAAACTATGTATCATTTGTAGGTATATAATACAGACTTAGATCTGTTGTCGTATAATACACCAGCAGATCAGATTCTATGATGTTTTGTTAAAATCATAAGTAGTGATTTCCATTGCAGGTATGACAAAAATATCCTCACCTATAAAACTTGATGTTTTTCTGCTCCTTTTGATGACATTAATATTCATTACATAATCCTATTACCCATATACAGTTACAAGTTTTCACCATTAACCTTCTAACCCCTATGTTTGCATTACGTATGCTGCTTTTCCTTGTACTGGGACATACCACTGAGGTATATAGGGGTGAAAAGGTTAAATTTTTCATATAAATTTCTTTGTACAAAAATAATGATTATTTCCTCCAGTTGATGTCTTCCTTGCCTTAATATGATATAGATATAAGTAATATTACTAATACATTCAGTGAATTGTAAAACTATATGTGTCAAAAATAGACCTATAAGATAGTACTATTTACTAGATGATAACTAACGTAAATGTTCTGATACATGAAGTGAGAAGTAGATTTTGTCATGACAGTCTTCTCCACACACTGGGCAGACGAATGGCCGAGAAAAATCTCGAGCATGAAGCTTTGCATGAATGCGATACATTGCATACTCTGTGAAGAAACAATCGCAATGGTAGCATCTAAAGAGTTTCCCTGAGGCAACCATGGCAGAGATGAAGTCGTGATCTTTCCCTGACTGAAGAGACGATGGTGAGGTAGCTTCCATGCTCCCAGCTGGGGGTGTGGGAGACATCATTTGAGTCATCATCATGGACTGAGGACTGGACAGCATTCCTTCTGCATGTCGGCCACAGCAGAGGTTCACCTGAACTGCAGAGTCATTATGACCTTGTCTGATAGGTGCATATGAAGATCGGCGAGACTCTGACCCACTAAGGGACCTTGAGGGTGACCTTGACCTTTCTACCGAGGTATTTGATATACTTGACTGGTCACTCTGTTGGTCAACTGGTTTCTGTATGCTGAGATTTAATGCATCAAGCTGAGGACCTTGACTAGAGGTGTCATATCCGATGGAGACGGACTGAGGTATCTGTGGTGCTTGAGGTGAGGTAGTAGGTCCCGGTGGGAAGAGGTTTCGTGATGTGAGGTGCTGTGTAAACCCAGTGTACATAGAGTAAAGTGCACTCTGACCGGATGTCACAGTGATTGCTGCAGCTGCATGCTGCTGTTGAGAAGGGTCGAGGTAGTTTATTGCGGAGGTGTCAAGATTTCCTCCTGGTAATGTAAGATCATTTGATTTTGTTGTGATGCTTGGAGAGGTATGTGGTGTTAGAAATGAGTTGTTTCGATTGAGATGCTTGGTGTAAGTTCTTTTGCTCCTGCCTGTTTTGTAATCTGGCTTTATGAACAAATCCCAGACACTTTCTGCAATGATCCCATGCCTCCGAGCATGACGTCTCAAAGTTGATCCACGTGTAAACTTTGCCCCACATATATTACACTGGAAAGGTTTAACACCTGTATGAAGCTTAATGTGGGACTTCATGTTATTCTTGTAGCCAAATCTTTTACCACAGATTGGGCAGGAATATGGTTTTTGTGCTTCATGCGATTTGAGGTGATAGCTGAGGTAGCCTTTAGGGAAATCTCTCTTACATTCCTGACAGTTCTCCATTCCTTGTTTTGATTCTTCCGATTCATGTCCACCGTCTGCCTGGGATGTGGAGAAGGATGGTGGTGGTGGTGGAGCTGACAGTTCACTCTTGTCCATTTCAGCCTCAAAAGTCTCATTTAAATTATCATTATCTGCATTGTCATCATCTTCATCATTTAATGCATTAGTTTCAGAACCATCTCGTAGATACAACAGCGAGTCCCTCTCCACCTGTGGCAGATTGTGAGATAGAAGATGGTCCTTGAGCTCTATCTGCACAAGTGATGCCTTTCCACAATGCCTACATAACCAAGGACCTTCCTGATGTCCTCGGCGCATGTGTGCCTTTAATGTTTCTAAATTTGTAAATAATGACCCGCACACTGCACACACACAATTTATTTCTTCTTCTTTGTGCAGTTTCTCATGCTCTACCCGCATAGATGCTTTTGCAAACCTCTGGCCACAAAATTTACAAGTATATGGTTTAAATTTTGTGTGAAGCTGCTCATGTAAATGAAGTTTACCCGTGCTTTCAAATGCTTTGCTACAAATGCCACATTTAAAAACTCCCATAAGAATTCTGTCTTTCATCTCCTGAGAAGAATCATTCTCATTTCCTATTTCATTGTCACCCATGTCATCACCCGTTTCTCCTTGTATATTAAAATTATCTCCTGAAGTTTCTGACTTGGGGGACACCCCTTCCTGCTTTGAATTGTACACTGAGGTATGGTAATTGTTAGGCATATCATAACTTATGTCCTCTGTATCAAACTCATTTGGATCATGAACATCCATTGTGTAATTTCCAGACTGGTTTAGGGATCTTTCCAAATCAGACTGGTTCTGTAATAACTGTTCTCTATTAAAATCACTAGCAAACAATGAGGTATTTTCTTGTCTTTGTCCACTTGAGGTATGAGACGAAGAAATTAAGTCAATCCCTTGAGAGAGAAAATTTAAACTCCCTGATGAGGTCTCTGTGCAATGAGGTGAGCCGCCAGATTCTGGCGTTAAACGTAAAATATTTGACATATCGTGTTCCTGAGAATGGGGGTCAGTACCCCCAACAGCTGCCTGATCCAGCTCGTGAGTTTCCTGCTTTACAATAACACTGGTATACCCGCTTATAGAAGAGTCCTCGCGTCTTTCCACTGGAGGTGGAGGAGTCAGAAGATGTGAGGTAGCATTTCCCTGAAGATCACAGGTCTGACCAATCCCCGAGGAAGCAGAGATTGGCCCAAATGATTGTCCAGTTGAGGTGGAGTTGTTGTTCTCAATCCTCTCTTCTGCTGGTGTTATGTGATTGCCACGTACTGTTTCCTCACCAATGTAGCTAGACACTGCAGCTCTTAGAAGAGGACAACGCTTCTCATGGTAACGTCGTGTCGTTGATCGAGTAAAAACTTTTCCACAGTAGCTGCATGTACGTGACTTCCTAGGATACCCATTAGAGGTGAACTGGTACATATCCCCAGGGTACCCATAACTAGGCATAGCTACCCCGCTTAAACCATAGGGGAAGTGTTCTGTGCCACGGTAGGTACCACTGCTGTTTGAGTATATAGCACTGTCAGATGAAGCCCCCGTACTCAATGGTGGAGACCCAATACTTTGTCCATTACTGCGAGATTTAGAAGCGTGGCTGATACCCGTAGATGCACTTCCTGAGAAGACTGGACTTGTCATTGATGAACTGACAGCCAAACTTGTTGCCAGGTTGGCTGGCAGTCCATATGCAGAAAGAAGACTGGAGTTTTGAAGAAAAGCCTGAGAAGGGGAGTAACTCTTGCTGGACAAATCCATGTTGAGCGACAATTTCCTGATTAATGAAGAAGTGTTGATGCGATATGAATTCCCTGACAATGAATGTTGATCATTACACAGAGTGAATGGCAGTATCTGAAAAGAGATAACAAATATTTTAGAATACAAAAACTTCTCAATTTTTTTTTTTAGAAAGTCATCATCTTGTCTTCAACAAATATCACTCTACACTGATGTACTAATTAGAATGACCACAACATTTAAACCTTGGACTCATGAATAAGTGAATTTTATTTCTCCTGTAATTGCTTCGGGCTCCCATGAGATGCAATTAATACAGTATTTTAGTGTGCATGATTTTATGACATAAAATTGATGGAAGTTTGTAGTTATCCAATGCCCAAAATTTCTGTCATTTGAGAACTTTTCCACCATCGCTGTATATCAGTGTAGTCAAAATTACCTGATAAGGTTTTCTGCAAAAGTCCGTACCGATGAACGGTAAATATAGATATGGTAAGAAATACAGTTCTCCTTTGTTATAATGCGATTCTAGTTATAACGTGGTAGTGCTACTAATGCTATGACCAAAATAAAACTATTGTATTTGAATTAGTTTATCAAATGTATGACGATATGTGTTTAAAGAAAACAACATGAAGCTTATTATACCTTTATTTCCTTGTCAAATTTATTTATTATTTGTCAAAATTTGATCATTCCCGCTATACCACTGTTTGGTACATAACACTGTTCTCACAGTTCTGTACATAATGTGGTTGGCAGTTAAGGATCCAAACTACTATGCTAAAATGAAAACCCTTTTTTTGAGCAAGAAAGTAAATACCTTTAACACTGACCTTAATCTTGGGTGTCGTCATCTGAATGCCATGTACATGACAGACATGGGGTATATAGTGTTACCCTTCTGTTATGCCCCAACATGACAGGCATAGGGATATATAGTGTTACCCTTTTGTTATGCTCCAACATGACAGGCATGGGGTATATAGTGTTACCCTTCTGTTATACCCCAACATGACAGGCATGGGGTATATAGTGTTAACCTTGTCCAACCATCACAACTTGGTTAAGTTTTGTGTTTATGTCAGTTTTATTGATCAACCAGAATTCTGTTTTTGTAAAACATGTATCCCCATGTTTCCCCGTTTTGACCTCCACCTTGAAGTTTGAACCAACTGGCAAATCTTGGATTATGTGCATTTTTATTTTCGTCCCCAGTAAGTATGTACATGGTTATAAGATGTGGATCTCAATAGTCTCCAAGTTATGGCCCAGGGGCTAAGTCCCAAGGGTGGGGATCAACCCGATGGTCAATGTCATCTGCATGCATAGATTGGACTTTTCATCCCCAATTAGTTTAGACACTGTTGTGGGGTGGGAATGCCAATAGTTTCCAAAATTAAGATCCTGGGGGCTTAGCTCCTTGGGTAAGGATGAAACCCAGGGTTAATGTCAGTTGTATGTATAAATTTATTTTCATGCCCAGTAAGTGTATATGTGTTTACAGGGTGGGAATAGTTTCTCTGTTATGACCCAGGGGCTAAGTTCCCAGGGTATGAAAAGACCCCAGGGAATTAGGGTCTCAGTCTGAAATGTCTTGACACTTGGGTCATTGGTCACACATGCCAATACTCATATGAAGCATACAACCCAGGAATTATTTGAAAAATTTATGTAAAGTCACGCCTACATCCACCACCCCTAGGTGTCTGATCAAAATTCCAGATGTGTAGCGACAACCTATAACTACAGAACTCTTATTGACCCAAGTTTCATGTGTCTAGCTTTAACAGTGTAGGAAGAGTTAAAGGACAATACAATATCCCCATGTTTCTTTGAAATTGTCAGGATAATAATAAATAATTCATTATTTGGTCTACATGACATCACACTAAAACTAATTATTTTGCTAGAGTCCTTTGGGAGATGATAGGTTATCATACTGTTATTTTTCCAGGTAGTTGGTTAAATAGTGATAGCATGTAGATAATGCAAGATACATTTGGATCAGACAGGCTGTCATAGTTATTTTTACATGTAGCTGGTAAAATACCGGCAGCATGTAGAGAACACAAGTAACATTATGGTCAAATAGGTTATCAGAGTTATTTTTACAGGTAGCTGCTAAAATACTGGCCGCATGTAGGTAACGCTAGTTACATTAGGGTCAGATAGGTTATGTTATTTTGCCAGGTAGCTGGTAAAATACCAGCTGCATGTTGGAAATGCTAGTTACATTATGGTAAGATATGTTATCACACAGTTATTTTTCCAGGCTGCTGGTGAAATACCAGTAGCATGTAGATATTTTTGTGGCTAGATGAAGTAGTTACATTTATTCTACCAACTGTCGGTTAAAGTAGCATCATGCCTTAGAAAAACTATTTGACCTACTAGCTGCAAAAGAGCTAAAGCTATTTAACTGGCTAGTCGGTCAAATAGCATCGTCAATTTTTATTTAGTTTTCTTTGGATAGAATTGATCATCTGATTTTAATGCAACTTTCGTTTTACTATCAGACTTCAGTCGTAACCCTCCTTGTCTATCATGACCATTATTTATTTTGACTTATTTTTCTTTCATTACATTCTTCTCTTTAAAGTTTTAAGTTGAAATATATGTACCCTGATGAAAGCCTTCACTATTATACTCTTAAAGATTTTTACCGAAAGGTCTGAGAAAGCCTTTCCCTACCCCAACATCCCAAAACTTATTTGTTACAAAAAATATGAGTCAATGCTGATACAAATTATGTGCATTTTACTTCTAATTCTACATCATTAGAAATAGGATAAATAACATATAAACTCATGTAAGAGTCCAATCCATGTACAAGTCAGATTACTGTACAAGTCAGATCCATGTAAAGTCAGATCCACATACAAGTCAAATCCATGTACAAGTCAGATTCATGTAAAAGTCAGATATGCATACAAGTCAAATCCATGAGCAAGTCAGATGGACATACAAGTCAGATCCATGTACAAGTCAGATATGCATACAAGTCAGATCCATGTACAAGTCAGATTCATGTACAAGTCAGATCCACATACAAGTCAAATCCATGTACAAGTCAGATCCAACTGCAAACTGAAGTGAACCATATCTGCCATTGTATTATGTGCCAGCAAATCTGGGTCTATGGAGTTTTTTTAGGATTAATCAGTAAGACAAACACAGACCCTGATCTGCCAGTGCATTAAGCAACAGTAGATCTGGGTCTATGGAGTTTGAAATTAGACCTGAAAATCTACATTAATATGTATGGTCACTAAACAGAATACTATTGATTAGAATGCAAAGCTTGGCACTTCTTTTATTGTTACTTTTTTATGGTTAGCCCTCAAATAGCTCACTGCTGTTTTGCCACTTAACTGGTCAAATAAAGCACAGATAATTTGCCCCCTAGCTTGTCAAATAAAGCACAGATATTCTGTCCCCTAGCTGGTTCATTCGTTTGTTGGATTAACGACGTGTGCGGCCATTCGGCCATTTGCGTCGATCCCCTAGCTGGTCAAATAATCATTCTGCAAAAATTATAAAGCGATTCTGAAACTGAACAATTTTTCCAGGATGTTTTAATTCAGATTGTCGTTGTACTTAATGTGACCAATGCTTAATGAAATCAATTACTTGGATGAGCAAAAATGTATGCTGTACAGGTGAATATAATTGTTATTACCATATATACCTGCTTATAAGTCTAGTCCAACTGTAAACTGCACAGACTAGCTCTGAAGTCACATAATCACCAACAAATCTGGGTCTATGCAGTTTGTCAGGAGTAATCAGCAGAACAAACAACATAGCTGGCAAATCAGGGTCTATGTTTTTTGCAGTTGGACATGACTTATAAGTGAGTGTAGATGGTAATAATCACAACATTCAACATTGAGCTCAACTCCTAGCTACTTTCTATGCCCTTTGGCTATTAAGTTTACTTCTCACTGGGAAGAAAATGGGGGTGGGGAAGAGAGTCTATGAAAGCTATCTCAAAAGCAATTTTGCAGTAATTTCATTTCCTTGTATTAGCAACAGAAGTAACTCGGCAAAAAATGTAAACACTCTAAATGTGGCGCCATGCTTTGTGTGTAAACTGATGCAGAATTAAGGAAAAAAACTGGCATAAAACAGACAAACCAATTAGGAGGACAGTGAGCCAGACTGAATCTACACATGACTGGCAGTTCATGACAGAGGTCTTTGTTGGATGCATGTTTACACTACCAAGCCCACAGTTTGACAAGGTTTTACATCTGACTGGACTAACTCTTTTACCTAATAAACAACTTTGTGCAAACATGCATTAGAGAGGTGTGTTGAAAATGATGTACTAGATGTGTATGGAAATGAGATAGTCTGATAGTTTTATGAATAATCCTGCATTATGGTACACAAATGTAACCAATGTAGATCCACATCTGTTATCGCATAATTTACCAGTATGGTACAAACCTGACCTCAATCTCACCATCCTATATCATGTGCATTTGGATCACTTCGAGCATTTCTGCATAATATAGCTTTCAATCTCGTCCAATTGTAATTACTGGTCAAAGTGCTTGAAAAAATCTGAGTCACTCAGGTAAGAACTGTGTTCACATGTCATGGATACCCATGCCAATATGATGTGATTAAAAGGCAAAGTTCACATAAATCAATGAAACTTTTGCCAGAAAACATTAAAAGTCAAACTTAGTCAACATCTTAATATAACATACCAAGTTTGGTTGAAATCTAAATGTGTTAGTGCTTCAAAAGTTACTGAGTGCAAATAAAAGGGCAAAGCTCTATATCAAACAGGACCCATAACTCTGTAGAACTCTGCCAGAAAACAGTGACAATTAAATTTGACTTTCATCTTCTTAAAGTAAAGCCACACACTGATTTTGACTTCAATCCATCAATTCAATCAAAAGTTACTGCGCTGAAATGAAACTGAAGGGCTAACTTCTAAGTAAACAGGGGCCATAACTTCATACAATTTCACATGAAAACGATGAAAGTCGACATGACCTAGGTCTTCTTAATGTAAGGTCTCATACCAAATTTGATTTCAATTGATAAAGTCTTTCAAAAGTTTTGGAGCAGTTCCGAAACAAAAATTTTAATGACCGTGACAAGAGGGGATTAGATGGATTTACATGGATAACACTATATGCTTCCTCCATAGTTATGGTGGGGTATAAAAACACAATGACATAAATATTTCTGCCACTTCAGTATCTTCGGTACGCTACATTGTTTTCAATACATTACTTAAGGCAAAATTAGACGCACACATTTACCTTGAACCTAGTGTTTACAAGATGGCAACATCCAATTCAAAGCAAGTTTTTGCTCATAACCAATTTTTTCCAAATACGACACAAAGCACCTAAGACACTCAAGTAGTAGCTATTTATCTTGGCTTTTTTCTGTATGAATGGCTCTGATTTCTTCAAACACTTTGAACAATTGTTATGACTGGCTCAAACATAAAATCACTGTGCAAAGGCTGGAGTATTCCACATCCTGACATGATATAGGATGGTGAGATTGTAACCTGATTGCCCAAACTTAACAGGTCTGTGGCAGCCATATAGGATGTAAGATTGGTACCATTTTCATTTAGGACCAATTAGACACCATTCGAAGATTTGAAGTGAAAACCCCATGCTAACGCAACCATCCATTCAGGTGAAGTAGCGATAAAAAAATATAAGATGGCCACTGTGGTGGCCATATTGGATATTTGGACAGCACCATATTGGATATTTGGACAGCACCATTTTCATTAAGTACCAACTAGACATCACAGTTAGTCTTCAAGTGAAAACCCCATTCTCATATGACTTTCTGATCAAGATTTTCAAAATGGCTGCTGTGGTGGCCATATTGGAAGTCAGATTGGCACCATTTTCATTTAGGACATACTAGACATCATAAGAAGTCTTTTAGTGAAACCCCATGTTGATATGACCATCCATTCTTCTGGAGTAGCTATAAATAGCCACATTGGATGTCCAAGTGGAACCATTTTCATTTAAGACAACTAGACATCATAAGAAGTCTTCTGGTTAAAGCCCCATTTTGATATGACCTTCCATTGAGGAGTAGCAATCAGATTTTTAAAATGACTGCCATGGTGGCCATATTGGATGTCACAGAGCTCAAAATTAGCAGTAGTCCACTAGCTTGAGGCTAGTACATTTCCTGTCAGACTAATCATTTTCATAATTTCAGTAGTCCAATGGCTAGTAAAGTTTCAGTTGTTGCCAGTCAACTAGTGAAGAAGGACTAGAGGACGATTCAGCATGACTAGTAAATTTCTCAATCTACTAGTCCTTCTGGCTACAAAGAAATTTTTAAAATTCTATGTCTGCATCAGATCAGCACCATTTTCATTTAGGACTAACTTGACATTATAATAAGTCTTTTAGTGAAAACCCCATGTTGATATGACCATCTATTCTTCTGGAGTAGTGATAGCAAAATTTTCAAGATGGATGCTGTGGTGGCCATATCGGATGTCTGTGCAGCACCATTTTTACTTAGGACCAACTAGACCTTGGGATCAATAAGTGTGTAAAGTTTAATAGCAATCCTGGAAGTAATTTAGGAGGAGCTATGATAATGAACTTGTGCCAAAAGACAGACAGATGCTGGAAAACAAACAACAGGCCTTCCCATAAGCTCTTCTGGTCTACAACTAGTTGAGTAAAAACAAGTACCATTAAAGGTACATTATATGCCACCCGTGTTTAACAGTTCCCTATGTAGGTACTTAACAAACAAAATTTAATAGGCAGAAACTATTATTTTCTAATTGGACTTACCATAAACATGGCCTTTGACCCCAGAATCAATAGGTTTCTTTACGACCTTAAATGCAAACCATCCATCCAAAGTTTGGTCACTGAACTTACTCTATAAAAAAAAGTTCTGCAAAATCAGTGTTGTACAGTCACAGTGACTTGGACTTTGACCCCAAAATCAACTGACCACATTAAGTGCAAGCCCTTCATGAACTTTTGTCAAAGCATGTGGTCAAGAATCAAAGTTGTTATACAAAAACCATTTTTCTTCTGTCAGTCACAGATACCTTTACATTTATTCTTTCAACCCCAAAACTAATAGGGTTCTCTCTTACTCCAAATGCAAGTTAACCACAAAGCTTGGTACATATAGATGATGGAGAACTCAAGTTATTGTGTGGAAACCATTTTTCTTCTTTCAGTCACAGTGACTTTACCTTTGACCTCTTGGCCCCAAAATGGATATGCTCCTTCCATACCCCATATACAAGTGATCCACAAAATTTTGTCCCAGTATGTGATGCAGAACTAATGTTATTGTGCAGAAACCACTGTTCTTTTCAGGCACAGTGACATCTACCATTGGACCCCAAAATCAATAGTGTGCTTTGTTACCCCAAATGCCAGCTAATCACACAGTTTGGTAACTGTAGTCAATGGACAACTCAAGTTATTGAACAAAAATCTTTTTTTTCTTCTTTCAATCAGTGACCTTGACCTTTGCTCTTTTGACCCTAAAAATTGATTGGGTTCTTTCAGTCGGTGACCTTGATCTTTAGCTTTGAGCCTAAAATACATATCGTTCTTCCTTACACAAAGTGCAAGCCATCCACAAAGTTTGACAACTGAATAAGGAAGGCACCTCATGTACTGTGTGGAAGCCTGATAACATGGATGGACAGACTAATGGACAACATCATAACAAAGTATGCAATGCTTTATGGCGGATGTATAAAACTTTCAAAAAAGGCTTTAATGTGCATGTAGGACATTTATATGCTACTTGTTTGTATAATTATTAAGTAACAGTGCTCCTTAATTCAGTATAGCTATTTTAATTGTTCCTAAATTTCAATCTGTTAATCTGCAATTATTACAAAGTCTATCTTAATTTTTTCATTAGCGATTGATGACTTTAATGAAAACTCAACCTTCTTAAATAAAAGAAAAATTACTGTAAAACTTGTAATAAATAGCACTATTTTGTTTTTACAGCTACAACACTGAAAGAATGAGCAATTTAAACAAACTGTAAATTCATTTATTTTCATGTGCATGCATTTTCATGGTTTTCTAATGGTACTTAAATAAGTGGATTAAGGGAAGTGTTTTATAGTTTGTGGATTGAGAGAAGGGTTTCATAGTTTGTGAATTGAGTGTAGGGTCTTCTAGTTTGTTAATTGAGTGAAGGGTTTTATAATCTGTGAATTGAGAGAAGGGTCTTATAGTTTGTTGATTGAGTGAAGGGTTTTATAATCTGTGAATTGAGTGAAGGGTCTTATAGTTTGTTAATTGAGTGAAGGCTTTTATAATCTGTGAATTGAGTGAAGGGTTTTATAATCTGTGAATTGAGAGAAGGGTTTTATAGTTGTGAATTGAGTGTAGGGTTTTATAGTTTGTGAATTGAGAGAAGGGTCTTTTAGTTTGTGAATTGAGTATAGGGTTGTATAATCTGTGAATTGAGTAAAGGGTCTTATAGTTTGTGGATTGTGGGAAGGGTCTTATAGTTTGTGGATTGATAGAGAGGGAGGGATCTTATAGTTTGTGGATTGTGGTAAGGGTCTTAGAGTTTGTGGATTGATAGAGAGGGAGAGGTCTCATGGTCTGTGGATTGTGGGAAGGGTCTTATAGTTTGTGGATTGTGGAAAGGGTCTTATAGTTTGTGGATTGTGGGAAGGGTCTTATAGTTTGTAAATTGAGTGAAGGTCTTTTAGTTTGTGGATTGATAGAGAGGGAGGGGTCTTATAGTTTGTGGATTGTAGGAAGGGTCTTATAGTTTGTGGATTGTGGGAAGGGTCTTATGGTCTGTGGATTGTGGGAAGGGTCTTTTAGTTTGTGGATTGTGGGAGGGGTATTATAGTTTGTTGATTGTGGGAAGAGTCTTATAGTTTGTTGATTGTGGAAAGGGTCTTATAGTTTGTGGATTGTGGGAGGGGTATTATAGTTTGTTGATTGTGGGAAGAGTCTTATAGTTTGTTAATTGTGGGAGGGGTCTTATAGTTTGTGGATTGTGGGAAGAGTCTTATAGTTTGTGGATTGTGGAAGAGTCTTATAGTTTGTGGATTGTGGGAAGAGTCTTATAGTTTGTGGATTGTGGAAGAGTCTTATAGTTTGTGGATTGTGGGAAGAGTCTTATAGTTTGTGGATTGTGGGAAGAGTCTTATAGTTTGTGGATTGTGGGAAGAGTCTTATAGTTTGTGGATTGTGGGAGGGGTATTATAGTTTGTGGATTGTGGGAGGGGTATTATAGTTTGCTGATTGTGTGAAGAGTCTTATAGTTTGTTAATTGTGGGAGGAGTCTTATAGTTTGTGGATTGTGGGAGGGGTATTATAGTTTGTGGATTGTGGGAGGGGTCTTATAGTTTGTTGATTGTGGGAAGGGTCTTATTGTTTGTGGATTGTGGGAAGGGTCTTATAGTTTGTGGATTGTGGGAGGGGTGTTATAGTTTGTGGATTGTGGGAGGGGTATTATAGTTTGTGGATTGTGGGAAGGGTCTTATAGTTTCAACAGAAGAATCATTACTCATTGGATCTTTTATTTTGTGATTTGTAGCAACTACAAAATCAAGAAAACTGGTATGGTTCGCACAAAATCAAACAACAACTGGTATGGTTCCCACAAAATAAAGAAAACTGGTATGGTTCCCACAAAATCAAGAAAACTGGTATGGTTCCCACAAAAAATAATAAAAAAAAGTTGTTGTATTCAGAAAATACATGACCACTCAAAGAACATCCTTTTCATATGCAGAAGTGATTCTAGACAAGAATGATATTGAAATTATGACTGTTGTGTAGCAATGATGAAAGACTAATTCACAAAATGTTTCAGCTATAAGCATTTGCTTTGCATTAGTGTCCCTCAAACCAGGTGTCTCCACCTGTCGGTCACATGTGACAATTTCTTGACTACAATGTTGGCTTGTCATTAGTGTACCCCAAACCAGGTGTCTCCACCTGTCAGTCACATGTGACAATTTCTTGTCTGCAATGCTGGCTTGTCACTTGTGTTCCTCAATCCAGGTATCTCTACCTGTAAATCACAATTGACAATTTCTTGTCTACAACCAATGGCTGAAAATTCTGTCAACTTGGTTTTTAGACCTAGCTATTTTTACCCAATGAAAGTATGGTGGACTCTATCTCAATTGAGTTATAATGGGTATATTGAACCATGCTGATGATGATACCGGCATAAATGTCAAAGGAAAAAGTACGAACCAACAGGAAAATATATTTACTATTGTAACCAAGTAATGCACAGAATATGTACTGTATTATATGACTGGTATGAATTCAATATCTTGGGACCCAGGTGCCAAAAGACAACATCAATCATAAATTTGATTCACAAGTCTGGGAACCCAGGGATCAAGAAAACAATTTTCAGCCCTTGACAATGCTGGCTTGTCATTAGTCTGCTCAAGCCAGCTGCCTCCATCTATGTGGCAATTTCTTCTTTACACTCAGGAAAAGGAGACCTTCTTTACACTCAGGAAAAGGAGACCTTCTTTACACTCAGGAAAAGGAGACCTTCTTTACACTCAGGAAAAGGAGACCTTCTTTACACTCAGGAAAAGGAGACCTTCTTTACACTCAGGAAAAGGAGACCTTCTTTAACTTTTCAAACAGGCTTTTAAAAGTCAACAGCAATATCAATTACAAAAAAAAAAAAGATTTATTCTGGCATGTTGCATAAATAAGACTTGAAAAGTTAACCCACATTAATGAAACTTCATGAGTCGTTACTAAATGAACTCTCATCCATATTTTTTGAAGTACAAATTAGATGTGCAAATTAAAAATAGCATTTTTCTTTTTCACGTTCTAAGTTTAAACAATTTATTGTTTTTTACTAATGGAAGCATGAATTGAGTCAAAACTAGAGGTGCCTTTAAAGCAAAAACAAGAACCACAAAGTACATATGCAACTGATCACAGATCCTTCCACAAAATGCTAATACATACACAGGGGTTTAAAAATAAATCTCTACAAATCGACTCGCCCAGTCAAGTAAGTACTAAACATTTTTGCTTGTCCAACATGAACCCTAACTCAACCAGCTAATATGAAATATAAAAGCTGACAATGTTATTGACCTAAATTAAATCATGTGAAAGGTTGTTTTCTAGAACTTATTCTGCGACTCCTCTAACACAAGTTGTAATTCATCAAAAACTGAAACCAGTTTGCTCTCCCTCTAGTAAGCACTTACTAGTATTGAAGAGTGAGAGAGAATTGCTTGTATGAGCTTGATCAAAACAAAAGGAAAAATAAAACTTCCCATAGAAAGTATAAACTTTCAAAGAAAAAAATCAGTACAATGGTTGACAGAAGATCCTTTTCCTTAAAGATAAGCACTGGTAAGCCCTGGATCAGCACCAACCTGATTGGTCAAGTGATTAGAAAATTCACTCAAGCGCCAGAAATGTTCTCTCACCATTTCAAGTTGGGCAATTGAATTTTCAACCCCAGAAGTAGTTACATCACACTGCTAACCTTCAAGGAAACAACCAGTGCTTTAAACATTGCACTATTCAGCTACAGAAAGAAAAAAAAATGGCACAAGCAAAATGGTGAATTTATAGGATAAAGTGCCCTAGAGTCAGACAAGTTACACTTTCTTGTGCATCTGGCATCATAGCTAGCATGACCTAACCTCTCGCAACAAAGCAAGTATGGCCTACCTGTCATACCACAACTAGCACAACCTAACCTTTTGCAACACAACTAGCATGACCTACCCTGACACAAAACAACTAGAATGAAATGTCCCAAGTTGCAACACAACAAGCACAACCTACCCTCTTGCAACACAACAAGCACAAACTAAGGTCTCTCAGCACAATTAACATGACTTACCCTCTTGCAACGTGACTAGCATGACAACCTCTCGCAACACAACTAGCACAACCTGCCCTCTCGCCACAACTAGTATGACCTAACCTCTCATATTACAACTAGCACAACCTATCCATTCAGAACACAACTAGTATGACTTACCCTCTAGCAACTGCTCTAAACATAGATTTGATTGAGATCTTGTTAATCTTTTATGTCTGTTACCTCCCTTAATCATATATGGCAAACAAAAGCGAAAATGGACTTGTCTATATTAACACCCCCACTAGGACAGGGTCGGCCCTTAAGTCAGTCAATCTTTTTGGATATATATAACACAGGGGTCACTTTAACACAGATTTTTCCATTGGCCACCAGGGCCAGCTCACATGGATATCAACTGTCCTACAAAATCAAATAACAACAGTCCTTTGAAGGGACTCCTGCTCTACTGTTTAATAAGAATTTCAAGGAATTCAAGATAAGACTCTTTCTTCTTTTTAACTGCTGAATGTTAAAACCATCTCTGATATTCTTGAGTGATAAGAGTCTCAAATTAGTCCCTGTGGCAGCCATATTGGATATAAGATTGGCACCATTAGAAGGCTTTTGGTGAAAACACCATGCAAATATGACCATCCATTGGTGACGAGATTTTCAATATGTTCATTGTGACAGCTATATTGGATGTCTAAGGGGCACCACTATCATTTAGGTCCAACCAGATATTATACAAAGTCTTTTGTTGAAAACTCCATGTTGATATGACCATCAATTTTGGAGGAGCAGCATTACCAAGATATTCAAGATGGCTGCCATGGTGGCCATATTGGATGTCAGATCAGCATCATTTTTATTTAGGACCAAGAAGACATCATAAGAAATCTTCTGGTAAAAACCCCATGTCAATATGTCTTTCCATTTAGGACTAGCAACATGATTATTTTAAAGATGGCTGGCATGGTGGCCATATCTGAGGTCGAATTGGCACCATTTTCATTTAGGACCAACTAGATATCATAATGAGCCGTCTGGTGAAAACCCAAAGTTGATATGACTTTCGATTTAGGAGGAGCAGCAATAACACAATTTTCAAGATGGCTGCCATGGTGACCATACTGGATGTCAGATCTGCACCATTTTCATTCAGTACCAACTCAGGGATGAGTCCAACAATACAATTTTGGGGCTCCTATCCCAAGAATTAAGAATATTTCATTGCAAAGCAAGTTATCATTATGGCACCATTAGTTAGTTTCACATCAAATTAAAGTTCTGTGTTTTAAAAGATAGTAATCTTTTCAGCATATTTACCAAGCAGACACAAGTCAACAAACTAGAACAATGAACACTGTTTTCAACTATACTCCATTTTCAATAAAAAATCATGAAATAGAATGTCATAAAAAAACATGATTTGGTTCATTAGAAGTAAAGTAGACAAAATGGTCATTTAGTGTTTCACACTAGACCAAGCACACCATGGTATATTAATCTCTGACCATGTGATGAATATAAGCATTTTAAAGCACAAAATGTGTGTATTGATCATTACCAACATATACTGTCAACTATCTAAACTGCTATTCAACAAAAATGTTCTAATTATGGAAGGAATTGAGCTCCGTCGTTATGGAAATGGGGAGCCGTCTGCTCTCGACAGCTTTTTGTATGTTGGACAATCCCAGTATATAAAGGGTCCATGCTAGTAGGCGATTCAGGATAAATCGTCACCTTAGGGTCTGTCATTTCACCTTGCATTGATTTCATGACATTACCCTCATCCCATTCTGTTTCAATACAATTCATTAGTAATTAAAGTAAATCATAGATCCTTCATAAAGGGTACTGTATATACTTGCATATAGGCCGATACCAACTGCAAACTGCACAGACCGAGATCTTCCGTCGCATAATGTGCCGGCAGATCTGGGTCTATGCAGTTTATAGGGACTAATCAGTAGAACAAACAACATAGACCCTGATGTGCCAGTGCATTATGCGACAGCAAATCAGGATTTATGTTGTTTGCATTTGGTCTGAGCTTATATGCGAGTATATACGATATGCTCGTGAGTGAATTTTTCAGTTAGACACAATTATTGAGATCACTCTATTTTTCCACTACAGAAAACCCGCAATTTATAGCAGGTCACAAATTACTTAAGATTTCCTAAGGTCTAGAATATTTTTGGGTGACTTCATAATTTCCGTTCACAGGACTGTTATTGTAATTTTTAAAATTATAAATGCATTTTTCTTATTCAACAATGTCATGTTATGTCCAAAAGTCCAATCTCTCCCACATCATTTTATGTCCACATGTCCAATCTCTCAAAGTTCACAGTGCTACAATACATCCATACAAAAAGCGACATATTACTGATGAGGTCATAATGTAATGTTCACATCATTTCAAACTGTCCAGCAAACATCAAACATAAATTTTTAAAAAATGGACAACCTTAAAGTATAAGGTCACAGTATTTATCTCTCTGATAACAGTTATTGGGGACATTGTAAAACCTTCTGTCTGTCTGTTTATTGGTGACATTGTAAAACCTTCTGTCTGTTTTCTTTTCATAACTGGTCTCCTCCTAAAAGCCATGGGGATCTGCAATGGCAAGCCATGGAATTGGGTCTTTGGAGGGGGGGGGGGGTATTTTTTTCCTTACACTGCTAATGGTCACTCATTTAAAGGAACAAATCATGGAGATTTCTATTTTAAACTTGTTGATGAATCTTCTCTTACCTGAAAACCCAATTTTTGTTGTTCTTATAAAATTCTACTGCATAATTTACAATTACCGAGTTTAAAAGTAAGAGCCTCACAAAACTATGAGCAGGTATTACCTGCCCCTGGTATGTATCTGGAAGTGACATACTAATAGAACAAAGACATCATAATCATATAAATTATGGCATAGGGAATTTGCCAAAGACTATGAAATGAAAAGAAATCTGGTGGAAATTTAAGAAACTGAAACAACTAAAAAGTGATACAGTCAATACAGTCCATATGATCAATAGAGAAAAAGCTATACTGTCAATACAGTCCATATGATCAATAGAGAAAAAGTGATACAGTCAATACAGTCTATATGATCCACAGAGAAAAAGCTATACTGTCAATACAGTCCATACGACCAATAGAAAAAAAGCTATACAGTCAATACAGTCCATAAGATCAAAAGAAAAACAGCTATACAGTCAATACAGTCCATATGATCAATAGAAAAAAGCTGTACAGTTAATACAGTCCATATGATCAATAGAAAAAAAAGCTATAGTCAAATCAGTCAATATAATCAATAGAACAAAAGCTGTACAATCAATACAGTCCATATGATCAAAAGAAAAAAAACCTATACAGTCAATACAGTCCATATGATCAATAGAAAAAAAGCTGTAGTCAATACAGTCCACATGATCAATAGAGAAAAAGCTATAGTCAATACAGTCCATCTGATCAACAGAAAAAAAGCTCTAGTCAATACAGTCCATATGATCAATAAAGTCAATACAGTCCATATGATCAAAAGAGAAAAAGCTATACTGTCAATACAGTCCATATGATCTATAGAAAAAAAGCTATACAGTCAATAAGTCCATATGATCAATAGAGAAAAAATGACAAATGTTGACAGTTGCTGGGAAGAATAATGAAAATACTGTGCAACTTAATGACATAGAGTGATCTTGTCTTTTTGTGGGTGGGGAGTGGGAGTGTATTTTTGAAATGTTTAATTTAATGTTTAAATATATATATTTGGTCAAAATTATAGACAATAACTCTTCAAAAATAAACTGCAGTTGTTCCATATAGTTAATCCTTCCCCCACCCCCCTCACCTTTAAATGTTGCATCTTATCTTGTAACAGTCTTTTGCAATGCTCTACTTGATATTTTTTGCAGTGTTGTTTTTTTTCTCCTTTGTTAATCAGTAATGCAAGGGTTACAAGGAAGATATGTTTTCCTTTTAAATTTCTGTACCCCATGAAAGAGAACAACTTTTTTTTCCATCAACATCTCTCTCTCTCTCTCAATCATTGCCTCAATTTTATGTCTAAATCCTTTTTCCACAATTAGGAGGATATATGATAACTTTTTAGCTTATAATATGCCTGGAAGAAAATTCAGAATAAACACTACTCGCAAACCTCATCATGGTACTTCTGGATTTGGCACATTAAAATCAGTAGATCCAAATTTTCTCACCTTTCTTCATTTAGAAATTAATAAATGAAAACAATTGCCCTTTTTCTATTTCTGATTGCAAGTTGTGACCATATGATGCACAAAAAACATTCTTTTAATTTGAAATTACCAATAAGTAAAATACACATCTACAGTATAATGTATGGTCAACTCATTCTGAAATGATATCACACAAAAACCTAATCATAACACTTGGATATTGTTGATGCTGTTGCTGCCATCATTGCTACTGGGAAAGTGTTACCTACATCTTGCATTGTGGGATAAAAAAGGGATGTGATCTTAATCAGGGATTATCCATCTAGGGACCCTGTCCATCGGATCTAGTGGCTGCATCATGACAGCATGAAGGAGGTGTGGCTGCATCACAAGGCAGGCAAGCACAAGGGCGAAACCAAATCAAAATTTATAAAAAATATCTTTATTACTATATATATCCTATTATCCTCCAGGAATCAGGGCCGTCACAAGTTTGCGCTGGAAGAAACGGCGCCCCGGGCGAGCATTACTTTCAGCACCTCCACTAGGGAAAAAATACCACAAACTCAGCTAAATGGCGCCCCGGGCGATCGCCCATTTCACCCACCCCTTACAACAGCCCTTCCTAGAATTGTAATAGTATCTCTCTAGAAACCATTGTAACTGACTGTGCATTTTACCTCTACTAAGCTTACTTTGACAAGTATTAATCAGCAGAGTCTGACTGTTAATCTATGCCAACTAATGTCAGTACAATGTTTTTATATTTACTAGAATAATTACTAAGGTACATGACAAATTTCCAATGACAGTATCTGTGTAGTGAAGACGTGACTCTTTACATGGGCTGCAAATTGAAAGGTTCAGTTTTACTTTTAATTCCATTCTAACAAGAATCGAAACAAGATTATGATAATATTTTACGATTACATTTTATCCTACCATATACTGCATATTTTGCTGTGCATTATAAATCAATAAAACACTTTTTTCAGTGCTTATCCAATTTTTGTTACATCTGACCCACATTCCATACTGATCTAATAATTTATGTAAGGCCCAGTCAAGCACAGTAGATATCAGTACTATATAAACTCACTTATTAGTCAGGTACAACTGCAAACAACATAGACCCTAATCTGTTGTTGCATAATGCAAAAAGAAAAATTAGAGTCTATGTTAATTGTTCTAATATTTACTCCTAATAAACTGCATAGACCCAGATCTGTTGGTGCATTATGTGCCAGAATATCTGAATCTATGCATTTTGCAGTGGATCTGACTTATATGTAAGTATATAAAATACTAAAGAGATTGGTCTGTGTACTTTCATAACACTTGGGACCATTTTGTTTCCATGTTTTGCTTTAGGAATGTTGTGGGTAGACAGTTCTAATGGGGTTTAATGACAGGGGAATTATGGTCTGGTCTATGTGACCAGGGTCAGCTTGGTCTAAAAACTGACCACTGTGTCCTGCAATGTGCAGAATAAGCACTTCTCAACGTGACATACCATCTCTCTTGACTTAATACAAACTGACCATAAATATAGGTATTCCATCAGGAATTTTCCTGTGATGAGAATGAACAAAGCCTAAATCCTTCATTTTGGGATAAGTTCATACAATTATTGTCCCCATGTTAATTTCATAAATTGAGAATTCTGCATGATTTTGAAATATTTTATTTGAGGACTGAGGCCTGTTTGCACAGGAAACTGGGGCGTATTTTGTTTCTTGTAAACCTCTAAAACAAGAGTCCACTGAATGCACTACTAGCTAAAAAGAATTTCCAGGAATTCAATATACAACTGTTTCTTCCATATAACCGTATTTTGTTCCTTGGATACCTCTAAAAAGAAAATAACTGCTGCAACAGTTGCCATGGTGGCTTAGTGGTTAGCATGCCAGACTCGCACCAATAATGTACATGTTCGAGTACTTCCACTAGATCGTCCCTGAGAAAAACACTTTACTCCAATTGCCTTGGAACTAGATAACATTTAGGTCTTCCTGTGTCATATAACACCAAACCAAACAAAACCAAACCAAAAAAAGTCATTTTGCTGCGAAAGTTACATCAGTTTTCAGTGCCAAAGCAGATCTGTGTGAAAGATATATTTCAACATTTTTTCTAAATAAATAGTCATTTTTCTCCCCAAATAATGTTTCCTGCTTTTAATTAAACCACAATGTGTCTTTGTCATGCATGCTCGAACTTTATTTTTCTCACCGATGCAATCATTCATATAAAATCCATACCCCTCTAATGTTTTTTAGGAGAAAAGACAAATGAATGATATGCAGTGTATACTGTCTATACTTGCTTACAAGTCAGATCCAACTGCAAACTGCATAGGCCCAAATCTGTATCGCATAATGTGTTGGCAGATCTGGGTATATGCAGTTTGTAAGAAGTAATTAGTACAACATAGACCCTGATCTGCCAGCACATTATGCGACAACAGATCAGGGTCTATGTTCTTTGCACTTGGACCAGTATTATAAGCGAGTATAGAGGGTATCATGTTTCTGTGGGACTGTTGTCTGCTTGCTCCAGAAATGTCAGCCCCCTGTATAATGCTAACTTTAGTGAAGAAAATTTATTTAAAAATCCGTAACACACATGAGCTGGTCTACTTCCACTTCAATCAACATTACAAGGCCCAAGTTTTTTTTATGTTTGTGCTATCTTTGCATTATAACTGAAGATTGCAGCTAACAAATAAGAACAGACAATAGAAATGACAACAAATATACATTTAGATTTAACCCAAATTGCTGTTGATGACACTACCAAGTGATGGAATAAAATAATGTTGTGCTGACCTTTGACTCTTAGATTGGGCTAACTGTATTTTTATTTTATATTTCATTTTAATTTTAAAAATAATTAGTTGATGATCAGGATTAAAAGTCTTAGTGCATGTTACTGCAATAACATTACATTAACATTCATGTTTTATTTGTAACTTATTGTACATTACATTGTTTAGTTTCACTCCTACTGGATTCTGACATTTTCAATGCTGGATTTGCATTACTATTGAATGTAATAGTGCAGTAAAAATATTTCATAAGGAATTCCATTATCCAAAAGAACCTCTACTGTTTTACATTTGATGCAACATTAAGTCATAATTGTACGAATTGTAATGCATGGTGGGAGTACTGACCTTGTATATAAAGAACTGTGTCTATAAAGAATATGTTTCTTATAAACCTTGAGTGCCCATAAACACGTTTTGCTGCACTCGCACATGCCGTGACAAGTGTAAAACCATCTTTAAAAATCACATAAAAATAATCCATTTCTAAGCACACCTTTTGATCCTAGCATGCCTCATGTGAGTGAAGAATGTACTAAAATTTGCCCAGAGCATGACCATTTTCTTGGACACTATCACCAAGCGTGCCTGTTGATTCGTTACCACTTAACTTTAAGTTTGTGATTTAAATCATTCTAAACAACAATACTGTGAATGCCACATTATATGCCCACTATGTGTTTAATAGTTTCCTTTGTAGACACTCTTAGGATATAGTTTAATAGTCTCCTTTGTAGACTCTCTTAGGGTATAGTTGACTCTCGAGACTATTGGCCAATGGGTCTAAATGACCCAGACCTTTGGTCAAGGTATGCAGTCTTAACTAGACTTGTGGTGCAGAAACCATTATTTTTTATTAGATTTACCATGACTATGACCTCTGACCTTTGGACCCCAGAATATGTTTCTTCCTTATCCCAACTGTAAACCATCCACAAATCTGACCCAGACCTGTGATGAAAAACTAATGTTATTGGGCAGAAACCATTTTGCTTGTTTCAGTCAGTGACCTTGACCTTTGTATCCCAAAATCAATAAGCTTCTTCCTTAGCCTAAGTGCAAGCCATCCACACAGTTTGGTCCAGGTCTGTGATGTAGAACTAATGTTATCATGCAGAAATCATTTTCCTTCTTTCAGTCACAGTGAACTCTACCTTTGACTTTTCAATCCTGAAATCTCTAGGCATCTTTCAAACCACAAGTGTACACCATCCACAAAGTTTGGTAACTGTAGATGGTGGAGAACACAAGTTATTGTGCAGAAATAAAATTGGTAACAGATGGATGGACAGACATCATAACATAATACACAGTGGCAGATGTATAAATATGAATCTTACAGATGCTTTTATTGTGTGAGAGAATGCACCTCCAAGGTTGAGAACTCTCAATATAGACAATGGGTGCTAACTACTCTAGTATGTAAATACAGACCCTGAAATACGTAATTTTACAAAATCTGCATTTCAGCTGCACTTTATTTGCATTTTAAATGCATGCAGAATTAATTTTGTTTACTTTCTGTTTGCATTCCATTCATGTTTGCATTTCAGCTATTATTTCATCATTTTTCTTGTAGAGTTTCAGAAATGCATTCCGACTTTGTTGATTGCTTCCATTCATCAATTATTTTTGCTTTCATTCGTTTTTGGAATGTAATGTAAATGCATTTACCAAAGTTGGGTTTTAAAGGGAGATAAATATTGCCTTTGTATCTTGTCTGCTCAAATACAATAGCAAATGTATACAATAGAAAAGACAGCACTGAATTTAGAATAAAAAAAATGACTGCAATAAATGTAAAAATATAGTTGTAGCATATTTGTCGTCAAATTTTATTTCTTTTTCATTTTGTTCAAAAATTGTACAGATAAAACCACCAGTGATGTCATCATATCAATGGCAGCAGAAACAATCACACTACTTATAAGGAGTGACAAATGTTCAGTGTAAAGAATCCTATCATGGATTACCATTTATTATTCTGCAGTTTGCATTTCTGCGCTGTTTTCTTCAAAATGATTTCTGCATGTGAAAGTTAAACAGTTTGATGTTTTAAAAATACTAGTGAAAGGATAAATAACTTGATTTTAAAGTCAAGCATTTTAATTACTGAATTATACAATAAGGGAACACAAAGTCTGGTACATATAGTGATGTACATGCAATCAATAAGCATGGCACCATACTAAAATGGTGTTCCGCCTGCAAACATAACATAAATGTATTTCCAGTCCAAATTAGAAAAGCGCTTTTGCGATGATAACACTAAATGTCTTCAGAGCCCAAATTCTCAAAACCCAATTCAAATTTCTCACAATTTATTATCTCTAATATTTTAGAATAGTCCTTGCCACCAACATCACAATCCAGGTCTTTACTATCCAGGTCAGAGGTAGAGTCCACGGATTCACCTGGGGACATATACCGTATTTGCCGGCCTATAAGTCGATGCGGAGTATAAGTCGAATTCGCTAGTTTCGTCAACTTTCAATCCTTCATCCATATATAAGTTGATGCGGAGTATAAGACGAAGACAGATCAACACCTTGGCTTCGTCACTTTCGCTAGTAACTTCCGGTTTCATGAATATTAATGGTATCACTATGCTATTCCAGATTAACTGGGAAAATGATTAAGATGGTCTGTACACATTATTTATAGGTATTATTTATTGGTACATTGTACGCAATGATATGAACTCCAATTGTCAAAAAATAAGTACAACTTATCTTAGAGCAACAGTAACCTCATTATCAAATTATATGTATAATAAAAACTTAAAAGAACTCGATTAAGACTTGTTGTTTTTAGTGAATGTGTGTATGTGTATCTGTGTGTGTGTGTGAGAGAGAGAGAGGATGAAACAACGCTATGTCAGTGTATAAGAACGTATGCATTCAGAGCAGTTTTTACTTGTAGCTTTTGGAGGGAGAGAGAGAGAGAGAGAGAGAGAGGTTACAGGACGATTGTAATATGTATTGTTGAGTTACCTGATGATTGTGATCTTACTCATGTACAGGAGCATTGCTGTATTCCATTATCAATTAATATCTCTGAATAAACAGTTCATTCTTGTTTTTATATCCATTATCATAAAGAACCAACTGGCTTTGCAGTGTTATTTACATTCTAATTAAATATGCTTACAGCTTTGGCCAGGTCATTCCAGTTGACACCTGCAGTAGATGTGATCAAATTCGTGAGGCTACCAAAAGGAAAATGAGGCTACCCATAGGGTATTGTAATCGATCCTGTAAACCATGTTAATGTATGCAGGACTGTGTAATGACCTGTAATGCCAGGTGCTTGCTCATGCAAGTTTCTCAACCAATGACATCTTTTGATCTCGCCGACAGAAGCGTCAGAGCTTTGAATTCATGAGCAAAGATCAAACCAAAATGCCGCCTAACTACAGGAAGTGTACATGCACTTACTGATAAAGAGTAATTTTATTTCGTGGGAATACAGAGTTCATTGTATTTGCAACAACAACAAAAAAAACACAACACAGCATGCTAAATGGTCATCTTGGGATTTAAACTAAATGGAGTCTATATGAATATAAATATTGTGAATATTTAAATATAAATTATATATCTTTGAAACTGAAGGACTATGGTATGCATTGTTTTAATTTCCATTGACTATTTTATTACTGTTTTCTCTCTTTGACAAAAGCTTCAACTAAAAGGGGTCAGTAAGGTACATTAAGCAAAATAGCATGAAGAAGGGCTGAAATCTGTCTTTCTGTCTGTCTCTCTCATTTTTATTCCGATCACAAGATGCAATAAGAAAAATGTGCAATGGAATACACATGTCCATGTCATGGTTATCCATTTTCTAACTTGTCTATTCTACTACAAACATATGTAAGCAAACGTAAACAACATATATTACTAGTGCATGCTGCTCTAGAGCAATTACGTCTGATGCACGTGAATTTAATACTGACAATCACGTAAATATTTCGGAATCCTTCTCCATGTCGGGTCCTATATTTTTTCGCACAGGATCTCTTCCCAAAAATGATAATTATTTTTTTACACTGATTTTCGTACTTTGAATTTTTTTTTTTTTTTTTTTTTTACGGTAAAGCAATTTCAATGACATAATTCATATATAAGTCGATTAGGAGTATAAGACGAAGCCCAGACTTCCAGGTCAAAAAGTATCGACTTATAGGCCGGCAAATACGGTATATAGCCTCGTTCTGAGATGGCTTCTGCATGTGTTGTTCTCGTTGTTTTTGTGGTTACAGCTGAATACAGTCTTCAAACAAAACATCATATTCATTAGGTGGTTCACGAGTTTATTGATTCCTGTCAACAACAGATCTGACGAACTCAATTTGTGTTGATTTCTGCCAACTCCCATCACATGCACACCCAGGGTGGGGGAACAGATGGAGTGAATATAGGAACAAGTGCATCTGCAACAATTGTGCAGTTTACCTTCTGAATTTTACGGAAGTTTTTCTTACACAAATATTTTGGCTTGTGACATCAGCCATACTAAAACATTGGAACAGCAAGAAGTTTATCTAAAAACATTTTTTGTAGGTGTTAAGTATATAATTTTGTAGGTATTAAGTATATAATTTTGTAGGTATTAAGTATATAATTTTGTAGGTATTAAAGTATATAATTTTGTAGGTATTAAGTATATAATTTTGTAGTTATTAAGTATATAATTTTGTAGTTATTAAGTATATAATTTTGTAGTTATTAAGTATATAATTTTGTAGGTGTTAAGTATATAATTTTGTAGTTATTAAAGTATATAATTTTGTAGGTATTAAGTATATAATTCTGTTACTTAGTAAATGATCATATAAACATAACAATCATACACAGTTTGCTGTTGTGTGTAAATGTTTGACTTGGAAAAGACTTTAAACGCTTGGACTCAAACTCATCTCATCACTTGCATACAACTGTGTGCGAGGTCAAGTGAAAAAATTATGTTTCCTGTAACCCTTCAAAATTCCACTGACTTCATTTTTGTTTTAGATATCTTTTGAGCGAATGTTATTTCCAGAAATGTTCACATCTGTTATGTTTCTTGGGTTTTGTTTGCTTTTTAGGTCTTTAGTATTGACCAGTTGGAATACTTCATATAGTTTTTCAGTTCAACAATTGGCGCTAATAGAGAATATATAAGTTTGTATATTAAACAAAATTTTTAGTTAAAGAATCCTACTTACCAACTCAACTCTTTTTCAAACCTGTTACAGAAAATGTAATTTTTTTCTTTTACTTTGCCTGATTCATGTATTCTGTACATGCTAGCTTTTATTAACTTAAGGCAAATTAACAAATGCAGATTTTAAATTTGTTCACACCCATTATGATACAAGTTCAGGAAAACTGAATCTGCAAATTTTGGGGCCTTTTTTGTCTTATCAACTATACACATCTATGCAAATTTTGGGGCCTTTTTTGTCTTATCAACTATACACATCTATGCAAATTTTGGGGCCTTTTTTGTCTTATCAACTATACACATCTATGCAAATTTTGGGGCCTTTTTTGTCTTATCAACTATACACATCTATGCAAATGCGAATTTACTCCATATCCTCTTATTCTATTCATTATAACAACCACCCCTGATGTGCCCCATTAAATCTTTTCTAAGCTAAATGCATTCATGCACTGGCCTTAAAAACAGGCGCAATATTGATCTAAGAGCTGAGCAAGACATGGCAACAGTAGCAGCAGCACTGTCAAGTTTTATCAATGCCCTGCTACCAATTCAAAACCATCCTTGCATTCCATGTCCTTAGACTATGGGAAGTATTGTGGAGAGACCAAAAAATCAATTTTTGAATGGAGAGAAAAGCCCCACTGGAGCCTCAATCATAATCCAGAGTGGCGAAATGCACTAGTGCATCTCAGTTGAAATCTGGTATTGACTAGTGAAACAGAGAAAAGTCGGTCAACACTAAATGATTAGCTAGATATATACTGTATATGTATGTACAGTATGGAATGGAATGTATGTAATGGTAACCATGGGGGATGGGTTACCATCTTTTGTTTGCTATTGTTTGAAATTGATAAAATAGAAAGTCTTGTTTTTTCTGTAAAAATACCACTGCTACTAATAATAATAATAGCTGGAGTTAATTTCTTTAGAACCTACTTGCCCTGTCTACCTGACCAGCTGGGCAAGTATTTAAATTATTTTTACTTGCCCGTCTTTTGAATGCATCTTGTGTTGCAATTTGTAAAGGAAAAGAAATAAAACCACAACACATGTATGCATACACTTGTTATATGCTGTGCTGTTGTTACACCAATGCAAGGGGGAGTGGAGGGTTGTTGGTTAGTTTGTTAACCTAATATCTCAAATTCCTTTGAAGAGTGTTCTTTTTGTATTGAGTATTTTCTGCAGGTCAGGCAGAAAAGTTCACCTTCTATGCAATTTGCACAAGAATATACTTTATCCATTCCTCTTGTACTTTTCCGCTTTCTCTCTTGCGTTCATACTCCCGCTTTTGTTCCTTTCTCACATCAGATTTTGCTCACCTTTGTTTTTGGTAGATCAGAAGGTCCAGGTTCAGGAAATAAAAATTACTGAGTTTGTTTTCTTTCTTTTTTCTTAACACCTGCATCACCTATTTCTTTTTTCATAACACTCGCATTGCTTATTTCTTTCAATACTTCTCCTACTCTTATCAGAAGATAATTTAGTAAAGAATTTTTGGTTTGGTTTGGTTTTTGTGGGTTTAATGCCATTTTTCAGCACATGATAGGCTATACATGGTGGCCAATATAAGTGGTGGAGGAAGAATCCGGGAAAACCCCGAGAAGAACCACCAATCCATGGGAAGCTACTGGCAAGCTTTTTCACATACCCACATTGGCCAAGCCCGAGACTTGAACCCACGTGGACAGAGGTGAGAGAGCAGTGATCTGTAAAGGCCAGCGCCTTAGACCACTCGGCCACCCGTGGCCCCTAAAGAATTTTTAAATATCAATAGTATTAAAACCTACATATCACATGAATTGATGACTTTTGCTGATGATATAAGGACGCACTGATGTGCTTATGATTTATAGTGAGAACTAATGTAAACTGATTATAAAACCAGTCTGGTGCAAGACTGCATCATGCAAACTGCTTACATGTATGTATTACAAACAATAACCATTCCACCTTTATGACCATGATCAAAACTGTCAACATAGTTTTCCTAACCAGTGACTTCAGACACTGAACATCCATTTTAAGGGGAAAAGAACCTTTTAAATTTTCAATAACCGAGATCTACTCCTGAAAATCACTTGGCCGATAGGATGTGTAACCCAACAAATCACATGACCAGCCAAAATGTTCAACCCCTGATAACTTGATCTCATTCCATTAATATTATGCAATATTAGTAGGTTTGTGAAAATACATTTATTACATTTTTATAGACTAACATTATGGACATAATTAGGAATCAATATAAAGAACTTTGTTGCCCACATTTCAAGGTTAAAAAAGAAAACAGAGAAAATATTTTTTTCTTATTCTGTTTCCATTAAATTTCCTACATTGATACAGTGGAGGTAAAGTCCTATATATATACTTCAATGAAATACAGTGAAATAAAATTTGGAATGCAAATGCTTAATTTGTATGCTAATTTTTAAGGACAGCTCTACAGCCAACAATGTCGTAATTCTTTTCATTTCTTACTAGAAATCTGTGGAATACCTGCATTTTTTTGGAGCGGGGTGGGGGGGTAATGAGTAGATATTTTGGAATTTGTTCTACCTACCTTCCTTTAATTCTGTAAAACAATGAAACCTCCCCTGACAGTCACCACCCATCAGCAAATGCCTCTTAAATCAAGTCTGTCTTATTCTCTGAATTTGTATGTTTTTTGCACTTGCATTTTTTTTTCCCTTCAAAAACCACCTCCCATTTGATTATACAGCCAAATTGGTTCTCATCTGGTTGTTGCTTGTGAATATTTGAGCTTGCACTGAACCCTCGCATCATATTCCATTGAATTTCAATATATTTTAAAATAATTTGTCTACCAGTCAGAAACAAAGAAACTTAAACTGTCACAATTTTTGTACTAATTGTTAATAAATTGTTTCCTGATTTCCTAGCCTAAAGCTCTTTCAACCTTGTAACAAAAAAATAATTGGCCTTCCTCTACATTTTGAATAAGCAACAAGAAAAAAATATGGGAACACCAATTGTTGTCCAAAATGTTACATCATGAAAGAATGATATGTCTTTATTAAATGGTAGCTGTCATACTCAATATTTCCATCATGAATCTAAAAAAGATCTACCGGTATATGATGAAATACATACCGCATTAACCTGTGTATGACAAATCTACAAGACACAACTCATACTATATTAACCTGTGTAACAACAAATCTACATGACACAACATATACTGCATTAACTTGTGTAGCAACAAATCTACCTGACACAACATGTACTTGATTAACCTGTTTCTGACAAATCTACATGATACAACTATATACCGCATTAATGTGTCTGATAAATCTACATCACACAACATATACTGCATTAACCTTGGTAACAACAAGTCTACACATAACAACTCATATCATATTAACCTGTGTAACAACAAATCTACACGACACACCTCATACGATATTAATCCGTGTAACAACAAATCTGCATGACACAACTCATACATGTACCATATTAATCAGTGTAACAACAAATCTACATGACACAACTCATACCGTATTAACCTGTATAACAATAAATCTACATGAAACAACATATACTGCATTAATCTGTATGACAAAAATACATGACACAACTCGTATCATATTAACCTGTTTAACAACAAATCTACATGACACAACTCATATCATATTAACCTGTTTAACAGCAAATCTACATGACACAACATATACCAAATTAACCTGTGTATAACACATACATGTACATAACCTGTAACAGAGCAGACCCAGATCTGCCAGTGCATTATACAGCAGCACATCCGGGTCTACAGAAATCAAGCTAGGTCAGGATTTGAGGAGAAAGTCACTTCTCCCTGACAGAGGAGCAAGGAGTTTTGCAATCCTATGGAGACATGCACTGCCAACATAACGCCAATGCATGGCTATAAAAATACTACTACTAATACTACTACAACTAATATGCATTTGTTTTCTTTAGATAGGTTTCTCCCATGCTGCTTCTGGTTTTCCACAGTCTATCCTTCTTGTAGAAACTAGACTCGTTCATGATCCAATGTATTGCAAAACTTTCTTGGGATAAGAGTGTTTTTTCACAAGTTGTCAAAAATAAAAATAAATTCTTTTACAACATTTATTCCAAATGTACAGTGTAATTTGGTTCTTAACAATAAATATTTCTGTTATGTTTATTAATAAGTCAGTATTAAACCTCTGGAGATTTTAGAAAGGGCATCCTGCAAGAAAGGCAGGGTGCCACCTAGGTAGGGCAGAGTAAAGCATCCTACAAGAACGGCAGGGTGCCACCTACGTAGGGCAAAGTAAAGCATCCTACTAAAACTGGCTTGGGACAACACTAACAAATAAAGTAACAGTGTTCCCAACAATAAATTTGCAACAGACAAGAAGCCCAGTAGTTCTTGTAGTCATAGTAGTAGTAGTAGGGTTTAACAGTATATCAGCCCAATATCAGCCATATGTGCCAATGAAAAATAAAGCTATAAAAATGCAAATATAAACAACAGAGAAAGATAAAGCCTTCCAAGAAACACAAAGTACAAAATGATAAAAGTTAAATGGAAAAGAAGTTAAAATTGTGTACAAGGTATATAAAATAAATGAAATAGGTAAAGGGCATCTTCTACAATTATTAACAGTATGTTTTAATTATCACAAAGAGACCTTGATTTTGTTCTTTTTTACATTTGTAAAGGCATTATCTTTCTGTTGTAAAAGTAGACGGAACACATTTATTGCATCAAACAAATATTTGAAAACTATATAAAAACCATTACAGTTTTACAGAGGTTATTTGGTGATTTGAAGAAAACAACGAAGAAGAGAGACAGCCAACTGGTAAGACATGGGCAGAGGACAGATGAGAAGGCATTGCATCTCTAATTCTAATTAGTTACAATTAATGCTTAACTGCAAAATTTAAAACATTTCATAAACTACAACTTTAAGCTTAAATGTTTTCTCCAAAAAGTTTGAATTATTACTTTTAAGTGTACTCATTTATTGGCTCCAGGTCCTTGCTTACAGGAACTTGCTGCTGTATAGTGTTCCCCCCACAATAAAGTCCCTCAATATACTGATGTATAGTGTTCCCCCACAATAAAGTCCCTCAATATACTGCTGTATAGTGTGCCCCCACTATAAAGTCCCTCAATATACTCCATCAATATAATGCTGTATAGTGTTCCCCCACTATAAAGTCCCTCAATATTGCCACACTATGAAGTGCCTCAATATATGGCTGTATAGTGTTCCCCCACAATCAAGTCCCTCAATATACCACTGTATAGTGTTCCCCCCACAATAAAGTCCCTCAATATACTGCTGTATAGTGTGCCCCCACTATAAAGTATCTCAATATACTGCTGTATAGTGTTCCCATACAATCAAGTCCCTCAATATACTGCTGTATAGTGTGCCCCCACTATAAAGTCCCTCAATATACTGCTGTATAGTGTGCCCCCACATGAAAGTCCCTCAATATACTGCTGTATAGTGTGCCCCCACTATAAAGTCCCTCAAATACTGCTGTTTAGTGTTCCCCCACTACAAAGTCCCTCAATATTGCCCCCACTATGAAGTCCCTCAATATATGGCTGTATAGTGTGCCCCCACTATAAAGTCCCTCAATATACTGCTGTATAGTGGCCCCACTATAAAGTCCCTCAATATTGCCCCCACTATGAAATCCCTCAATATATGGCTGTTTAGTGTTCTCCCACAATCAAGTCCCTCAATATACTGCTCTATAGTGTCCCCACTATAAAGTCCCTCAATATACTGCTCTATAGTGTTCCCCCACTATAAAGTCCCTCAATATTGCCCCCACTATGAAGTCCCTCAATATATGGCTGTATAGTGTGCCCCACTATGAAGTCCCTCAATATACTGCTGTATAGTGATCCCCCACTATTAAGTCCCTCAATATTGCCCCCACTATGAAGTCCCTCAATATATGGCTGTTTAGTGTTCCCACCACAATCAAGTCCCTCAATATACTGCTGTATAGTGTCCCCACTATAAAGTCCCTCAATATACTGCTGTTTAGTGTTCCCCACTATGAAGTCCCTTAATATACTGCTGTATAGTGTTCCCCCACTATAAAGTCCCTCAATATTGCCCCCACTATGAAGTCCCTCAATATATGGCTGTATAGTGTGCCCCCAATATGAAGTCCCTCAATATACTGCTGTATAATGTGCCCCTACTATAAAGTACCTCAATATACTGCTGTATAGTGTGCCCCTACTATAAAGTCCCTCAATATACTGCTGTATAGTGTGCCCCAACTACAAAGTCCCTCAATATACATGTATTGCATCTCCTCTTATAAGAAATATTTTATCAAGAATTCCAATGAAGTGGTTCAGTTTTGTTTTATTATAGTTCTTGGCTGATGAGAATCAATTTAAAATATAATTTTTCATCATTCAATACCCAAATTGTGTGGGGTATTTTGCACTATCATGACACGGGCCTTGTTGGAACATCCCCCAGTATAAGGCTCCCTCACTTACAATGCAGGTCACTTTTGTGGATCCCAAGAACAGTTTTATAATGGGAGAAGTGAATTTTCAATAAAAAATGTACTGGTTAGTTTTGATAGCAAGTTTTAAGTATATTAAGAATAAAATTGATGTGAATATATATGTATATATATATATATATATATATATATATATATATATATATATATATATATATATATATATATATATATATATATATATATATTTGTGATGGGTAGATGATAATCGTTGTCCATATCAGTATGCGATGGACATACATTTATTTGTGACAGGTAGATGACACACATAGTCCATACCAGTACATGATGGATGTACATATATTTGTGACAGGTAGGTGATACACTCGTAGTCCATACCAGTATGTGGTGGACGCACATATATTTGTGACAAGTATGTGATACACTTGTAGTCCATACCAGTACATGATGGACGTACATATATTTGTGACAGGTAGGTGATACACTTGTAGTCCATACCAGTACATGATGGACATATATATATTTGTGACAGGTAGATGATGATCCATTCATATGAGTACTCTTTATATTTCAGAGGCATATCAATAATACAAATTTTGCTCCAAGTGAGCATATAATTTTCATAGGGGGTTGCAGTGAATTTTTTTCCAACCAAGTTATTTTATTTCCCTTTGTTTCAAGATAATTTTTCTTGACCCCTGCTGGAATCAAGGTGGAGGTTATAAGGTATTTCAGCATCAGTAAGTCAGTCTGAGTGGCACCAACATCGAAAATGGGCCCAATTTCCCCCTGGCAGGCCTCCTTGTAAGGTCTGTTCAATATACAAAATCTAACAGGCTGCAGCAAGCTCTCCATCCTGTATGCACAAGTGATACACATGTAGCTAAGATGAATACAAGTTGGCTGCAGTAAAACAACAGCTACTATTACCTTATGTATCCATGTATTAAAGCATGCTCTCAAGTTTCAACAGCACACTCCCAGATATGTCTTTATGTAATGGAATGAAGATTGGGTTTGGTTTGGGGTTTGGGGTTTTGGGGGCGTTTTAAGGCACAGCAACACTTTATAGGTTACATTGTGCCAAAGCCTGTAGAGTAAAGTCCCTTGCCCAGAGACACTCCACAGAGTAGCTGATCCCGGCTGATCCAACAGAGGGAATTGAACCTGACCTTTCTGGTCACAAGTCCAATACATTAATCATTGAGCCACTGTGACTCCCCTGTAAGATCTGGATTTATGCTTTTTTCTTCTGCCTTGTATGACAACATAAATAAGTGCAATTGTCACAGCTCAATTACACATTTTGAGGTCAGATTATAAAGCAGGATCAATGTCCAAAATTTAAGATCAACAAAACTAAATGTAAGTACTTTCTGTTTTCTTTTTCAGTGTGCAAATACATAGTATATACTTGTCTTCTATAATTCATTTTTTCTCAGGGAAGCCACAGTTGCTCAGTTGGTAGAGTGTCAAACTTGTAACCTGTGGGTTGCAGGTTCAATACCCGTCCAGGCCAGCCTGTGTTGGCTGCTTTGGTGTGTCCTTGGGAAAGGCACTTCACTCCCATTAACTTGGCAAGATTTGGTCAGTAATGTGCTAAAAGCGCTGTTAATCCTGCCCCCCTCCCCCCCCCCCAAAAAAATAACTTTTTTGGGTCACTACTCCATCTTGATGGCAAAAGTGAAGATCATCATTATTGCTGTAAAAATTTACCCATGAAATGTACTTTAATATATGGTACAGAATTCGAATGTCATAATACAAGTGTTGGATCTATAAAATAAATGTCTGTATTTCCTGAAATAGTTAACATAACTTAAAGCTGGTGCTTATGTCATTTGCAATAAACAAATAAAGAGATATAACATTCATGTATATTTAATTGATTATTAGTAAAATAAATGTAAAAACTAAAATTTTCAAGCAAAATGTTAAGGACATTCTCAAGTTTTATCATGTCAGCAATGAGGGTGTCACGATTAAATGCCGTCATAACGTCCTACTGTTCAGCAAGAGAGCGATCATTGGCATTCAAAGCATAACTGAAATCACGTAGAAATTCCCAGAACAAAATCAATAAATCATTAAATTATTCTTCACCATGTTTGTCAATAATATTCGCATCATAAGTATTACATTCCAAAATCGAATAAATGTTATGCCAATCTTTTTAGTTTCCGACTGTGCTTGACCATGCAAGGAAAGTGCATGTCTTGACCTAATTCATGGGACAAGTCATAAAAAGGAAGCACCAACAGAATTTCCAACACACTTTTTTAAATTTTATAAATTTTTTTGGTGTCAGACTGTTACATCTCAGATTCTTATGAAATATTTGCAACAACTGGAAAAATAACTGACATTGTCTACATTAAGCAGTGTTTATTTAACAATGTCTACATGCTACCCATTTACGATAGCCTGATGTCATACTGTTTTGGTGATAGGCAGACAAAAGGCAAGTATGCCTACTTTCTCAAAAAAGTTGTGTCTATGTAAACAGCCATTTGTGTATGGGATTTTTCCACCATAAAAATAGAAAAATTATCAATAGCTATAAAGTGGCGAACGAGTTCAATTTACATGCTATTTTGCTTTAAATTAATGCGGAAACGGTTTGAGTGTCGTAAATGATTTTCAAGAACTTTAGTTTTCCAGCCTCTGTCCCTGCTGGATAACCAGTTTTGTTTTATGTCCATCAGTATGTACTCATTAGATTTCAATTGTAAATAACACTTTTTCATATTGGATCATGGATGATTTCATAACAGTAATTATTTTTTATTAAAAAAAAGTCACGTGCAATGAATATGAGTAAAAACATTCTGTTAAGGGCATACTGGTTGACCACTGTCCCTGCTCCATGGATTAGTATACTTTTAAAAAAAAACAACTTGTGAATGGTAATGGCTTAACTGTAAAAATAGGAGAAAATGGAAAAAGAAAAAATGACCCATCATACATTAATTGTATTAGATGATGTAATGAGACCATGAGCGATTCCAAAAATGGCAAACAGAAAAGAAAAATCCCTTCATTGATGTAACAAAGGACATATAAATTTAAATTACCGAAACTAAGAGTACGAGCCAATAAAACTGCAAAACAATGATGTGCAAAAAATTATATCAACTTAAATCTTTCAAGTTAATGATTATTCATTTGGAGAGTCCTCTATATGTGCTTCATAATCTTTGGTGAAAAAGTACAAATGGCATCCTGTTACATTTCCAACCAATTAATGATTACAGTTTTCATACATTGATCTTAACGTTCAATATAATAAGTAACTTTGGTGTCTTTGGTGTCTCCATTACCACATAATAACAACATCAGTTGCATATTTTAAATGATGTTGAGAATATTGTAAGACAAAGATCTCACTGGCATCTTACCGTATATACTTGCGTATAATCCAATACCAACTGCAAACTGCATAGACCCAGATCTGCCGTCATATAATGCGCCAGCAGATCTTGGTCTATGCAGTTTGTAAGGACTAATCAGTAGAACAAACAACATAGACCCTGATCTGCCGGAGCATTATGTGACAGCATATCAGTGTCTATGTTGTTTACATTTGGATTTGGCTTATACGCGAGTATATATGGTACATAACAACTTTTTCTGAACCAAAAATAGTTTAATTTTTACACAGTACTAATGAAAAACGTCTCCATTCATATGGAAATAATTGCCCCTAATCTGGAGTTTCAAAATTAAGTAACATGGGTAACTGACAATGAGCAGTGTTAATTCTAGAAATGGAAAAATTAGGGCCCATTGGCTCCAACTAGGTCAAAATGTGGGAGTCATTTAGAAAAAACAGGGGTCACAAATACCCTTACCAGTTTCTTGTTTATTGAAAAAATTCAAACACATATCATTATCACAGCCACTCCTGTTGTGGATTTATTAGTTTATATTATCAATATTCAGTTTTCCAGTGTTAGAATGAACCCCGAGTAAGAATTAAATTTTCTGGAATACCTTGTTTAAAATGTAACACTTATTTTATGACATCAAATTCTATACCATATACAAAAGATATCACAAATAAGAAAAAAGTGATTCTAGTTAAAATGTCGAAATTGTTTTATTTAAATGTATTTTAAGGAAGCTTTTATTGTTGTTTAACATGAATCCCTCATATAATTTTTCTTAGAGCACCAATAAACTTTCAATCACAAGTCCCTACCTAGCTGATTGAAAATGCTTTGACTTACAAAAGTTACAGTTACTTTGTATTAAGGTTTTCTGGCTTGGTAATTTTGCGTTAATGTTTTTACAGCACAGCAACACAAATAGGTTATTTAGTTGCCTCATACCACATGCTGGAGAACACATCCAACTTGATAACTAATAAGACAACAGTCACAGCTGGATCACAACTGCGTCTTGTGAGTCAAGTTTTCCAACTTAGAGCAAAGTCAATGTTCTCAAATTTTGCAAACAAAACTGCACAGATGGGTCAGTGTGTCATGGAACCTTTTACTTGCATATGAAGTGCAACGTAACTATTTTTCTTTCACCTCAGACAATTTCTTTTAAATATATCCATTGACCAAAATAAAGTTGTTTCTATAGGTGCATTTTAAGCTTCGGTTTTTTTGTAGCAAAATAATAGGACAAAATCCCATTTGAATCATGACAAGATTTTGCAGGTATAGATCAGAATGCAGATTCCATGACCTGGAATTTACCACAAAGAAACATGCAGAAAAGAGGAATTATTCTGTGGTTCCTTTTATATATGCACAAAAATGCTATGTGCTCATTTTTGTTGCCTGGTTTTGACATTAATTCTGTGCAACTCTCATGACATACATTTTCAGCTCTATTTGCCCTTGTAACTATCTGGACAAATGTAACAATTTAGATCTTGATTACATCTTGCAACTTTAGATTTTTTAGACTGGTTCAATGATCTATACAATTTCAAATGAACAAAAACTGCAATAAAAAGCAATTGTTTTGTAGAACCTTTTGCATTCTTTACTATTCTTTTCTGTAACCAGATGTAAAAGGAAAACAGTCATACCTTTATCAGGATTAAATCTTTTGGGTGAACATTTTCAAGCAATGTCAAAACAGTCCCATCTTGATCAGGATTACATCTTTTGGGTGAACATTCTCAAGCAATGTCAAAACAGTGATACCTTGATCAGGATTGCATCTTTTGGGTGAACATTCTCAAGCAATGTCAAAGCCTTGGAATATTGGGTTAACAAAAGTGCAATAAAAGTAATTGTTTTGCCAATCTTTTGAAGTGCCAGTGTCATGAAACATGCAAAATATGGAGTGTTTTTTCTTCGCTGAAAAGTAGAATTTTCAGATATATGATAAAAAATGTAATATAAGATGGCTTGCTTTCTCAAGATATTTATAGAATTTAAAAAGGTCAGAGTTATGCCATACCAAGGCGGATTGCTTAAAATACAGCATTATAATTTGTATACATAAGGTGTCAAACATGTTATTGAACTAAGATGCAGAAGTGCATCACACAGTAGCATACAGGATCTATTCTAAGATGTAAAACTGCAGGGTTTGGTTTTTGGGGTTTACTGCCATGTTTCAGCATGATACATGGTGGCCAATATATCTGGTGAAGAAAGAACCCAGAAAAACCCCAGGAAGAACCATTGACTCATAGGAAGCTACTGGAAAGCTGTATCACATACTCAGTTGGATGAGCCGAAACTCAAACCCATGGCATTCTGACAGGGGTGAGATGTCACTGATCTGTAAAGGTGAGTGCCTGAGACCACTCGGGCACCTGGGCCCCCAGAAAACTAAGAAACTACACCCAAATAATCAACCCTGAATGCATGACAAATGTACATCATTTATACAAGATTTATCTTTATTTCCTTGATTTATCTCTCCTTGATACCTGCGCAGACCAACCTGTATTGGCTGCCTCTGCGTGTCCTTGGGAAAGACACTTAGTTCTAATTATGTGGCATGATATAGTCAGTAAATGTGTTAAAACTACTGTTAACTGCACACCCACCCCCCACCCCACCCACCACCCAGAAAAACTAATCATTTTTTTAAGTCAATACTCCATCTTGCTGGAACTGGCAAAGCCAATGAGATGCACTTTAATATATGGTACAGAATTTTATGTCATAATATAGGTGTTGCATCTGTAAAAAAAATGTCAGTATTTCCTGAAATAGTCAACGTAACTTAAAGTTGGCACTTATGTCATTTGTAATAAACAATAATGAGAGATAACATTCATGTATATTTAACTGATTATTAGTAAAATAAATGTAAAAGCTAAAATTTTCAGGCAAAATGTTAAAGACATTTCCAAGTTTTATCATGCTGTCATAATGCCCAACTGTTCAGTAAGAGAGCTGTCATCGGCATTTAATTTACTGAGAAAGCACAACTATACAGATCTGAAATCACACAGAGATTCCCAGAATGAAATAAATAATAAGTTATCAAATTATTCTTCACCATGTTTAGACATGATATTCGTGTCCAAAGTGTTACATTCCAAAATCGGATAAAAAAATTTTTATGCCAATATCATAAGTTTCCAACCGTGTTTGACTATGCAAGGAAAGTACATGTCTTGACCGTTTGACTATGCAAGGAAAGTACATGTCTTGACCTAATTCATGAGACAAGTTGTAAAAGATAGCACCAACAGAATTTCCAACACAGTTTTCCAAATTTTATAAATCGCTTTCGTGTCAGAATGTTACATTTCGGATTCTTACAAAATACTGGCAGCAACTTGAAAAATAGCTGACATAGTCTACATCAAGCAGAGTTTATTTTGTGACCTCTATATGCTACCCGTTTACGACAGCCTAGAATCATACAAAGCACATGCTTTTTTATTGATTGGCAGACAAAAGGGAATTATGTCTACTTTCTCACAACAGTTGCATCTATGTAAACAACCATTTGTGTATGGGATTTTTCCTCCATAAAAATGGAAGATAGTATTAATAGTTATAAATCAGTGAACCAGTTCAATTTACATGCTATTTTGCTTTAAATTAATGCAGAAATGGCTTGAGTGTCGCAAATGATTTTCAAAAACTTTTATTTTTCAGCCTCTGTTCCTGCTGGATAACCAGTATTGTTTCATGTCCATTCTTATGTACTCCTTAGATTTCAATTATAAATAACACTTTTTGATATTGGATCATAGATGATTTCATAACAGTAATTCTTAGAGGGAAAAAAAAAAATAATAAAGTCGTCATGTGCAATAAATACAAGTAAAAAGATTCTGTTAAGGGCATATTGGTTAACCACAATGTAACATGTACCCCACTGTCCCCAATCCATGGAGTGGTAACTTGCAAGTGAGTCTGACATCACATTTTTAAAAACAAAAACAAAGAAAAGAATTTCCAGGAATTCAAGATAAGACCATTTCTTCCTTTTAACTGCAGAGTGTTGAAACCATGTGATATTCTTCAGCAATAACAAGATTTTCAAAATAGCTGCTGTGGTACACATATTGGATGTCAGCTTGGCACCATTTTTATTTAGGACAAAGCAGACATCATTAGAAATCTTTTGTCATAATGATCATTAATTCCGGGGAAGCAGTGACAACAAGATTTATAAGACAGTCATCATGGCAGTGATATTGGATGTATGACTGGCATGATTTTCATTTAGGACCAAATAGGTATCATAAGAAGTCTATTGCTGAAAACCCCATGCTGATATAACCATCCATTTGGAGAGGAGTAGAGATAACAATATTTTCAAGATGGCTGCTCTGGCAGCCATACTGGACGTCAGATCTGCACCATTTTCATTTCAGACCAACTGGACATCATAAGAAGTCTTCTGGTAAAAAGACCCACATCAATATTACTTTCTGTTCAAGTAGAGTTGTGACAACAAGATCTTTAAGAATGGCTGACATGGTGGCCATACTGGATGCCAGATTGGCATCATTTTTATTAGGACCAGCTAGACATCGTAAAAAGTATTTTAGTGAAAACCCCATGCTGATACCACCATCCATTCAGAAGGAGTAGCAAAAATAAGATTTTCAATATGGTTGCTATGGCAGCCATATTGGCTGTCAGGATGGCACCATTTTCATTTAGCACCAACTAGACATCATAAGAAGCATTTTAGTGAAAACCCATGTTGATATGACAATCCATTCAGGAGGAGTAGCAATAGTAAGATTTTCAAAATGACCACTGTGGTGGCCATATTGGATGTCAGATGGGCACCATTTTCATTTAGGCCCAAGTAGATATCAAATCCCATAGCCCGGCATCCCGGACTATTCATTTTTGTGGATGTCAGATGGGCACCATTTTCATTTAGGCCCAAGTAGATATCAAATCCCATAGCCCGGCATCCCAGACTATTCATTTTTGAAGTCGGGCAAGTAAAATGTTCCAAGTCGTTAGTCCTGGACAAGTGCATTTTTCCTATTTGTTAAAAGTCGGGGCAGGTGTTTATTTTAATTCCACAATCACATTAACTACCTTTATCTGGCCATTCATGCCCTCTGGGAGCACTGAATGCTTGATTTTACCCCTCTCCAATTATTTAATTTCCGTATTTGCCGGCCTATAAGTTGATGTGGAGTATAAGTCGAATTCGCTAATTTCGTCAACTTTCAATCCTTCATCCATATATAAGTCGATGCGGAGTATAAGACAAAGCCAGATCAACACCTTGGCTTCGTCACTTTCGCTAGTAACTTCCGGTTTCATGAATAATAATGGTATCACTATCCAGATTAATTGGGAAAATGATTAAGATGGTCTGTACATGTATTATTTATAGGTATTATTTATTGGTACATTGTATGCAACGATTTTCACGTACAAAAAATTGCATGAACATACGGTAAAGCAATTTCAATGACATAATCCATATATAAGTCGATTCGGAGTATAAGACGAAGCCCAAACTTCCAGGTAAAAAAGTATCGACTTATAGGCCAGCAAATACGGTACATCTTGTATCACACCTGTCGGTGGTCATTGATAAGTGTTGGATATGTGTACGTTCTATTACCACTTGACTACATATTGGGCTAAGCAACCAAAGTATTGGCCAATCAAAACATGTGAAACAAAATAAAGCGGTATGATTTATTAGCAGTGTTTTAAACAGCTTTAAACAGATGTACCCTTTGATTTTAATCCTGCGAGTCAATCCAATTAAATTAATGAAAGGTACTTTACCAACATTATGAATTGATTTTATGGCAGTGATGAATCTTTAATTGTTAATTGATTATACACAGGATTAATAATGCATTTGAAGCTTACACAAAAGTGAGTGAATTACGCTAATTAAGGAGCTGTCTCTATTCATAAGATATGTGCTATGATCACTTTAGAAGTACAGTTGTAGTTGTCAAGCAAGGTGATATTTACTATTTGGATAAAATAAGTTTACTAAATTATTTTCACAAGGAAGTTAATAAAGAAGATTCAGAGAATGAAAATTCATTTGAAAGTGGAGGGGTAAAACATATAGTACTGCCACCGAGTGTGAGGTAACTTTTTGTCCAATGAGATATAAACCAGACTCTGTGGCAGCAAAAAATGTCAAATATCACGCTACTATGATACACCAAAATTTTCAGCCGCATTGGGTTCATAGTTATCCCTGTCTTGAAGTTGGCATTGCTGACACTCCACTAGGAATGGCTTTTTCAAAACTAAATGAGACTGAAATGAAATAAATGAGACCTCTCTTTAACATGGTGTAAAGCCTAGCCCGTTACGGAGAACCATTTTCTGCTATGGAAATGCTGTGTGCACTCCAGGAGAAGTAAAGTGTTGAAGTTGGTGCTAATTATAAGAACAGATTATGGGCAAGAGACTTTGTTCTATCAATTGATCAAGTCTGGAGAGAAGAAGTCATGGAAAGTGAATTCCAGTAAATTCCTTTCCATTCTTACTGATGGAAGTACTGACGCTACCTTCTCGGAGCAAGAAATAGTACATATAAGATATCTGGACAAAGGAAAACTGAAAACTTCTGATGCAACAAAATATATAACATATATGTTTTTGACAAATTAAATTCTATCAAGAAATAAATGTTGTACATTATTTTGTTTCTTCTTTCTATGGCTTAAAGTGCATACATCTCATCAAATCTTGACAAATGATTTAAATTTTGGCACAAGTGAAAAGGTAAGTGGGACAAGTGAATTTTATGAAACCACTTGTCCTGGACAAGTGGATGAAAATTTTTTTTAAGTTTTTCAAGATGGCTGCCATGGCAGCCATATTGGATGTCAGATCGTCACTATTTTCATTTAGGACCAACTAGACATCATAAGAAGTCTTTCAGTGAAAACCCCATGTTGATATGACCATCCATTCAGCAGGAGTACCAATAACAAGATTTTCAAGATGGCCGTTGTGGCGGCCAAACTGGATGTCCGAGCATCACCATTTTCATATAGGACCAACTAGTCCATGGGATGAATGTGTGTATTAAGTTTCAAGGCCATCCTCCAAGTAGTTTAGGAGGAGTAGCAATAACAAACTTGTGCTAATGGATGGATGGATGTCAGATGATGGACAACAGACCATCCCATAAGCTCTTCTGGTCTATGACCTGTAGAGCTAACAACACGTGAATGGTAATGACCCATCATACATTAATTGTATCAGATGTAATGATACCATGGCGATTCCAAAAATGTCCAATGGAAAAGAAAAATCCTTTCATGCATGTAACAAAGGACACACAAATTTAAATTGCACACATTAATAATATCAACCCAATTAAACTGCAAAACAATGATGTAAGAAAACTTATGTCAACTTAGATCATTCAAGTTGATGATTATTCCTATTTGGAGAGTCCTCTGTTGTGTTTCATAATCTTTGGTGAAAAAGCAAAAATGGCATCCTTTTACAACTCCAACCAGTTAATGATTACAGTTTTCATATATGGATCTTAATGTTCAAGATAGTAAGTAAGATTGCTCCTTTGGTGTCTCTGTTGTCACACAATCACAACATCAGTTGGATGTTTTCAATGATGTAGTAAATTGTAAGACAAAGATCTCATTGGTGTCTTATGCTACAGGCACCTGTACATCTTTTTCTGAAACAAAACAAGTTAATTTGGTACACAGTCCCTATGAAGAACTCCATTCATATGGAAATAAATTGCTCCTAATTTGGTGTTTCAAAATTAAGTAACATGGGCAACTTAGAATAGAATGAAATTTAGGGAAAACCTTGTTTGAGATGTAACACTTACTTTATGGCACTGAATTCTGTACTTTATACAATAGATATCACAGTTAAAAAAAGAAGTGATTCTAGTTAAAATGTAGACAAAATTCTGATATTTTAAAGAAGCTTTTATTGTTTAATGTGATCCCTCTGATACTTAAGTTAGAGCACCACTGTACTTTCAATCACGTACCCACCTAGCTGATTCAATCACATGTCCCCACCTATCTGATTCAATCACAAGTCCACATCTTGCTGATTCAATCACAAGTCCTCACCTAGCTGATTCAATCACAAGTCCTCACCTAGCTGACTGTACATGTTCTGATCTACAAAAAGCTACAGTTGCTTTGTATTAAGCTTTTCTGGTTTGGTAATTATCCTTTAATGTTTTTACAGCACAGCAACAAAAGAAGGTTATTTAGTCATCTCTTACCATATGCTGAAGAGCACACTCAGCTTGGAAAACTGTCACAACTGGATCACAACTGCATCTTGTGGGTAAAGATTTCCAGCTTGGTGCAAAGTCAATGTCCTCAAATTTTGTAAACAAAACTCCACAGATAGGTCAATGCTTAAGGGATCCTCTTAAGTGCATATGAAGTTAGCGTAGCTGGTTTTTTGTTTTGCATCAGACAATTCCTTTTAAATATTTCCACCAACCTAAATTAAGTTGTGTTTTTTGGGGGCGCATCTTAAGTTTCTTTTATTTGTAGCAAAACGGGCAATGTCCCATTTGGTTCATGATAACATCTTGCAGGTATAGATCAGAACACAGATTCAATAACCTGGAATTTACCACAAAGAAACGTGCAGAAACAAGCAATCATTTTGTGGATCCTTTTATGTACACACAAAATGGCTATGTGCTTATTTTTTTCCTGGTTTTGACATTAGTTTTAAATGTCTCTGCTGACATATATTTTCAGCTCTGTTTGTCTTTGTAACTACCAGGACAAATGTAACAATTTGGATCATGATTACATCTTGCAACTTTAGATTTTTTAGACTGGTTCAATGATCTATACAATTTCAAATGAACAAAAACTGCAATAAAAAGCAATTGTTTTTTATAACCTTTTGGTTGTGCACCAAATGCCAAGAACACAAACTTTTCTTCAGTTTTAACAATGGAATTTACGCCTTTTAATAATCATGAATAAAGTCTTTTGATTCTAAAACAATCCCATCTTGATTACATCTTTTAGGTGTACATTTTCAAGCAATGTCAAAATAGTCCCATCTTGATCAGGATTACATCTTTTGGGTGAACATTCTCAAGCAATCTCAAAACAGTCACACCTTGATCAGGATTACATCTTTTGGGTGTACATTTTCAAGCAATGTCAAAGCCTTGGAATATTGTGTGAAACAAAGGTGCAATAAAAGTAGTTGTTTTGCCAATCTTTTGAAGTCCAGTGTCATGAAACATGTAAAATAAGGAGTGTATTATTTTGTTTCTCGAAAAGTAGAATTTTCAGATAAATGATAAAAGATGTACCCAAGATGGTCTACTTTCAGAAGATATTTATGGACTTCAAAAAGGTCAGAATTATGCCATGCCATGGTGAATTGCTAAAATACAGCATTATAAGCTTTACACAGTATTATACAGGGTCTATTCTAGGTTGTGAAATTGCAGAATTCATGCTAATTTCTAATGGAGGGGAGAATTCCCCCGCCCCCTAAATTTTCCGATCAAGAATAGACACTAACCATAAACCACTGCAATTTGTATTTTGTAATCTTAATGACAGATATCATATTATAAATTCATTTCTTAAAATACCGTAACACTCACTTACAAGTTGAGTCCAACTGCAAACTGCACAGACCCAGATCTGATGTCGCATAATGTGCTCGCAAATCTGGGTCTATGCAATCTCTCAGGAGTAATCAGTATAGCAAACAACACAGACCTTGATCTGCTGGCATTTTATGCAACAGCAGATCAGGGTCTATGTTGTTTGCAGTTGGACTTGATTTATAAGTGAATATATACAGTATATACTTATAAATGTTTCTAACTGTATTGAAGGTAATCATACATTTTATTCACATAATCCTTTGAAATGCCCCGGGTAAAAACACCTAATGTTATGAATCACTTAAACAATTTTTCTCAGTTCCTAAGTACTATCAACATTTTTACATTCTTTTGTGCATTATGCATTCCTAAATAATTATTTTCAATGACTGACAGTAATGTAGGTGCACAAAGTGTGCAACAAATTAGTTACCGATGTTGAAGTGCTTTACGATAAATTTAAATTACTGAAGCAATTTATTCTTCCCCAGCTCCCAAGTTTCTAAATTGTTTAACCATAATGCGTTCCTAAATAAATGTTTTCAACAGTTGATAAATTGAAGGAAGGCAAAAACGTCAGCAGAAAAATCTTTAAATGCCAGATTCTTCCCCTTCTAAGCTCATCGGTAAAAACTGGTATGGCATTTCAAATTTATTATGCATAGGTACATGCTGTTATGGCATTTCAAATTTATTATGCACAGGTATATACTGTTATGGCATTTCAAATTCATTATGCAAAGGTACATGCTGTTATGACATTTCAAATTCATTATGCATAGGTACATACTGTTATGACATTTCAAATTCATTATGCATAGGTACATACTGTTATGACATTTCAAATTCATTATGCATAGGTACATACTGTTATGACATTTGAAATTCATTATGCATAGGTAAATACTGGTATGGCATTTCAAATTCATTATGCATAGGTACATACTAGTAAGACATTCCAAATTGATTATGCATTATTATTCCTGTAAAACACAATTCCTAAGAATTATATATCTCACCTGCACCCTTGCTTGATACAGATATGTTTTCACTTTTAAATGACCTTGACTTTACCTTAGGGTAAGTGGAAGGGTAGGAGTGCATATATATGAAGGGAGAGCTTCCAAATTCAACAGTCCAAGTACAATAGCAATCCCTCTCATTGTTTGGGACCTAAGACCATACAGGAAAACTAGTTAGGTTTAACAAAAATCTTCAACCAAATTTTCAATGACCTTGACCCTGCATGAAGGCCAGAGATAGGGAAGGGATTTCTGAATACAAAAAAGCAGAACTTTGTGATTCCATAGTCCAAACATGACAGCTACCCTTCCAGGGTTTGGGACCATGACCATAAATGAAAAACTTAACTAAACTTTTCAAATGACACTGACCTTGCCTATATGAGGGTCAGAACATGGGTAGGGGTGCACAAATATGAAAAGGCAAAGCTTCCAGAGTTTAAAGTCCAAATATGATAGCTATCCCTTGCAAAGCCTGGGACCTATGACCATACAAAAAAACAAAAAAAAAACTTAACCAAGATTTTAAAATTACCTTGACCTTGCCTCAAGGGGCAGAGGGAGGGGGTGCATGGAGTTGAAAGGGCAATGCCTACTGGACCCACAGCACAAGTATGACAGCTATTGCTACTTGAAACCATACAAAAAAACTGTAGGCAAAAACTTAACCATAATTTTCAAATGACAATAACCTTCCTTTGACGAGGAGGGTGGGGGAGGGGGATTGGAGTGGAAAGGGCAATGCTTACTGATTCTACTGTCCAAGTATGATAGCAATCTCTTTATGAGTTTGGGACGTAGTGACTATAGACAAAAACTTGAACCAACAAGAGGCATAAATGGGCCGTAGATCGCTCACCTGGCTGACATCTGCCTAATAACCAAATGCAAAAACTGCAGTGATTAACAAGATTTTCAAGATGGCTGCTATGGTGGCCATCTTGGACATCAGATTTGTGTCATTTTCATTTCAGACCAACTAGACATAATAAGAAGTCTTTTAGTGAAACCCCAATGTTGATATGACCATCCATTCTGAAGGAGTAGCAATAACACAATTTTCAAGATGGCCATTTTGGCAGCCATACTGCATATCAGATTGGCACCATTTTCATTAAGGACCAACTAAACATCATATGAAGTCTTCTGGTGAAAACCACATGTTCATATGACTTTCTGTTTTGGACAAGTAGCAATAACTAGATTTTTAAAATTGCAGCCATGGCAGCCATACTGGACAGGATATTGGCACCTTTTTAATTAAGGACAAACTAGATATCATAAGTAGTCTTTTAGCGAAAACCCCATGTTGATATGACCATCCCATCAGAAAAAGCAGCAATAAAAAGATTTTGAAGATGGACACTGTGATGGCCATATTGGATGTCCAAATAGCACCATTTTCATGGCAATCATCGAAGTAGTTTAGGAGGAGTAGCAATAACAAACTTGACCAGTAGAGCTAAAAATAGAACTGATGAGACTAAACCCATACAAGGCACATTTAGGTCTATGAGACAATGTTTATACCAAATTGCACCTGAATATGTTGAATGGTTCTCGAACTGTGCAAGAAAACATAAACAAGAGTACCGTAAATTACATATTAGTGTCACTGCCAAAACTTCCGAAACCAATATCATAAATCTCATCCTACGAAAAACCTGAAAATTATGATATCGGTAGCAAAAGCCATTGTTTATTTTAATTCCACCACTGTGTATAATAGTCATTTATGTAGATAACTGAAATTTCTGTTCAGAAACCAACGGAGTTCTTTCAGTCGCAGTGACCTTGACCTTTGAACTTTTAATCCCAAAATCAAACGGCTTCTTCCTTACCTCAAGTGTAAGCTATCCAAAGTTTGGTTTAGGTCTGTGATGTAGAACTAATGGTATTGTGTGGCAACTGTTTTTCATCTTTCTGTCCCAGTGACCTTGTCCTTTGACTCCAAAGCTGATAGGCAGGCTTCTTCTTCCTAACCCCAAGTAAAAGCCATCCACAAAGTTTAGTCCAGGTAAGTGATGTAGAACTAAGGTTATTGTGCAGAAACCATTTTCCTTCATTCAGTCAGTGACATTGAACCCAAAATTAATAGGGTGCAAGCCATCCACATAGTCTTGGTAACTGTAGATGGTGGGCAACTCAAGTTATTGCGCAGAAACCATTTTTCTTCTTTGAGTCACAGTGTCTTTGACCTTTGACCCCATAGTCAATAGGTTTTGTCCTTACCACAAGTGCAAGCCATCCACAAAGTTTGGTAACTGTACATGGAGGAAAACTCTAGTTATTGTGCAGAAAATTGGTAACAGCTGGACAGATGGAAGGATGGACAACAAAAGAACATAATATGGAGGATGCCTACAAATTTAAATTTGTTTAATTCATCCCTTTGCAAAGAGATGTACAAGGTGTACAGTAAGTTCATTAAATGACTTAGGATACACACTTGATCACAGATTATTCAAGCAATATATTTTCCCCTGCTCCTTGGCACATACAGAAAGAACATTTCTAAATTCACTTGTGCATGTTGCATCCCCACATAACTGTTTTTGCCAGTTGATAATGACATGTGCAAAAGGTTTGCATTACTGCGAATTCACTATCTTTTTATGGGGTACCCATTTCATTGATTTCATGTTTGCTAAAATGCCCAAAGCCATAAATACAAGTACCCAACAAATGATGATCAATCTGTGAAAACAATGGGAAACCTACATGATAGCTAAACTGCTCAAAAAAATTAGTTCAAGTACCTGACAAATGATGATCAATCTGTGAAGACAATTGGAAACCCACATGCTAAACTGTTCAAAGCCATGAATTCAAGCACCCAACAAATGATGATCAATCTGTGAAGACCATGGGAAACCCACATGCTAAACTGTTCAAAGCCATGAATTCAAGCACCCAACAAATGATGAGCAATCTATGAAGACCATGGGGAAACTCACACAAATCCACAAATTTAAGTATCTTTGAAAATGGTGGATTTTTCTGCAAATCCCCCAAAAAACTGATACCCATGAAAATAGATAAATCATAGCAAGTTCTGAAGGGGCCTTATGTTCACCTTATTTCAATAAAACACTTTTAATTACCAAATGTTTAAGTCTATCTGACATTTCTTTCATTATTGATGCATAATGCATTCAAATATATTTTCAACACCCAATTATAAAGTAGATATGCAATTAGTGTGAAAAGTTAATGATGCTTTAATGGATATACAGCTCCCATCAATCATTGATGCAATGTACTCTTTTTTTAGTTTGTTGGTACACAAAGGTTTTCAAAATTCATTGATGCATAATGCATCCATGAATAAATGTTTTCATAATCTCTCTGCCCTCAGGACATACAAACTTGTAATATATTTGTGCCCAAAAGTCATCCATTTCATCTAGATTAAAGCAGACATTACATACAATTTACATAATATGTACATTAGCAAGTTCAACCATTTTACTACACAATGCAGAAATTATGGAAACTACAAAAAAGATTGAGTAAAAGATGATGGAAAGGAAGTGAAAATTTAGCAGCAGATAGGTGCTGCAAGAAATTTAGTTCTAAAAGTCAATGTTGATGTAATACATATTGCTTAACATAATAATTAATGGTACCACACTTTTTGGACAGGATTAACTATTTACCTGTGTCACCTATCGGCACAGCTGGGGTTAAAAGCTATGGTTGTTCATCAAAACAAGTTCCTGACATATAAAATTCACATGCATCAAGGGAACATGACATATTAATTGTGTTAGAAGTCCCTGTCAAGTTTTTTTTCCTGGTATATGCATTGGCAAGACAGAGTTGAAATGCAAATACACTAAAATCCATTTATCTAAGGCAAACAAGTGATGGAATGCATTGTTGACAACATATGTCAAATGCATTTGGAACAACTCTGGCTTTTCTGCTGTGGATATTTATCTCATCCCATTGCTTTAATTGGTCTATGTGTTTGAAGAAATCATGGCTGCTAATACAAGAAAACCAGATGAAAAAAAATAGCTGCTATTTTAGTGTCTTCGATGCAGTGTATAAAGTTTCTGAAAAATATCTCTTGTACAAAAATCACAGGCAAAAAAGCTTCAAATCAACTAAACAAAAAACATACCTGAAATTCAATACAGGGTAATGTTTTGCCCAACTTTTGTTGCAGCTGACTGAGAGAAAATAAAACTACTGCAGAGAAGCTCTTGCAGATGTCTGTGCTTTTATTCAATCTTACAGACTTTCAGACAAATAATGAAAAACCTGAAAAAATCCTAATGCCTCTGAGCTAATTACAGCAATATGTTTACTTGTAAACAGGAATTCCCTCACCAATGGGAGCACATTTGGAGTTGCCAACAACATACAGATTGGTATGGAGGAAATACAAAAGTCACTAAAGCATGTAAATTGGGTCAAAGTGAGCTATTTTTGGTATGGTTGAGTCACACTTCTCAAGTTGCAACCACATACAAAATTTTCATGGGAGTATGTGAAATAGGGTCCAAGATGTTGAGGCTGCAACAAACGTATCGCTGACAATACAAAATGACATTCCAGCACGAAAGTTAGCTCACAGTGACCAATTTTTTGTATGGCTGAGTTACTTTGCTTGAGATGCATTCACGTACCAATTTTCATGAGAGTGGGTGAAGTTGAGTCCATTATACTGGAAAAATACAGGTCACTTAAGCATGAAAATTGGGCCACAGTGACCTAGTTGGAAGGGTTCAGTTCTTCTCATTGAGATGTATTCATGCCCCAAATTTCAGGAATGTAGGTGAAAATTAGTTTCAAGATATTGAGGGTGTAGTGAATGAACAGCTGAAAATAGAAATAGTCAAGTATGAAAAAGAGGTCACATTAACCTAGTTTCTGGTATGGCCGAGTTACTCTCCCTGATATGCACCTACATACCAGTTTTCATGAGTGTAGGTGAAATAACATCCAAGGGCATAATGAATGAAGGAATAAACAAACACAAATATATGAATCAACATATAAACCAACTGGCAAAATGTAATATTCCATCCCAATTTTGCTGGCATGGGAAAAACAAACAAACATGCAAGTTCATAACTAACAAGTAAACAGCCATATAATAAAAATCTTGACATTAATGAGAAAATACTTATTTTGTAATCTCTTACAAAGTACTTATTTAATAAGGATTCATATTTTTGACTTGTGACAAAGCATAATATCATTTACACAAAGTAAAAATGTTTACTTTGCACCCCCACGCCCCACAATGTGATTTTGATTTTCCCAATTACAGGCATGAGAAGTAAGAATAGCACCACAAACAACTGCAAATCACTGTTCTTCAATAATAAGCCAGATGCAAGTTTGCGAAAAAATAATTTTTTTAATGTTTTCTTTGTGAAATTTACACAACTGTAATTTTCAGTAGCTTATTCTATCTGTTCATAAAGTCCAATTAAGTGTCATTTATTGAAAGACAATTATAAAAAGAATATTGTGAGCAGAGATTCTCAGTCTTTTTTTATGGTTTGGAATTTGTTAAAATAATAATCTGCTTTAAAACCATGGATATCATTTCCAAATTGTCAGGATACCACAAACAAATCAAAGTATCCATGATACTGTTGGTCTTGTCAAAAGATAGTACCTTGCTTTCTGCATGTTTTTGGATGGCAACAAATAAGTACTTTTATTCTCTATCTGAAAACATACAAATATATTTAATTTGGTGTCCAAAAACAAACAAATAAACGAAAAATAAAAAATAATTGTCATGCCTTCTTGTATCCACTAATGTTTTTGGACACAATTGTAGTTCTACAATTGTAAGACAAGAGAGACAGACTAATACAGTTTTCGAGAAGTGCGATGGCTTGCTTATCATTGGAAATAGCCTCTATGACAAAGCTACTAACCTAACAAGGTCTTCTCAGTAAGGCAGTAAATATTTTTCTGTAAGTTTGACCAATTTTCAGCAAGGTGAAACAAAATATCATGTACTGCTATTGTCAACTTGGAAGACATGCATTTGCCAAGTTCAGCAAAGGCAGATATTATGTTCCCCTAAAAAGTTTGTAGACCATAATTACCTCCAGTACAGTTTCAGAAACTGCAGTTCCAAACTACATGGAACTCGATAGCTTTTTGGTAGATCTCTCAACTTGATGTAATCTTTCATTGTTTGTTTTTAATTTTATGTGGTGATGGCAATCATCTCTCTCTTTTCACGAGACATACTCAAACTGACACAACATGGATGTCCAATAAACATAATTCTTGCCTTTACTGCTTTTTTCCCCAAGAATCTGAAGATTTCTTTTTAAACATCTGTACTGATTGTTTTAACTTTATAAGAGGCTGATTGTCCTTTCATCATCAACATGTTTTCATTTGTTGGGCTACATTTCAGGAAAATGCTATAAGGAAGAGACTAACCATGCAGACATTCTGCATGAAAAACATCGGCTGATTAATGCGTCTGAGGTACTCCTGTGAAATTAGTCCGGTTCACTGATGAACTCCACTGAATCTAATAAGAAAATCTGGGTCTGGAACAAATCCAGATAAACCTATATCCAGATTTGACTGCAATGATCATATTTTCATATTTTTGCTATTATTCCATAAATCCGTAATTTAAGGGTCATTTCAATAAGACTTACAGGTAGTCAAATTGTAAGGTTCGGCAGACCTGCTATAATATATGTGTATGATTCAAATTGTAAAAAACTGTAAGAACCAGGTTTCCCTATTCATTAGCTCGCTGACACTGATAAAATTAATAATATTTGTTTATACCTATATTACTCACCTGCAAATATAAAATCTCAATTGTAAAAGCATTACAAGAATATGTTCCCCTTTCTTACATTGAAAGTCTTTATCCTGAAAATTATGTTTTAACACCTCCACTGAGGATAATACTAAAACCTGCACACAGTCATGAACAGAAACAATGAACCAATTCCAGTTTCTGTGGTGTAAGGCTGCAACGTTTACTAAAATATATAAAAGTTTACACAGTATGCAATAAATGAAGTGATACCATTTAATCAAAATGATTCGCAACGCAAATTTTCTAACGATCTGCCATCATTGTTCATGTTGCACCTGGCTCAACTTGAGACTGATTGACTGGTGTACATCTTTTACCTCTTATTATGACTTGATTCAGTTCTTAAGACATATGTAGATGATGTCAAAAATTGATAATGCAACTGAACATAATGTCTGAACATGCAAATACAATGCTTTTGTAGGATCTACAATTACTAAGAAATTGTAGTGGCCTACAAACTTGGAACAGTGTTTCTTTGAAACAAAATGTTACCCATCAAATATTCTCTTAACTCTTTCACTACCACTGACATGTATATCCGCTGCATACATGTGCCTTGTCTCCACAGTGACTGATAAATCCGCTTGTAAACAAGCATTGCTATCTGCCATAGCGGATATATCTGCTTGCCTGTTGTGTGTTTTAGACCTCAATAATGGATAGATCCACTCTGTATGTTCACGTTACAAATGATCTATTTCGTCAATAACTGGCAGTAAAAGGACATTCAGCCAATCAAAATAAAGTTTACAAATGATCGTTCTTGCAGTGAATGTTATACACTAAGTATGGCTACTAATAATGGGTATTTTCTGGAATTTTGTAACACATGATAGTTAATACATGCGGTTGTTGACGGTGGAAACAATGGCTTTTGCTACCGATATCATAATTTTCAGGTTTTTCGTAGGATGAGATTGATGATATTGGTTTCAGAAGTTTTGGCAGTGACACTAAATTATCATCTTTGTCCAGTCCGTCAGAAATTTAGATAGAATCAAATGATGAAGACAGTGCAATATGGATAAGAGAGCCATGTGCTCTGCAACTCACCGAGTTCACTGAAAGCGTTGGTCCTACTTTCTTTTTGGATGAGAGGGAAAAAAAATAGATTTCTTGTTTAAATATTTTGCTCTGTGATTAAATGAAAGAACTGTGGCTGAAACAAACAACTATGGAGCAAAATGTATGAAAGACAAGCAAGACAATGTGAGAAAGAAAACAGGCAGCATGAGGTGTCCATAATCTGCAAGCAGTGTGATATTTGTCTATGTGTGAAATATAACTGCTTTTACAAATATCACCAACAGCAACTTAAGAACATGTAGAACATAATGACTAGCTAAACATTTGTAAATAATTATGTGTACAAATCTGACATATAACTTTGTATAAAATAATGACAGACATATAACTTTGTTACAGATTGTGTGACCTGTGTTCAATTCATGGATTTTTTTCATCAATCTTGTGGGAAACAGTGGGATAAAAGAACCATGCAGACTAAAGGTAGTTATAGCTTTTATATATGCATGGTTTTAGTATATAAATCAGTCAATTATAACATGTAAAAGGAAAATAACTAAACATAATTGGCCCATATCCCCAAATCATCACCGAAAAAGTTATCATTTGACTGCAGCACCATCAGGCTCTGGTAGTCATCCCACAAATCAGTTGCAGTAGTGACCCAAGCAGCTAGGCAAAGCAGTGAGCCACTACAGCAGCACTAGTAGTTAAAGAGTTAATGAACATGATGTTCAAAGGTAAATAATGCACATGATGTTCAAAGGTAAATAATGTACATGATGTTCAAAGGTAAATAGTGTACATGATGTTCAAAGATAAATAATGTATATGATGTTCAAAGGTAAATAATGTATATGTTGTTCAAAGGTAAATAATGTACATGATGTTCATAGGTAAATAATGTACATGATGTTCAAAGGTAAATATTGTACATGATGTTCAAATGTAAATAATGTAGTTCGAAAGATTATTTGTCAGCAAGATCAGTAAATCAACCTGTTGCGTAATGTGCAGTATTAAGCCAATTCTTGTTAACTTTGGCTTTTTCCTAGTGATGACACATTCAATGTAAAAATCATCCATACTTTAAGAAAAGAATGAACATACAAATCTTAATAAACTGATGTTTTAGCTAAGATGTGGAAATGTATAATCTAATTGAAACGGGTAGTTCCTGCATCAATAACAGTAGATGCATGTTCATTTACACGTTTATTGATTTTGTAAACATTTACAAGCAGTAAACTAAACTGAGCCGTTTACAGGTGTAAATGTGGCAGACTTACTGCGGTCCAGTACTGAAACTTGTATCAGACGAAGAACAAACTATATTACATTCCAATAGTTACAGATTCATAACAATATGTAAAACACATGAAATAAGGATCTGTTTTGTGCAACGTTATTTTACAAAATACATTATTATCCACTAAAATTAATTCCTGTATATCTATGTGACTGGTACATTACAGGATGCTGGCTTTTATATTATCAACAATGGTGGTGTTAAAAATAAAATTTGAAATGCACTTTTACTTTAATTGAGATTTTTTATCTACAGATGAGTAACACAGTTTTAAACAAAAGTTATTTGTTGTATCAGTGTCAGCAAGCTAATTATTAGTGACCTAAAGTTCTACCGATTTTTGACAATTTGAATCATACAAGTAACTTGTTGAGGCCATTTCTTAAAATAATCAAGCCATTAGGGGTGAAACGATTCATCGATATATATCGATGCATCAATATTTTTGACATATTGATACATGTATCGATACAAGAGGAAGAATCTATACAAAACGATACCTACCCTAAATAAGTTACTTTAATCTTCAGCAGTATTGAATAATTATTAGTCGTTTGCCTTTTTATTCTTTAAGCTGAGAATCGATAATGTATCGTATCGTAGGCTGTGTATCATGAATCATATCGATACGCGGCACAGGTGTATCGTTTCACCCCTACAAGCCATTCCTCCACTTTCTGAAAGTGGTATTAGTCTTGTCTTATCATTGTAGAACTACAATTGTTTCCAAAAACATCAGTGCATAAATAAAATTCTTTTATAATGATATTCAAAAATTACACAGCATACAAATATCATTTTGGCAAGGAAATGGTGGTGTCCACAAACAAACAGTGTCCAAGGACATACAGAAAATACGGTAGTGAACAGAACTAGATTGTTGGTTGGTTGTTTTTTTATTAATGGCACTTTTAACATTATTTGCTCCAAAATGTCTAGAAAATGGGAGCTAAGTGCCTTCTACATGGGCACACCAGGCCAACCTGGGTGGGTATCAAACCTGTGATCCTTGGATTACAATCTCAGTGCTCTACCAACTAAGCTAAGCTACTGTGCCTCCCAGAAAGAAGTGGAGAGAAGGGAGATGGACAATATGGTTATTTATTTCCTTGACTTTCATAACTTTTAGTACTAACTGAAAATATCTGTATTATACATGTATAGAAAAATCTGACACATATGTCATCTAGGATAATTCATACCTTTTTGCAGCAAAAAAAAAATACAAATTTCATGAAACCAAGGAAGTTGAGTATGTCCTGTTTTCAAGTAACGCAAGCATCAATTAATGTCATTTGAGAGAGCAGTCAATGTCAAGCTACAAGACAATGTAGGCAGCACTTAAGTAATTTTACTATGACATGACTCTTATAATTTGGACTTCACACATCTTGCTCAACACTCACTGCCAGCAAAAGATGTCTCAAATATGGATAATTTAGTGTGTAAGCATCTTCTAAGCTCTGCATGCACCATTAGACTTTATTACTCTCTGCTAGTGTCTTTTGATGAAATTCTTTTCAATATTTTATGGCAAAGAAAGCTGTACTGTTATCACATGTACATATTTACAAATGAAATTCCATTGCATGTGGCTTGCAGTACAATTTATGCACTTTCATTTTTATTCATATCCTGATATTCATTGTTCTATTTATTCATATCCTGGGATTCATTTATTCTATTTATTCATATCCTGGGATTCATTATTCTTCTATCTACTATTTTAATGAACTAAAATGCATACATGCTTTTTCATTGCTTTTTACATGACAATATATAAAAGATACCAGAGCTTCCCACTCGCACAAAATATTGCATAAATTAAGCAGATCTGATGAAGATGATGCAAGATAGGCTCTCAATGAACATTTTATTGATGCAGAAATGAAACCAATGTAAAAATGTCAGCAACAAGTGTTTCAAGTCTTTCCCAGCTTTGCCAATCTTCATGTGGATTTCTTTTTACTTTCATGTGTCCAACTGCTGATATTCATCAAAGCAAATATTCAACAAACACCACCTGTTGATGATATGTTTAGTGACCCTACTCCATTGTGTGACTTTCAATCGACTGCCATATCCCTCTGGACGAATATTGGAGAAAACTGCATTTTAATACCATATTTCCAGGGAATAATCAGCTCTTGCTTCTACAAACAGCATACACACTGGTGCATAATGTGTTTGCAGATCAGTATCTGTCCTGCATTGTATTATGATTATTCAAAGTGAACTGCACAGACCAGCTGCAGCACATTATGTGCCAACAGATCCAAGACTACATCATTGGCAGCTGTGTGCATTTACTAACCTAGTAAATAAGGTACTGTATTACTATGACACAATTACTATCAACCATCAGCACTGACTCCAAAAAATCCAAATGTGACTCTTGGATTTGACAACTTAGGGGTCAAATGACTCCTAATATGAAACTGCTAGTGGGAGCTTTAGACATCTTTCCATGTCAGAGACACAAAAACTCCATACCTGGTGTTTGTAGCTGTTGAAACTCTAATCTTGTTTGATTTTATCTTGAGTTGACAGCATCAAGAGAACATATGTTTGAATGCATCTGTTTGTAAGCAACAATTGCAGAGATTCCTCATAATAAAGCATACCAACAGCATAGCTAAGATCCCCACCTCACACCCATTTTTAATGCTGGTATATGGGTATGATTAATCTGGCCACGTTTTCTTCTACTCAGGTGGTGACAATTCCAATTTTGACCTATACAAGCCTGGCAAGGGTGATACAGGGAAATCTGTGATGCAGGAAAATCTATCGAAATCTGAATGTTTGTTCTTTCTTCTATGTAAAAATTGGGCCATTTACATGAAATTTAAATAGCCTAACAATGGTTTTTACTAGCCCCAGAAAACTGGGCAATGGAATTGTCATCTCCTGCTATTATTGCTACTTATTTTAAGCGATTTTAATTCCTGGCAGTTGATAACCAATTATGATGTGCTCCCTCATTAATTCACTAAGTACCCTTTTGCTGGGTTTTTTGTGCAGGGGTGAGAGGTGGCATAGTTTGGTTTTGTTTGGTGATTTATGGCACAGGAATACAATTAGGTTATTTAGAGCTAAGGCAATTGGAGTAAAGTTCGCCCAAACAAGTGCAGCAGTAGTAAATCTGGGCTGATCAGATGGTAGGATTCTAACCTGCACCCTTTCAGTCACGAGTCCAGCACTCTAGCCACTGAGCCACCACATCTCCTGCATCCATTAATCACCTCTAGTGATGTGCAGGAGAGTGCATCAGGCCAATACTATATCCCTTGGCTTATAAAGTAACTCTTGTGACATACAGGAGAGTGCATCAGGCCAATATTACATCCTGTGGCTTACAAAGTGGGTAGCTCTTGTGACATCCAGGAGGGTGCATCAGGCCAATACTACATCGTGTGACTTATAAATTGTGTCTCTCTTGTGACATGCAGGAGGGTGCATCAGGCCCGTACTACATCCCCTGACTTATAAAGTGTAACTTTTATGGCTTCCATGAACAGTGTCATAAAAAGAGGGAGCAATGTAGCACTTTCCACCTACAAAATGTTGACTATGGTAATCTCAGTTGGTGCAGCTGACTTCTAGGTCAGGATATATGGTATTTTCATAGCTATAAACAAGGTGAAGGCCTCAAGAACTATAAAGGAATTGAGTTGGTAAAGGCTGTAAGTGCTTTAACCTGCATGACTGAGTTCAAAGCCAAAAAAGACATTATTTTCTTTTGCTCTATGCAGCAATTAAAGAAGTTAATTCACTCAACCATTACAGTAATCTTTACTATGAAACAGCATAATCGACACTTTAAGAAACGAAGTGCTATATTTCAATAGAAGAAAATGCATCCTATACAGAACAGCATGATAATCTTAAGCTAATATTTCAATAAATGATGTAATGCCAAAAATACAACTTTTGAGAGCTGAAAATAGGTCAACAGAATGATTCTCTGGTACATTGTTGCAGAAAACATAATTTACGACAATTAAAATAAAAAAGGAGGGGTTCTGGTATTATTCAAAGAGCTACACTGATTATTTGTGTTGGTTTTAACAGCACTTTTAACACATTATTGGCTATATCATGCCAAGGAAATGGGAGCTAAGTAATTGCCCTTCCAAGGACACACTGTGGCAGCTGACCCAAGCTGACCTGGGTGGGTATCAAACATGCATCCCTTGGATTAAAAGTCTGATGCTCTACCAACTGAGCTATTTGCAGCACCAAGAGCTACACTGAAAATGTCGTAGATTTAAGTATTCTTTTCATGACATTACAGCTTGGACACTATAATGACATTACAACTTGGACACTATCATGACATTACAACTTGGACACTATAATGATATTACAACTTGGACACTATAATGATATTACAACTTGGACACTATAATGACATTACAACTTGGACACTATAATGACATTACAACTTGGACACTATAATGACATTACAACTTGGACACTATAATGATATTACAACTTGGACACTATAATGACATTACAACTCTGACACTATAATGACATTAAAACTTGGACACTATAATGACATTACAACTTGGACACTATAATGACATTACAACTTGGACACTATAATGACATTACAACTTGGACACTATAATGACATTACAACTTGGACACTATAATGACATTACAACTTGGACACTAATGACATTACAACTTGGACACTATAATGACATTACAACTTGGACACTACAATGATATTACAACTTGGACACTATAATGACATTACAACTTGGACACTATAATGATATTACAACTTGGACACTATAATGATACTTGGACACTATAATGACATTACAACTTGGACACTATAGCGACATAAGTTGGACACTATTATAATTACATTACATGACATTACAACTTGGACACTATAATGATATTACAACTTGGACACTATAATGATACTTGGACACTATAATGACATTACAACTTGGACACTATAGCGACATAAGTTGGACACTATTATAATTACATTACATGACATTACAACTTGGACACTATAATGATACTTTGACACTATAATGACATTACAACTTGGACACTATAGCGACATAAGTTGGACACTATTATAATTACATTACATGACATTACAACTTGGACACTATAATGGACAGGTTAATATGGAGATCCTGAGTTGCCCAAGCATCTGAGCCCCGCTCTTGGTGTCACTGGTAGAGTCCAAAGGAAAGGGGGAACCAATACAGTTTGGAACTAGTTTAGCTGCTACACTGTACATACTCGTTTATAAGTCAAGTCCAACTGCAAACTACATAGACCCAGATCTGCCATCGAATTATGCACCATCATATCTGGGTCTCTGCAGTTTGTTAGGAGTAATCAGTAGAACAAACAACACAGACCCTGATCTTTCAGTGCATTATGGGATGGAAGATCAGGGTCTATGTTGTTTGCAGTTGGATATAACTTGTATGTGAGTACATATGGTAGCTCATGTTCAAAGTGTTTCCATAGAAGCATTACCAGTTTGTAAAGTAAACATGTGGTGGGTCACAGTCATGGGAATTACAGTGGCCTGTTGACACTGCCTGTACATGTGCCACAGGAAGGAGTCCCAGAGATAAGTCACAATTGTTTGTTTAGGTAACCAGAACTGCACCCAGTTGAGATAGTATCATGTCTACAGTTTTAACCACACAACAACTGGGATCTTTTGGAATGAACTATGTGTACTGCGTGGATGTATGTCATCTAAATTTTTTAATCTACATTTCATCATATCACACAAAGTGACAGTTATTATGTAGCTTTGAATCTAAGTCACTTAATTTACAAGTTTCTTATCAATTTAGTATAACAGGCATTCCAGGGAATGTGGTGTCTCACTTGGGTACAATGTTATTATATTGTTGTGTCTCACATGGGTACAATGTTATTATATACCCCACCCCGTGCACCCCACCCCAACCCCCATAATGGGTACCGCACCCAAACCCCCAACCCCTATAATGGGCATTCCAGGTAATGTGGTGTCTCACTTGTGTACTATATTATACACCCCCCTTCCACCCCACCCCAACCCCCATAATGGGCACCCCACCCCAACCCCCAACCCCTATAATGGGCATTCCAGGTAATGTGGTGTCTCACTTGTGTACTATGTTATTATACACCCCACCCCCATAATAGGCATTCCATGCTATGATACCCCCTGCTCAACCCACCAACCCTGCCCTGACAAATCCATATTAGACTTGTTCATCCTGTCTCTTGTTTGACTTCGGTAAATCTTCACAGAACAAGATTTTGCAAAAGGTCTATACAAATGAATGTAATGCTCAAAATGAGGCTTATCAACAATCTGGTAAATCCCCTGATTGGTTGACAGTGTATATTCATTATCATATTCATTAAATCCACTGATTGGTTGACAACATATATTCATTATCATATTCATTAAATCCACTGATTGGTTGACAATGTATATTCATTATCATATTCATTAAATCCACTGATTGGTTGACAACATATATTCATTATCATATTCATTAAATCCACTGATTGGTTGACAACATATATTCATTATCATATTCATTAAATCCACTGATTGGTTGACAACATATATTCATTATCATATTCATTCAATCCACTGACTGGTTGACAGTGTATATTCATTATCATATTCATTAAATCCACTGATTGGTTGACAATGTATATTCATTATCATATTCATTAATCCACTGATTGGTTGACAGTGCATATTCATTATCATATTCATTAAATCCACTGATTGGTTGACAACATATATTCATTATCATATTCATAAAATCCACTGATTGGTTGACAATGTACATTCATTATCATATTCATGAAAGCCTTCTTCAACGAGATACCTTGCCTTTCCCAGCACACATGGTGTTGTACAGCAGCAATACCTTCTGTTTGAATGGTATGGCCTAATGGACCTTTCTGAAATTGGCCAACCCTCATTTGCACAAGAAAATCTTTACCAAAAAATACATGAACATTTACCAACTTGTTACATAAATAAAAAAGGAAGATCATAACAAAATATAGTAGTATTTGAGTCCAGGTTATGGGGACATTTTACAGGTTGTCCATTGCATTATGTAATATCATACAACTATTTATACTATGCCCATGCTGATACCTCTTGCACTGACCATAACATATCGGTCACTCAAACTCCAACATGTCCCAATATATGTGGACTGCTGACCAATATTATCACTAGCAATGGTGTGAGCACCATGTGGGCTACTGGTGCACTGGCATCTTGTCGGACTTTCAGGCCTAATGTCCGTCACCTATCAGATTGTCAGACTGCTATACAGTCTGTGTCAGACTATTAGACTGTCAGACTATACATCACGTACAATTTCAAATCGTCATAACTTTAACATTTAACGACTATTTTTCAGCATGCATTAAAACATTAACACCGATTCCAATGCGGTAAGGGTAACCATAAAATACTGATTTTACATGATGCTACTGAGTAGGGCATGGTTATGATAATCAATTGAATAAATAGGTGTTAAACAAGGTTGATTGACATGTCTGAAAAGTCTATTCCACTGAAAGGTCAAATGGGAAGGTCACTCTGGTAGAGTATAAACATGTACAAATCTTTCCTTTATGTTCATATTTTCAACTTGATAAACAGAACTTGTAAAAATAGAACATACAGCACAAAAACCTTGCCAACCATTCTACTGTGGTGCAAAAAGACAAGCAACACCTAAAGGTACCATATATACTCATGTAGAAGCTAAGTCCAAATGCAAACAACATAGACCCAGATCTGCCATTGCATAATGCACCGGCAGATCAGGGTCTATGTTGTTTGTTCTACTGATTACTCATTACAAACTGCATAGACCCAGATCTGCCGGCGCATTCTGCGATAGCAGATCTGGGTCTATGCAGTTTGCAGTTGGTATCAGCTTAAACACGAGTATATATGGTAAGTATGAGCTGAGCAAACCTTTACAAGACTCGCTTGTATAGATCTCCTAGAGTCAAATGAGTCTGTTTTAATGACCCTACTACTGCCATATATAAACCAGATCCAACTGCAAACTGCACAGATCAAAATCTGCTAATGCATAATGCAACGGCAGAACTGGATTTATGCAATTTGTTAGGAGTAATCAGTGGAACAAACACCACAGACCCTGATCTGCCAGTGCATAATGCAACAGATCAGGTCTATGTTGATTGCAAATGGATCTGACTTGTAAGCAAGTACATACATTATAGCTGATTTGCAAAGTTTTAATACAGAGCACATAACTTTAAAACAAAATCTTCATTTTTGCCGTTTGCAGGCGAGACAATAAATTCTTGTTGTTGATTAGTTTTTAACATCACTTTAACACTCGTATATAGGCCTAAGATGATATAAGAACATTTAGCTCATATGAAATAAGTTAAAAAGTTTATATTGCTTGCAAATCTTAACAAGGAAAACATGGAAATTATTCAAAATTGTCCTTATTTTAAAGCCATATATGATACTACCGGGTTGGAGCTGGTACATGTCTCCCCTCCCCCAAACTTAAAATAAACACAAAACATCCTAAATGTTTCTTAGAGTAGGTTTTCTTTACAGTTAGATGGTTACAATTATGGCCTGGAAAAACTTCAAATGCAGGAGTTTCTGGTGGCTTCACCCCCTGGGCCCCCCCTTGGGGTTCTATCCCACCAACCCTTCAGCTATGTGTTTATAGATCCCCCTCCCCTCAATGATATTACTGGATCAACCACTGATAGACCACCATTCAAGAAAAATGTCTAACATAAGAAGTATTCCAGCTGGAATGGATCAGCAGGTTACAGCATTCTGCCCATTTTCTGGCCATTCAAATGGTGGCTTGCCATTTGAACAGGATGCTTTGCCTAGACTTGGCATGCTCAACCTGTATCTGTATGCAGTTTTCTAGAGAGATATATATGCCTGATGCAAGAAACAAGCAAGTGAAATGATAATAGTAGTTCCACCTGCTGGACTGGCTCTACTAGTATATTCTGCAACAAATATAACTAAAACAGGATATGAACATTTTGATTTAATGTAGAAAAACCTTCCATTTTTAATTTTCCCTTTCTAACCCTCACTGACATTACTGAACTTTAGACACAGTCTAGGGGAGTGTGCAGCTTAACCATATGGTCAGTTTTGTTTATCATAACTTGCATTCCTTTCTTAAGGAGGATTGGAGGGCGCCATCTTGGTTCTATCAGCTACCTTAACTCTGAACAATTGCCTATATCACAAGATACAATTATAGAAGAGTGTTTTGACATTAGCTAATTTGCATTATTCATATTTTTGGACAAGATACCAATGTATCAAGCTTCATTTCTTGATGTAAAGTCAAAAAAAATCTTAACGGAGAGTTATAAATAAACAGTATATTTCATTATTTTAATCAGAATTTTTGTATGCATTCAAATTATGTAAATAGAGGATATTTTATTTTCCTACATTAATACCGGATATATTTCATCGTGTGGTACAAAAAACATGATATTTTAACGAGTGGCGAAGCCACTCATTAAAATATACCGTATTTTTGGTACCACAAGATGAAATATATCCGGTATTAACGCAGGAAAACACAATTTTCTTTTTATTATATACCAAAGTTTCTCCAGAATTGAAGCTTAGAAGATTAAACTCACTATTCAGCACCACACTCCACCCCCACCAACCCCTTTTTTCGTAAATTCACCTCACTTTCATAGTCTGGTCATATAAATATCAGTATCTTAACATAGCGGTATGATTGGGTTGACTTAATCTGTCGCAGTAAATTATATTTTTGACATTTTGTAAACTATTCGATCCTATTTGACCACAAAGCAAGTCCAATTCATCAATGCATCACAGCGGGTTTATCACTGTTGTCAAGGAAGTAAGAGGAAATAACTTAATAGACACGCGAACGGCGTTGACTCAAATTTCGGCAGCAAAAATTAATTTCCATGTCTGAAATGTAATGCAGTTTCTATTTATTTGTTCTATCTCACAAAATGCTCGTTTTTGTTGCTGCAGGTATAACTTCTGTAGGCACACACAATCCAGCGTCGCACGGCATGATGGGAAATCTTATATTTTCACATGTGAAAATATAAGGCTATATTTTTCACATGTGAAAATATAGGAATGAAAAAATATGAAAATTATTTTGCCAATAAGTTTATATATTTCACAATAAAGTATATAATAAAACATTTTAGTTCTAAGCATTTAGTCCAAAACTGCTCCTGCCATAAGAAGTACATTCCATGATGTATGATGGCATATAAACTATGCCATCAGTTCAAATTCTATATGTTCCATGCATGTTTGAAACTACAGTACTTGATCAAATGTGATAACACTCACTCAAATAGAGTTATAAAATAGAATGCACCCTGGATTAGGCTGGATCACTAAACCATTTTGACAAATTATAGGTATGATTAACATCCTGATGATTAAGACTCAGTCTGGTAGTTCAAGTTTGCATCTAGCAGGTTTTGCAGTGTTCACAAAATGCCCCATTTATAAAATTCTGATTAAGGGTTCTGTTAATGTAATGATTGTTCTGAATGAAAACAACCGCCAACAAGCAAACAGACTGTATTCTACCAAATATAATCCTGGATGGTGGTTTTATGATAAATTTGGGAACCAAACCCCAATGCTAGTTACACTATAATCGGAGATATTTTTAGTGGTGGGGAAATTGTAGTGATTTAGAGATTACAAACCTGGATCACTCTAGTTATCACCTTATACCTTATAACCTCCCTTGATTTTCAATTGCTAAAAATGAAAGATATGGATTTTGAGCAAGATTGCTAATCTGAGAATTCCCAGTTTTAACAATTTACTCCATTTTTTTTACTTTCATTGCTAATTGGTCTAATTTCTTTTTTTGCAAAATGTACGACTCCAATTTCAATTTCTGCTCAATCTTAAAGTATCCCCAAGCTATAATTTAAATGTGTGTGTGAACATTTTTTTAAAGTGTAATTATGAAAAAACATTATGACAGATGCTGTCAAATCTTCTACAGATACAAATATAGTGTTCTGGAAAAAGATCCATTTTGACAACGAGGTCAATTATTATAAATTAAGACTGATTACATAGCTGCTCAACATCAATATTTCATCATCCGAATTTCCATATGTCACAGTTTTTCATTCATGAAGAATTACTGATATCAGCAATTTCATGCTGTAATTTTTCTTCTAATTAATCAACTGATTTTCCACTACATGCTGGGCCAAAGCCAAATTCCACATCATGTTAAAAAAACATTTCTCATTTGGTTTTTAGCAATTGGTTTTTATATTTGTCATTCTAAAAGCAATTTGAAAAATACTGTTGACAAATTGGCTTTGAAGGTAAAACTTTTATATTCATTAAAGTACTCCCAACAGGATGAAATGGGAGTGATGTGCAATCTGAATACCAAATTCATATTAATGATCAAACTTATGACAGATGCTGTTCACTTTTGAACCAACATTATAGGGTGTTTTCAACAATGTCATATACCCTGGCTGACATTCTTTATGGATTTGTGTGCACATTGCCAAATTTATGTTGTTTTAGTCAATTAAAAACAAAACATGACCTTTTGACAGTTTTTTCAGAAACTGTGTAGGGAACTGAAAAATATTTTATTGCCATTTAAAAAAAAAAAAAGTACATAATCTTAATTAATTAGGCAGTGATTGGTTTTTTCAATGTACAATTTATCAATAAATAATTAAATAATAACGTATAAAATGAAAGGAGTCAATAACATCGAGATTAGCAGGGGCATCAGAAGGATTTTGAAATTGGAGAGGCACATTTCTTTCTGGTCCATTTTCAGTATTTTTAGGATAATAAAGGTTTTTCAAATTTTTTTTAACAGCAGCCATATTTGTCAAAATTTGGTTAATTCTGTTAAGAAAGGCAGCAGAATCATGGAGGCAGCACTATCCACCCCTGTTCCAACACCCTCATTATTTCTAAATTTATCAGCAAGCAACAGCCACCTTTAATAAATATTCACGATAAGTAGCCTTCAATTCTTGAGCATACCGCAAATCAGAAAGTTTTCATGAACAATACAATATACATATACAATAAATTTATTGATACTAGTGAGAACAGTGAATGCGCAAAAATCATTTTTCTCGTCAAGCCTTTAATTCTATACAGCTGACGCCGAGTCCATCATGAGGTTTTTTCTTAAGCCACTACCAACAAAAGACAGCATACATTCTAGTCGCAAGAATGACTTTAGATAATAATCCTTCCGTTAGCGTGTCTCTTCAACACATCTAAAATTACGAAACTTTGCTTTCCATTTCAACTTACCTTTCACATGAATTCGTCCTGAGATATAGTGCTTGTACAACTTGTGTTCTGTTCATTCCCCTGCATGGAGCTGTGACCCCACACTGACATCCAGGACCCAGGGGCCACTGGCCGTGGGGGTCCTTGTGGGGTAGCTTTGAACCAACCTCAGAGACCACCGAGCCAAGGGAGATAATGAGCATTCTGGTGCATGTCATCAGAAAAACTTCAAAGGGGGATCACTCTTGTTGTAACTATTGGCAGCAACAACCTGAAATGAGAAAGGAAAAACATCACTTAAAACATAATACACTAATATTAAAAGAGATTTAGATACATACATATATAACATGTAACATAAACTGTCCAATGTATGTATGTATATATGTATGTATGTATGTATGTATGTAGTAAATGTTTTATGGCACCTCAGCACACAAGTGGATATTTTGTGCCAACAAAAGGTAAAATCTGAAAAATGTACAAATGAATTGCACTAAGATTTAGGAAGATAAACCCTTCTGAATAAATTGAAACATTAAGTACAAGATAAATATAAAATGTAATGATGTAAAATTTCTTTAAAATGTATATAAAATAATAGATAAACATAACACATGTAAAATCCTAAAAAAATTATTAAAATTTGTTGTACAAACCACATTCCCTTAAACACTCTCAAGGTTTTCTCAGGTGGTACGTCCTCATACAGTTTCAATACAGTTTTGCACCCAGTCACAAGAGATTATCCTCATCACTAATTTAGTATCAATTGCTATTCTCTACATAACACTGAGAAAAGAGTACCCCACCCCACCCCCAATGTGACCAATAACTTTGACCTTTTGACCCAGTAGGTCAGGATATCTCATGTTGACTTAACAAATATGTGACACAATAATCAATGAATGCAATGCCATTAGTGCAAATGCTAATTCATGAAAAATAAAATATTGACATGTTGCTGAGTGTACCAGAGATTCCTAATTCCATTCACATTTTGAAAAAGAAAAAGAAATCATTTGTGATAGTATCCTTAAAATCTCAGATCAGTAAAAATGTGTAACATTTATAATACAATGCATGAAATGTGTAACATGTATAACATAATCAATGGAATGTGTAACATGTATAATAATATAATGCATGAAATGTATAACATGTATAATATAATGCATGAAATGTGTAACAATTTTAATATAATGCATGAAATGTGTACATCTTGTTATGATAGACCATGCAATCTGAATTTTACGATTTACAGAGAAAATAATATCCACTTTAAAAAACCACAATATCAAAAATTTAAGTCACTCTGGTGTAAAATTAATGAAATGTACTATTTACTTTATAAATTACTTGCTAGTGCTATGATGTCAATTACTTGTTCAACCATTTGTTGAAAAAGACTATTCTTTAATCACAGAAATCTTGACCAATCTAAAGGAACTATAGCAGAATAAGAGTTGAAAATTCATCCATTTGGCAAGTTCTTTGACAAAATAGACAAATGACATTTAGTATGTATCTATGTATGTACATGTATGTATGTATGTATGTATGTATGTATGTATGTATGTATGTATGTATGTATGTATGTATGTATGTATGTATGTATGTATGTATGTATGTATGTATGTATGTATGTATGTATGTGTGTGTGTGTGTGTGTGTGTGTGTGTGTGTGTGTATGTATGTATGTATGTATGTATGTATGTATGTATGTGCATGTATGTACATATGTATGTTTCACGGATTCTGAAATTGTAATGGCTCTTGCCTGACATTTATCCCGAAAATTAATGTGAGGCAATATATCTGTGAAATTTAATATAAAAACATTCAAACTAGGTATGCAGAATTTCACCCAACAACTATATTTTAGTCCACTCTACCATTTTTAAAAATTAATTATTAATTGACAACAAGCAGACTTACTATCTCAAAAATCCCAAACTCCTAATTGACAGGCATTTCCAGTAAAGTTTGATGGTGATGTTTTCTTTATAATCAGGTCTCCAGACAAGTCTTGAAAGATGATAATAAAAGTTAGTTTTAATGATCAGGTCCCCAGACAAGTCTTGAAAAATGATAATAAAAGTTAGTTTTAATGATCAGGTCCCCAGACAAATTTTGAAAGATGATAATAAAAGTTAGTTTTTATAATCAGGTCCCCAGACAAGTCTTGAAAGATGATAATAAAAGTTAAGTTTTAGTGATCAGGTCCCCAAACCAGTCTTGATAGATGATAATAATGGTTAGTTTTAATGATCAGGTTCCCAGAAAAATTTTGAAAAATGATAATAAAAGTTAGTTTTTATAATCAGGTCCCCAGACAAATTTTGAAAGATGATAATAAAAGTTAGTTTTAATGATCAGGTCCCCAAACAAGTCTTGATAGATGATAATAATGGTTAGTTTTTATAATCCGGGATTAGGCTACACAATTTTTGTTCTATAGGTCTGATCTGCTGACACCAAGACACAATATAGTTAAAACAAACACATGGTGTAAGGGACTGATATAATGTCTATAGTCCACACCCTGGGGCATAAGTTCAAGTATAGAGTGCTGTCACACCTATTTTGTCTTGTGCTTTGTGGCTATCAAGTGTTTACACAACTGGGAAAACATAATGACCAAACAAATGCATGAGATGATTATGGGCGCCGTATGTTCAATGTCTGACATGTCAAGTTAGCTCATGGTCATGTCACACTCTGGAGCTCATTTATCGGATATGTCCGGCAAATACGGCAATTTTAGGATCTGTAGTATGTTTGCTTGTTTGTATTTCTATATATGTATGTATAAATTGGGGTTTAATCACACATCAATACAATATTGCCTATACAGTGCAGAGACTACACCAAAAGTGAAAAGAAGGTGGGAAATCAACCCCCACACCCCTAAAAGGGAAGAATTTTTCTAAATACAGGAGGGATTTAAGGAAGACATAGGCAGAGCTTGAAAATATTGTGCCCAAATTTGGTACATTTTGTAGATTTTTCTGTGCATTACTTGAGAAATCTGCATGAATCTCATAATCACATCTTCTATAGCTGATCCTGTACAGTGCCAATTAAAAGTTAACTGATCTTGTATAGTGCCAATTAAAAGTTAACTGATCATGTATAGTGCCAATTAAAAGTTAACTGATCCCGTATAGTGCCAATTAAAAGTTAAGTGATCCTGTATAGTGCCAATTAAAAGTTAACTGATCCTGTATAGTGCCAATTAAAAGTTAAGTGATCCTGTATAGTGCCAATTAAAAGTTAACTGATCCTGTATAGTGCCAATGAAAAGTTAAGTCCTAAAAATGCAAAGATCACAAACTGCACACAAAAAATTGAGGGAGATAAACCTTCTCAAGACATAATCATGCAATTCTAAATAATATATGGTAATGAAGTTTTTACAAATATAAAATTATTAAATTACATTGGGTCAAAATTTGTTATTTAGATTGCATTCCCTAAAAAAATCCAAGATTTTCGAAGGTGGTACATCGTCATAAGGCTTCCTAATAGAATTTACATCAAACAACTTCTGTCTCACAGAGAGGAAGTCAATACACATTACAAAATTGAGTTTCTCTGTCAGTGGGCACTTGGCTATGGCGGGCCATATTTGATATAAATAATAATAAATAATAATAATAACTAACGAGTCTGGCAGGCCTTATCCAACCCACGGGCTGTATGCTTGACACCCCTGCTTTAGGAGATATGCATAAGTCAGACGTGTGTGTCCTATATCTGTGCGGAAAAATACCACATCATCTCTGCAATTTGTTCTATATAAGGGATGCCACTCTCCGATGATGGGTTTGATACTTCAAAGCTTGTTCGTTGAGTTTTCATTCCACATATTTTGCCAAGTATACAGAACATGCATTTTTATATAATATTTAAATTCATTAATGGAATTTTCCATTCTGAAATGGGTGGTTGCAGGGTAGTTTGGATGCTTTATCATTTAGATAAGTGTTGATAAATAAATATTTGATAAAGTAAAGTACCCAAAGTGGTTTAACCCATTTTCAATAATTAATATAAGCAGAGTAATTGACATAAGGTTAAGCCTTCCCTGATCACTATGCTTGAAAGGATCAGACTCAAACTGCAATTTATTACAATGCAGCCTCCGTGAACAAAATCAATACAAATGGTAGTAGAACCATAACACTTAGAAAACACAAGCAGGTCAATTTCTTCAAAACCAATGCAATTTTGACAGAAAAATCAAATGATGCAAATAGTTATGCCAGGATAATATGGGGGAAAGAAAATCAATACATCCTTATAAAGGCTGAAATACAGTACAATGGCTTTGTTGGATGCTTCCTCTCTTTCAAACTGCTGCAATAAAATTATCCTAACATGATTATGCATCACAAATTTACAAATTAGAGTGTGACCTTGGAATTTCAGCTTTTGGATCTCTGTCCAAATTTAATTTTTTTATTATAATGGCTGTATACTGTAAATCATCCAGTTTTAGCCAGTATACAAATTTTAACCAATCAAGTGAGATGAACCGATTATCAATGAACTATTATGCTTGCTAAATGTTTTATGATGGAAAAACATCAACCATATGGACAGACAGTTTTGGAAGTTTGTCACCAGAGTTAGATAAAAGAAGCCACCATTTCACAATGTTTATATTTAGGATGTAACATGGGTGAGAAGATAGTGTGTGTATATATATATGTATGTACATATAAGATAGTGTGTGTGTGTGTATGTATACATATATGTAATATAAGATAGTGTGTGTGTGCATATATGTATGTACATATAAGATAGTGTGTGTATGCATATATGTATCTAAATATAAGATAGTGTGTGTGTATGTATATATGTATGTACATATAAGACAGTGTATGTACATATGTACATACAAGATATTGTTTGTATGGATATATGTACATACATATAAGATAGTGTGTATGCTTATATGTATGTACATATAAGATAGTGTATGCATATATGTACATATAAGATAGTGTGTATGCATATATGTACATACATATAAGATAGTGTGTACATGTATATATGTACATACATATAAGATAGTGTGCATGTATGTATATATGTAGGTACATATAAGATAGTGTGTACATGTATATATGTACGTACATATGAGAGTGTGTGTATGCATATATGTACATACATATAAGATAGTGTGTACATGTATATATGTATGTACATAAAAGATAGTGTGCATGTATGTATAAATGTAGGTACATATAAGATAGTGTACATGTACATATGTAGGTACATATAAGATAGTGTGTACATGTATATATGTACGTACATATAAGATAGTGTGCATGTATATATATATGTGCGTACATATAAGATAGTATGTATGCATCTATGTACGTACATATAAGATAGTGTGTGTATACATCTATGTACGTACATATAAGAGTGTGCATGTATGTATATATGTGCGTACATAGAAGGTTTAATGGCACATCAGCACAATACTAGTTATACACTGCTGATTAGAATTAAAGTTTTAAAAAGTAAAGATTGAGAATTGCAAAATTACTTTATGAACATAAACCCTTCCAAATAAATGTAAACACACTACTACACGTATGTATGTATGTATGTATGTATGTATGTATGTATGTATGTATGTATGTATGTATGTATGTATGTATGTATGTATGTATATAGGTGTTCATGGCACATCAGCACAATGTGGGCTATATAGTGCTGATTAAAAGTAAACTCTCAAAATATAAAGGGAAAATTAGTGAAAACGTTTTGGAAGATAAACCCTTCTGAATAAATAAAAATGTAATCCTTTAAGATAAATGGCAAAAGATCTTAAAAAGTTTGTAAAAATATAGGTACAAAATCATCGGTAAAGATGTGTATATTTATATCTGAGTCAAGATGTTGGTACAAATTAATGTTGATAATCACTCATTTTGGAATTAGGTGACCATTTCCTGTCTTACTCGCACGTAACAGCACATTGCTCTTGTTTCAATATAGCAAAGCCAATACAATTCTTTACTTTTGCCAATCAGTATTTTGCTACAATTTGATGTCACTAATGCTAAAGATTTGCTAATATTTAATGATTACAAAACATTGTGATTTACAATATATCTTTGTGTACAAGATTTTGTATTTTGTATAACACACATTTTCAGAAGAGCAGGGTTTATCTGGGTTAACTTAATATTACATGTACCATGGCAGATCAGAGTCTATCCTCTTTACAGTTGTGTGTGTGTTATCCAGGAGCAAATATGATAAGGTTCAAGGTTCATGTTGGAATATTATTGATTTTTAGATCTAAAACTTCAATATTGGTCTTCAGGTGTGAATTTAGGACATTAGATTGGTTACCATATGCACTCTTATATAAGTCTATCAAATTGCAAACGACATAGATGTAGATCTGCTGCCACATAATATGCCAGCAGATCAGGATCTATGTTGTTTGTTCTACTGATTAGCCCTAAGAAACTATACAGACCCAGATCTGGTGGCACATTATGTGACAGCAGAGCTGGGTCTATGTTGTTTGCAGTTGGATCAAACTTATGCACGAGTATATATGGTAATTGTTGCAGTTGAATTATGTTATCCAGAAGCAAATACAATGAGGTTCAAGGTTCGGGTTGAAACATAGTCTGATAAATCAGGCCCCAGACCTGTATTGGTATGTTTTGTGATTTGGGGTCTAATCTCACCTATTCATAAAACACTGCAATTTACTGCAGATTACACGTACAATATCAGAGTACACATATCCAGTGTTGCACATTGAGCGCAGGCTCATGGGTTTCCCGCAACTTTTTGTCCTATGCCCCCCAAATCTTGACCCCCTTTGCACCCCACCCATGCTTTTTTATCAGAAATAATTCAAAAACGCACCTACAACTTTTCATTAGTGGATGTCCATCCATGTCTCTGTTGGTTCTAGCAATGGCCAAAGTCACAAACGGTGATAAAAACTGTAAGATGGCAATGAGTATCTATTTTAAAACAATGTATCTGGCAATGAAAACATTCAAGGTTTGTGGTAGTTGACAAGGTAAAGTGTTTAATGGCCATTAGTGTAACATATTTTCAGGTTAGAGTCGCTCCTATGGCTAGGAAAATTTAATTTATTTTGAGGTTGAAATAATGGTAAAAGAGATGAAATTTATGCAAATACACAATTTGTCATCTAATTAATTATTTGTTAGTTTGGAAAGAAAAGTAATTCAGAAAACATATGTATTTATTATAATACATGCTGGTAGATAATGAGTGCAGACTAAAATTAAATGAGAGCAAAATCCGGAACTGAACATTCCATGGTACAGCTCATTTCAGGTTAACGAGATATTTAAACTTGTTAATGTTTTCATGAGTTACCTGAACACATGATAAGAATTTTATTGCAATAATGTAATTGTCCTGGGAAAATATGATAGTACGGTACAGACCACAAAGTTAAGGTGGCAATACTGTTGAAACAAATTAGATTATCTCATTGTTATAGCACTATTTGTGCATTATGTACTATTATTTTCCTTCATCCCTCTAAAATGTTGTGTCCCCCATATTTAGATGGCGGGGGACACAGTGTCCACTGCCCTTAGAATCCTATGTGCAACACTGCATATCTATCGATTTTAGACACTTACTGGTATTCTTGTGGCTCCTGTGTTACGTTCAGCTGAAGGTGCCCTTCAGGGATCTGTAGAGCATATCTCCGTATCAATTCCAATGTTCGACAACTTGCAAATCTACATGGAATAACACAAATCTACCTCCTGTAACCATTTCAAATTACTGGACTCTATCAGTGAACCTGACAACATCGGAACTGACACAGAAATCGGCTGTAGAGATCACCTAAAGGCCCCTCAAACTGACCATAACTCAAGAACCATGAGAAATACCAGTTAGTGTCTAAATACAATTGATTTCTGTACTTATCTGTTGTGGACAAATCTCTCTGCAATAAATTGAAATTTACGAATAGGCAAAAATCAGACCCCAAACTGCACAACATACTAATACATGTTTAGGAGCTGATTTTTTGAACTAGTTGAAACATTACTAAATATAAGCTTTAAAAATTAATTTGGCCTTTGGTGTGAATTTAGGATACAAGATTGGTTAATTGTAAGACTTATGACCACACAAGACTCATGGCTTCTCAGACATTCTTGGATGTTCTTAGATGTGCACATTTCAAAACATCCAAACAACTTTACAACATCCAAACAACTGTGTTAATCTTTGAGCAACAAACATGGCACATCACAATCGGCATGATCTGCCATCTTTGTTCTTGTCACTCCTGCTCCAGAGGTGGTGTGAGTTCTAAGCCTGAGAACAACATTCCCTAACAGTATTATTCTTTTTGGGGCAAGAAGCCCAAAGACATCTATGAAGTCTGCAAATTCAACCATTTCAGCTCTATTTCCTCATTATGGACCTCTGATATTTTCTTAGCTCTATGTGTATTCAATACGCTGCTTGTTTAATTAAGAAATATGCTTATAAAAGTATTTATGGCAAAAGAAAGAAGTCATTTTTAAAATCAAAGCCAGAGATAAATTTGGTCAATTATGTCCTCATTTGCAATTATGTCCTCATTTGCAATTATGTCCTCATTTGCACAATGTCCTGTACCAATCTACTTGAAAAAGATAAGAAGTCTGCAGATTGTAAAAATGAGTCTGCAAATGTGGTCAGGCCTGAGAGAGACAGACAGACAAACAGAGATAATGTATGTTTGTGGTTTGGTTTGGTTCTTTTGTTTTACAGCACCGGAACACAATTAAGTTATCTAGCGCCATCAAGCAACTGGAGTCAAGTGCCTTGCCTAAGGACACACCATGTTAGCCTACCCACGCTGATCCGTTGGTTGGATTCAAACCTGCACCCTTTCAGTGGCAAGTCCAGCATTCCAACCACTAAGCAACTGTCGATCCTGCCTCCATTTGTTGCCTCTTACAACAAGCAGGAAGGGGCATCAGGCTTATTCTACGTGCATCCCGCAGTTGGTGAATATACATGTATTAATAGTACGTATAGGGTTTAATTGCACATCAGTACAATTCTGGTTTATATGGTGCAGAGCAAAAGCTAGGTTATGGTAAAGTAAAAAATTGCAACAATTTTTAGTCTTGAAATTCACATTTTTGTTCTTTTTCTTCCAAACAAGATACAAGATAAAAAAGTTACGAGGTAAAATTCTTAAGGTATACAAAATAAAATATAAAGGCAAAAGAAGATTAAAATCTTTGGAATATAGGCTTATATTTTTTTATATACATAAACCTATAACATTATCCCAAGATTTTCTCTAGTGGCATATAATTAAAAAGCTTCGTTAAGTTCGTGTAAAAATAGTTAGGTCTCGGGCTAGAAGTCAATAAATGCAACAAGAGTGTACTCCCCTATCACACGGTACTAGCAAGAGAGATACTGAGAGAAAAGGAGGACAATTGCCACATCATCAAGGTCTGTTCTTACATTGTTTTTAATTTTAGTACATTAATGTTATATCTCTAAGTAAATAGTTTTGACCAGGTTTGTGTAAACATGCATCTTTTGCATTCACTACCAGGTTAGCAACTGTGGAGACAATATTAGGTTGCATGTAACATGGAAATTAAAAGTACAAGGTATTACATTTTTTTCAAGTTCCCCCTCTGACCCTCTTGCATGCTCTAGTTCTCTCAATTAGATGGCCTGTATACACAATTCTGGCTTGCCTTTTGGTTGGTTCACTGCATTGCCATATGTCCCCATATCTATGATGAGTTTCAGAGAACTGGAAAGATCCATACAGGCAATTTACAGATGATCTCATACTGAAGTTGGTGCTCGAAGCTTAAAATAAAACGGTACAGAAATTATTTAATAGACTGACCACATCTGCAATTTTTTCCACAAATTGTGCAATATTTTAGTTGCTTTTGCACATTTGCAAATTCGCAGCTGAAGATGTTTTGCTGCTTTTTCAGACCATTTTTATTTACGCTGCCAAAATACTGTTTTAAAGTTCTTTAAAGTTCAGTACCAAACTTATTGCTGTCAATGATTTGCATTACATCAGTATACAATTTTAATGTACAGAAAATATAAAAAGTATTTCAGAGATCATTTCTGTGGAATAAACTTAATCCTGAAACTAAATGTCAGACCATTTGTTGGCTAGTTGTTGACTGCTGTTTCTATATCAATTATTGGGGATTCCAACCCCCTCCCCCCCCCAAAAAAAAAAAAAAAACATGTGCATTAAACTAAGATGTAAAAATATGTTCAGTAAATTTAAAGTAAGGTCATGTGGCTTTCTGGATCCAATAACTCGGCCTGTACAGTAGTTGCACTAAGACTGGTCCCACAAATTTGCCATTCATACCAAGGTTCACTAGAGCCTGTGTGACCTTGAAGTGGCATAACTAAATGTAACTTCAACCCAAAAGATTACTTCAGTTAGATCTGGTCAGGGAGGCTTTTGTAATAGATAAGATATATGGCCAGAATATTTCACAGCACTCAACAAAAGACTCATTCACTGATTTTAGAGGCTTATGTCAGAAGATACTTGGTTTATTTAAGTGTCTAAGTGAGGGTCTGCACCACAGTGCCATGGAACTGGTTACTGCACAAACATTACTTGCTCCTGACTTGGAGCAATGTTTTTTTCTAACTATCACTGTAAAAAATTAGCACTAAAGTTAAGGAACAGTTTACGTCTCCAGCTTACTAAAGTTTTGTACAGAAATAAAAATAGGTGTTGATCATGCAGTAATTGATTCTATTGTTGCAACTTGTGCAGACCATGTAGTCACCATTTAATTAAATGCATCAATATCCAATGGAAGCATCAATCACTCATGGACTATTTTATGAAATGCATCAATATCCGATGGAAGCATCAATCACTCATGGACCATTTAATGAAATGCATCAATATCCAATGGAAGCATCAATCACTCATGGACTATTTTATGAAATGCATCAATATCCGATGGAAGCATCAATCACTCGTGGACTGAGTAACATTCAAACTGGCCTTATTTGAGTCCTGTCCTAAAATAATATAAAAGGAAAAGATTTCTACAAATATCTTAATGGTTGTAATCTTTTCCCCCTCTTTAAGTTCTGAATTTGATTTTTTTTAAATTTGTACACTTTCTATTCAATATTATTTTATTTTGGTACCCTTCATCTGCCCATTGGTTCCACTCCTCTTAAAAATGCTGGGTGGAATTTGTAGTTTATACTTTTGTGCTATTTGCATTTTTCGACCTAATGGCAATCATCAGAAATGATGACATGATGACACAAGTTACAGATCCAGGCATGGCTCACAGGTGCAAAAAAATATGGCAATCTGTTTTAAAAATTATGTCAATCTAGTTTATATTACATGTAAAGTTGACAAAACACAATGTTTGCATTTTCAATCTATGGCCTTTATCAGAGAAGTTAATGGTCACTGAAGAAAAAAAAAAGGAAAGGAAGTCTGCATTGCTGACTCTCAGGATAAAGAAAATGTGATAAAGTAGTGGTGTCTTAAGAATTATCACACTGTTGATAGATACACATGCATCTACATGTCATTAGATGTTTACTTTGTAAAATGGATTCAGGTTGCTGTTTGAACACTTTGTCTAATCAGCAGTGTGTAATGACTGCTGTATAATGGCTGTCTAATCAGCAGTGTCTAATGACTGCTGTATAATGGCTGTCTAATCAGTGGTAATGACTGCTGTATAATGATTGTGTTATCTGCAGTGTGTAATGACTGTTGTATAATGGCTGTGTTATCTGCAGTGTGTAATGACTGCTGTATAATGGCTGTCTAAATCAGCAGTGGGTAATGACTGGTGTATAATGGCTGTCTAAATCAGCAGTGGGTAATGACTAGTGTATAATGACTGTCTAATCAGCAGCTAATTATGACTGTTGTATAATGAGTGTCTAATCAGTAGTGGGCAATGACTGCTGTATAACAGATGTTTAATCAGCAGTTGGCAATGGCTGCTGTATAATGGCTGTCTAATCAGCAGTTGGTAATGACTGCTGTATAATGGCTGTCTAAATCGGCAGTGGGTACTGACTGCTGTATAATGGCTGTCTAATCAGCAGTGGGTACTGACTGCTGTATAATGGCTGTCTAATCAGCAGTTGGCAATGGCTGCTGTATAATGGCTGTCTAATCAGCAGTTGGTAATGACTGCTGTATAATGGCTGTCTAAATCGGCAGTGGGTACTGACTGCTGTATAATGGCTGTCTAAATCAGCAGTGGGTAATGACTGGTGTATAATGGCTGTCTAATCAGCAGTTGGCGGTTACTGCTGTTTAGCCTGTCTGATCATTAGTGGGCACTGCTGTATAACAGCTGTTTAATTGGCAGATGAGAATGACTGCTGTGTAACAGCTGTCTGATTGGCAGTGTGTAATGACTGCCTAACCAGCAGTGGGTAATGACTGCTGTATAATAGCTGTCTAATCAGCAGTGAGTAATAGCTGCTGTATAATGGCTGTTTAATCAGCAGTGGGTAATGACTGCTGTATAATGGCTGGCACAATAGTACAACACCACAAGTAAATGTAATTCAAAACAAGAGTCCCTCAAAGGGACTGATGCTCTACTGGGTGAAAAGATTTTCCATGAATTAAAGATAAGACCATTTCTTCCTTTTACCTGTCAAGTGTTTAAACCATCTTTGATATTCTTCAGTGATAACAAGATTTGCAATTTAGCTGCTGTGGTACACATATTGGATGTCAGCTTGGCACCATGTTCATTTAGGACAAAGTAGACATCATTCAAAGCCTTTTTGTGAAAACTCCATGTCATAATGATCATCCATTCAGGGGGAGTAGTGAGATTTGTAAGAAAGTCGTCATGGCAGCCATATTGGATTTACGACTGCCACTAATTTCATTTAGGACATGGTGAAAAATCCATTATAATAATCATCCATTCAGGGGGAGTAGTGACAAGATTTTTAAGGCAGATGCTGTAGTCATATTGGATGTACGACCGGCACCATTTTCATTTAGGACCAAACAGGTATCATAAGAAGTATATTGGTAAAAAAAACCATGTTGATATAACCATCCATTTGGAGAGGAGTAGAGATTGCAATATTTTCAAGATATGACTTTCCATTCAGGAAGAGAAGCAGTAATAAGATTTTCAAGATGGCTGCTGTGGTGGCGATACTGGATGTCAGATCGGCATCATTTTCATTTTAAGACCAACTGGACATCATATGAAGTCTTTTGGTGAAAACCACACGCTAATATAACTTTCTGTTCAACTAGAGTTATGATAACAAGATATTCAAGATGGCTGCCATGGTGGCCATATTGGATGTCAGATTGGCACCATTTTTATTTAGGATCAGCTAGACATCATATGAAGTCTTTCAGTGAAAACCCCATGTCAAGGAGTAGCAATAACAAGATTTTCAAGATGGTTACCGTAGTAGCTCTAAAGGATGTCAGATCGACACCATTTTCATTTTTAAGTCCAACTAGACATCATTAGAAGTCTTTAGGTGAAAATCCCATATTGATTTGACCATCCATTCAGGAGAAGCGGCCATAACAGGATTTTCAAGATGGCTATTGCGGTGGCCATATTGGATGTCCGAGCAGTGCCTTTTTTCATTTAGGGCCAACTAGACCATGGGATGAATGTGTGTAAAGTTTCAAGGCAATCCTCCAAGTAGTTTAAGAGTAGTAGATAACAAACTTGTGCTAACGGATGGACGGATGAGGGATGGACAATGGGCAACAGACCATCCCATAAGCACTTCTGGTCTATGATCAGTAGAGCTAACAAAAACTAGAGAAATTTTTATTTCTCTACATTGGGAGAGATTATTTTTCACAGGCAATCCATCATAAACATCCAAATTTTCTGTGAATTAAATGGTGAAAAGTTAATTTTGCTGAAAGTGGTGAGAGTGCAGATAATATTATGCAAAGACTTCACTCAAATCAATAAGGAATTGTTAATGCTAACTTATTTACAATCATTATTATAAACTGCTTATTTGAAATTACTAAATGACAAAACGCATATTTATCAACAAAAAAATATTTAAGTATGCATGTATGTAGTAGCGTTTAATTTACACCTCTGCACAACAGAGGCTTTAATAAAACTAAAACAAAAATTTTTTAATGTAAAATTGAAGAACTAGAAAGAAATGTGAAATATTGAAACATAAAAAATAACCTGTCCCTTTTAGAAAATATTAAGTGTGAAACAATTCATCGATATATCGATGCATCAATACTTTTGCCATATCGATACACGTAAGAGGTGAAGAATCGATACAAAATGATATCTACCCTATATAAGTTACTTTAATCTTCAGCAGTCATGAATAATTATTAGTCGTTTGCCTTCCTATTCTTTAAACTGAGAATCGATAATGTATCGTATTGTAGGCTGTGTATCGTGAATCATATCGACACGAGGCACTGGTGTCTCGTTTCATCCCTAGAAAATATAAAGGGACCATTAGCCCCATATATATCCCTAAATTAAAGATTGAACCCTGCACAAAACCCCCACTGAATTTATAAGCTATGCAATATGCGATATGCATACAACACAAAGAATTAGTGGAAAAAAATGTACATGTCTGCAAAGCAGGTACCCTGTGAAAAACTAAAAAAAGAATGGATGAATTTTTTCTTTAAATTGGCTCATGAACTTTTAAATAAATAGTTGGGGCTGCACATTGCACATGTATGCTGGACAACGTTTGGCAAAAAAGCATCATGTATGGACAAAATTTCCCTCAATACTTTTCTGGGTAAATTACTATAAGGACAAATCAGATTGTACATGAAGAAGAAAATTTTTTTTTTTACTGCATAATCATGAATCACTTTGTGCTTTCATGATCTTCACTATAATGATGAAATGGTGGCAAATGTCTGAAATGGGGGACATAAAAGCAAAATTATACATGAAGTGTAGCATTTTTTTGGACAAACATGATGAAAAACAAGTTTTACTGATTGCCAGAACACCTGTTGAATTGCCAATGATGTCCCACAATTTCATTTCCCTGTGATGCATTATGACATTTTAAGATAATTTCTTTTACCTAGCACACATAGGTATCACTCTGTGCCAGGTGCAACCCATTAGGACTAACATTACAAACAACTTTGCTGCCTTGAACTTTATGCTTGTATACAGGAATTTTGGTCCCAACACTGCATCAAATGCAAAAGTACACAATCTAACCATGAATGATAGCAAGGTTAGAGGTCAAAGGGCATAATCTTATACATGTACAAAGATAGTGGTATCTATGGGCTTCACCTAAAATGGGCCAAAACACTTGACAAATGTTGTGTGATCATGCACACCGTGTATTGACATGGAAATGCTATGTGCACTCTCGCATGTCACCTTTAATACATTTGTTCACATATAATATATATATCCAACTGTAAACAATATAGACCCAGATCTACAGTTGCTAATCAACAATACAGACCCAGATCTACAGTTACGAATCAACAATATAGACCCAGATCTACAGTTCTGCATAAACAATATAGACCCAGATCTATAGATACAAATCAGCAATACAGACCCAGATCTAAAGTTGCAAAACAACAACATAGACCCAGATCTTAAGTTGCAAATCAACAATATAGACCCAGATCTTAAGTTGCAAATCAACAACACAGACCCAGATCTTAAGTTGCAAATCAACAATATAGACCCAGATCTACAGTTGCAAAACAATATAGACCTAGATCTACAGTTACTCATCATTAATACAGACCCAGATCTTAAGTTGCAAATCAACAATATACACCCAGATCTACAATTGCAAATCAACAAAATACACCCCAGATCTAGTTACAAATCAACAATACAGACAGATCAACAGTTGCAAATCAACAATACAGACCCAGATCTACAGCTACAAATCAATAATATAGACCCAGATCTACAGTTGCACAGACCCAGATCTACATTTACAAATCAACAATAGACTCACATCTAGTTACAAATCAACAATAGACCCACATCTAGTTACAAATCAACAATAGACTCACATCTAGTTACAAATCAACATATAGACACAGATCTACAGTTACAAATCAACAATATAGACCCAGATCTACAGTTGCATTGTTTTCTCAAATAATCAGAAGATGATAATTCCCTAGCCCTGCTAACATGTTCACCCCATGCCATAGATTCATTTCTACTGTAATACCTGGAGCTCAGGTGCTACCAGGTGCTAACATGTTCAGCCCATGCCATAGATTCATTTCTACTGTAATACCTGGAGCTCAGGTGCTACCAGAATGCTGCATCTGGGCTACCTGAAGTTTGCTATCAAATGATATCATGACTTGATCATTTTTTATTGTCCCAAGACATACTTATGCAAATACTTCACATAGTCAAAAAATACTAATTATTACTAATAACTAATTACTTATAAGAAGGAATAATTACTAATTACTAAGAATAATTATTACGAATTCAGAATGACCAACGACTCAAAAAGGAACTGTGGCAGTGTTCAAGCCAAGAGATTTAAATTAAAATTCCTTCTATGAACTAGTGATTGAGCTACCAAACTTGTTTTTTCTTAAATTTATCAGACCCTGAAAAGAAAAGCAAAAATTCGCCATTTATAATTTTCCCTATTGGGCCCTCAATCCATTAAGAAATTTGCATGCAAAAAAATATCTGCCCATCCTCTTTCTCCCTCTCAGAGCACAACAGCCTTTTTCTTCTTATCACAAAAAAAAAATGAATGTGCACAGAAATACATCAGCTCTGAATCTAATTCAAAGTGCCAGCATTCCATTACAAATGCCTACACCATACAAGTGTAGTAGGAAAGCCTACATACTATGTATGTCATGGTGGAAACTTGCACACAAGGATAAAACAAGACTGGGAAATGTGCTTCTTGCTTAGAACTAATTCAGATTTTCATGAATTTGCACAAAACCTAAATATTTGTCATCATATATTGTATTTAAAATTCAAGGCAAGGCCGGCAAGCTGCGGTGGCTCAGTGGTTAGCGTGTAGGACTCGCGACCGAAAGGGTGCGGGTTTGAATCCTACCACCGGACCAGCCTGGATCACCCACCATGGTGTGTCCTTGGGCAAGGCACTTTACTCCAATTGCCTTGGCACTAAATAACCTACTTGTGTTGCTGTGCCGTAAAGCACCAAACCAAACCAAACCAAGGCAAGGCCAAATATTTGGCACGAGTTAAACTCCCTGAAATCATGGATTTCCCTTAAGACTCTCATCCCTGATGTTGGGACCAGAATTTGTTGCACAGTTAACCTTTGTTGGAATACCAATACATCAAGGAGAACAATAGTATACAATTATCGACCTTTGTTGAAGGAAATATGAAGTTTTATGGACCTGTGAACCTCATATTGACTGACACGAAGCCAGGGTCAATATAACGGATTTGCCAGTTCATAAAAACTTTATGTTCACTGAAACAAAGGTATATAATTGCTGTATTACATGGCTTATTGCAAAAATTTCAAATTAGGCTTTTTTAAGAATAGTGAAAATGCAATTAGGCTTATTTAAGAATAGTGAAAATGCAATTAGGCTTTTTTAAGAATAGTGAAAATGCAATTAGGCTTATTTAAGAATAGTGAAAATGCAATTAGGCTTATTTAAGAATAGTGAAAATGCAATTAGGCTTATTTAAGAATAGTGAAAATGCAATTAGGCTTTTTTAAGAATAGTGAAAATGCAATTAGGCTTATTTAAGAATAGTGAAAATGCAATTAGGCTTATTTAAGAATAGTGAAAATGCAATTAGGCTTTTTTAAGAATAGTGAAAATGCAATTAGGCTTGTTTAAGAATAGTGAAAATGCAATTAGGCTTATTTAAGAATAGTGAAAATGCAATTAGGCTTATTTAAGAATAGTGAAAATGCAATTAGGCTTATTTAAGAATAGTGAAAATGCAATTAGACTTATTTAAGAATAGTGAAAATGCAATTAGGCTTATTTAAGAATAGTGAAAATGCAATTAGGCTTATTTAAGAATAGTGAAAATGCAATTTCAGCTGCATGACACCACAAAAAAAGGCCATGTTGTCGCACAGAAAAGTCAGTGAGGTCACAACCGTGCAATATGATTAATTATTTCTAATCATGTGACATCGTGTCATCCAATGGAAACACATCTCTTACTACAATCATGTAAAATCTCTTAAAGACCAAGTCCCCACTACGAAAGGGAGTGGGTTAGCTCATTCCAAAAGCCAAACATGATGTAAATTCAAACTCAATCAACCTTTCCTTAAGTTTAAACTTAGCTGTTGTACAGAAAACTTGCTTCTTCATGATCTGATTGGCTGTTAGACATTTTAAAGTACCTAGCAGATGAAGCTTAATACTGTATTGCATGACATCTGTCAATTGGCTATAGAGAATTGCATGACATCTGTCAATTCTCTATAGAGAATTGCATGACATCTGTCAATTGGCCATAGAGAATTGCATGACATCTGTCAATTGGCTATAGAGAATTGCATGACATCTGTCAATTGGCTATAGAGAATTGCATGACATCTGTCAATTGGCTATAGAGAATTGCATGACATCTGTCAACTGGCTATAGAGAATTGCATGACATCTGTCAATTGGCTATAGAGAATTGCATGATATCTGTCAATTGGCTATAGAGAATTGAATGACAGCTGTCAATTGGCTATAGAGAGAGTCTGACAAGGGGTATTTGACAAGTTCTGAATATTTTGCTATCACTTTTTTGTTTCCTTGAACCTGTCAATAAATGTAATGCCAATCGATAGACAAAAGAATGTTCATTAAAAAAAAAACATGCAGCTGTACACACAGCACGCCAGACACACCTGCAGATTTATGTAAGTGACGTAACATAGGTAAAGACAGGGACATAAAAATGTTGGAGAAAGAGAACAATCCTGGTTCTGTGCAAAAAGTATACTGTAAAATCCAGGTGCTGTTAGGGTACTCTCCAACTCATATCACGGCCAACTTGGATAAAGTGTGTAGATGCAATTTCTCTGTCATATCCTACAATGCTTAGGTGGTTTCATCATTATGTGGATTGTCATGAATCCCTGGAAGATGACCAACGTTCTGTAAAACTGTTGATAAGAGGCAAGTGGCTGCAGTCAAGGAGGCAATTAATGAAGATGCTCGATACACAATGGAAGATATTGTTATTATCATGGACATTAAATCGTCAACTGTTTTTAATATACTGAAGAATCATTTTGGAGTTCAAAAAAGTTTGTGAAAGATGGGTCCCACATTTGTTGATGTATGATCAAAAACAGACTTGGGTTGAAATTGACAAACAGCTACTGGGCAAATACAAAAAGAGTGAAAAAAGAAATTTGAATGAAATTGTCACAGGTGACTAAACAATGATTTACTTTTTTGAACCTTACTTGAAGGAAAATATTAAAGTTTGGATCAGAGAAAACAAGCAGAGACCACAAATCACTTAATGTAGTTGGACTATCAAAATAGTTTTATACGCATTATTTCTGTATGCAAATGTCCCAGTCATCCTGGTACCTGCTAGTGTTACTGGACATTTATATGCCTCCAAAGTCTTGCCAAAAGTTGTAGAGCGCTACCGTACCACCCGCCTGCAGACCTGGACCCAAGGTATCCATCTACTCCATGACAAAGCACCGTTGCCTAAAACCATCATCATGAGACTTCCTAACGAAGAACATCCTCCAAACTTTGCCACGTCCTCCATACAACCCAGATTAAGATCCAAGTGGTTTTTCCCTGAATTCCATTATCAAAGATTTGCTGAGGGGCAGATGATTTGAAAGCTGCCATAAGGTTGCTAGTGCAATTTTCAGTGTATAAATAACATACCAAAAAGTGAATAAAAAATGGCATTTCAAAATTGGATAAAGAGACTTAGAAAGTGTGTTAAGGTTAATGAGGAGTACTTTGCAAGGATGCAATGGCGTGCTGTTCACTAATATAAAACTTTACTGTACACTGTACTAATATTCAGAACTTTCCAAATACACCTCGTATTAGCCTAGTATTCAGTATACCATGAGACTGACAATAGGTGTTTTCTTGTTAGACCTTTTTTTGATACTGTTAGGGCACTCAGTTCTAAACACATGACCAATCATATGTTGCATAAGCTACCCACCCCTTACACATGACCAACCAATTCTGGACATTGGCCTTTAAGTCACCTAATGCCACTGTAACCTGGGTAAACTTTGGCCTTCTGACCAACTGGTACACTCTAGATGATAAGCCATGATAATCAAGTTCCAAAGAGTGGCTATTATTTATCCAAGGTCTATTCTGGAATGCACAATTGTGGGAATCATGCTAATTTTCAATCTGCTTATGAATTTCTAATAATTGCCATACTATCGTCAAACCATATCATATAGTATCAGAACATGCACACCTGTATAATTTTGTCAGTGATATGTGTCTGATTTTGTCTGGTTTCAGTACACTGTGGCTGATTTAGTCTTATTTCAGTACACTGTGTGGCAGATTTTGTCTTATTTCAGTACACTGTGTGGCTGATTTTGTCTTATTTCTATTAATTTTGTATGACATTTTGTCATTTCTTTTCCTACAGATTGTCATTAACACCGGCAAAAACTATATAGATCTAGCAATAAGCGAATCCAGGAGCACAGGTTCTAATACTGTGATATCATCAAGGTCTAAAATCAGTAGCTAACATATAGAATAAGCCAGTAAGTTCATAATGGCAAACAAGCAACAACACATTTTAAATTACAGTAATACTGTATTGAAGCCTATCAAAAAGATGTCAAAAAAGAGATTTTGAGGTATGATGCATAAAATTTAAAGAAATGTAGGTGGACAGAGAGAGATGGATGCATTTTGTCTTTCAAAGTATTATTTTATTGTGATGATTTACAGTAAAAGCGAGTACGAAATTTGGTCATCAATTTCACACTGACAAATACAGGTAGTAATCTATCAAAGAGAAGAAAAGTGCAAAGTAATATGTATAGTACATTTCAGCAAAAAAAAAAAAAAAACATATATACTGGGCAACATCCTTTCAAGTACCCATGAATGTCAATCATCAATACATCCATGATAACAAATGATTATGAGTCACTCATGATGAAAAGAAACATAAAAAGAACAGACTGAGCCACAAGATGGAGACTTGATATTGCTGAAATTTTGAACTCGTATATTTCTCACTTGCACCAAAATGTCATGTTCATTTCCTTACCACCACCACCACCCCAATCAAGGTCAACAATCTATATATAGATATATCCTGGTTGTGTCAACTATTTACTTGTGATGTGCCTATGTTGATGAGCATTTGACTGACACAGACTGATGGTATAGCTAGACTGGTTACACTGTCGTGTGCCAGCAATTACATATTTAACACAGCAACAAATAATAATCACTTGCTCCACATGCAAATAAATATCTGTGCAAGAGTTTAATCGAGAACGTGTTGACAACTTTTCGGGAAAATTACCAAATTAATAAATCAAGGTTATAGTATATGACTTAAATTGTCTTAAAAGGCAAACCCCTCTTCTTCATCAAGTCCATCATCAGAACCAAATAAAATGAACATTAGGAAAGAAACCAAATAAAATGAACATTAGGAAAGAAACCAAATAAAATGAACATTTGGAAAGAAACCATATAAAATGAACATTAGGAAAGAAACCAAAGTGGTATTAAGTCAGCAGTGTAGGCATTATGGCTTGTTAAGATCATGGTAAGAACATTGTTCAAGTTTGCATCTCTGACTCTCATGATAAAGACAGTGCAATAAAGTAGTGGTATTTTTACAATTATCACACTGAGGATATATCCACATGAATCTATATGTCAACAGATGTTTGCTTTGTAAAATAGATTCAGGTTACTATTCATTTGCCTGATCAGCACTTGGTAATGACTGCAGTATAATGGCTGTCTAATCAGCAGCGGGTAATGACCACAATATAATGGCTAGTACAAAAGAAATACACACCTGCAAACACTCTATAGAAATGTGCATTACCTCCTGTTAAGCCCACTGTTCAAGGCCTACAGGATTTACAACATGATGTCTATTACATAATTTATTACACAGATTGAATAATAATTTATGTCACAAGCTGTTTATAGCAAGTGGCATATTATACTAGATTCATGCACTGTATGTCTAATGAGCAAAAGTTTATAATTATATTTACCACTCCAATGCAAAGATTATGCTGGATTATACCTATGAGTGTAATATTATATATAATTATTTATGATATTATATTATATAATACTAATCGATGTGCATAGTATGTAATTTATAATACTATGATATCAGTCTGGCTATCAGAGTTATTGTGCTTTATGCAAAAACATGGAGCAAGCACGACTGTTTAAGTAATTGACATTTGCTCAAATGCTCATCACTCAACTAGGGTAGACACAAATCCCAACATATTTATTCATAATTTGTAGAAATGAAAGTACTTTAAGCAACTAAATTTTATTTTGATATCAAAAAGGCTATTGCATGAATCAGGCACTAAAAATTTGTTTACAACTTGTAAAAGATTTTGAAAATCCCAAAGGACTCCATGTTGATGAAGTCTTGTTACTCTTACGAAATTTCAAATTTGATCAGAGTTGTATTCAAGGTGTAAGTATTGAAACCACTAAACATTAAAACTTCATACAATGTAACAAGCTATCAAACTAACACAGCTTTTTCACACAACTATGGAATTTGTGGAATTAGAAAATCATGCATGGCCACGTACCATAATGTGTCTCTAATCCAACCTTTCAGCAATGTTAAAATCCAACCCTTTATTGTCTCACCTGTGAAGCAATATTAAAGTCCAACCCTTTATTGTCTCACCAGTGAAGCAATGTTGAAGTCCAACCCTTTATTGTCTCACCTGTGAAGCAATGTTAAAATGCAAACCTTTAGTGTCTCACCTGTGAAGCAAAGATGAGACACAGGTATCACTTTTCCAATTGCATTCTCATCGCTGTAGTTGGCATAAACATCAACATTAAGTTTTTGCATTTAGGTAGGTTCTCAGACACTGTTGTAGTCATGAACGCTGATTGGTGGATTCATTGTAAATAGTACAATTCATCACAGGCAAATATAAGTCACAGTGACCTACTTTTTACACTCAGTGACTTTTGGGGTATTTTGAAAAATGTTTTGGTGGAGCATTTGAAGAAATATTTTAAAATATTTCCTTTCCTGAAGGTGTTGATGCAGAATCAGATACTGACGCAGACCTTGACTTGTGAGAACAATGTGTAGTTGTATTGTAATCTAACATATGAATACAATTTTATACACAAAATGAGGCAAGTAACCCAGTCAGTAACCTAAAAATGGTACAAGTTTCTAAAACCTAATGCGAGTTTGGTTTGATGCCAATGCAATCACAACTGGGAGAATAAACATTAAACAATAGCAAGAAAGAACATGTAAACACTTCTACAGAAGAAAATCATCCAGCTGTATGTTCTTTTGTTCTAAGAAAGAAATGATGTCTTTAGAAAGTGGGTGAATTCTCTTTTAAGTTGATTAAAATTCAGTTGGTTAGTTGGTTTTTATCATGCCGAGGAATGGAACCCAAGTGCCTATCCCAAGGGCACACTGAGGCAGATGACATGGGCTGGCCTGGGTAGATATTAAACTTGCAACCCTTGATTATGAATCCAATTTCTACCAACTAAGTCATCGTGGCTCCGTTACAATTTCAATTTCCAGATATTCAACTTAGTTTATCAACTTAGGCCTACAAAATACAAATACAAAAAGGGGCATGGATCAGTCGGAAGAGTATATTTTGCTTTTGCTCCCTTCCCCCCCCCCCCCTCCATTTACTGAAAGTAAACCATGGCTACATGGCTTAATTTTATTCCTTTCAGAAAAGACCATGTCAGTATCAACGAACAACACAATGTTATATGACTGTTAGATATGCACTCTATATACAATTATTTAAATAATTTATATTTGATATAATTTGCTGTAAATTTGAAGCTGACCACGATTAGCAAACAGCACAAAGGTAGCCATTTTTAATCAAACTTTTTAGTCTAAATCCGGTAGGCACTTAAAAATACTGGGAAAAATAGTAAGCATCTTAATGAGCATGATGTCTGATACTATTAACTATGAACCAAATGAAATTCAGAATACGTAGCTATCTTTTTAGGCCTTACTCTTACACATTACTTTAGATCTTATGGTACTTACAATATCAAAGTGCAAGTATACTTGCCCTAGATGATTTGGAGACAAATCAGCAGTATAAATTTTGTACAAGACTTTAAATGAATCAGTTTTTCTTCCGGTCTGAGGAACCTGGATCTCTTTAAGTTTTATATAATGTACACAATATTCAATGTAATAACCATATTCAATGTAATAACCATATTCAATGTACACCATATTCAATGTAATAACCACATTCAATATACATCATATTCAATATAATAGCTGCACTACAATTAAAAAATTTTATTTGGGTAAATTTCATGTGATGAAAATTCATCGTAATAAGCATACACCACAATGTGATAAACAATGTCCCCATCACATGTATGTACATACTTGAAGAGCTACCTCCCTTAGTTGATGCTATGGAGATGCATTCTTTCTCCCAATATGGTCGCATCATATGAAACACACGTAAGAATTTTTTTGAGACTTGTTTAAGTCACAAAGTTTAAGTGATAACGAGACACCAAGCATGGATCGTTGTAAGTTGTAAGAAATTATGATGATATAAGAAATTACAATGTTCTAAACAGCAGCTTCTTTCTTCCCGTTAAGCATGATGGAATCAAGACACGTTGTTAGTAATGGATTTTTTAATATGAGTTTTGACTAAAATAAGAGGTGTACACTTATAACAGCCTCTGTGGTTATTACCGTATATACTCTTTATAAGATTTGATACCAACTGCAAACTATATGGACCCAGATCTGCGTCGCATAATGCGCCGGCAGATCTGGGTCTATGTAGTTTGTAAGGACTAATCTGTAGAACAAACAAAATAGACCTTGATCTGCTGGTGCATTATGCGACAGCAGATCAGGGTCTATGTTGTTTGCATTTGAACCCGGATTATATGCGAGTATATACGGTACACCAAATAGAATATGTCTGCTAGTTAATATGAGCCATATTTTATTTTGGCTCACAGAAAGAGAATTGTAGCAAGGGAATACAGTATGAAGAAAACTCTCATGCCGGAAAACTGCTGGGACCAAATTAAAATTTTGGTTGTCAGACTTTTTGGTTTTGTGAGTAAATTTCATTAAAAGAAGGGAACATGTGGAATCAGATACCAACTTCAGTTTGATTAAGGAATCTCAGATTATTGACATTTGGACTGTTTCATTGTTTCATATTGCCTACAATTTAACAGAACATTGAAATTTGTATTTTCTACTTAAACTATTTATTTTCTGTTCCTGCAGTACATTATTGTAATTAATTAATAAAATAAATAAGATCATTTCAACAATTTTTGATTAGCATATTAAATATTATCTTTTACCTAGTCACACTACATAATATATATAAATACAATACACCTACACATTTCTGGTAGAAGTTCTATAATAAAAGACTCCCTTCCTTGTCAGAATACTAGTAAAATATAGCCCCATACAATATCGAATACCTGATTTATGCTTCCCTTTCTTTAAAAACTCCCCTTGTTTTAAACAGTTTTCATTCTCTCTTCCCCTGACAGACAACACATTCATTACTCATGTCTGACTTTCTAAGGTTTCCAATCTGGGCAATGCTTGCAACAAGAACTTCTTTGTCCAGTGTTTTATTGGCATATAAATTTCTCTGGGCTGCTGGATGTTTTTCCTGCATAATCAAGGCCTGTAGTAGAATCTTTAACTCTCATGTAGGCTTTGAAAAAGAATCCCCAGAAAAATAATTATCATTGAGGAAAATTGAAATCATTACAAAATTTTTATGAGACATGAATTATTACTGGATGACAATCTGACATCAAGTGATGTGCAATTAATCAACAGTATATAATGACTTATAAATCCGGTCCAACTGCAAACTGCATAGATCCAGATCTGTAGCTAAATAATGCACCGGTAGATCTGGGTCTATGCAGTTTTTTGTTAGGATTATTCAGTAGAACAAAACAACAGAGATGCTGATCTGCCATGCATTATGTGATGGCAGATCAGGGTCTATGTCGTTTGCAGTTGGACCCAACTCATAAGCAAATATATTGTTACTAGTCAGTATTTTGCCACACTGAATGTATTGAAACTTTTGCATGTACAGGTGCCAACCATGTGACACAGAACTGATTTTGTTTACCGAAAACATGGCATCCAAAAATGCTGATGGCATGGATGAAAAAAAAGAAGCAATATTTTAGATTTTATAAGAAATTTTCAATGATATGTGGATATCGGTGATATACTGACCAGAGTGGATAACAGAAAGGATAGCGGTTATTAACCAAGGGAAATTTCAGTATCAATTTCATTGACAAGAAAATGAAATGGTAAAAATCAGTAAAATTGTCACCTAATGGACAGAGACAAATATTTTGTATAATTTCAAGTTGTTTTTTTACCAAAACTCACGAATATTCCACTTGTAAGCAAATTTTTTTAAAATAACGGCAACAAATTATTGCTGACAAAAAAGTAGATACTTCAAACAAGTGCCAGTAATTTTACCACGATGAAAACCAGCAACGCAATGTCACAGCTCTACTTACATCACTGTTATTATGTGGCATCACAAAGAAGTATGAATTACATTTATTAATTCACTGACAATTTACAATGGATAAGATCTTTAAATTCATTCACGTGAAGATGACAAATTTATTTGAGTTATAACATTATGTTTACATTTATATTTTGAGTTATGGTATACAAAATAGTGATTGTGTACAAAAAAGAGATGGTGTATAAAATAGAGATGGTGTACAAAATAGAGATGGTGTACAAAATAGCATTTTTGTTTTCAGTGATGGTGTACAAAATAGTATTGTTATGTTTTCAGTAATGGTGTCCAAAATAGCATTTGTATGTGTTCAGTGATGGTGTACAAAATAGCATTTTTATGTTTTCAGTGACAGTGTACAAAAAACATTTACATGTTTTCACTGATGGTGTACAAAATAGCATTTTTGTTTCTAGTGATGGTGTGCAAAATAGCATTTTATCTTGTTAGTGATGGTGTACAAAATATAATTTTATGTTGTCAGTGATGGTGTACAAAATAGCATTTTTATGTTGTCAGTGGTGGTGAACAAAATAGCACTTTTATGTTGTCAGTGATGGTGAACAAAATAGCATTTTTATGTTGTCAGTGATGGTGTACAAAATAGCATTTTAATATTTTCAGTGATGGTGTACAAAATCATTTTTATGTTTTCAGTGATGGTGTACAAAATAGCATTTTTATAATTTCAGTGATGGTGTACAAAATCATTTTTATGTTTTCACTTGGTTTAAAATATATAATAAATACATGTAAGGTACTAATTTCCCAAACCTGTCTTGAAAGATCACTGTTATGAGACCACCTGCCTTGAGAGACCAGATTCTCAATACATGGATTTATTGATTATATAGTGCTATGACCTATCATGAGAGACCATGATTCTTTGGAAGAAGATGTGGTCTTTCAAGACAGGTATTACTGTACCAGAAAATATTTCATGTGAGCTTATTGTTTTGGCAGGCATACTTACAAGGTCATTTACCACTGCCAAAACAATTCATGCACAAAAATATTTTTCAGTACAAATTCAATCCCCCATACATATTACATTATCAAGATGTAACTAACATGAATATGACATAATACTTTCATATTTTTACCGTCATGCAGCTGGAAAGGCATTTTCACTATTCTGAAGAATTACTTAATTGAAACCTTTTACACTAAGTATTGTAATAAGACAATTAAAAACCTTTATTTTACTGTATATAAAATAAACAGATCATAATGATGTGTATTTTGATTCAGTCAATATTAGGTTTACTCACTCATAAATCTTTATATTTGCCTCATAAAAGGTCTATATTTGTATTGATGCATTTTAGCAAGATACACATGATTGCAGGGAGATTTAAAATGTAACAAAAATCCCAAGTTTACTTACAATAATTCTTACAGTGTATGTATAAATCAAAATGTCTCCCCTTCCCATTCTCCGCCAATCATCCAATTTACCAAGGTACCATATATACTCACTTATAAGCTAGAGACAACTGCAAACTCCACAGACCCATATCTGCCATCACATAATGCACCAGCAGATCTGATCTAAGCAGTTTGTTTGGTACTAGTCAGTAGAACAAACAACACAGACCCTGATCTGCTTGCACATTATGCATCGGCAGATCAGGGTCTATGTTGTTTGAAGTATGATCCAACTTATACCCGAGTATATACAGTAACTCGTTCCTCTTTGCTTAAATATGCTGCTAATTCCTTTCTTGACTGGACTTTTCACTCAACATCATGGTTGCCCCTCTTTTCAAAATTTTATTAAAGTTATTTTTGTCTAAATAGTAACCTCCCCATACATGGATGACTGAATGGTGTTTAATTGCTCATCAGCACATGGAAGGTTAAAGAGTGCCAGCCTGAGGATGTTAGAGTTAAGCGCCTTTTCCAGAGGCACACCACAGAGGGCGACCCCGCCTTGCCAGTTTCACAACATTTTTGAACATGTTTCCTCAAACTGAGATTTTGCATTATCTGGCTTATATTTCTGACAGCACTGGGATTTTGTGAAGTAGATATAATACAAGGGACAAAAAAAATAACTTTGTTTAAGAAGTCGACCATTTTCTTCTTGAAAAACGAACTCAGGAATTATCAAATTTGAGGAAATCCTCAATGTTTCCCAAAAGATAAAACGACACAATTTCAGGAAAATGCAGGATATTATTACTTTATTTTAACCCTTAATCCCTGATCAAAATGAAAAAACTTGTAATTCCAAACCTAGCTGTAAGAAAGATATTGAAAAATCTCAATTTAAGGAAAAAAAATTATTTTAGATTTTTTTTTTTGCATATGGGCAGGATTTAAACCTGCACCCTTTTTGTTGTAAGTCCCACATGCTAACCGCTGAGCCCCTGTTGTTCTCTCCTCCCTACACAAAAAGTTCTGTAATTCTCAAGGCAAATATTTTATTTATGAATCTAAAAACAAAAACCAAAAATTCTGTGCCCAAGTCCACTAATCAACATAACCCAAAGATATTTTTTATTTTATTTCGAGTAATTCCTAAATACTGCAACTTGCAAAAAATATGCATCAATTGCCTTATTTAGCGCATCTTTCTTGAATATAAATATTCTACTCTCCGTAGAAAAATGTGTATCATATCAATAAATGATAAGTGCAAAATGTGCACAAAAATTAATCTTTTCAGTCTTCCCTTAAAGTGGCCCCCTGTGTGTGCTGTAATCTGTGGGAAGAGGAGTTGTAGATTATTGAAGGTAACACTAAATTTAAGCACACTGCCAGATATTTGTGTGTGCTGTAGACCAGCTGCTGTGGACTAAATGTAAGTATGTAACTGAGCAGTAAGGAACAGCTCACAGAAATAATCAATATATACTGCTGTTTCAGCTGCAGCAACTTTCAACTATATGGTGTTTACCCATTTAAAGGCCCTGTGCTAATATGAAGACCTGTTAGTATTGTTACCGTGTTTACCCATTTAAAGGCCCTGTGCTAATATGAAGACCTGTTAGTATTGTTACCGTGTTTACCCATTTAAAGGCCCTGTGCTAATATGAAGACCTGTTAGTATTGTTACCGTGTTTACCCATTTAAAGGCCCTGTGCAAATATGAAGACCTGTTAGTATTGTTACCGTGTTTATACATTTAAAGGCCCTGTGCTAATATGAAGACCTGTTAGTATTGTTGCCGTGTTTATACATTTAAAGGCACTGTACTAATATGAAGACCTGTTAGTATTGTTACCGTGTTTATACATTTAAACGCCCTGTACTAATATGAAGACCTGTTAGTATTGTTACTGTGTTTATACATTTAAAGGCCCTGTGCTAGTGTGAAGACAGTACTAGTATTGTTACCGTGTTTATACATTTAAAGGCCATGTGCAAGTATGAAGACATAATAGTATTGTAATGTGTTTATACATTAAAAGACCCTGTGCTAGTAGTATGAGGACCTGTTAGTATCATTACAGTGTTTACCCATTTAATGTACCTGTGCTAGTAGTATGAAGACCTGATAGTACTGTTACAGTGTTTACCCATTTAAAGGCCCTGTGCTAGTTGGTAAACTAATGCAAGTATGAAGGATTATTTCAGATGTACAAAATTAAGGAGGTTGGTGGTTTGTCGGGTTTGGTTCTGTGCCATATTTTCCATTTCAGGCAAGGTTTGGTTTTGTACCATATTTTCCATTGCAGGCCCATGCAGTGTTTGGTTATGCATTCTGGTTCAGTTTTGTTTAACGTTACTACTTAATTTCTTTGCACTACATTTTCCATTTCAGGCCCATGCAGGGTTTGGTTATGTACCATATTTTCCATTTCAGGCCCATGCAGGGTTTGGTTTTGCACCATATTTTCCATTTCAGGCCCATGCAGTGTTTGGTTATGTACCATATTTTCCATTTTAGGCCCATGCAGGGTTTGGTTTTGTACCATATTTTCCATTTCAGGCCCATGCAGGGTTTGGTTTTCTACCATATTTTCCAATCAATCACATGAACAGAAGGCATCAACTGAATAACTTACTCAGTCCCAGCTTGAAGACTTGTCTGCTACCTAAAAGAAAACTCGAAACAATAAAAAAACTTTAACAAAAATGAAGGTTCCCAACACTTTAAAGTGGTTCGTTTTTGAAAAATCAATGCTTACTGCGCAGCTTGAAATGATATGATCATTACATTATGATGTCATATATATGATGTCACTTTTCACCAAGGTATATCTTAGGATATGAATTCTGGAAGAGATTACATGTAAAAAGACGTGATAACGACCTCTCTATCTTACTAAATAATGATAAAGAACAATTCTTATACAATTTTAATAATTGCATTAACAGTCCTGTGAAAGAAAATGATAAAATCAATGAAAAGTATACAAGACCTTTTGAAATATTTAGCAATTTACAACCAGACTCACAGACAGTCCATTGTGGAAAAATGATTTGATCTCAATAATTGTCATACTGAAACAATTCGCTCACCAACATAGCCTTTTCTTTGTGCATTTTATATCGCCATCTGTGCTAATTGATGAATTTTTAAATACTCATTCAGTTATATTTTTATGGGCAATTAGCAACAGGGTACTTTTTCAATACTTTTTTTTATTATGACCCTTTCTTGGGGTCAGATATTTAAATTAGAGTTGCACAAGAAAATGTACACCAACTCAAAATTTTAAGTGATCTTGGACCCAAACATCTGTAAAAATATCAATTCTTAAAAAAGTAAAATACTCCAACATCCCACAAGCAACCATCCTTAAGAGTTTCAAAGTTCTATTGTACATCAGTGTACTACAAAGAAATAGCCATGCAATTTAGTAAAACATGCCCACTTGTCAAACATGCACATTTTTCACACAAGAAATCTGCAAAAATACAGTATCTGCAACAATATAAGGTCAATGTCAAAGATGGGAATAACAAGATAACAAAGTAGAAGATGCACAACAAAATTAAAGACAGCAAAATACCAGTATACTTTCAACAAAATTAAAGACAGAAAAATACCAGTATACTTACAACAAAATTAGTGACAGCAAAATACCAGAAAACTTTCAACAAAATTAAAGGCAGCAAAATACCAGTATACTTTCAGCAAAATTCGAGACAGCAAAATAACAATATACTTTCAACAAAATTAGAGACAGCAAAATACATGTACCAATGTACTTTCAACAAAATTAGAGACAACAAAATACCAGTATACTTTCAACAAAATTAGAGACAGCAAAATACCTGTATACATTCAACAAATTTTGAGACAGCAAAATACCAGAATACTTCAACAAAATTTCTGAGTATACTTTCAACAAAATTTGAGACAGCAAAATGACAGTATACTTTCAACACAATCAGAGACAGCAAAGTACAAGTATACTTTAAACACAATCAGAGACAGCAAAATACCAGAATACTTCAAAAAAATTTCTGAGTATACTTTCAACAAAATTTGAGACAGCAAAATGACAGTATACTTTCAACACAATCAGAGAGAGCAAAATACTAGTATGCTTTTGACAAATTATGTCCAAATTTTGTGAGATCTTGTTTGTCAAAACAACACCCCTGCCCTATTAGTCTACAAAATACACTCAAATTCGTTATTATGAAAATAAAACACCCTCAGTGTGGTCAGCCTGGGTTCTAGAGTTGGTATTACATTGGTCACTCGGTAAAGCATACATTAAAAAATAAAAAGAAGACCAGGAAAGCATTTATACAGTATACCTCTCTGTAAAGAAAAATGTATTTTATATCTCACAATAACGCCCCTCAGAATACAACTTATAACACGGGTTTGGTCATGGATTCTGGTTCCGTTTTTGTTTTAACGTTATTACTTAATTTCTTTCACTTAATATAAGTTCGAGGCTAATAGGAACTTTATGATTTGGCTTTGCTACTCGTTGAAATATCATGTTTTTTGTACCACATGATGAAATATATCCCATATTTATGCACGGAAAGAAAATATCCTCTATATAATTTGGCTTCACAGCATTATATACCATACTGATCCCTGTTTATACTGGAACATCTCTCAGTATAAGGCTCCCTCACTTATAATGCTGGCCACTATTATGGCTCCCATGTACAACATTAAAATGAGGGAGCAATGTACAACAAAACCTCATTTATCCCAAAACCGATATATCCAATTTTTTTTTATATCAAAACATACATTTTACAAGCATGCAGATGCTTAACAATTAATTTTGCTTTTTTTTATATAAATACCATGATTAGCAATGAAAGTTATCTCGCTTAGCCTGACCACCAGGTGTTGAACATTTATGGTAGGATGGTGACCTTATTATATTATGTTGAAATTTGCTGGTATTGTAATTCTATTTAACAAAAATTTTTAAACTGTATAGTATCAGGCATGAAAAGTGCAACTTTTACAAGTTCAATATTAAAAACCAGATGCCTGGTCCATGTTAATGTTGTGATATTGAGAGAAAGTTTTCAATAGCCCTCGCTTTTTTGTGTCTTTTAAATGATCATTTATTCTAAAGAACTTGTTTGGAAAGATATGTCCAGGACCTATCCTGGGATGCACAATTGCATGATTCACACAATTTTATCAAACAAGTCAAGCTGAAACATCAACTGAATGCAAGAAAATCATCCTACATATCTACCTTTATTTCTTTGTTAAATCCCTCCTGTTTAGAAAATTCCCCCCTTTTTTTCAGAGGTTTGAACCCCCCCCCCCCCCAAAAAAGATTCAGCTCTAAAATAGGCCTAACATAATGACTTCAGGTTTAAATACTGAGTCTGAACTGATCAACTGTAACAAGCAAGGTACTCTAAACTGTATGTCAGATTAATGTGCAGTACTCCAGGCCTGGAAATCAACTGTAACAACCAAGGTACTCCAAACTGTACATCAGATTCATGTGTGCTATTCAAGGCCTAGAAATCAACTGTAACAACCAAGGTACTCTAACTGTACATTAGATTCACGTGCAGTACTCCAGGCCTGGAAATCAACTGTAACAACCAAGGTACTCCAAACTGTACATTAGATTCATGTGCAGTACTCCAGGCCTGGAAATCAACTGTAACAACCAAGGTACTCCAAACTGTACATTAGATTCATGTGCAGTACTCCAGGCCTAGAAATCAACTGTAACAACCAAGGTACTCTAACTGTACATTAGATTCACGTGCAGTACTCCTGGCCTGGAAATCAACTGTAACAACCAAGGTACTCTAACTGTACATTAGATTCATGTGCAGTACTACAGGCCTGGAAATCAACTGTAACAACCAAGGTACTCAAACTGTACATTAGATTCATGTGCAGTACTACAGGCCTGGAAATCAACTGTAACAACCAAGGTACTCAAACTGTACATTAGATTCATGTGCAGTACTCCTGGCATTGAAATCAACTGTAACATCCAAGCTACTCAAACTGTACATCAAATTCATGTGCAATCCTCCAGGCCTGGAAATCATAAACTTCTTGAGCTCGAGTTTGAAAAGAGATTTGTGATAAACCAATCACAAGAGATTTTACTGTTGTAACAACTTTTTTGATTGGCTAATGATAAAACTCAAGCTCAAGTGTTTCACGATCTCCAGTATCTATCCACAAAAGACGGTTGTATGTTAACAGCACTTTATTTTTTGGATGAGGAAATGGGAGTTAAGTGCCTCTCCCTAGGACACACAGAGGCAGCCGACCCAGGCTGGCCTAGGCAGGTATTGAACCAACAACCCTTAAGGGATTACAAGTCCAACTGAGGTAACATGACTCCCGGTCCACAATCAATCATCTCAACTCCTGTTTATCTGAAAAATTGTTCATGTTTCTACAGTGGTATGAATAAATGAAAAGGTATATCGCAATTTCAAGTGAAAAGGTAACCTGTAAACAATACCACATGGCATCTATATCAATAAAATTTGTCTTCCAAAATATACAGCCAGTTGCACTGAGTGTGCATATATCCCATTTGTTACCCGAACACCTGTTTCAACTCATTATCAGGTCCATGTAAACAAAATGTATGTACTCTACATCAAAATGTTTCTTCAGCAGATTGCTGTAACCCCTTGTAAAAGCTTCCTCCACCTTACTGTAACCACTGAACCTGACTTGACTGGCATTCCATTTATCAAGCAGGAAATCAGGAACAATGCTGCTAAGTTTTGAAATCTTCATTACAAACATTAACAACAAAGATGTGATATATACAAGCTTATGGTGTCAGTGTTATCATTAACAATTTGAGAAGATCTTTCAAAACAAAAGAAATTTTTTAAAATGTGAGGGCATCTGTCCTATTAAAGGAGAATAAATTTTGACACCAAAACTGAATTTTTTTTAAAAAAAGATTCCTAGAATAACAAAGCATTCTATTTATATTACTGTATTGACTTCATACCCACAAATGCCTTAATATGCACACATTCCTCTTTTTTTTGGGGGGAGAGGGGGCAAAACTGACTTTAAAATCTCAATCCCAACATGCCTTATGGAATAAAGCAGATGTTATATACACCTTGAACTCCACGATTTTATTGCACTCTCTGACCCTGCATGCCTGATGTTTTGTAACCACTTAACTATATGTGTTAAATAAGATTCGAGAATGGATCTTAGATGTGTTTAAGTGGTTACAACCATATTGGGAGAAAGCGAGAACCTCTAAAGTGGAGAGCGATCATGATATACAAAGGGAGCTAACTCTTCTCGCATGTACATCACATAATGGGAAACTGTTTATGAATGTGTGTGCTTATTATGATAATTTCTTATGTGCACAGTGCAGATATTACATAAAATACAGTAATTAAATTTCTTACACAAGTACCTAAGGCAATGGGATATAATGTATATACTCGTTTATAAGCCAGGTCCAAATGCAAACAATACAGACCCTGATCTGCCCTCGCATAATGCACCAGCATATCAGGGTCTATGTTATTTGTTTTACTCATTACTCCTAACAAACTGCATAGACCCAGATCTGCTGGCACATTATGTGATGTTTGCCCCATCTTATAAGCAAGAACACATAGTACATAAATTCTAATGTACATTTGAGATTGACTACCGGTAATCCTTTTGTTTGGTTAAATAGTTCCACAATCCTAAGATCAAGACTCTAAAAGTTCCCAAATTCCAAAGGTAATGAGTCAAAATTATGCAATTCTCAAATAAAATCAGCAAAATCGGCAATAGGGATCACATTCTCTCCCTTGTAGTGTACAACGCTAAAATTAAATCTCGGATTTATGTGCACTGGTTGAATGTACTCCAAATTAAATGTGCTGGTGGAATGTACCTTTGATAAGGCTATTTTGTTCATTGCACACTTGCACAAATAAGCACATTCCTCCTTCCCAGCATGCACTGTAGATAAGATATCGTACTTGTATAGCAATTTGTATGAATTCCAAAAAATGCACGGTACGAAAGATCTACTGGCAAAACTTGACTAATCTGCAAGTACATTATATGATTGAAGATCATTATGTACACTATGAACTTTTTGCAGTTGGTCCACATTATGCATTATGTAAATACAGTAATGTGATTCAACTCTTTACGAATACGATAACAATTGTAAGCAAATTCACTGCTGAACTTCACTTCTACGATATATATTATCTGCTATGTCAACTGATATTGTAAATTGTGAAGTACCTGTGGCTACTCTACCTCATTGACCTGGATATATATGTTGCAGTATTTTAAATACTACATGCTCACTCTATAAGCTTTTTTCACTAAGATGGCAACAATAATCAGAGTTAGAACAAGGCAAATGAGAAACCAGTGAGATTTAAGTAAAGAAGAAATCAGTGATAACAAATTAAAGGAGACATCAGAGTGAGAATAAAGAAAAAGATAACTCCGTGTGAGAAATCAGTGTGAGAATGAAGTAAAAGAGAAATCAGTGAGACTTTTAAGGTGGTTGTCATGGTGGCCATATTGGATGCCCGAGCAACACCATTGTTACTTAAGATCAACTAGATCATGGAATGAATGTGTATGTTATGCTTCATGGCAATCCTCAAAGTAGTTTAGGAGGAGTAGCGATAACAAACTTGTGCCAAAAGATGAATAGACAACAAACACCAGGTCATCCCATAAGCTCTTCTGGTCTACAAGCAGTCGAGTTAGAAATTCCGCCACCCCACCCCCCTTCCCTTTCCTTAAAGGGGCTCAATATTCAGATTCCAAACCATGCATGTCACATATTCATCTCTATGAAACCTGATAACCCAATATGATCATTTTCTTTCAACTGGTGCAGATAGAATTCAGGTTTCAAGAACCAACTGACAGATGAATGGACACATGAGTACAGAGACAGACATGATGAATCACAATATACAATATATCCACAAAAGTGTGGGCATCAGGAGCAGAAATTGGACCAATAATGGAGTATATATTGCTTGACAAATATTGCCTTATTTCTATGCATGGCCTGCACTGCGATGCCTTATTCTATATGCATAGCCTGCACTGCAATCCCTTATTTATATGCATGGCCTGCACTGCAATGCCTTATTCTATATGCATGGCCAGCACTGCAATGCCTTATTTTATATGCATGGCCTGCACTGCAATGCCTTATTTATATGCATGGCCTGCACTGCAATGCCTTATTCTATATGCATGGCCTGCACTGGTGCCATGCAGAACTAAAATGAGATCTGACATGTTTACTGCAGCAAGAATGTGGGCAAATTTTCAACCAGCCAACAAGGATATAGAAATTAACCTTGAGTAGGGAAATAAGAAAACTATAAATCACAAGATTTTAACCTGTATAAAATTATCACAAATTGAGCAAGAACACTAAATTACACAAGAATACTGGATCCAATTGCCAAATACAATTTACATGGAAAGAAAAAATATTGCAATATATGTCCTGCACATGTTGAATTTGGCCAGTACCACACTGCAAAGTAATTAAGTATTTGCCTGGTACCACACTTCAAAGTAATTAAGTATTTGCCTGGTACCACACTGCAAAGTAATTAAGTATTTGTCTGGTACCACACTGCAAAGTAATAAAGTATTTGCCTGGTACCATGCTGCAAAGTAATCAAGTAGTTGCATGGTACCATGCTGCAAAGTAATTGGGTGTTTGCCTGGTACCACACTGCAAAGTAATTAAGTATTGCCAGATACCACAATGCAAAGTAATTAAGTATTTGCCCAGTACCACACTGCAAAGTAATTAAGTATTTGCCCAGTACCACACTGCAAAGCAATTAAGTAATAAAAAGGAAGTAATTTTCCTACTGAAATGTTTGCTCGGTTAGAAATTCCACATACAAATGCTAGATTTAAGACAGGAATATAATGTATGCAATGGGATGCATTTAATTAAATCTAAAATGTAATGGCTACCTTCATTGTGATGCACAAATTTGAGATAGTCCAGCACTCAAAAGTATCATACTTTAGTAGCCATAGGGCAACTACTTCAAAATTTTAGTGGCCATTTCAAATTTCAGGTTGCCAGCCCTTATAATTTTGTTGCGTTAGCACAGATATCCAATGAGTGGGGAATTAATGGTCGAAGATGACAAAAAAATGAAGAAAAAAAGTTAAAGCAAATAAAAGAGTAATTACAAAAAAATGCAGAGTTATTTTTAGTATTATACCCAGATCTGTTTGACAGAACTGTCAACAGTAATCATCTGCTTGAGTCTCTGGCATGCTATTAAAATTCAAAATCTGAAGTTCGTACACCATCTCTCTAAATATTGCCTGATAATGTGCCGTAACTTTATTTCTTCTGATGATAGTTTATATTAATAAAGTCTTAACTATACCTGCATTTATGGAAGAAGGACTGACAATAATTTGTCTCCATGTCTGCATTTTTCCGTATCCTTACCATTATCTGAGGCTGACTGCACAGATAATGTATTAGACTGATCACCCTAAATTGGTTGCAAGCCAGTCTACAGAATAATCATATGTGAAGATGGCAACTTAATGTAGGAACTGGCAGTCCCAGAATCAAAAAGGGACTAAGCCATGAATTAAATTGAATTTGTGTGACACATGGTACAGTGGTCCCTCTCTTATAAAACCACCCCTTCTGTTTGAAAAGCTGGCTTTATAAATGAGGTGGCCTTTCAGAAGGGGGACAAAATACTGTATATACTCAAGTACAAGTTGGAGCCTTCTGCAAAATGCATAGACCCAGATCTGCCATCACATAATGAGCTGGCAGATCTGGGTCTATGCAGTTTGCTAGGAGTAATCAGTAGAACAAGCCACACAGATCCTGATCTGCCAGCACATTATGTGACTGCAGATCTGGGTCTATGTTGTTTCAAGTGGAACCCAACTTATATACAAGTATGTATAGTAGTTAAAATACAGCACTATTTTAGTATTGGGCAAAGCTGCCTTAAAAAAAAGGAATGGCCTCTATTGAGAAGGGACAACTGCATTTATAAAGTATTTACGTCTTTTTCTACATACGGCATTAATTTATTATTCTGAAGGCTACCAAAGGGAGACCATTGGCCATTTTCACTCACCAATTCTTAACTTTCAATCACAAATGCAACCATTTTAGTCAAAACTTGGAGTGCTGAATAAAGAGTAATGGGTATTTTTTACACTCTGCAAACTTTTACTTAAATTTAAACATTTATATGCATCATAATCCATCACTACTTTATCACTTAACTTGCAAACTAAATCAATATTAAAAAAGTAAAATTACTGATTTGTGCTGTTAAAGTTAAATGTCATTTATCTCAACTTGTCAGGATATGCTGAATTTGTCAGCAAAATCTGACATCCAAATAATTGATTTTAACCAATTGCAGATTTACATTTTTTGGGAATATGGTGAATGTTCATTCAAGCAAACAAAGCCATGGATTGAAAATTCACTCAGTCCAACTTGAAATGGCGAGTGAAAATTTCCAGCATTTGAGTTAATTTCCCAATCACTCACCTGATTGGACTAGTGCTGATTCTCGACTAACCAGTGTTTCTCTTTAATGAAAAAGTCGTTCTGTCGAGAATATTGCCAAATTTGTTAACTTAAAGTCCATACTTAAAACCAACATTTTTTTGTCAAATTGTTTTGATCAAGCTCATACAAGCACTTCACTCTCACTTTTCAATACTACAAAAACTTAACTGAGGGAAAGCAGACTAATCTCATTTTGTAATGTTAATAAAAGTAGCTCAATTAGTACATAACTAATCTCCCTTGAGACCCTCTACTACACTAAGATCTCAAAGATCTCCCTTGAGACCCTCTACTACAACAAGATCTCTGTGAGATCTCCCTTGAGACCTACTACTACATCAAGATCTCTGTGAGATCTCCCTTGAGACCCTCTACTACACCAAGATCTCGGTGAGATCTCCCTTGATACCCTCTACTACACCAAGATTTCTGTAAGATCTCCCTTGAAAACTGCTTCTACACTAAGATCTCTGTAAGATCACCCTCGAGACCCTCTACTACACCAAGATCTCTGTAAGATCTCCCTTGAGACCCTCTACTAAACTAAGATCTCTGTAAGATCTCCCTTGAGACCTTCTACTAAACTAAGATCTCTGTAAAATCTCCCTTGAGACACTATACTACACTAAGACAGATTTCTGTAAGAGCAATCTAAAGCTTGCATAAAACAACATTCAAATACAACATAGAAATAACAATCACTAGCAACCTATATGGTACAAATACTATTATGAGACATTACATCATGACAATACAAGTAAACATAAGTACAAGAAACTACTTACAACTGATGTTAGAATGATCACCGAATAAGTTCTGGTGAAACAACCTTTCACATGCTTGAGTTAGGGAAATTAACACACACTGGTGGAAAAAATATGCAGTCGGGCAGCCCAGAACATGTTCAAAGCTTTTCTGGGCAAGTAAAATTTTCTGCTACTTGCACAGACCTTTGTATGATATAAGAAGGTAAAATCCGGATTTTTGCAAATGTTTATGGCAATGGAGATTCCAGGCAAGTTGAAATTTTTTTAATTTTTCCAGCCCTGAAAATCTTCAACTTTTATTTTTCTATAATAGCTGGTTGAGTAAGGGTTTCTTCTGGATGAGTACAATTTTTAGTACCTACCTGACCGGGAGAGTGGAGTTTGAGATTTGTCAACCAGTGAATGCTGATAATCAGCATCCAGATATTTGGTGTTTCACCGTATTTCATCAACATTTTAAGCAGCTTAAATAAACCATTTTACATTGTACAGTGTACAGACCATTTTACAGTGTACAGTGTGCAGACCATTTTACAGTGTACAGTGTACAAACCATTTTGCATTGTTTGGTGTACAGTGTACAAAACATTTTATAGTGTAAGGTGTACAGACCATTTTACAGTGTAAAGTTTATCAACCATTATACAGTTTACAGTGTACAGACCATTATACAGTGTACAGTGTACAGACGATTTTTCCTGAAAACTTCCAAAAATGACAGTGACAAGATATAGTGAGACATTTTTCTGCATTTAGATCAGGTTGAAATATCATCCTTGTCTGGAAATTACTGAATATACTCGCCTAAAAGTCGAGTCCAACTACAAACAACATAGACCTTAATCTGTCATCATATAATACACCGGAAGATCTGGGTATACCTTGTTTGTTCTACTGATTACTCCTAGCTATATAGACCCAGACATGCCAGTGTATTATGCGATGGCAGATCTGAGTCTATGCAGTTTGCCGTTGGATCCGACATATACGCAAGTATATACGGTAAATCCCAAAAGCTTTTAAGATCAAACATTTGTAAACTTAGGTTACAATCAACTAAAAAGCCTGGCCTAGGACCAACTGATCGAATGGATTTTTTAACTTCAGCTGTGATCCTGTACAAAGCAAAAAGTACAGTAAATTCATCTCTCCTTGCAGATTAAAAGAGTTTCAAATCTTCATGTTAGAAGCCTTATTTATTCAGGCTGCATAGCAATTCAAAATTAGGGGCACTTAAAGACCACTGTTACTGGTTTCTAAAAAAACTCGGTGCTTTTTGCAAATGTGTGGATCATGGTACTTGAAAACATATCAAGAAGAAACGAAAAATCCACACCATTTTTTAAAACTTTAAAAAGGCTTTTTCTGCAGCAGAAAAAAAACATCACTCAAGCGAAGAAAGGATCCATGTAAAAAAATACTAATGGCCTTCACACTAAATCTTGAAATGTATCCATACAACACAGATGCCTTGCCAGCATGATGTAATTTAGGAAATCTAATGGTTTCATATACAATATCGGGCAAAGTTCAAGTCAAGGAGGGCCATCGTTATGTCAAATTTTGTCCGAAAAAGTTTAAAATAGGACTTGACTTTGGTCTTCTCAAACCAAATTTGGTTTCATTTCATGAAGTCTAAAAATGTTATTGAGTGGAAACAAAATTCATGGTGGATAGGAAGAAACAGGACGGGATGGATAGACATGGTTTACATTATATTCCCCCTCTATAAATTATGGCATGGATGTAACAAAATCAGTTTTATATAACATTACAGATTCTAGAACATAGTCAAAGTATGCTATATCAATAACAGTTTTGTTGCTAAATAAAAGGTCTCATCATAAAACAAGATGTGGAAAATTCCCCCACATCGTGGAGATTTGGGATTCTGATTTCTTTAGAACTCTGGTTAGAAATAGGTTAATTCAGAAGATCTTTGTTACAGGTTTTCTGAGCTCAACGATAAGACATCTATACTGATATACCATCTATACTCGCTAATAAGTCGAGTCCAACTGCAAACAACATAGACCCTTATCTGCCATTGCATGATGTACCAGCAAATCAGGGTATGTGTTGTTTGTTCTATTGATTACTCCTAACAAACTGCAATGTCTAAGATCTGCTGGCACATAATGCACTGGCAGATCTGAATCTGTGCAGGTCGCAGTTGGACTTGATTCATAAGTGAGTATAAACAGCAATTATCCAAATGCTTTCAAAGAAACATGAGGATATTGTCATACAGTCCGCCTGTACAGAAGCATGTACATTAGAAAGTATGTAATGTCGTTTCACTTCTACACCATTCAAGCTAAAAACAAGGTTCAATCATAGCCCTGTGGGTGTAAACTTCGTTGAATCATAGCCCTATGGGTGTAAAGTTGGTTGAATCATAGCCCTATGGGTGTAAAGTTGGTTGAATCATAGCCCTATGGGCGTAAAGTTGGTTGAATCATAGCCCTATGGGTGTAAAGTTGGTTCAATCATAGCCCTATGGATGTAAACTTGGTTCAATCATAGCCCAGTGGGTGTAAAATATTGGATCAATCATTGCCCTATGGGTGTAAACTTGGATCAATCATAGCCCTATGGGTGTAAACTTGAATCAATCATAGCCCTCTGAGTGTAAATTTGGATCAGTCATAGCCCTATGGGTGTAAACTTGGATCAATCATAGCCCTATGAGTGTAAATTTGGACCAATCATAGCCCTATGAGTGTAAATTTGGATCAGTCATAGCCCTATGAGTGTAAATTTGGACCAATCATAGCCCTATGGGTGTAAACTTGGACCAATCATAGCCCTATGGGTGTAAATTTGGACCAATCATAGCCCTATGAGTGTAAATTTGGATCAGTCATAGCCCTATGAGTGTAAATTTAGATCAATCATAGCCCTATGGGTGTAAACTTGGATCAATCATAGCCCTATGAGTGTAAATTTGGACCAATCATAGCCCTATGAGTGTAAATTTGGACCAATCATAGCCCTATGAGTGTAAATTTGGACCAATCATAGCCCTATGAGTGTAAATTTGGATCAATCATAGCCCTATGAGTGTAAATTTGGATCAATCATAGCCCTATGGGAGTAAACTTGGATCAATCATAGCCCTATGAGTGTAAATTTGGACCAATCATAGCCCTATGAGTGTAAATTTGGACCAATCATAGCCCTATGAGTGTAAATTTGGACCAATCATAGCCCTATGAGTGTAAATTTGGATCAATCATAGCCCTATGAGTGTAAATTTGGATCAATCATAGCCCTATGTGTAAATTTGGACCAATCATAGCCCTATGAGTGTAAATTTGGATCAATCATAGCCCTATGAGTGTAAATTTGGATCAATCATAGCCCTATGAGTGTAAATTTGGACCAATCATAGCCCTATGAGTGTAAATTTGGACCAATCATAGCCCTATGAGTGTAAATTTGGATCAATCATAGCCCTATGAGTGTAAATTTGGACCAATCATAGCCCTATGAGTGTAAATTTGGATCAATCATAGCCCTATGAGTGTAAATTTGGATCAATCATAGCCCTATGGGAGTAAACTTGGATCAATCATAGCCCTATGAGTGTAAATTTGGACCAATCATAGCCCTATGAGTGTAAATTTGGACCAATCATAGCCCTATGAGTGTAAATTTGGACCAATCATAGCCCTATGAGTGTAAATTTGGATCAATCATAGCCCTATGAGTGTAAATTTGGATCAATCATAGCCCTATGGGAGTAAACTTGGATCAATCATAGCCCTATGAGTGTAAATTTGGATCAATCATAGCCCTATGAGTGTAAATTTGGACCAATCATAGCCCTATGAGTGTAAATTTGGACCAATCATAGCCTTATGAGTGTAAATTTGGATCAATCATAGCCCTATGAGTGTAAATTTGGATCAATCATAGCCCTATGTGTAAATTTGGACCAATCATAGCCCTATGAGTGTAAATTTGGATCAATCATAGCCCTATGAGTGTAAATTTGGATCAATCATAGCCCTATGAGTGTAAATTTGGATCAATCATAGCCCTATGGGTGTAAACTGTGCGAACACCTATGCAATTTTTTATCACATCCTGGGAGGGAGGGGGGGGCTGGGGGGTAGAGGTGATTTCACATGCATTTCAAATAATTCCCAAGTTGCATGTCTCAAATGGCTATTAACTGCATACATGTACAATGTTATCGTATTTATAAATTCATTTTTTTTTCTCAAAATAATATGTAAATAACAAAAACGCTAAATTTTCAAATGTATTGCATTTTATTCAGTATTAATGTTTTGTATTGCCTCTGTTAAATTCAAGTCTTGTTTACAAATGTCAAGGAGCTTTTTTAAAACAATAAAAAGTCTTTTTTGCAAATGTCAAGGAGTTTTTTTTAAACAATTTCAAGGACTTTTTATGATTAAAACCAACTGCTTTTTAATTCATGGAGTTTTCAAGGCAGCTCCACAAATTTATGCATTTTTCAAGGTTGTATGAACCAGAAATTTGAGATCCCAGCATTATTATATCTACACCTATGGTACATACTTGTCTTCAAGTTGAGTTCAGCTGCAGATCTGAGTCTGTGTGGTTTGCAGATGGATTTGACTTGCATAATAGCTTGAAAACTATCAAGATCCCCATCCTGTAAAATTATACCTGCTGGGCAAAAAAGACAAATGCACTTACCCAATTGACATTTACCCCCTGGGGCAGTCTTTATCCTCAAAAATCAACACCATTCCATGTCTTGACCCATAACCAGATTTTTTATTTGTGAAACACATATGCCCCCATTTCAAAATAAAAAGGTCTAAGGCCACAAAATCTTAAAAAGTTAGAAAAAAATCTGAAAAATTACTGCAACAGCATAAAATCTCGTTTACATATGTATACAAACATGCATACCAAATTTCATTTGTCTACGTCAAGTGGTTTTTGCTTAATTGTTCTAATAAGCTTTTTGTTTTAACACAGACCTCATTCAAAAAAAGGAAAAGAAAAAGAAAGGAAAAAATTAAAAATTCTTGTAATAACCTTAAAATCTAATAAGGTTGTCTGCCTGTGGCTATGATAAAGTGTGTGACATTTCATATCTCTAAGTTTAATAGTTTTTGTGTATTGTGCTAAAATGGATTTGGGATGAATTTACGGATGACAGTGATTTCTGTAAACGTGATTTGGGATGGATGTACCACAGCGATCTCTATTATTCAAAGAGCGTAGACTAAGATTTGCCCTTGCATGACGTATTGGTAGATTATAATCAATGCTGTCTGATCTATCAATGTTTTAAAGCCCAAATTATGTGACACCATACTTAGACTCTTCACAGCTTTGTGCCCAATTGACCCAACTGAACAGAATCAGCTGCATCAATAACTGAGAAAACAAAGAAAAGTTTATGTCTCACCTTTTTCAAGGTAATGTTGTAGCTTGCAGAAATACTTCAACATTGGCTTGCAAAAAAACTTTAACAATGAGTCGACTCTGCTGACATATGACATCAAGATTAAAGTGAAAAATGTGAGACAAAAAATCTTGTAACAAAACTATAAACAGACAAAACCACAAACAGTACCAACCCTTGACCTGTTTGATGATTGCTATATCATCACCATGGACTTGCCATAATGAATTCACTTGTATACTTTAACACACTGTACATTTCACCACTCCTTCATTTCCAACAGTAATCTGTAGGTCAAAGTAATCAGTCTTTGTTGCTGCACTATCTTATATTGTCATTTGGCCTCAGGCTAAAAATACTGGATCTCCATTCATTTGAATCTACTTACATTGACCTCTTGTGAATTACAATGATTACCTCTTTCCTTGCCATGATACCACTGAAATAAATCTGCTCTACTGAGGATCAGAATTCATTTGGGTACAATGTGATGAGAATAGAAAGTTTAAGTTTGTGAAAACAGAGATGTCATAATGTTACTATGGAATGCACAAACATTAGATGATTTGAAATTTACACCAATAAGCACTGGGCCTTAACCTTGGCACTAATACTTTTGATCATGCTACTTGGTGTTGTGTGACAACTTTATGGGCAACCTTTCTTTGTGCAAGTTGTACATGAGAGCATCTAAAAATGAATGGCTGTTTTTCCCTATTTCAATTAGTATATATTCTAAAAATGAATGGCTGTTTTTCCCTATTTCAATTAGTATATATTCTAAAAATGAATGGCTGTTTTTCCCTATCTCAATTAGTATATATTCTAAAAATAAATGGCTGTTTTTCCCTATCTCAATTAGTATATATTCTAAAAATGAATGGCTGTTTTTCCCTATCTCAATTAGTATATATTCTAAAAATGAAAGGCTGTTTTTTCCCTATTTCAATTAGTAAATATTCTAAAAATGAATGGCTGTTTTTCCCTATTTCAGTTAGTATACATTCTAAAAATGAATGGCTGTTTTTCCCTATTTCAATTAGTATATATTCTAAATATGAATGGCTGTTTTTCCCTGTTTCAATTAGTATATATTCTAAATATGAATGGCTGTTTTTCCCTATTTCAATTAGTATATATTCTAAATATGAAATGCTGTTTTTCCCTATTTCAATTAGTATATATTCATAAAATGAATGGCTGTTTTTCCCTATCTCAATTAGTATATATTCTAAAAATGAATGGCTGTTTTTTCCCTATTTCAATTAGTAAATATTCTAAAAATGAATGGCTGTTTTCACTATTTCAGTTAGTAAAGATTCTAAAAATGAATGGCTGTTTTTCCCTATCTCAATTAGTATATATTCTAAAAATGAATGTCTGTTTTTTTCCCTATTTCAATTAGTAAATATTCTAAAAATGAATGGCTGTTTTCCCTATTTCAATTAGTATATATTCTAAATATGAATGGCTGTTTTTCCCTATTTCAATTAGTAAATATTCTAAAAATGAATGGCTGTTTCCCCTATTTCAATTAGTATATATTCTAAATATGAATGGCTGTTTTTCCCTATTTCAATTAGTAAATATTCTAAAAATGAATGTCTGTTTTTCCCTATTTCAATTAGTAAATATTCTAAATATGAATGGCTGTTTTTCCCTATTTCAATTAGTAAATATTCTAAAAATGAATGGCTGTTTCCCCTATTTCAATTAGTATATATTCTAAAAATGAATGGCTGTTTTTCCCTATTTCAATTAGTATATATTCTAAAAATGAATGGCTGTTTTTCCCTATTTCAATTAGTATATATTCTAAATATGAATGGCTGTTTTTCCCTATTTCAATTAGTATATATTTTAAATATGAATGGCTGTTTTTCCCTATTTCAATTAGTATATATTCTAAATATGAATGGCTGTTTTTCCCTATTTCAATTAGTATATATTCTAAAAATGAATGGCTGTTTTTCCCTATTTCAATTAGTATATATTCTAAATATGAATGGCTGTTTTTCCCTATTTCAATTAGTATATATTCTAAATATGAATGGCTGTTTTTCCCTATTTCAATTAGTATATATTCTAAATATGAATGGCTGTTTTTCCCTATTTCAATTAGTATATATTCTTAGAAACAAGAGTTCCTTAGAGATATTTTCTCTTAGAAAACTATGTTAAGCAGATACTTCCAATCTATATAGATGCAGGGTTTAATCTAAATAGGATTCCTCACTTGACCGTCAAAATTTTAAAAAAGGCCTCTAATAATCTGACATAGGCCACTAGTTTTTCTATCTGACATAGGCCACTAGTTTTTCTATCTGACATAGGCCACTAGTTTTTCTATCTGACATAGGCCACTGGTTTTTCTATCTGACATAGACCACTACTTTTTCTATCTGACATTGGCCTTAGTTTTTCTTTTCTATCTGACATAGACCACTAGTTTTTTTTTATGACATAGACCACTACTTTTTCTATCTGACATAGACCACTAGTTTTTTTTATGACATAGACCACTACTTTTTCTATCTGACATAGACCACTAGTTTTTGCATGACATATGCCACTACTTTTTTATCTGACATAGACCACTAGTTTGTTATGACACAGACCACTAGTTTTTCTATCTGACATAGACCACTACTTTTTCTATCTGACATAGGCAACTACTTTTTCTATCTGTCATAAACCACTAGTTTTTTATGACATATGCCACTACTTTTTTATGACATAGGCCACTACTTTTTCTATCTGACATAGACCACTACTTTTTCTATCTGACATAGACCTCTACTTTTTTTCATGACTTGGTTAATTGTTACATGAAGATTTGATAATAAATGTAACCCAAAAATTAAACTTGAAATGTCAATAATTCCTAAAATACCAAAATACAGCATTATTTTTGTACACTGAGTAAGAATGAATAAACATATTCATCTGTGATCCAAAAATGAGAAGTTATTATTGATTACAGAGCAATGAATTACAATTTATGTTGGTTATTCTAAGATAAATAATTTCTCACTGACAGGTTTCATATAATGAAATATATATGAATTTGTCACACTTGTCACTAGTATTATTACAAAATCATCACAATTATTTATTTTGAATGTTGTGAAGTATTTTCTTTGCTTGTGAGTAATAATTGTACATACATGCAGGTTTTATTAACCATTCATTTTGGAATTTTTTCTCGCAAGATTTTGAGCGATGTTTAGCAGATTCAATGCTAACTATGTCATTATGAATGTGAGGTGTGTTCAGAATCTATTGTATTATCATCTTCGAGAAAATTACAGGATGGTCTTACTGAAATTGGGCCCAAAAAATCAGCTATGTACATCTGCATTCTCTTCATGTTTGATTACTTATCTTGCATGTATAATAGCTCCACATGGCAATACATGGCAATTTAAAGTGAGTGAAAGTAGTGCATTATCTCAGAACCAAAATGTTGTAACTGGGAAACTAGCTCCTCAAATTGCCATGCTTCAGTTGCATGGTATCTTGATAAGCATCTAAAGTGATATAAATGCTTTAAATATTGGTAACTGTACTGTTCAGAAAAAAAGTCAAGTGCTGGCATACACAAGTACATGTACCATGACAGTGTCAATTAGTTTTTGTGCGACACCCTGACACAGCAGTATTTTCCTAAGGAGTCATATACTTTTTATTGCACCAATACTGCAATAATGCTTTCTTGGTTGAACCCTGTAGATATATTCCAATTGTTTGAGATGAACCGATCATGCTGTCCGAAAGGTGCTCTAATGCTTTCTTGGTTGAACCCTGTAGATATATTCCAATTGTTTAAGATGAACCGATCATGCTGTCCGAAAGGTGCTCTAATGCATAGCATAACTTGGTCTGCACAAGAAGTTTCAAAGTAGTCGCCCAATTTTGCCTAAAAAATGTCAACATGTACAATTATCTAGTGTATCAAAAAAATGTAATGCTGTGAAATTTTCTATTATGCCTTGGACTACTAATGAACTTTACTCATTATTCATTTTATTGTTATTTCATTTATTTTATTGTGCAACAACATTCCGTGGGTTATGTGAAAAGCGTAATTTTCCTTGATACTTAAAATTTGTGGACTGGGAAAGGAGTCCTATTATTTCCACAGAAAAATCATTCTTCAATGGGTCCTGAAATTCATGGTTTATCACAATAATAAAATCACAAAAACTGGTCCCCCAGAAAAAATACTGAACTCACATTCAACTAGCAAAACATTCCAGTTTTTTTTTATTTTATTAAAATGAATCATCATCTGAGAATTTTGATAGCCATTGGTGATCGCTAATGATAACACAGCATAATTTTAAGTGAAACTATCGAAACACAGAAGACCTCTATAAACAAGTGACAATGCAGTCTGTCAAGAGTAAACAACTGAACAAACAACACAGGTGTATGTTATTTGCAATTGGGCCCAACTTATACACGAGTATATATGGTACATTTGTTTTCCACAAAAGAAAGCCGGTATGGCTAGTTTACAACAGGTAATAAATTACAAAATATTTCCTATGGTCCCATACTTTTAGTTGACTTTGTTATTTTCTTTCAAAAGACTATTATTGCAATTATTAAAATTGTACAGTACAAGATTTTTTTCTTTTTCATTAATCAGGCAACAAAAAAATATGTGTGTTTCCGGTTGGCCGACCATCCCTATTTCACGTTGCCGACCCCACCACTTCCCCCCCACCCCATTTTTTAAAAATTATAAATAAAATCACATTGCAAAAATTGACTTTTGCATCTAATTGAGCTGGTTTGCCTTGTACTCTGTAGCGCTTTAAACACTTTTTGATTTATATATAATGTTTTAACAAAAAAAAAAAAAAAAAAAGTATCTACCTGCCTACCCTAATTTTAAAACCAGTGCAATAGGAATCACAGATATTTTTTCTTTGGCCTTAATAAGAGAGAAGTTGCAACCCAATTAGTTCAATCTCTCAAAAAGTTCATCTCTCTATGGTAAAACTAGGTAAAAAGTGATAACAGCTCAACAACATCATAATGTAATGATCACATCATTTGGAGCTTCACAGTAAGTGTTGATTTTAACACATTACCAGTGGTGTTGTTACAGTGGTTACCATTTTGAAGAGGCCGCTCTCAAGGGAGACCACCCACTGAACAAAATCCACCTTTTCTGACACCAAAGTAGTTTATTTTTAGCATCTGATCCCCCTCAAAAGAGGCCACCCCTTTTGTAATTCCATCTTTTCTGTGCCGAATGGATGGCTTCGTAAGACAGGGACCCCTGTACACATTCAGGCCATATTCCATCTGTGCAGAATGGGTGTCTTTATAAGACAGGGTCCCTGTATACATTCAGGCCATATTCCATCTGTGCAGAATGGGTGACTATATAAGAACATATTTCATTCCTTTTCAGGTACGGTTGCACTATGAAATGAAGGAGGCAGCAAGAAGTCAGAAGTTGGCAGCAGACTTTAGATAAACTACAAAGTATATTGAAAACATTATACAGCCAACAAATGATATGAGCGTTGGAAGTTACTTCTGATGCCTGCCAGAATTTTTGATTAAAACTCAGCTTTTGCCCAAATCAATTCTAGATGTTTTACAAAGGGTGAATTCATGTATTTTCATGGCTATTGATTTTCATGGTTTTGCATTTTAAAAAAATAAATTAAATGACATTTGTATCCCGAATTAAATTCCTGGATTGAGGAAGGAATCCTATCACTTCCACACATGGATCATTGTTCATTACATTTGTAAATTCCAGGTGTGTAGCTACCAAACATCCATGAAAACAGCTAATCTCACAATAAGGTACAATTTATCCATAAATCAGACTAAGAAAAAAAAACAGTACTACAGAGTGGCATATTTTTCCTGTAGATTAGGTTAAAGCTCTCTACCAGGCATTAGGTAAGGGATAAATTAGACTGGCTGCCAGTCCATTGAGATTTTTATTTCTCTCTTACCTGTTTACGCTAGGTAAGTTGTAAATGTTATTCACAGCTGTGCTGACGAGAATGATGAAGTCTGCAGCCAGCCCTTCTTACCGACTCCAATTCGAGTCAGTAATATTGGCCAGCAGTTGTTGTCATTTTTAAAATAGTTTCTATAATATCATGTACCTTGAGATTAAATCATCAAGTCCACGAGACCTCAACAGCTTCACTTAAAAGGGTAAGTGTGACGAATACTAGATCTATGAAACGGTGAAAATTTAGAAGAAAATTTACTAGCTATTTTATTTTTAAAGAATAAATTATACATTTCTCTGATGCTCAGGGTATAATGTCTCAAGTTTCTGTTAAAACTTTTATATCATCTATTTAATAAACACTATTTAGCTAAATAAAAGTAATTACCATAGTTGTATGCATCTGTAATTACACATTTGGATGAATCTGTATTGAAATTTACTTAACTTCAGATCATTGTTTACATAAACTGTCTTAGAAATCATGGCTGCTTTAGACTGTCTTCAAAACCACTGCTGTTTTAGACTGTCTTAGAAAAAATGGCTGCATAAGACTGTCTTATAAATCACGGCTGCTTTAGACTGTCTTGGAAATCATGGCTGCTTTAGACTGTCTTATAAATCATGGCTGCTTTAGGCTGTCTTAGAAACACGACTGCTTTAGATTGTCTTGGAAATCGTGGCTGCTTTAGACTGTCTTGGAAGCACGGCTGCTTTTGACTGTCTTGGAAATCATGGCTGCTTTAGACTGTTTTAGAAACACGACTGCTTTAGACTGTCTTGGAAATCATGGCTGCTTTAGACTGTCTTAGAAACACGACTGCTTTAGACTGTCTTAGAAACATGACTGCTTTAGCCTGTCTTAGAAATCATGACTGATTTAGACTGTCTTAGAAATCACTGCTATTTTAGACTGTCTTAGAAATTATGTCTGCTTTAGACTGTCTTAGAAATTATGTCTGCTTTAGACTGTCTTCAAAATCACTGCTATTTTAGACTGTCTTAGAAATCATGGCTGCTTTAGACTGTCTTAGAAATCACTGCTATTTTAGACTGTCTTAGAAATTATGGCTGCTTTAGACTGTATTCAAAATCACTGCTATTTTAGACTGTCTTAGAAATCATGGCTGCTTTAGACTGTCTTAGAAATCACTGCGATTTTAGACTGTCTTAGAAATCTTTACTAATTTAGACTGTCTTGGAAAGTATGGCTGCTTTAGGCTGTCTTCAAATTCACTGCTATTTTAGACTGTCTTAGAAATTATGACTGCTTTAGACTGTCTTCAAAATCACTGCTATTTTAGACTGTCTTAGAAATTATGGCTGCTTAAGACTGACAGCATTTTCAACAAATGCATTTTATTTATTTATTCCTACTTTAGTTACACCAACTTTATTTTCATAGTCTTGCATCACAAATTCAACTGAATGTCAGTGGTTTTCTATTATGCATTTGATTCTAATCTTGGCTTTGATCAAAAGTCACATTATCTTGCCAATTAACACATGCAGGTGTGTCGCTTACAATACCGACTAAAAAAACAGGTAATATTGACTTGTCATTACCTGTTTAGAAGTTGAAGTCCTTAGTATGCAAAAGAGAGAGAGAGAGAAATTGTAGATTTGAATACCGTTTGTTTTGAGCGGACATACTGCTATCTAAATAGAGTACACATAAAAAAATAAAATAAAATTTTTAAAACCCATTAGAGGATCATTCTAGGATGTGTGACAACTGGATCCATGCTAATGTCTAAGACATCACACCGATAAATCAACCAAATGAGCTAAAAATCGCAAATTCCACATATTTTCAACTCCTACCTTCATAATTTCATGAAATCCCTTCTATATTAAGAAAATTCCCCCCTTTTCCATAAATGATAGGGGACAATTCCACTCCCCCTTTTGCATAAATTAAAAGGGAAATCTTAAATTTCCATTTCTAGACTAGACTCTGTCATTACATGTGTGTCTTTGTGCTACAAATGCATGTTTTAATTCTTGTCAAAAAATACTCAAAAATGTCAATGTAATAGCTACATGTATTTTTCTATATATGACCTCTGACCACTCTGAGTGATCCCAGGGAAGGGACCAAAGAACTACCATATATACTAGGGGTGAAACGATACACCTGTGCCGCATATCGTTACGATTCACGATACATAGCGTACGATACGATACATTACTGATTCTTAGTTTAAAGAATAAGAAGGCAAACAACTAATAATTATTCATGACTGCTGAAGATTAAAGTAACTTAAACAGGATAGATATTGTTTTGTATCGATTCTTCACCTCTTGTATCGATACATGTATCAATATGGCAAAAGTATTGATGCATCGATATATCGATGAATCATTTCACCCCTAATATATACTCAAGTAAAAGTAAAGTCCAACTGCAAACAACATGCACCCTTATGTGCCATCATATAATGCACAGGCAAATCAGGTTCAATCTTGTTTGTTCTACTGATTACTCCTACTGAACTGCAGAGACCCAGATCACCCCACAAAAACAGTAAATCTACAGTACTACTATATAGCATTAACTCACCCCATGAAAATGGTAAATCTCCAGTACTACTATATACCATTAACTCACCCCATGAAAATGGTAAATCTACAGCACTAATATATACCATTAACTCACCCCATGAAAACAGTAAATCTACAGTACTACTATATACCATTAACTCACCCCATGAAAATGGTAAATCTACAGTACTACATGTACTATATACCATTAACTCACCCCATGAAAACAGTAAATCTACAGTACTAATATATACCATTAACTCACCCCATGAAAACAGTAAATCTACAGCACTAATATATACCATTAACTCACCCCATGAAAACAGTAAATCTACAGTACTAATATATACCATTAACTCACCCCATGAAAATAGTAAATCAACAGTACATGTACTAATATAAACCAGTAACTATATTTTCCCTCCACTATTAAAATGCAACATTATGGACATTTAATGTTATTCCTATACAACATATTATATTACTTCAAATTTCCTTATTATGGTATGAAGGAAAAAACTTTCCAATCAAATAATTTAACGACAGAAAAATTACCTCATCATAAAATTTCTCTTCGAAAGGACAAAAACTTTCTGCTATATATGTACATGTAAGATATAATAAAACTGCAAATTGGCAATTAAGCAGCATATCCCTGTGCGGTCAAGAGTCTATTTTAGTCCACATTACTATTTCTTATGCTTATAAATAAATATACATATCCATACAGGAATTATCAAGACTGATCTCTATGCTGATGAAACAACCTTATATGGTATTAGCTCTTCTGAAATTACTGCTGAAAAAAACTTGCATAATACTGTTGTTGAACTCTCCAAATTGTGTAAACATGGTGGAATGGTAATTAATTCAGACAAAACTAAAGTGATGCAGATAACCACACATCAAAGATGTAACAGAATTAAAGATTATATTCTTTATGTAATTTTTAATAACGTTAAACTAAAAGATGTAACAAAAGTTAAAGCTTGTAGGAGTTCAAGTTGATAACAGTATCTTGTGGTTGAAGCATATCTGTTAACAAAATGATGTCTAGGAATATATGGTTATTATCAAAATATTAAAGGACTAATTATACTAATACTGACTCTAGTCTACCAAAACTATGCTCTATGTCTTCTAATAACTTCATTCTTCCTATAAAAAAAAGGAAAATGGTATAAAAATAGTTTGGTTTCTGGTCCGATCTTTTGGAACTGTTTACCTAAAGATGTTAAAGAAGCACCATCAGTGCATTCCTTTCATCACATATGTTTGCAGGTAATGGCAAATTCTGTTGCATGTGTATATGTTACATGAAATATCTCTGGGTGTTTACTTTTGTGTGCAGACATGAAAGAAAAAGTTTGCAATCATGCATGTTTGCATATACAATGCTCTGTGTGCTGAATCCATATTCTGTTGCTTTTGTATCCACAAATCTGTACTATATGTTTTGTATGATATTTGTTTCCCAGCTGCATTTGATATGTTTACCTGTACATATGTAAATAATTGAGGGCCACAATGGAGATTAGTTTTTGTACTAATTGTGTGAGATTAGTTTTTGTACTGTGTCACACTCATAAAATCAGTATTATTATTATTATTATTATTAGTTACCTATTACACGTGCAACCAAGCATTTTGATCACTATAATCTAGTGGGGCAGGAGGATTCCACCACAACTGGGTATATTATTCTGACCATAGACCAGATTGAGTTTTACATGCTGATCCATGTAGGTTGAGGGTTGTCTGAGGATAAATTTGTATGTACCTAGGTCCATACATAAATAAATAAAAAGTAGATGCAGGGATTTCATATTATTGCTTTGCTGGCATAAAATTAAAACCGATTCAAATGCAACATCACTGACCCAGATCTGCCATCATATAAAAATGTGCAAGCAGATTGGAGTTGATGCTGTCTACTTATGACGTAAAGTGAAGAGCATCATCCCAGACCTTTTCAGGCATATTCACAGCTAATTGACCCTTTTACGCTGGTCACTATGATAAGGCCAACAAAAAAATGTGTGTTTCTGGTCGGCCGACCGTCACTGTTTCTCATTGCCAATCCCAGAACTTTTTTCCCCCCATGGTAAAAAAAAAAAAAAAAAAAAATTTAATAACAAAAAAAAAATAAAAAAATTTAATAACAAAAAAAAAAAAAAAAAATCACATTGACGAATTTGATTTGTGCATCATCTAATGGAGCTGTTTTTGCCCAGTACTTTGAAGCGCTTGAAATATTATTTGATTTATAAATAATGTTATAAAAAAAAACTATATGCCTACCCTAATTTTAAAACCAGGGCAATGGGAAGCAAATGTATTATTATTTTTGGCCTGACAGTAAATCAGACAAGGAAAATACAGTCTACTCCTGTTTTTTTTTTTTTTGTTTTTCATAAGTCTACTCCTGTTTATCCAACAAAGTCCACTACACTAAAAATCGTGATAAAAGTGACTGCCTGGAAAACAAATTTTACCTAAAGACATAGTTCATATCTGACACTTTTGCTCTGTGTACCTACTGCGAATACAACTCAATTGGGTGAGAAGGAGTGGTAAACACAACACTCCTCGATCACTGCATCAGGTTTATTATCATGACCTTGAAGCACATCAAAACTGCTTGCCCAACTTCATATTGCTGGAACAATTACATCAAAGAATAATTAACATTGGATAAGTGAATTTATACATATTATTTTGTATGTGAATTTATACATATTATTTTGTATGTGAATTTATACATATTATTTTGTATGTGAATTTATACACATTAATTTCGTATGTGAATTTATACATATTATTTTGTAAGTGAATTTATACATATTATTTTGTATGTGAATTTATACATATTATTTTGTAAGTAAATTTATACATATTATTTTGTATGTGAATGAAGATGTCAGAGTTGTCAGAGTTGAAACACGAGACTGTGGGTTATACATATTTTAAAGAAAACAACAATTGCGTGTAACTTCACTGTATAAATGTGGCCCTCAGTTAAACAAAGGTCAGATAAAGTATGGGGTTTTGTGGGGTTAATTACATTTTTCTGCACATTATAGGCTATACACAGCAACCAATATATTTGGAAGAAGAACCGACCCACGGGAAACTACTGGCAAACTTTCTCACATACCCACGTTGGTCAAGCTGAAACTCAAACTCACACAGACAGAGGTGAGATGTGTGAGTGATCTGTGAAAGTGAGCACCTTAGACCACTTGGCCACCTGTGGGCCCTGGATAAAGTAATGTAGACTGTATATCAGTTTTTTTTTCAGATAGATAAATATTAAATATGTAGGTAAGTAGAAATTTTTAAAACAGGTATTCATTACAATTTCCCCCACTGGTGCCCCTTACCTGTAATTTTATTTTGAACAAGTCACTGCACATATAGCAGCAGTTGTTAAGGCTTTCAATGACATATCTATCAAACTAAAGCAAAAATCAATTGACATATACCATGCGGCGCTACCTTGTGAAGGTGTCAAATCTCACCTGGATTTTTAACTAGTGTACCTGTCCACGGAAAACAGAACGATATCAAGAGTCGCTAATTAAATTACTTACCCTGCTTGGGCGATTGCAGTTTCCCTGAAACAGTTTTAAGCAAAGAAATAAATTCTCCCAGCAATGGCAGTAAAGTTGTAAAAGCAGGGCTTGTTTTAGAAAAACTAGGCCAGGCTGGAATGTATCTATCTAGATTGTTGAATGATTCATACTCAACATGTGCACATTGGTACCACGGCCAGTGATCTCTCATGCCCCTGATCTGTACAACTAAGCTGTACAGATGTTAATCCAGCCCAGTAAAATAGCACACTGTGCTCCCTTACATAGCTTGGCAAACCTATTTGTGTACTGCAAATATAATACTGGTGTACAATTATTATAATACCGCACAACGACAGTGTACTGTTAAGGGGAGGAGTTCTCAATTCTAATTATAGACCACTAAAGAAATGTAGGGTAATGCACTGCTGTGCAAATTCTGCTAGTTAACTCACTCAGTTGTCCATTTCAGTACAACCACCGACATTTTCTATAATCCTCCTGACACACGAAGAAAAGATATGATTCATTCATTATAGATAATCATACAAGACAATACAAATTACAAGTGCAATGCAGTCACAAAACCCCAAGGATAACACAAAAAGCAAATAAATATTCACTTATTCCAAACTAGAGAAATTAAAGCACAATAAGTTGATGAAATCAATAACTGGACATTTATTAACATATGTAAATAACCAAAATAAATGACCAGATATTTTAACAAACTGTAAGAAATCAATATTCAACAATGGCGCATGCATATCTAAATTTTATATGTGATTGCCCAATTACTCACATCAGGATGGTTCCGATTAATATAAACAATGCCATAGGACCAGTGGTGCAAGTAGATTTTAACTCTTGCAGGTAAGGTACTGAGTCCCCCAACCCCATCTTTCCAGTATGGTCGTAAATGTCTTAATGGTACGGCATACCTGACCGTACTGGCTTACATCCACAACTGCATAGGACTAAACAAACTGTCGAATAATTTTCCAAGATTTTTTACCTTTAATATCTCTAAAGCCAAAAGGACAAACTGACAGACATGGACAGACAACTGATAAAGATCTCGAAAAGGAGAGATTTAGAAGGTAATATGGGTCATCGAGAGATTGACATATATAAATGAGCACTTGTGTATGTGTATGCATGTGAGAGTATGTATGCATGTATAGTGTTTAATGGTACATCAGCATAATTTGGGCTATATAGTGCCAAACTGAAAAAAAGTAGCAAAAACGACAAGGTAAGAAAAAAATGCTAAAATCCTTAGAATGGTAAAACCTTTCAAATAAAAGTAAACATGTACTGTTATTAAATAAAAAATAAAAGCTAATGAGGTGGAAATTGTTACGAGGTATACAAAATATAATATGAGGATCTTCTGTATATAAGAAATAGGGTCATAGTATTTTTGTATCAATTTTGACGGAGTGATCATATTTTTTATATATCAAGAAATTTTGTGTGTACATCAGAGAGAGAGAGAGGGAGTATTTAGTTACACGACACAGAATTGGGACACGTTTTAGGTATGGGACAAGGCACGGGTAGTAAAATATATTCAAGATTGGTTGCTTGGGGAAGGTGGAGGGTGGGGGAGCTTATTTAGAAGCATATGGCACAGTAAATAATGCACTGTCCACCTAATGACCAAACAGGATCTACAACAGGAAAATCCTGCACAGATAGGAGGATTTCCTGTTAGGCCCATCTCTCAACAAACACCACTGACATCAATCTGGTACTATGATTTACTAACAGGGATTTATTTTATTCTTGAATTTGGGTCAATCAGGCTAGGTAGAGAACAAGCTAGCTAGTTAGAGCAATTGCTTAGTTAACAAATGGTCTTATAACTGACTCGGCCATTAGTAACTCATATGTACTCAAGCCAAATATGCAACAATGGCACTCAGTGAGAAAAACAGGCATGGCTTTATTGGAAAGAAATGCAAGAAATATGGGTTACAGTGATCTATATCTGCCTGTGTTATTTTTGTGACACAAATGAAGTTAAAGTAATTCAAGTTTCATTCCATAGTTTTTTTTCAAACAATTTTCACTGACATATCATCTACAGGTAAATCAAGTTACAAAACATGATTTCAGAAGGTAAAAGAAAATCCAAAACTGACCAAAAACAGATGATTCTAAATTCATTATGGGGGGGGGGGACAGTATGACACTAAATAATGAGTGAGTTTGCCTTCTTCTACTAATGTTATGTGTTATTTATTCATGTAACAAAAGTGTCGATCTCAACCTGCTGGCAAATTATTAAAACAGCAGATCTTGGGCAATACTATATGCAGTTGGGTAAATACTGTATACACATGCATATAAGTTGGGTCCAACCGCAAAATGCATCGACTCAGTTCTGCTGTTGCATAATGCACTGTCAGATCTGGGTCTATGCAGTTTGTTAGAAGTAATCAATATAAAAACAACTCAGACCCTAATCTGTGATTGCATAATGCAACTGCAGATCAGGGTCTATTTGTTTGCAGTTGGACCTAACTTATAAATATATGTTACTGAATTTCTATCCCTATGTCGTTCAAATTAGAAAAAATATAATCAGGTAACAGTCCTATACAAAGGAAACTATGAATAGCAGAGAGTAAATGTTATAACTATTGAAGGCAGAGTAACTGTTACGACTATGGAAAGCAGAGAGTAACTGTTATGACTATGGAAAGCAGAGAGTAACTGTCATGACTATGGAAAGCAGAGTAACTGTTATGACTATGGAAAGCAGAGAGTAACTGTCATGAAATTGAATAATGTAATCATGCTATATATATATTAATAAGTGTTTACATGCGAGAGAGCTGTTATAATATTCAACATAACTAATATGATAATGTGACATAAAAAAGGATTATCTTTTTAGAATATTCAATTAAAAAACTTAAATCAAGATTTAATAATAATATTATTAATAATGAGATTATTTGGGAGAGAGCTATTAAAATATTTAAAATTTCAAGCTTTGTTGGGTTTTTTTTTTTTTCTTCAGGAGTAGTGCCATCATCAAAAACATATTATTCATACCAAAACTTTTGTATACCTGAGGTGAAAAACAAAGTATTTGTCAAAATGTGTTAAAAATGCGTTGTTTTCATGCTATGTTTGTACAAACAACTCTGCAGTTGTATAAATTGTGACTTTGTGTGTAATATTTTCATATTGTGACTTTGTGTGTAATATTTTCATATTGTGACTTTGTGGGTAATATTTTCATTATTGCTGTTAATGAGTCCTAAACTTTTTTTTCTCTCTTTAACTCCCTCTATTTTAAATTGCAAAATAAAAAAAAAATATATTTATGAACAACTAATTCTGTTGAAGAATTTGTATCTGCATTAGTCTGTGTAATTCTTTCCTTTCTAACTTTGTTTAGCAGAAACGTGCACTTGATTGCGATAAAACAAAAGTATGCTACCGACTGACGGTGATACCTTCTAAAACTAATGCAATAAAACGTTACATTAAATCAGCATTATTACCGGACTTCCAATTATTTTACGTACTGTAGAATATCCAACATAAATTCGCATGTCACTTATAAACAATATTCCTTACCTTCAAGCATGTCACGTCATTGTAGGCGAAAACGTAAATAACCCTTATGCTGAAATAAAATATAACAACCGCCTGGTGATTTTCTTCTTTCTTTCGCCTTACCTCACCCACCCGATCCTAAATAAGGATCACCTTTAACCCTATTAGCGACCGCTTCGAGCCCTAGTTACTTACCTCGACTCCGTTACGGCAGCACCTCTGTTCCGCAACGTGGAGGTGGCGCGGCCCAAATAGCCTCTACAACTGGTACACCGTTCTGTTCTTTCAATGCACTGCACAAATAACTATGTCACTCAGTTGAGAAATAGTTGCCAAGCATACTATGTTGTATTGTTATCTCAAACTCTCCTTTTCCACAAGTGGAATCACCATGTCTTCTCCTCCCCCGGCTGAGTTCACACAGGAGGGGGTACCGTCATCTCTAACCCTGGGAGGGGGTAATACACACTTTCTCACCCTCACCAGCTTTTTTTTTTTTTTTAAAGAATGTCCACTTCTTCGTTCAGCCGTGATTCTCGTCGCACTAAATTACCAATGCGTGACCTGTACCCTTACTAGAGCTGTGGAACGCATTTACCAGTCCTCGGCTCAACAATGGGTTTAGTTTACGCAGAAAGACCACTAGCTGCAATGTATATAGGTAAACTACACTTCACCACGCCGACCCTACTCCCAGCTATTCGAGTGTTGATTCAATCTAACCTCATATGCAATCTCCATGCAAGGTTGAAAGATATTCATGGTTCAGTCCATTCGATATGAAGGGGGTGGAAGGCTGATCATAAATTCATGCAAGATCATTCAATGCTGTATTATCGATGTGTGCAAATGCTAGTAGTAATATACATGACGTACAATCGAATTTCTAGCAAGGTCGATTATTGCGCTGTCCATCACTACAGATAATACAAGCCTATCTTGATTGAATCCGACACCTGCAATGAATGATGGCGCAATGTACACAGAGTCAATAACCCAATTAGCAGGTGCCTTTCTAATTATGTACTTTGTGCATCGAGTGCTCGGGGCGGATTTGTCAATCAGCGGTAACCTTGCCAATTTCGGCCTATTTCCACAGCCATTTAACTGTAAAACTCGGAGAAATGCCATTAACACTACAATGCATGTAATTGAATCATTATTGAAAAGGGTGTAATTGCTACAAAATACCACACAATGAAAACTCTGCATATATGATACAGGTGGAAATTAATGTCCATACAATTACTTGACCCGTTCAATGGGTACTTTACCTTTTGACTATTCATACATGTGGGTGTGTGTATGTATATATATATATATATATATATATATATATATATATATATATATATATATATATATATGTGTGTGTGTGTGTGTGTGTGTGTGTGTGTGTTACGACTCTATGGTCTAAGAAAAATGTAACAGAAAGAAAGTGAAACCAACAAATCAAGTAAAAAATCAACAAGCAATTTATTACTAAATAATTAAAATGAAAAATCAAAAAGTCACTTACAGTAATGTGTTTTGAAATCCTAATAATCCAATAAGAATGATTGTTCTAATCACAAGTCCTAAATATAGAATGTTCCGAATTCACGGCTGTGTCCTTGAATGTTATGATGTGCTAATGGTCTCCACAGTCCCGATGTACTAGTAATCTTGATGTACTGATGTCAAAATGAAGTATTCCAAAATATCTGAATAAGTTCACTTAAATTCCAAAATCATCAATTAAAAATCCAAAATCCAAAAGTTTATGAGCACTGTTATAATCCAATGAATATTTAAAATAATTCCTCTCTTAGAATTTGGAATGAATTTTCACAACTGTATTAGCTCTTTACAAGACTGATGGTAATGTCGAACTGAATAAATGTCCACCAAACATGGCATATATAAAGATTGGTCACATGACAGAATGTTCTAGAACATGAGTCATCTTAATGGAATTTTTACTTGTAAACAAAAATCAACCTTGACCTTCAAATTGAGAAAACATTATATTGATCAAAACAACCTAATTCAAGGACACTAGTTAAACATGTTTTTCCTGATAACATTAAGATTTAAGCAAATATTAAAGTGAAGAAACATTTATAATTTCCTAAAATATTTATAATATTATATAAACATCATACATAACACCTCCCCTCATAAAGAAAAAGAAAGATTTATATAATAAAGCTTTCTTTTGAATATACATCTAATACTATAATAACCAAAATTACATAAGAACATGTTTTATGATACTGGTCTTAATTGCATCAAGCAATATTACATTTCTAGGCACGTGAGAGTGCATCTGCAATCACATTGTCTTTTCCCCTGATGTGTTTGATGTCAATGTTATATTCCTGCAATATCAAACTCCATCTCAACAATCTCCGATTTTTATCTTTCATTTTGTTGATGAAAGTAACGGGATTGTGATCACTGTACACAATAATTGGAGAAAGAGCTGAGGTAGCATACACTTCAAAATGCTGTAAAGCCAATATCAAAGCCAAACATTCCTTCTCAATTGTGGAATAATTTTTCTGGTGCTTGTTTAGTTTTTTAGAAAAATAACACACAGGGTGATCCACACCACTTTTGTCTTCCTGAATCAATACTCCACCAACCCCTACATCACTTGCATCAACAGATAATTTAAATGATTGGCTAAAATTTGGTGCAGAAAGAACTGGTGCATTCTTAAGCATGGCCTTTAACTTGTCAAAAGATTCCTGACACTTGTCAGACCAATAAAATTTGGCTTTCTTACTCAATAAACTTGTCAAAGGTTCAGCAATTTTGGAAAAATTGGAACAAAATTTCCGATAATATCCAGCCATACCTAGAAATCGCATCAGTTGCTTTTTACAAATTGGAACTTGAAATTCAGAGATAGCATTGACCTTAGCTACTATAGGTTTAACTTGACCTTGTCCCACAATATGTCCTAAAAATGTGACACAAGCATTGCAAAACTCACTTTTGCTCAAATTAATTGTCAGATTCGCATCGCTGAGTCGATCGAAGAATTTTCGAATGGTTTCCAAATGATCTTCCCAGGTGTTGTTGTAGATAATGACGTCATCGATATAAGCGTCACAATTATCAAGACCAAATGTTATTATGTTCATCAGACGTTGAAACGTTGCAGGCGAATTTTTCATTCCAAACGGCATGACTTTATATTGATAAAGTCCATCTGGAGTTACAAATGCTGAAATTTCTTTTGCCCTTTCCGTCAGTGGAATTTGCCAGAATCCTTTTAAAAGGTCAAACTTGGTGACATATTCCGCATTTCCAATTTTATCAATGCAATCGTCCATTCTTGGGATTGGAAATGAATCAGTTTTGGTGACACTGTTGACTATTCTATAGTCAGTACACATACGGAATGTATTATCTGGCTTGGGAACAAGAATACATGGTGAACTCCAGTTACTTTTACTTGGTTCTATGAAATCATTCTCCAGTAAATACTGAATTTCTTTCTTCAGATAGTTCTGTTTGAGAGAATTCATCCTATAAGGATGCTGTTTCACAGGCGCAGAATCTACAATGTCAACGTCATGATAAATTTTACTTGTTCGTGTTGGAACATCAGGAAACAAGTGCTCATAGTCATGTAATAGCTGTTTTAGTTCATTCCTTTCCTGTTGTTGTAGATGTGAAAGTTTCTGGTCTAGGTTGTTCAATATTTCTGAATTCCGAAGATTGGTTATACCAGAGTCACTATAGTCTGATCGTATTCCATCGTTGATATCTTCACTGTGTGGGACAGGTACAACTAAATTAACTGAATAATTAGCTGAGCTATCTCTGTCAAAATATTCCTTTAACATATTTATATGACAAAGTTGTTTCTGTTTCCGTCTCCCAGGAGTGTTAATGATATAATTTAAGTCATTTACTTTCTTTGCAGCGGTATAAGAACCATAAAATTTAGCCTGAAGAGGATTTTGAGGTATGGGAAAGAGAGCCAGAACTTTGTCACCAGGTTTAAAACTCCTTTCCTGTGAATTTCTGTCATACCTTAATTTTATTTTTGACTGAGTAGTGTGAAGATTAGTTCTTGCTACTTCACAGGCCTTTGACAACTTGTATTTGAAATCAGAGACATAATCAAGAAGATTAATCTTTGAATCTTCATTTGAAAGAAGTTTCTCTTTCAATAATTTCAATGGTCCACGGACGGTATGACCAAAAACTAGTTCAAAGGGACTAAAACCCAACGACTCTTGAACTGATTCCCTAACAGCAAACAACAACAAATGAACACCCTCATCCCAATCCTTTTCTGTTTCAAAGCAATATGATCGAATCATATTCTTCAAAGTTTGATGAAACCTTTCCAAAGCACCTTGCCTTTCAGGGTGATAGGCAGTAGATTTAAACTGTTGGATGCCTAATTCATGCATAACTTGTTGGAAAATTCCAGACATAAAATTTGACCCTTGATCCGACTGGACAGATTTGGGAAGGCCAACAAGTGTAAAAAACTTCACCAAAGCTTTCACAATAGTTTTAGTTTTTATATTTCTCAGAGGAATTGCTTCTGGAAATCTTGTAGATGCACACATGATGGTCAACAAGTATTGGTTGCCTGACTTGGTTTTAGGTAAAGGACCAACACAGTCTACTATTATTCTACTAAAAGGTTCATCAAATGCAGGAATAGGTTGCAGATGAACCTTAGGTTTTTTTTTGATTTGGTTTTCCTACCATTTGACAAGTGTGACAAGATCTGCAGTACTTAGAAACATCACTTTTGAGTTTCGGTCAATAAAAATGATTCAAGATCTTGTGATAAGTCTTACGGACTCCTAAATGACCAGCCAAAGGAGTTTCATGGGCTAAATTAAGAATTTCCTGTCGATATGACTTAGGAACAACAATTTGATAGCTCACTGACCACTCGTCACCAGCGGGTACATCAGGTGGTCTCCATTTCCTCATAAGGACCCCATTTTTCACAAAGTAACACACTGGAACTTGTGTGGCTTCAGTTTCACTAATAGCCCTCTGAAACAAACAAGATATCTCGGGATCTTGCTCATGTTCAACGACAAGGGATTGTCGTTTGTCATCCTGATTAGAACAAAGAGAATGAGTTGCCAAAAGAGGATCACTGCGATCAATACCATTTGATTGATCAATACCTGAGGAAAAAGTGACCTCATCAAAAGACTGACCAATACATGTGTCAGCTAAAGGAATAATATCCTGATCAACATCACTCTCAAGAGCTCTTTTTGCCATAGCTCTAGTAACTGCACAAGCAGGGTACAAATCAGGGATTTCAGTTTCGACAGGATCAACTTTCTGATCCAAACAAGGCTTGTCAGTTACAAGTGGATTAACCACAACCTTATCTCCAGCTAGGTCATTGCCTAGTAATAAATGAACACCCTCTATGGGTAAAGAAGTCACTGCCCCAACAGTCACAGGTCCAGAAACTAAGTCTGATGCCAAATTTACACAATGGAGAGGAACATTTACAAAGCCGCACTCTACTCCCTGAACAAGAACACTTTCACTTGAAGAAGACTCCTCAGACAAAGGCAAAGTACCTGATAATAAAAGACTCTGAGAAGCTCCAGTGTCCCTTAATATTTTAATTGGGATAGGTTTGGCAGAATCACCAATAAGTGATATAGAACCTTCTGACATGAATGGTTCATAAGCCTCCAAAATAGAATCAGACTGGGGTTTGTTTGACCCAACAAATGTATTGCTTTCAATACAAGACCGTGACCTTGACCTCGTAGAAATAAGAGCATTTGGAAAAGCTCTGTCTTTACTCTGTTGCTTATTTTTCAACTTGAAGCAATCAGAAATAATGTGCCCTTTCGTTTTACAATAAGTGCACGTAGGAAGAGATAAGGATTTCTGATCAGTCTTATCAGATGTTTGATTCCTAACAGTTGTGCTGTTGTGAAATTTGGAAGTACTCGAATGAGATTGAAATGGTTTTTTACCAGAAAACTGCTGAGAGGACGACTTATTGCCAAATGAAATTTTGTGAGTCAAGGAATAATCATCAGCCATACGAGCAGCATTTTCCAAAGTTTCCACATTCTACTCGTCAAGAAAGGTTTTAACATCACTATGGATGCACCTTTTGAACTCTTCAATTAACTTTCTCATGCACTCTATCCCCTCCTGGATAGGTTTTGAAATGAAATTCTAAACATTAGATGCCATAGTAAATGCTTGTTGGTTTCACACAAAAAAATTTCTCTATTTAAAAATCTTTGCCAAAGACAAAAAAAATTCAGAGACAAAATCAATATGAATTTCAAAGATAAATTTAATATCTCTAATATGCTTTAAAGAAATTCAGATCCCGGAACGACGAGCCCTCAATTTCTGTTACGACTCTATGGTCTCAGAAAAATGTAACAGAAAGAAAGTGAAACCAACAAATCAAGTAAAAAATCAACAAGCAATTTATTACTAGATAATTAAAATGAAAAATCAAAAAGTCACTTACAGTAATGTGTTTTGAAATCCTAATAATCCAATAAGAATGATTGTTCTAATCACAAGTCCTAAATATAGAATGTTCCGAATTCACGGCTGTGTCCTTGAATGTTATGATGTGCTAATGGTCTCCAAAGTCCTGATGTACTAGTAATCTTGATGTGCTGATGTCAAAATGAAGTATTCCAAAATATCTGAATAAGTTCACTTAAATTCCAAAATCATCAATTAAAAATCCAAAATCCAAAAGTTTATGAGCACTGTTATAATCCAATGAATATTTAAAATAATTCCTCTCTTAGAATTTGGAATGAATTTTCACAACTGTAATAGCTCTTTACAAGACTGATGGTAATGTTGAACTGAATAAATGTCCACCAAACATGGCATATATAAAGATTGGTCACATGACAGAATGTTCTAGAACATGAGTCATCTTAATGGAATTTTTACTTGTAAACAAAAATCAACCTTGACCTTCAAATTGAGAAAACATTATACTGATCAAAACAACCTAATTCAAGGACACTAGTTAAACATGTTTTTCCTGATAACATTAAGATTTAAGCAAATATTAAAGTGAAGAAACATTTATAATTTCCTAAAATATTTATAATATTATATAAACATCATACATAACAGTGTGTGTGTGTGTGTTTTGTGATCTTTCCTTGATTTGTATTTTCATACCCTATAACTTTAACTCTTGACAATAATTTATATTGTGTGATTTTTTTTTTCAATCACCATTAAGTGATCTGGCAAAATATTCTGAAAGATTAAGCAATTTCTTCAAGATTTGTTCCATTTAAATTTCAGTTCTCCCTTGTGCTTGATCCAGCGTGCAAAGGAACTATTATTTGGATAACCTTACCACACAGACTTGAATAAGTAACAGATTAATGTATAGTATATGTACTTCTTATAGTGAAAGAAATTAACCTAACACAGACATGAGTAAGTAACATATCATGTACAGTATATGTATTTCTTATAGTGAAAGAAATTAAGCTAACAGACTTGAGTAAGTAACAGATTCATGTACAGTATATGTAAGTAACAGATTCATGTACAGTATATGTGTGTAACAGATTCATGTACAGTATATATATACACACATATATATATATATATATATATATATATATATATATATATATATATATATATATATATATATATATATATATATATATATATGTAATAGATTCATGTACAGTATATGTAACAGATTCATGTACAGTATATATATGTAACAGATTCATGTACAGTATATATATAGCAGATTCATGTACAGTATATGTATGTAACAGATTCATGTACAGTATATGTATGTAACGGATTCATGTACAGTATATGTATGTGACAGATTCATGTACTGTATATGTATGTAACAGATTCATGTACAGTATATATATATATATATGTAACAGATTCATGTACAGTATATGTGTGTAACAGATTCATGTACAGTATATATATATATATATATATATATATATATATATATATGTAATAGATTCATGTACAGTATATGTAACAGATTCATGTACAGTATATATATGTAACAGATTCATGTACAGTATATATATAGCAGATTCATGTACAGTATATGTATGTAACAGATTCATGTACAGTATATGTATGTAACGGATTCATGTACAGTATATGTATGTGACAGATTCATGTACTGTATATGCATGTAACAGATTCATGTACAGTATATATATATATATATATATATATATATATATATATAACAGATTCTATACAGTATATATATATATATATGTAACAGATTCATGTACAGTATATGTATGTAACAGATTCATGTACAGTATATATATGAAACATATTCATGTACAGTATATATGTATGTGACAGATTCATGAACAGTATATGTATGTAACAGATTCATGTACAGTATATGTATGTAACATATTCATGTACAGTATATGTATGTAACGGATTCATGTACAGTATATGTATGTGACAGATTCATGTATTGTATATGTATGTGACAGATTCATGTACAATATATGTTTAACAGAATCATGTACAGTATATGTAACAGATTCATGTACAGTATAGGTATGTGACAGATTCATGAACAGTATATGTGTGTGACAGATTCATGTATAGTATATGTATGTGACAGATTCATGTACAGTATATGTATGTAACATATTGTTGTACAGTATATATGTATATATGTGACAGATTCATGTACAGTATATATATATATATATATATATATATATATATATATATATATATATATATATATATATATATATATATATATATATATGTGACAGATTCATGAACAGTATATGTACTTCTTATAGTGAAAGAAATTAGCTTAATTTTATTTAAAGGATCAGTCAAGCTGGAACTTAACTTTTTTTTTTAAAATCGAAAAACACTTGGTATGTTTTCAAGAACCTGTTTATGGCCTGACAAAATATTCTGATGAAAGATTTTAGTAATTTCTTGGAGAATTTTATTAGAATGATATTTATGCATGACTAGCCAATCAATTGAAAGTAAATATCTTTATATAAGGATCATTTTTTTTCCTTTCCCCATCACATGTAGGAAACAATTCAGCATAAGAAATTAATTTTTCTCTGAAAAACTTCACATGCTGAATCAGACTGTGGCTGCCTATTTGTAAGAGTTCACTCTACTCTGTCAGATATGACAGGTACCATATATACTTGTGTATAAGTTGGATCCAACTGCAAACTGCATAGACCCAGAGCTGCTGTCACATAATGCACCAGCAGACCTGGGTCTACACAGTTTGTTAGGAATAATCAGTAGAACAAACAACACAGAAGCTGATCTGCCAGCAGATTATGCAATGGCAGATCAGGGTCTATGTTGCTTGCAGTTGGACCCAACTTATAAGCGAGTATAGATGGTATAACTATTTGAAAACAATTAATTGTCTTAAAAGTACTTATTAAATCATACATGGACTTATTAATACATGTATATAAATACATAAATACTTACATTCATGTAAATACATACATGTATACCCAAGTCTCTGGATCATATAATACAACTTAAAAATGTCCAGGTGGCCAAGTGGTCTAAGGCACTTGCCGTTACAGATCATTCACAAATCTCACCTCTGTCTGCATGAGTTTTGAGTCATGGTTCGACCAACGTGGGTATGTGAGAAACATGCCAAAAGGGTATCTGAGAAAGTTTGCCAGTGTCTATGTGAGAAAGCCTGCAAGTGACTTCCCATGGGTCACTGGTTCTTCCCAGGGTCTTACAGGTTCTTCCTACACCAAATATACTGGCCACCAAGTATGGCCTGTCATGTGCTGAAAAATGGAGGTAAACCTCACAAAACCAAAACCAAGCCAAAAATGTCCAAATATGCAAAAAGAAAGTACAGTACATTGTAATTTTTCATTTTGGCAATTTATTTTTCCAAAAGTTATAGATGTGATGATAATCCATTAAAAGAAAGTCGAGGTGTTTTTTGTATTTTTTTATGTTTTTTTAGTTAACAAGTGAATCCAGTCAATAAGAATAAATGCAAAGATTACAACAACAACAACAACAACAACAACAAAGAAAAGGAGAATGACAAAGGTGATGATGATAATCATTCTAATCAATTATTGCCATTACCAGTGTACATATTATTTATTTGTTAATAATAATCAAGTTAATATACAAATGAATAAATGCTTCATCAAAGTGAAGATTGAGCAATAAGCAATGTTGATATTAATTTCTCTTCTCAGTAACAAAAAACTTTACACAGATGATCTTTACAAATTCACTAACGTGGTTCAGGAAAAATGTATAATATTTTTTAAAAATATTGATTAATTACAAAAGAAGAATGCAAAAATAAGGACAAATTATAAGCTGTCATAAATGATATTATTTGAAGTTGGTGCTGGTGTAGATTGATCAGAGTGTATGTGGGTTAATAAATAAAAAAACAACCTTCAAGATGGATTGGCCTTTACATTTTTTGTTTATACATTATCATTTAAATAAGATGAGTAGGATTATACCAGGAAAGTGATAAAGGAACTGAGAAATCTATCAGTTGCTACTATACTTACTGGGTTATGTGATAAAATGCTACTATACTTACTGGGTCATGTGATAAAATTCTGCTATACTTACTGGGTTATCTGATAAAATACTACTATACTTACTGGGTCATGTGATAAAATGCTACAATACTTACTGGGTTATGTGAGAAAATGATACTATACTTATTGGGTCATGTGATACAATTCTACTATACTTACTGGCTTATGTGATAAAATACTACTATACTTACTGGGTCATGTGATAAAATGCTACTATACTTATTGGGTCATGTGATAAAATACTACTATACTTACTGGGTCATGTGATAAAATGCTACTACACTTACTGGGTTATGTGATAAAATGTTACTATACTTATTGGGTTATGTGATAAAATGTTACTATACTTATTGGGTTATGTGATAAAATGCTACTATACTTACTGGGTTATGTGATAAAATGCTACTATACTTACTGGGTTATGTGATAAAATGCTACTATACTTATTGGGTTATGTGATAAAATGCTACTATACTTACTGGGTTATGTGATAAAATGCTACTATACTTACTGGGTTATGTGATAAAATGCTACTATACTTACTGGGTTATGTGATAAAATGCTACTATACTTACTGGGTCATGTGATAAAATGCCAATCAAAATAAAGATGTCCATAAAATGAGTAACAAGCATTTTTATTTCCATCCTTAATGGGTTGTAAACTTTCCTTGCATACTGTTTTCAAATCATCCTAAATGAAGTAAGATATAGAAATTGATTTAATTGATTTTACAAATACTGATGATATATATATATATATATATAATATATATATATATATATATATATATATATATATATATATATATATATATATAATATATATATATATATATATATATATATATATATATATATATATATATATATATATATATCTATATATATATATATATATATATATAGATAGATAGATAGATAGATAGATATGTAAGAAATCTCTTGTGAAGGTGAAGCATAATTGTGTACAATAACAAATAGAAACCATTACTCACTATATAAAAGTTATTAACATCAAACTTTGGAAAAGTGCAGACTCAGCCCATACTTATAAGTCACTCCATTTTTGTATATTTATGTTTACTAATTTATTTACTGACCATATTCAAACTTTTTGGGAAGTTCCCAGTAATATTGAAAAGTGTCAAACAATGCTTGGAAAACAATTTTTTAACAGAGAAATTTCCATTAACATCTTTATTCTTAAAACTTCTATCTTACTTTGTTATTCACCTGTAGGTTCACTAGGTATCAAAGCCAATATTGAAAAGAATTCACTATGTATCAAAGCCAATATTGAAAAGAATTCACTATGTATTAAAGCCAATATTGTAAAGAATTCACTATGTATCAAAGCCAATATTGAAAAGAATTCACTATGTATCAAAGCCAATATTGAAAAGAATTCACTATGTATCAAAGCCAATATTGAAAAGAATTCACTATATATCAAAGCCAATATTGAAAAGAAGAGAAAAAAAATGAAATTATAGAATTACTCTCGACATTTCCTCCAAAATTGAAATTTACCTTTTTCAGCATTGTAACATAATTTTCATTATATGCTTTTCTCATTGCAGCCATATAGTCCTTAATGTTTTTGGTTACAATTTATAAAAGGGCAAAGCTATTACTGTTCATCAGATTTGAATGTAAGAAAATGCTTTATGTACTTTACGCATCTTTTTGAAATTGTGTCGAGAAAATTTTGAGTCATCTTGTGATGGGCAAAGATCAAATTTAATTGATATATTCTGAAAATAATAGCTGGAATAAAAGATTCTGAACTAAGGTTGAATTTTATTTTTCAGTTGATTTCATATATGACAAACTTCATTTGTCAATAATTTAATAACCACATACAGCCAGGATGCACAACTCAAAGATTTACATGGGTCAGAATAAACCTTGATTGGAACTAAGCGGTTCACACTGGTAAAGTTTTGTGTCTACACATGCATAAAGTAAAGACATGGGCCACACGAAATGTGTCAGCGGGCCATATGTTGTGCAACCCTGACATGCAGTATCTTAAATTTAAAAAATACAAATCAAATTTTTTGGGGGGAAGGGTCAGGAGGTCATAGTTCAAGTTCCAAGCAAATTCATATTTTTTACCATTAGTGTCTTTTGTAAGGGATCTATGTAATGATTAAAGATATCAATAGACATGCATATTCACTAAAACAAAATGAATTCTGGCAACTTTTTGTTGGTAAACTGAAAAGTTATACTGCTGTTAAATTTCTGAGTACATGAGTTGTGGTTAATCCTATGTAGGTACACTTAGCCAAATTTTGCCCCTTATCAATTACAGTTAAAATTTGCTTTTGTTTCTTTTGTTTTCATTTGCTTCTTTATTTCTTTGTTAGATGCTCTGAGTGAAGCAATGAAACATCTGGACCTAGCTCACCCTGTTGTATTGGTATTCAGTTGACTAATTGATTGATTGATTGAATTGTTAGTTGGTTTGTATTTAACAGTACATCAGTACATAAAAGACTATTTTTGTACCAATGCTATGGCAGTATAAAGTGCCTTGCCCAGAGTTACACAACAACCAGCCTTGGCTGGTCTGGCCCAATATTCACTAAATTCCTCAACTTTTGTATGTTCACATAAACTCAAATTTTGATTCTTTGGATTCCATCATATTTCTTTTATTTTCATAACATTTCTCTACATATTTAACGACGTTATTCAAATAAATAAATCACAACTTTCAAGTCTCTGATATGTTGATCAATTTGTTCATTATTGAATATTAAAACCTAACTTTGAGCGCTCACTCAGGTTGCCGAGTTTCTTCAGTATGACACCTGGGCAAGATTTCAATGTTAAACCTACTGACTGCAAGTCTGGCACATTAACCACTAAGCCACTGCAGCTTCCTTCCATATCATTATCTGAACTACAATTTTTGGAAACATGTTTCCTTTATTATTCTTTGAAGTGGTTCTTGGGCCTGGATTCCATGTTAATTGGTTTAAAAATGGGGGAACAAAAGTCTCCAAATCAATGATGTTTTAGCGTCTTTAGATATGTAATAGTGACAGATGGTAATTATTTCTGTAATATGAATCAATCAGGTAAGTCTGAGTGGACTAATTAAGACCTTTTCCATGTATTACCAACACCATGAATTAATCAGGTAAGTCTGAGTGGACTTATTAAGACCTTTTCTATGTATTACCAGCACCATGAATCAATCAGGTAAGTCTGAGTGGACTAATTAGGACTTTTTCCATGTATTACCAACACTATCATGAGAGTTTATGACAATAAAAAATTATGGACTAGGAACAAGCAAAGAAAAAACAAAAAAAAACAGCTTCCTACATTGGATTTTGAGTTTAAATTGAATTAATTTTGTGCTTAATGTAGTCCTGTAATCTTGGAATGTTGTAAAAATTATGTTTGTTTGTGTTTTTGTAAAACCATATACATGTGCTACAAATGGGGTTTTTTTTCTTTCTTTTAAAAAAATTTCATTCAAAGATTGTATAATAGATCTGACTACGTGCATTGTTTTATCCAGACACTATTTAAGAAAATAAATACATGTACAAAATTTCCTTTATGGGCACAGTCTCCAGGTTAGAATTGGTAGCTTTTCTGTAGACTTTGAATTACTGTCATTACCATGTGCCATTTTAATGTCATGTTATTTAGCTTGGTAAAACCATTATTATACAGTTATTTATCTTATCAAGCAAAATATCAAGCAAAATACTGAAATACAGTTTTTAGTATTTCATGCTTATAACCTTTTCTTTCAATTCCTAAATGTTAAATCATAAACATTCAAAGAGCTAAAGAAAAAAAGAAAAGATACAAGGTAAAAATGCAAAATGTTAATCCATAACTTTGACTTGTGTTCACATTTCAATGCAAATAAATTTGCCATTCATTTTCAATCAGGAAAAAGAAATGCCATCATAGCAGACAGCAAAAAATGCCTTCTCTGACTTTGATCATAAACAATAAAAAATAAATCCGCTATAAAAACACTAAAAATATCTTAATATGTTTAAATAATTTTTTATGTATTACATAAAACACCCAAGCTCTACAAAGCAAAGCAATTAACATCAGAGCATGAGACATTAACTTTCTGTTTGTGAGAAACTCGCTGATGACTAACATAAAAAACACTTGACATTTTGTAAAGACTAACTTTTTGCTTGTTTGCTTAAATCAATATTTTATAAATTAAATTGGATTTCTATTACTAACAGTTATAATCTATACATACCTTATATACTCACTGATAAGTCAAGTCCAACTGCAAACTGCACAGACCCAAATCTATCATCACATAATGTGCCAGCAGATCTGGGTCTATGCAGTTTGTTAGGAGTAATCAGTAGAACAAACAACACAGAGCCTGATATGCTGGTGCATTATGGGATGGAAGCAGTTGAACGTGACTTATATGTGAGTATGTTCATGTAACAAATTGTTACTAGCAAAATAGTAACAAATTAAATTTCTTCATGTAAATTACAATATATTTCTGAAAAAATAAAACGCTTTGTTTCAATTTACTAGATGTTAAAAGTAAAAATACATGACAAAATGAGCTCCAAGTCAGATAAACATTACAATGCACACTTTGTCCCTATACAAGGTAAAATATATCCCTCATTATAACATCCTTCATCATAATGTGATTCTACATATAACACAGTGCCACCATGGACCCCTTAACCAAAACTAAACCACTGTACTTGAATTGGTGTATAAAATATATCTATGAGAATATGGGTTGAAAGAAATCAACATGGATCTTAACATTTAATCTTTATTTTCTTTTTTAAACATTATTATTTAACAAAATTAAATGCACTAATACCATGCAGTTAAAAAATATATTTAATTTACATAAACTAAAATTATTACTATACATTTGACTGTCATTTTGTTCCCCTGCCTCGAACACACACATACACACAATCATCAAATTCTGTATCATTCTTACTATGCTGTGGTCCAGTACATAATGCAGTCAACAGTTTTAGACTGCAACGACTGTGTTATTACCTCAACAACTTTGTTATTACTATATATTTGATCAGCATTTTGTTTATTCCTCCCCACATACCACAATCGGAATTTTTTTAGTATTCTCACTAAACGAATGTTTGGCATTTAATAGATCTATTTTCGCTATACCATTGATTGGCAGTTATGGAGCTCAAATACTGTATTATATCAAGGTAGAGCTGTATATATTACCATAATGAAACAGTATGTAAAATCATGTCACATCATACTGTTTATTATGTCTAACATAACATCACAGCAGGTCTACCATATTGCAACAGTATGTAAAATCATGTCACATAAAACTCTGTATTTATGCATGATTTAGAAAAAAAAAAAATATAACAATATTTCTCTACATATATATTTGTAATCATTTTAATTTTGTGAAAAACAATTTAAATACAATTTATTATTTAATAAAAGAGGGGGCGGTATATAATAAATACATTATAGTGTGTGTACTGTTGGATGTTGTGGTCTCACCCAAAGTACATGAGCCTCACACACTCGTTCCTTTGTATTTCAGACTGCCCAAAATATCCAGATCAAGTACTATATTTTATAAATACCTGATAGATATCAAGACATTCACTTTGACAAAATTGAAACAAAATCTATAAAATCTCTTGTACACCTCAGTTGGATATGGATGGTGTTTGTTCCTGATAATGATGAATCTGTAGCTTGCTCATGACACTCTTCCACCCCCCACCCCCCAACACCGTGTGTACTGAGACTGTATGTATTATTTCAGATAATTAGACTGTTTTAATTAGATATCAAGCATAAACACATATGCTATATGTTATAATTAGATATCAAGCATAAACACATATGCTATATGTTATAATTAGATATCAAGCATAAACACATATGCTATATGTTATAATTAGATATCAAGCATAAACACATATGCTATATGTTATAATTAGATATCAAGCATAAACACATATGCTATATGTTATAATTAGATATCAAGCATAAACACATATGCTATATGTTATAATTAGATATCAAGCTGACAACAAAAACATAACAAAAAATCTGCAAAATGCCACCTAAAATCAACAGATGAAAATCTGTTAAATTTCTTTGCACTTGAATTCCTTTTTCTTTTATATTTAGGAGCACATGGTACAATGTTTTACAATTTTGTTTCTAGATTTTATATTTTTTTAGACAGTATTGGTCTTTAGTGGTAGCATATGTGTTTTCCAAACATAGTATTTTTGTTATACAAAATACTAACAACAATGTAAAAAGCATTGTAGACAATACAAATAATGTAGTGACAGTGAACAGATCTAGAAAGTTGTTTTGGAGGGGTGGGTGGGTTGTGTTAAGTTCCAAAAGGTATGTACACAGTCATTCAAAAACGATGTTGTGCGCAGATTAGGAAAATCCTCGGTCCACCAGCATGTGACGTTAGTAAGAAATTTTACTGGGAAAGTAAAATGTTATCCCGTTTGTCAAATTTTTTTTATTGAATATTAAATTGTAATATATTTTGCTGGACAAGTATAATTTTATACAACTTGCCAAAATATATTTTGGAAAAATTGGGAATTTTTAAGGGCCAGTTCAGAAAGATCTTATGCAACTGAAGGAATCAGAAAACTTTCCTACAAAAAGACGCTCCTTGCAGTGTGTTACCTCCCTGTGGAAAGATAGTACCACTGTCACAACACCGTAATTTGGTGGTAAAATGCCAACTGGAGAAAACCATTTACTTTGATAAATGCATCATACTCAATTTTCTCTACAATGCCTTTATTGCAGAATGAGAAGATTTTGTCAAATACGTAGAAGGAAAAATTAAGGAATTCTTTCCTTGCAGTGGCTGATGACATTAGAAAGTAGCATGTGGCATATGTCATAATATACAAATTACATCATAATGAAATTCATCTTAGTCTAGTTATTTATCCCTCATTTTTTATTGCATTTCAATCTGTAATCAGAGAAGTAAGGAAGGATCCAGGCGAAGTGGTCATAAACGAATGTATGGGAACCATGGACTAAGGTATGACCCAGGGATCAAACAGCCTTCTGGAAAAAATATATTCTGAAAGAATATGAGCTATGAGGAGCATCACAAAAGAACATAAAAATTTGACTGGAAAGGAGGTTTGATGGATTCATCAGTTTTCCTTTCCTTTATGCATGGTAGATCTATCCCTAATCTACATGATAGTGCTTTAGTCTGAGGCAGTGTCAGTGAACATATTTATCATGAGTAGGTCACAGTGACCTGGTTTCAGTGTATAAACCTTCCATGCTCAAATTAGTTGCTCTAAACGAATGCAATTAACCTTTTTCTCAATGGTGAGCAAACTGATTTTGAAAGAGAATCCTTACTTTTTATCTGGAGTTAAGGAAGACAATCTGCATCTGGAGGAATCTAAAAGGGAACAAGAAAAATAACACCAAAAAGCAAAAGGTAATTTTCAAAGTATTTTACCATAATTTATTCCTGCGCCAGTAATAATGTCACAGTGACCTGATTTAGTAATAATGTCTACCTATGTTGAAAAAGAGGTTACCATATATACTCGCATATAAGCGGGGTACAAATGCAAACAACATAGACCTGATCTGCCATTGCATAATGCACCAGCAGATCTGGGTCTATGTTGTTTGTTCTAATGATTAGTCTGTACAAACTGCATAGACCCAGATCTGCTGGCGCATTATGCGATGGCAGATCTGGGTCATTGAAGTTTGCAGTTGGTATTGGTTTGTATACGGTATGCAGTATAGCAGTAATTCAAATGAAATTCTAAGTTTAACACTAATTTCAATCATAACAAAATTCAGCAGTTTTAGATTCTCCGGAAAGGTCCATATAATATGGAAAAGTTCTTATAATATGGAAAAATCCATATAATATGGAAAAGTTCTTATAATATGAAAAATCCATATAATATGGAAAAGTTCTTATAATATGAAAAATCCATATAATATGGAAAAGTCCTTATAATATAGAAAAATCCATATAATATGGAAAAGTCTGTATAATGTAGAAAAGTCTATTTAATGTTGAAAAATCTGTATATGTGGTCAGTCTGTCAGTCAATAATTGAAAGGCAATTAAGAAAGACCTACCTACCTTAGCAACATGGAAAAAGGAGAAGAGTAAAACAAAATTTCTTTTGCACATCAAACTGGATCAAAGACTGGCATTTACTGTCTGTGATGCATGTCAACTTCATTTAAACTAAAAAGGCGTATAAAGGGGTTCAACTTCTGTTATATACTAGTTTTCATAATACAGTTGTATTTTTTCTCAATGTGAAACTTGAGAAACCCTTTTTAACTTTCAAGAATATAAAAAGTTACACTATATAATCATTTGAATTAAAATTATTATAAAATTAGAGCTATTGATTGAAATATTTAAATATTTTTCTGTCCCAACTCAAACTGTCATACTGATCAATTACAATAGCTCCATTTGTCGTCCATTTATGACAAAGCAGAGTCGTGCCCCTTGATTTGATTTTCTGTCCTGAAGTATTAACTAAGAATATCTCTCTCTCTCTCTCTCTCTCTCTCTCTCTCTGCCTGAGTTTATTGTTTTTACTTTTTAATTCATGTAGTAATATATTTTAGAAGCTGTGCACTCAGATTTCAAAATTTCTCTTTTTTTCAGATTAACCTGTCAAATTGAAACTCACTTCTTAAAGATTATTTTGTTACTACTTGCCTCTTGTTAGAACAGATACTTGAAATATACCCTTACAATTTAAGCTATCATATTATAAATGTGTATTAGATCAATATATTGAAAAGACATGAGAGATTAGAGTCTTCAGCATCTCAAAAGTCCAGAAAATGACAATGAAAACGAGAGAATTCTAATGCATACACAAAAATTTACTGGAAATAATACCATTTTTAAAAAATAAATTGAATAAATTCTTGTTTTATATGCATTATTATAGCTTCAGTTTTCAAAAATTAACTTTTAGAGCCTGCAGGACTTTGGGTTGTCAAATCTTGAAACAAATGCCAAAAATTACTTAAAAAGTCCACTGTGAAAATTCCTGGTTTAGGCTGTTAAGCAGCCAGTAGTTCTGAATGCTTGATATCTTCATCATTTGTCAAAAAAAGACAAGTTGAAATAATTGGTAGAAACCAAAAAATTCAAAAAAAATTCTCACCTCTTATGTGCAAAGGGAAGCATTTCTGTAAAATCATTAAAACTTTAGACAAAATATTTCAATACTCTGTAACAAAAAGTGCTATTCATACAAAATTTATATACATTTTTGCTGAATGATCATGTAACGAACTGAATTTTCTTACAACTGAATTACGAAAAGGTAAAGTTTAATATCAGTAGCTTGTTTAACAATTGCTAAAACTTACTATCCTTATACCTGTAGGCTAAACACTCGATTACCAATTACTGAATAGGGTAGCAAATGATAGGACCTTTTTTTTCATCAGATTTATTTGATGCAAAAAGTTATTCAATATACTCAAGCATGAAATATTTCACAGCATGCTTATTTTTTGTGAGAAAAATTAGGAAAGCCTTTACAACCATGAATATTTGTTAAAAAATTGAATTTTTTTTAATTAAAAAGAAAACAACTTGGAGTAAGAAATCAGTATAATAAAATGACAATTACATGCATATGGATTGTGTACTTCTATGGACTCTGGTTTGTTTGTTACCTTAGCCATCAATATTAACAGCATATTGCATTGAGGCAAATTATTAATGAAAGGATTCATAGCACAAAGACAGAAGAAGAATCAGATAAATACAGAAATTCTGATCTATTTTACCTAATTAAAACAAAATTGAGTCAGAAGATTAAAGTTGAAACCTTTAATTCTTTTTTTTTTTTTTTTTTTCTTTTTTTGCATTATTACATGTGCTGATTTTTTGTGCAAAAATAATGGAAGGCCAATGTGCACTTAGTTCCTATTTAAACTTTTTTTCACCATGAACTTCACCTCCACGTTGCACTTCTGAGAAATGGAATTGTTATTGACTATTATTCCATATTACTTGGAGAATTTCTAATAGTTCATACATGAGTTCAGGCTCCACATCGGATATCTTGGATCATTACTATGCAACAGGCAGGATTTAAAGTACAGTTCAGCCATTTTCTTGGCAAAGAAACTTTTTTCTTCATTATCATAACTGATGGAGAAAAAAATGAAAGCAAGCACAAAATATTTTCTATAGTACAAAAAAAAATTCTATAGTACAAAATATTTTTATAGTATATACTTCTCCAACCTAATGAAAGCTCATCAAATCATCTCTGTAATTTAATTTCTTTATTACAGACATAAAATAACCTCACAAGCAGCTGCCTCAAATTTTGTACAGCTTTCTTTCACTTCCAAATAAGAAGATTCATTTAAGAGCTTATCCATTATGGAATGAAGGACGTCTTTTTCAGGGAATAATTTAGACTGGCTTTGTTGGGATCAAGACTGTGGTAAATGAGGGAAAACTAACAATCCATGTCCAAATAATTTGATACTTTCAAAAGGACACAATACAATGACAGAGTAACTGCCCACAACATCTAGTAACAACGATGTCTCTCTGTGATTATATGGGGCAACCTTGGGCTAGAAAATTCTGATCACTGGATATAAAAAAATGAACAAGGCTTTGTTGATTCCTCTAATGAGACACCCAAGTTGATAATAAATAGGTGGCAATAAATCTTTGAAAAATAAATGTGTCCAATTAAGAACTAAGAGTATTGAAATGCTGTCGACCAGACACATTATTTCACGGACACAAAAGACCTAAAAAAATAACCAGTGTTAAATTTAACGAAACATTTACCATCTATACTTGCTTATAAGTCGAGTCCAGTTGCAAACAACATTGACCCTGATCTGCCGTCCCATAATGCTCCAAAGATCTGGGTCTCTGTTGTTTTGTTCTACTGATTACTCCTAACAAACTACATAGACCCAGATCTGCTGGCACATTATGCAGTGATAGATCTGGGTCTGTGCAGTTTGCAGTTAGACTCCAGTGTAGATGGAAGAATAAAAGATAATGACTTTTGAAGCGGAATGAAGACAAAGTATAGCTGCTGTCTAGGGTCAAACCAGAAACCTCTGTTTCACAAGTCTAAAGATCTGGCCTGGATTTCACCAACAGAACTTAAGTCTGGACTTAAATTTAAGTCTAGAATCCAGTGATCTGATTGGCTGAAATTGAAGTCCGACTTAGAATTGACCAGTGATCTGATTGGCTGAAATTGAAGTCCGACTTAGAATTGACCAATCAAAAGTCTTAAGTGTTGACTTAACTTTAAGACCTATGTTATTGAAATTGGGACCTGATCCAGTTAGGCTGGTTAGTAAGTGGCCTCATATGCTACATATGCTACACTTTATCGTATGAAGTTATTACTTTACACAATAATCCCCTATTTATGTATAAGTTATTACTTTACACAATAATCCCCTATTTATGTATAAGTTATTACTTTACACAATAGTCCCCTATTTATGTATAAGTTATTACTTTACACAATAGTCCCCTATTTATGTATAAGTTATTACTTTACACAAAAATCCCCTATTTATGTATAAGTTTTTACTTTACACAATAATCCCCTATTTATGCATAAGTTATTACTTTACACAATAGTCCCCTATTTATGTATAAGTTATTACTTTACACAATAATTCCCTATTTATGTATAAGTTATTACTTTACACAATAATCCCCTATTTATGTATAAGTTATTACTTTACACAATAGTCCCCTATTTATGTAAAAGTTATTACTTGACACAATAATCCCGTTTATGTATAAGTTATTACTTTACACAATAATCCCCTATTTATGTATAAGTTATTACTTTACACAATAATCCCCTATTATGTATAAGTTATTACTTTATGCAATAATCCCCTATTTATGTATAAGTTATTACTTTACACAATAATCCCCTATTTATGTATAAGTTACCTCCTTTTCAGCCTCGGGATGATCCCTATAGTTGATATTTTACTACAGGTATCACTACACTAACTAAATCAATCAGCTGTTATTCCATCCTATTGTAGTCTTCAGGAAAATAATTTTTTTTTTTTTTTTTTTTTTTTTCTTCTTCTGGATAATCATTTACCAGTAAAGAATGTTAATTATATTGAAAAGAAAGCAACATTAAAACCTAAACAGAAAATAAAATGTTTACTGAGTTCAGCCTCTTGGCTTTTGCATAGGATGACAGAGGTGTGATTCAGGTGTGATACTTTCTAGATACTGTGGTTTCGTTTATTTATTTATTTTTTTTAATTTTTTTTTAAATTTTTTTTTTTTTGGGGGGGGGTATGAATTTTAATGGTTTTGTGAAAAATAAAATCATTTTATTGGGAACTTAAATTCTTGGATTTTCCTCTGGCAAGGTTTGTATATTTATAGGTGTTTAATTTCATGGTTTAACCTCTATACATACCCAATATAATGAATACAACCGAACAAACATATGCTTACAACAAAGGCTGATTGTTTGAATGGTTAAACACTACTGGTGCCAGTATGAGCACAAATCAAACACCTGTCAAGATCAATCAAGCCAACACCACCAGGCCAAGCGGTTATTAAAGCACATCTACATATGATCTGTTACTTATACCACTGTCCATAAAGTTGCACCATAAGTATGTTCCGACGATTAGGGTGTTGAGAATGGTAAAATTAAAGTTAGATCCTGCACAAGAAAATCTCCGAGATATTACCAAATTAACTGTGGATTTGATAATTTGGAACGTTGTCATTTTGCAATTTTGGGATTATTTAGATGGCAAAAGTATGCGTGTACCAGATGATTTGATTGACAAATGAACATACAATACACATTAATTGCCAGATGATTGCATAGCTTTCAATTTATTTGAAACATTATATTATGGACACAAACAAAACTTGATTGCATAGTTGTTACTCTAAAGTGTTTCTTCACCCTTTGGGTCCTCTTGCAGTGTGACTAGGACATATGCAGGTAGTATGGTTCGTTCAATTTGATGGGAATATGGTTATTTGTTCAGGCACTAGTAACATAACTGGAATAATGCTTAATCCATCTTGACAAGAATTATGAACATTTTTGGACCATTTTCTATAGAAAGAGTTTGATTTGTTCATTCAAGATAACACAGAGAGCTATGGCAAGGCACACTATAGGATCCTAGTTTGGTCAAATTTTGAGGAATATAGCATATGACATCAGATTCTAAAACTTCACCATTTTCAGCAATTTAAATATCTTATGACAATTGGTAATCAGACTCATTTTGATTCCAAAGTGTGTATGCTGACATTAGGGCAACTAATATTGATGCAGTTTTGTGTTTCTGGAAATGGTCAATGGATCTAAAAACTCCTCCTATTTCTCTTTAGATTGATACAAGTGACATACTTTCTCCAGATCCACTTAAGATATACGCAAGTGACATACTTTCTCCAGATCCACTTAAGATATACACAAGTGACATACTTTCTCCAGATCCACTTAAGATATACACAAGTGACATACTTTCTCCAGATCCACTTAAGATATACACAAGTGACATACTTTATCCAGACCCACTTAAGATATACACAAGTGACATACTTTCTCCAGACCCACTTAAGATATACACAAGTGACATACTTTCTCCAGATCCACTTAAGATATACACAAGTGACATACTTTCTCCAGATCCACTTAAGATATACACAAGTGACATACTTTCTCCAAAACCTCTTAAGATATACACAAGTGACATACTTTCTCCAGATCCACTTAATATATACACAAGTGACATACTTTCTCCAGACCCACTTAAGATGTACACAAGTGACATACTTTCTCCAGATCCACTTAAGATGTACACAAGTGACATACTTTCTCCAGATCCAGTTAAGATGTACATAAGTGACATACTTTCTCCAGATCGACTTAAGATGTACACAAGTGACATACTTTCTCCAGATCCGCTTAAGATGCACACAAGTGACATACTTTCTCCAGATCCGCTTAAGATGCAGACAAGTAACATACTTTATCCAGATCCGCTTAAGATGCACACAAGTGACATACTTTCTCCAGATCCGCTTAAGATGCACACAAGTAACATACTTTATCCAGATCCACTTAAGATGCACACAAGTGACATACTTTATCCAGATCCAGTTAAGATGCACACAAGTGATATACTTTCTTCAGATCCACTTTAGATTTTATACAAGTGATATACTTTATCCAGATCCACTTTAGAGTCACACAAATGATGTACATTAGATCCACACAAGTGATATACTTTATATTCACGCAAGTAATATACTTTAGAGTCACACAAGTGATATACTTTAGAGTCTCACAAGTAATATACTTTAGAGTCACACAAGTGATATGCTTTAGCCAATAATGTGTTAACAGTGCCACTACAACCAACAAAAACAAAACAAACTTTACATTGGTCACCTATGGCATCACATGACCCTCTAAACTACTGCCTTGTGAGTTAAACTGTACTATGGAGCAAACCATACTTGAGCAAATGGAACCTTTCTCAAGGACACAGAGAGGTATCCAACCTGGTCTGGCCTGGGCCGGTAGCGAACACATTGATTACAGGCCAGATCTACCAACTGAGCTACCATGACTCCCCAGTAATTGAGCCTATCAGCTGTTATTGCATCCTATTTTAGTCCCTAAGAATATTGTTACTATAATATCCCTGGTGTTTCCTGGACATTTGCTAACCAGTGAAGAATTGTACTTGTATTTAACAACAAGAGTCCCTCAAAGGAACTGATGCTCTACTGGCCAAAAAGAATTTCCAGAAATTCAAGATAAGACCATTTCTTTCTTTTAACTGCTGAGTGCTGAAACCATCTCTGATATTCTTCAGCCATAACAAGATTTTCAAATTAGCTGCTGGGGTGGGCATATTAGTTGTCAGATTGGCACCATTTTCATTTAGGACCAACAAGAGATCATTTAGGACCAACAAAACATCATAAGAAGTCTACTGTTGGAAACCCCATGTTGATATGACTTTCCGTTTTAGAGAAGTAACGATAACGTGATTTTCAAGATGGCTGCTATGGTGGCCATATTGGATATCAGATTGGCACCATTTCCATTTAGGCCCAGCTTTACATCATAAGAAGACTTTTTTTGAAAGCATAATATAATATGACCAGCCATCTAGGAGATGTAGCGATAACAAGATTTTCACAATGGCCATTGTGGCAGCCATATTTGAAGTCAGTGAAAACCCAGTGCTGATATGACCATTCATTCAAGAGGAGTTATAACAAGATTTGTGAAGATGGCTACTATGGTGGCCATATTGGATGTCTGGAATGCACTATTTCATTTAGGACCAACTAGACATCATCATAAGTCATCTAGTAAAAACTCTGTGTGGATACAACTATCCATTCAGGAGGTGTACTGATAAAAAGAGTTTCAATATGACCACAGTGGTTGCCATATTGGATGTGCAAGCAGCACCATTTTCATTTGGGACCAACTAGACATCATGAGAAGTCTTCTGGTGAAGACTCCATAACAAAATATTACTTTTTGTTCAGGACGAGTAGCAATAACAATATTTCCAAGATGGCCACTGTGGCGGCCATATTGGACAAAAGATCGGCACCATTTTTATTTAGAACCAACTAGACATTATAAGAAGTCTTCTGGTGAAAATCCGATGTCAGTATGAATTTCTGTTCAGGAAGAGTAGCAATAACAAGAATTTTAAGATGGCAACAGTGGTGGCCATATTGGATGTCAGATCAGTGCCATTTTCATTTAGGGCCAACTAGGCATCATCAGAAGTCTTTTAGTAAAAACCCCATGTTGATATGACCATCCATTAGGATAGCAAGATTTTCAAGATGGCCACTGCAGCCACTGAATTTTGATAATCCGGAAGTGTCCAAAGGTTATCCGAATGAAATCACTAAAGTGCTTATATGCCACAAGAAACAAAGTTTTAAATCCAAATGTTATTAATCCCAGGTAAACTCCTGTGAATGTAGAATATTGTTAAGTTAAAAGAATAGTACTTAAATCCAAAATGTACTATGTAGATAATACATTTTCATGAGCTGATTTGTCAACAACCTCCTTTAACCAATCAGAAACTAGGTCATGAATGTTACTGCTTGTAGTGCCTTTGCACTACAATTAGAATACCTTATATCAACAAGGTGTTGATTCAAGGTCATAAAGCTGCACGCTGCTACCACGTGATTCACCATTGTGGGTTAAGCTGACCTACATAATTATTAATTTTCCCTGGACTTAGCATGACTTATGTAAACATGTTGATTTGTACATTTGTACTTTAAGAATAGCGTAGGCTACTGAACTAAAGGATTTATAATACACTGGTTATAAACCCAAATGAAACCCAAACGAAAACTATTATAATTTAAAGATAATACATAATGCCTTAACAGTCACTTGCACTAAAAATTCCAGTAATTTCATTCAAATACAACTTTTTCCAGAAAAAAGAAAATGCAACATAATTTATGGTGATTGTTTCATATGTTGCATCCAAGGCAGTGCCTAGCATGCGTAAGATAGTTTTGGTACATCTGAACTTATAATTAATGTACAGGACTTCAACAAAGTGTAAAATAATGAAGGAAATATAAGAAGCTTAATTAGCATACTGATGCCTATGCAGTATCTAGCTGATGCCTTACAGTATCTACCTACATGATGTCTTGCATTATCTAGCTGATGCCTATACAGTATCTAGCTGATGCCTATACAGGTTTGATTGTGTGGGTTTAACGCCATTCTTCAGCACATGATAGGCTATACATGGCGGCCAGTATATTTGGCAGTGGAAGAACACAGGAAGACCATAAGAAGAACCATCGACCCATTGGAAGCTACAGGCAAGCTTTCTCACATACCCATAGACTCGAACCCAGAGGCAAGAGTGAGTTATCTGTAAAGGTGAGCGCCTTAAACCACTCAGCCAACCGGGACCCCTGATGCCTATATAGTATTTAGCTGATGCCTATACAGTATCTAGTTGATGTCTATACAGCATTTAGCTGATGCCTATACAGTATCCAGTTGATGCCTATACAGTATCCAGTTGATGCCTATACAATATCCAGTTGATGCCTATACAGTATCTAGTTGATGCTTAACAGTATCCAGTTGATGCCTATACAGTATCTAGCTGATGCCTATACAGAATCCAGTTGATGCCTATAGAGTATCTAGCTGATGTCTATACAGTATCTTTCTGATGCCTATACAGTATCTAGCTGATGTATATACAGTATCTAGCTGATGCCTTTACAGTATCCAGTTGATGCCTATAGAGTATCCAGTTGATGCCTATACAGTATCTAGTTGATGCCTATACAGTATCTAGTTAATGTCTATACAGTATCTAGCTGATGCCTATACACTATCCAGTTGATGCTTATACAGTATCCAGTTGATGCCTATACAGTATCTAGTTGATGCCTATACAGTATCTAGTTGATGCCTATACATTATCTAGCTGATGCCTATACAGTATCCAGCTGATGTCTATACAGTATCTAGCTGATGCATATACAGTATCTAGATGATGTCTATACAGTATCTAGCTGATGTCTACAAATTATCTAGTTGATGTTTTTACAGTATCCAGTTGATGCCTATACAGTATCTAGTTGATGCCTATACAGTATCTAGTTGATGCCTATACATTATCTAGCTGATGCCTATACAGTATCCAGCTGATGTCTATACAGTATCTAGCTGATGCATATACAGTATCTAGCTGATGCCTATACAGTATCTAGCTGATGCTTATACAGTAGCTAGTTGATGCCTATACAGTAGCTAGTTGATACTTATACAGTATCTAGCTGATGTCTACAAATTATCTAGTTGATGTTTATACAGTATCTAGTTGATGTCTATACAGTATCTAGCTGATGCCTATACAGTATCTAGTTGATGCTTATACAGTAGCTAGTTGATGCCTATACAGTATCTAGCTGATGTCTGCAAATTATCTAGTTGATGTTTATACAGTATCTCGTTGATGTCTATACAGTATGTAGCTGAGAGAGCATTTTATTAGTTAAAAATTATTTTAAAGAATAGTTGTCAATAAATTTATATAAAATGGTTTATTTATGTAAGATAAAGAAAACTATTTTTTGTTTTTTGTATCATAACTCCCATCAGCTACACATGAATAATGATTTCTACCCACCATGTATTGTTCATCAAAATAGCTACAGTGAGAAGGTAATTCCTTGTTAGAAAGGAAAATTATTTATATGATGCTAAAAGAGTGAACTTAGAAATTTGAGTAAATTTAGCAATGTGATTCCAAAGATAGTTTTCATAAACAAGTGTGGTATTATCACAGTCAAAAACTTTAACTCTGGTCACCATATACTTCTTACAAAAATAAACTGAAATAATTTCTTGCTCTTCTTAAAATAACATTTTACATGGACATAGAAGTGCAGCATTGATTTTGTTTTGATTACTTTAATACCTCCATTCATTTTCTATTCACCATCAATCCATGAAAATCATAATTACTTTTTAAGCTTTAATTCTTGTACAGAGAAATTTGCAGTCCTAGTAAGATTTAACAAACTTTAAGAATTAGTTGAAAATGAAAATTCAATATATGTTCTATTCTAAAACAAGAATACCATCAAGAACTCATTATAGCCCTACCCAGTGTTTAATAATTAACTATGTACGCACTATAGTATTAGTTTACCCTCCCTTTTGTTTGTACACCCCTTTCGATTTTAAAAACAAAAAGCATCAAGGATATAAAAAAATGCAAAAACATTACTCAGTTCATTCATCAATTTATAATTTCTAAACTGATTGTAACCAGGGGGTACCTAACACTGTCAACTTGTTTGCATTTCAAACCAAACTGGAGTTTCATTAGTAACGTGGTCGCAATATTTGCATGGGCAAGTCTATGTTTTCAGGCAACGGATGTGGTGTTGTTCACCGTATTTGATAAGCTTTGAATAATTCCTTAAATTTAGGAGTTACATCTCTTTGAACACGTGCATACAACAGTTACTCCTTTTTATTTGTTCAACTATTTTTATAAATATTAAAACTAGATATTGCAAATATTGGATGCAGACCACACAGTTTTTACTTAAATGGACTGTTCTAGAACTGAGAAAAGGACTGTGAGCAGTCTGCCTGGTTGTTTACATCGACAGCTTCCGTTTGGTTTGAAACGCCATTAAGTTGACAGTGTTAGGGACCTCCCACCCCCACCCCCACCCCGCCCCCGGGGACAATCAGGTCAGAAACTTTAAATTGATGAATGAAGTGACTACGTTGTTGTGCATTTGTTTTATATCCTCGATGTTTTTTGTTTTTAAAATCGGTAGGGGGCTACAAATGGGTGGGTAATGTATTTATCGGTCTCTAATATATACTCCACTACAAACACTGTTGTAGTATACCTAGATAATGTATTTATCTGTCTCTAATATACACTCCATTGCAAACACTGTTGTAGTATACCTTGATAATGTATTTATCTGTCTCTAATATACACTCCATTGCAAACGCTGTTGTAGTATACCTAGATAATGTATTTATCTGTCTCTAATATACACTATATTGCAAACACTGTTGTAGTATACCTTGATAATGTATTTCTCTGTCTCTAATATATACTCCACTGCAAACACTGTTGTAGTATACCTAGATAATGTATTTATCTGTCTCTAATATACACTATATTGCAAACACTGTTGTAGTATACATTGATAATGTATTTCTCTGTCTCTAATATATACTCCACTGCAAACACTGTTGTAGTATACCTAGATAATGTATTTATCTGTCTCTAATATACACTATATTGCAAACACTGTTGTAGTATACCTTGATAATGTATTTATCTGTCTCTAATATATACTCCATTGCAAACACTGTTGTAGTATACCTTGATAATGTATTTCTTTGTCTCTAATATATACTATATTGCAAACACTGTTATAGTATACCTTGATAATGTATTTATCTGTCTCTAATATACACTATATTGCAAACACTGTTGTAGTATACCTTGATAATGTATTTATCTGTCTCTAATATATACTCCACTACAAACACTGTTGTAGTATACCTAGATAATGTATTTCTCTGTCTCTAATATACACTCCATTGCAAACACTGTTGTAGTATACCTTGATAATGTATTTATCTGTCTCCAATATATACTCCATTGCAAACACTGTTGTAGTATACCTAGATAATGTATTTCTCTGTCTCTAATATACACTATATTGCAAACACTGTTGTAGTATACCTTGATAATGTATTTATCTGTCTCTAATATATACTCCACTGCAAACACTGTTGTAGTATACCTAGATAACGTATTTATCTGTCTCTAATATACACTCCATTGCAAACACAATTTTTTTAGTATACCTTGATAATGTATTTATCTGTCTCTAATATATACTCCACTGCAAACACTGTTGTAGTATACCTAGATAATGTATTTCTCTGTCTCTAATATATACTCCATTGCAAACACTGTTGTAGTATACCTAAATAATGTATTTATCTGTCTCAAATATACACTCCATTGCAAACACTGTTGTAGTATACCTAGATAATGTATTTCTCTGTCTCTAATATATACTCCATTGCAAACACTGTTGTAGTATACCTTGATAATGTATTTATCTGTCTCTAATATACACTCCATTGCAAACACTGTTGTAGTATACCTAGATAATGTATTTATCTGTCTCTAATATATAATCCACTGCAAACACTGTTGTAGTATACCTAGATAATGTATTTATCTGTCTCTAATATATACTCCACTGCAAACACTGTTGTAGTATACCTAGATAATGTATTTATCTGTCTCAAATATATACTCCTCTGTAAACACTGTTGTAGTATACCTAGATAATGTATTTATCTGTCTCAAATATATACTCCACTGCAAACACTGTTGTAGTATACCTAGATAATGTATTTATCTGTCTCAAATATATACTCCATTATAAACAGCAAAGGCCCAGACCTTCCATCACATAATGCACAAATATTTATATATTATAGTATTTGTACTTTTGGATATTGTGGGCAATACCAAAGTTCAACAAGGCGAGTTTGCGAACTCATGCACTTCGGGTGAGACCAAGTACGTTCATTTATTTATTATTAAACCCTCATTTATTAAATAATATTAAAGTGAATATAAATATGTGTGAAGAGAAATCTTGTTTTAATCATATTTATGACTATTGCACACAAATACATAGTATGACATTATGTGATTCTATGAACTGCTTCATTATGATAGACCTGATGTGATGTTATGTTGTTAGCCAAATACTTATTGGCTCCTATGTGTATGGCAAGCCACCAGGGCCATAATTAGGTTGTTGACCTGGGCTGATGAGGTGGTCGAATTCGAAACCTGCACCCTTTTGTCCAGAAAATTGTTTCTCTGTAGGGATTTGAAATTGGATGTCAATAGGGATTTGAATTTTTGGGAGACATAGTCCACGGCCCATACAAGCAAACAAACTGGAAAATTAACATCAGGATAATTGGTATTCTACTGTACCTGCTATCTATAACATTGATTATACATGTATGCATGAAGGGTGGGTGAGTGGAAATCATGCCTTCATGGACCATTTAACCATGTGGTGACCATCTGTGAAGGGGGTATCATTTTTTGTCCCATCCCCTGCAGCCCCAGGGTTAAAGATCAACTATGGCAATTACAGTGAAAATATTTTCAAATACTTTTTCTTACCAACTTGATACATTCAATCATAACAGGAGTCACATGATATATGTTATTGATTTGGGGTTATGACCCCTTGCTCATGTCCCGATATAAGAAGGGTTGAGATCAGGAGGGAGTGGCAGGGCAGGGGGATATTATGTAATAAAAGGCATGAGGATTTGGGATTTGCACTGGCAGTAGCTCTCAAGTCTTCTGGTTTGACAAAGAGTTGTAGCTGTAAAATTGCTACCAACTTTTACATTTACCGGTAGTAGTGATTGAAACAAATATCATTACAGCACCAACAGCATTGCAATACCAAATTTTTTGCTGGTCAAGTAAAACGCTTGTGTCACTTGCCCAAAATCTTAATTAACAGTCATATACTGAGAAATCCTCAGCAAGTAACTTATTCACATATTTTCTGGACCTATAAAATTGGTAATGTAAATCAAAAATCTGTTTTAACAATACAATTTCTTCCCCGAGCAATTCCTGAAAAATTTGTGTTCAAGTTAATTTAGAGTGACATTCTTCAAAATTAATGAATGCATTTACTTCCCTTGACTAATGTTCTGCTTACTGTTATGTGCAAGAACATGGCAAAACCAGCTGACAATTACTGTATTGCTGAAATGGTCCATTCAAATGCAAATAACAGTTTTATGTGCTGAATATGAGCAGAACTTTCGATCAAGTACAGAAAAGGTTCCACTTTTTATCCTATTTTGTTTTAATTTCTAGAGTAAATAAGAGGCAGAAAATATGGATGGAACAATTAAACCGTGGCCTATCAGGATGTATTATCGAGCCATTTTCATAAAAGTTTATGAAAATTTCAATTCTAGTTAATAACAACATTTTTGGATTTTTCCAATCCTGATTTGGCTCTTACTGAATAAAATAACTTGACATTTTATTTTATTCCCCTTTAATTTTCTTCTGCATAGTATTCAGTTTTACTACAAATATGGCTAAAATGTAGCCATTTTAATGAACAAAAAAAAAAAAAAAAAAACACAACTTGTTTCTAAATGTAGATTGTCAGCTTATTTTGTGTACATTTAGAATTGTTTTGTGGTTTGTTTTTATTTTACTGTTTTTATTTAACCCGCTGACTTTTCCATCACCCCCTAGAGCCCCACCAGGCTGGTTTACTGTTTTCATTTAACCCATTGATTGCCAGGCTTTTCCATCACCCACTAGAGCCCCACCAGGCTGGTTTACTGATCAAAATAAATTAATATAAGCTTATTTACTATCATTATCAAAAGTAAAAAAAATGCAATAAATAAATATATGTTAGATATTATCCATAATTTGCTATCATCCTTACAATATCTAAGTGCCATTACATAAGGAAACACAACACAGATGCATATCTAAATGCCATTACATAAGGAAACACAACACAGATGCATATATAAATGACATTACACAAGGAAACAGCACAGATACATACTTATCTAGGTGCCATTAAATAAGGAAACAGCATAGATACATAGCTAAATGCCATTACATAAGGAAATGCAAAACAGATATATATCCAAATGCCATTACATAAGGAAACAACACAGCTGCATATATAAATGCCATTATGTAGGGAAACAGAACACAGATGCATATCTAAATGCCATTACATAAGGAAACAACACAGCTGCATATATAAATGCCATTATGTAGGGAAACAGAACTCAGATGCATATCTAAATGCCATTACATAAGGAAACAACGCAGCTGCAAATATAAATGCCATTATGTAGAGAAACAGAACACAGATGCATATCTAAATGCCATTACATAAGGAAACAGAACACAGATGCATATCTAAATGCCATTACATAATTAAACAACACAGCTGCATAAATAAATGCCATTATGTAGAGAAATAGAATACACACAGGCATATCTAAATGCCATTACATAAAGAACACAGATGCATACTAAATGCTATTATGTAAGGAAACACAACACATATGTTTATCTAATTGCCATTACATGAAAGTAGAGTACCAGCAACATAAATTAACCCATGCACATAGTTGCATATTTTCACCACTGATGGTTGCAAATGAATAGAATTTTTGTATATTTCAAGTTTACAATTTCTCGTGAAGATATAATCTAAGTGTTAATAAATGTATGCGTGAAAACTTGGCAATTTTGCATGCATGTGATTGAGGGAGAGAAAAACTTGGCAATTTTGCATGCATGGGATAGAGGGCGAGAACAACTTGGCAGTTGTGTATGTATGTGATAGAGGGAGAGAAAAACTTGGCAATTGTGCATGCATGTGATAGAGGGAGAGAAAAACTTGGCAATTGTGCATGCATGTGATAGAGGGAGAGATAACTTGGCAATTGTGCATGCATGTGATAGAGGGAGAGACAGCTTGGCAATTGTGCATGCATGTGATAGAGGGAGAGAAAAACTTGGCAATTGTGCATGCATGTGATAGAGGGAGATAACTTGGCAATTGTGCATGCGTGTGAGAGAGGGAGAGAAACAGAGCGAGTCAGAGTGAGAGAGAGAGAGCTTCTACATAAAATAAAGTTTAGAATGATAAATAAAATAAATATTGATTATTCTTTGAAAAATAGTTTAATTGCTTTCCATTTGCCAGTCAAAATATATACAGACTCTTCAACTAAACACACATATCTCTTCAAATGAAAATATATTTTTCTGAAGTAAAAAACAATAGTTGGTATTTATGCATATTGTCAAGTATACAACTTTTATTGAATATTCTTTGCTGATATTTATTCAGAGAAATGTTTTCCAATATGATTCCGTCAATTTACATTAATTATGACTCGAGTTAACAGTAAAATTCAATACCTTAAAAAAGGGTGGTTTTTCTCATCTAAAACAATGTATTTGCATACTCTTTTTTAAAATTGTACATGAGTTAGTTTATCTTTTTCAGAAAGTAATTTTATTTTGAGGTATCAGTACATAAAAATGTTAAAAGAATTCCTTTCATTTCAAAACAGCCAACAGTTCCAAATATTAGAGTTTCAAAGTTTAACAAAAATTACCTGATTAACCTGATACTGTATGTACTTGCATACAAGTCAGATCCAACTGCAAACTGCATAGATCCAGATCTGCCATTGCATACGGCACTGGCAGATCTGGGTCTATGCAGTTTATTATGATTAATAAACCGATCAAATATCATAATCCCCAATCTGCCAGTGCATTATGTGATGGCAGATCAGGGTCTATGTTTGCAGTAGGACCTGACTTATAGGCTAGTATATACGATATATCCAACAGAATATTCAGACCAACATATACGCATACAATGAAAATAAGTACATTTCAATTACTTAATTTAGAATGTATGCAAAAGTGTGATAGATAATTTTTTTTCAACAAACTTGTATTGAGATCTTAACTAAAAATAGAATTCTGAAGGCAAAATCTGTGTTGTCACTCTGTTAGTCGCTGTATATATGACTCAGATGTGTCCAATATTGTCCCCAGGGTAAGGTGCCGGTTGCCTGTGAGGGCATTTGAAGCAGTGAATCTTCTGAGGGAGGAGCCACAGTGGCTCAGTGGTTAATGTGCTGTACTTGCATTCGAAAGGTTGTGGGTTCGATTCCTACCAACAGATCAGGTCAGGTCAGTTACCGTGGTGTGTCATTGGGCAAGGTACTTTGCTTCAATTTCCAATGAGATTAAATAACCTACACGTGTTGCTCTGCCGTAACACACCAAACCAAACCAATTTTGCTGGTTTGACAATGACAGTGCATTTCAAGCAGTCAAGTCTCTTCTGAGGACACCCTCTTTATGCAATTAGGCATTTCAGGCACTCAAATGGTGCATGTAAGATACAGAGTAATATCTTCAATGCATCTGAAAAGCAGGAGTTGATGCCAAGTTGCTGCCTAGAATGCATAATGTAAAACACCATATGCAATGCATTAAACCTTTGAAAGCTACAAGGAGGCAGGGTGCCCCCTAGGGAGGAGGTGGAGCAGGGCCCTCCTAAAAAAGGTGATGGACAACAATGGACTTGCACATGGTCCCAGTATATAGCCTTCTCTTACATGCGACCCATACATCTCAAAACTGAAAATGTTGTCAGAATTCTTTTTGATGTACATTTGCTTTGTATTTTTGTCACATAACTATTATGCTAGTTAGGTTAGTATATCAATATAATAACTTTCCTATGTGTAACACATACAAAAACACCTGATGACATCACAGATGATGTAATGACCTCTGTTTAGGAAAGCAACCGAAGCATCCGAATGTATTTGAAAGTCACTTCACTTTTCTGTGGTTTCATTAAATCAAATCTATTTTTTTTTTGTCGAGTGATAAATAAAATCTTACATTGGTGCTGATTTCAAATTAAATTTATGAAATTTGTCAAATAATTTCAATATTTTTCTCACCAAGGCTTGCAAAAGAAAATGTTTTACTCGTTCCATACAATTCATATGAAATGAGCATTCATGCATGATCCAATATTTTATTTTTTGCTTATTGTCATTTAAATTGTAGATTTAAGCATGTTCTAAAAAAGTGTGACCATTTCACCTAAACATCCTTTTGTCCATGGAGTTAAATGCCAGTCATCCCTCAGGAAAGTCTCCTCATTTTTATCTCAAGTTTGACATGTATCTTTTATTTTTTAAACCTTCTGCAGAATTGTAACATCTTTACCTTTTATATTTTGTATTGTTGCCCTTCATGTTAACCTTTTTTTAGAAGGGTTTATCTTCCTAAACATTTTGTACAATTCTTCATTTTTACATTTTTCCAACTTAACCTTTAGTTGGCACCACATAGCGACTATAGTGCTGAGGTGCCGTACCAATATATACAAATTGAGGGAAAAGAAAAGAAATATTAAGGAATAAATACAACACTGTTTTGAAGGGAAATTTGTTACACTGAGTCAAACTTCCAGTCTAATGAAGCAACAATGCACTAATTATACTTATTTCCTCAAAATTGAACCCCAAAAATTTACGAATGCAGCCCACTTGAATGTATACAGCATACATATTTTGCAGTGTTGAGGCATCTTGGGTCAGGTCTCAACAGTTCACTTGAGTTTTAATGCTGACTTATTTTTGTAAGTACAAACAACATACAGTAAATAACAACCTTTTGGCATCATAGCATTTTAGTAAATCCTGGATTTCAGCATACTAGTGACGCAAAATTTAGGGAATTACTAGTGGGCAAAAATACACACTTTTTTGGTTGTGGTTTTACCAAATCTCAACAAAATTGATGTATGTTGCTTTGCAATGCAGTGGAAATGAAGTGTGATGGATTTATTCCAACACAAGGGATTTTCAAACTGTGCATAATAAGAATCACAACTGACTTTAAAGGCTGTTAAAGTAAAATTATAGACAAAACATCAATCATAGCATTTCTTTAAAGCAACATCCAGAATTCAATCGGTTCACTCACTGGTATAACATCCTTAAGCTAATATGATGCTTCTAACATCTAACCTCTGTTACAAACTTTCAGACTTGTCCATTCTTGTAGCATCTAACTCTTGTTACAAACTTTAAGACTTGCCCATCCTTGTAACATCTAGCCCCTTTTACCAACTTTAAGACGTGTCCATCCTTGTAACATCTAACTTCTGTTAGAAACTTTCAGACTTGTCCATCCTTGTAATATCTAAACCCTGCTACCAACGTTCATACTTGTCCATCCTTGTAGCGGTTAGCATTTAAATCATATCAATCTTGTTTTTCAAAGATTCTTTTTAGCAAACATACAATTTAGTGAAAATAGTTTGCTCACTAAATTTGGTCACCTTTTCTTGCAATGATTTACAGTGCAATGGTCCTCCTCTGACAAACTCGCCCCTTCTTGTGATTTATAGTACACTGGATCTAATTTTACAAGGTCACTCCTCTTACAAGGTCACCTCTTCTTGTGATTTAGCGTACACTGATTCGCCTCTTACAATGTCACCCCTTCTTGTGATTTATAGAACACTGGATCGCATTTTACAAGGCCACCTCTCTTACAAGGTCACCTCTTCTTGTGATTTCCAGTGCACTGGTGTCCCTCTTACAAGATCACCTCTTCTTGTGATTTATATAGTACACTGGTCCACCTCTAACAGGGTCACCTCTTTTGCGATTTATAGTACACTGGATCCCGTGTTACAAGGTCACATCTTCTTGTGATTTAGAGTACAATGGATCTCCTTTTACAAGGTTATTCCTCTTACAAAGTAACCTCTTCTTGTGATTTATAGTGCACTGGTTCCCCTCTTGCAAGGTCACCTCTTCTTGTGATTTCCAGTGCACTGGTTCCCCTCTTGCAAGGTCACCTCTTCTTGCGTTTTACAGTGCACTGGTTCCCCTCTTGCAAGGTCACCTCTTCTTGCGTTTTACAGTGCACTGGTTCCCCTCTTGCAAGGTCACCTCTTCTTGTGATTTCCAGTGCACTGGTCCACCTCTTATAGGGTTACCTCTTCTTGTGATTTATAGTACACTGGATCCCCTTTTGCAAGGTCACACTTCTTACAAGGTCACCTATTTATTTTTATTTATAGTACACTGGTCCGTCTCGTACAAGGTCACATCTTCATATAATTTACAGTACACTGGTCCCCCTCTTACAAGGTCAACCCTTCTTGTGATTTATAGTACATTGGTTCTCCTCTTACAAGGTCACCTCCTCTTGTGATTTACAGTGCACGGGTCCCACTATTATAAGATAACCTTTTTGTGATTTATAATACACCATTCCCACTCTTACAAGGTTACCTATTCTTGTGCTTTACGTACACTGGTATCCCGCTTACAAGGTCACCTCTTCTTGTGATTTATAGTAAATACATTGGTCCCCCTCTTACAAGGTCACCTCTTCTTGTGATTTATAGTAAATACATTGGTCCCCCTCTTACAAGGTCACCTCTTCTTGTGATTTACAATGCACTGGTCCCCCTCTTACAAAGTCACCCAAAGGCCACTTTGTGATTTATACTACATTGGTTCCCCTCTTACAAGGTCACCTATACCGCAAAGAAAAGGTGACCTTATAAAACAGGTTAGTCTCTCATGAGGGTATAAACTGTTTGTTTTCGTTTGGTGTTTTACGGCACAGCAACACGTGGTAGGTTATTTAGTGATGAGGCAATTGGAGGAAAATGCCTTGCCCAATGCCACACCATGTTAGTAGATCCAGACTGATCAGATAGTAGGATTCAAACCCGTACCCTTTTGGTCGCGAGTGTGGCACACTATTCACTGTTCCACTGCAGCTCCTATTTTAGTGTCGGAATAGGTGGCATCTGATCTGGTGCATAGCTTCTCTTGAGAGGCAACTATTAAATGGGAGACAATTGTGATTTGTATTTGAAGTGCATTAACATATACCAGTTAATGCATATGCAGTGGCATTGATACTTATTAGGATTAACCTATGATATTCGAAAAATGTGAAGGTTCAAGGTTTTTGCTCTCGTTTCATGGTTCATTCCATTGACATGCGCATGCAGGTAACTATGCCACTAACATAGCATACATTTGTAAATGAAACTGATTTTCTATACACATAAATTTCATGGTTTCGAAGTACTGTATAGACTATATATAATTTTAAATCAGCTTGGTCAGTCTCCAGTGTAATTAAATACCTTACAGCTCCAATACAACTTCACCCAACCCACCCCCGTTAAAAATGCAATAAGCCCAAGAACTGCAGATAATTTGTGCTTACTGTCAGGAGTATCAGAACCAAGCTAACATGGCAACATGGTTGCTTCACATTTTGGTTGAAAATGATGAATCTATAGTTTGACATTTACTGCTACCTTTTTACAATTTTATTTTCTCCACATAGGAGCCAATCCACTTAAAAACATCATTCCAAAGTCTTATCATCCTGTAGAAACATTTATTAAATTACATTTCCTCTTTGTACTGTTGTCTCCATTAGGTTTTCACTGTCCTAGTGCTTTCCTCTGTCTACAGCAAAGTATTTCTGTTTTAGCCAAATGCATTCGAATGTTGTAATCAACTATCTGTAATTGATATCTTCAGTGAATTTTGGAATCTGTTTATGTCACGAAAAAGTGCTATCTTTTGAGAACTTGTCTTTCTAATTTCTGTATATCATGGACAAAGAAGTTAACCCAAGTAGTAGAATACGATGTAATGATTCTGTTATGGAGTTTTACCAATCAATAGTCAATGACCTTCACCTTAAAAAAGTAATCTAAAGCCAAGTCAAAGTGTGCATTAGATTGGCATCATGTTAAAAAATCTAGTGTAATACATTGATGCGGGGGGGGGGGGGGGGGGGGGGGGGGGGGTAGACAAAAGGCAAGAGATCCTGCAATTTTCAAAACATGATCTTTTCTACCTTCTTTTGTTTCTTCTCCCATTATCTCCTTTCTATATTGCCATTATGATATTTATTTATTATATTTATGGTATTTATTTATGAAATTAATGCTGTACATATGCCAAATATCTAAAATGTTTTGTATTAGAAAGTATTCTTTGTATTAGAAAGGCGATAATAAGTTGCTAGAACTTTTTTTAGCCGATCCCAATCGCATTGTTTGCAATAAAAATATGTTCAAACCAAATGAATAGGCAATGTACTGGACAAGTGTTGTAAAAAAAAGTGTATACCATTAATTATTAGAGAAGAACAAAAAATTAATGGAGAAACAAAAACAAAATTTAATAAAAAACCAAACTGTTCTATGCATGTATGGCCAATCCTGCCTAAAAGACCACCTGTATTAAGCAACCACCTGTCTTCAAGGGCCACTTTCTCACAGTCCCTAAAAACCAGGTCATTGAGAAATAAATTGTTATGCTTCACCCTCCCATTTCAGAGGTCATTTTTCTTGCTTTCCAGAAAATGAATTCTTAAGGGCAGGTTTGCTGTATACAACAATGACTGCAAATCAGAGAAGAAAAATTGTACATACTATTTCATTCATTCTGTAACTCTACAAAGAATTATCTGCAAAGAAACCAATCAAGGAAAGATAAATCTTTTTTATATTTTGAGTTTATGATGATATTGCATCTATTAAGCAATCACCCCTCTTAAGAGGCCATTTTTCCCTTTTCCCAGAGGTGAAATCTTAAGACCAGTTTGATTGTATGTAGATCTCAGACAAACAAGAATACGGTGAACGGGTACATTATATGCCTGCCCCGTGTTTATATGTTCTGTATGTAGTCACTAGTAGGGAGGTATGGTTGACCAATGGATCTCAATCACCTTGACCTTTGGTGGTCTTGAACTAAACTTACTGTGCACAAACCATTATTTCTTATTAGACTTAACAATGACTGTAACATTTAACCTTTAGACTCCAAAATCTATTTATTTCTCTATTACGCTAAGTTCAAGCCATCCACACAGTTTGGTCAAGAAACTTGCTCTAGAACTCCTAAAGTTGTGGGCAATTCTTCATTTTACATTTTTCAAACTTTAACTTGTGTTGCCACCATATAGCACTATTGTGCTGAGGTGCCTAAAATGCTACTATAACTACTACTCTAAAACAACAAGTTATTGTGCACACCCAATTTTTCTCGAGTCAAAATGACCTTGACCTTTGATATTTATGACCCAAAAATCAGATCTCTTACAAAGCTTAAATGCAAGCCCTCCACAAACTTTGGCCATGGTGTATTTTCTAGAACTAAAGTGTTTTGTTTCATTTTTGGACATTTAATGGACATGTTTTTATAAGGAGATCCTACATTTCCACCTGACCCAAAATACATTAAAGGTATTTTTATACATTCATGACAATAGATTTTTCAACAATGTATACATAACTGACAGATGGTAGATATTACTCAAAATTTAAATATACATTACTTGCAGTTTTCAAAGTATGCCATCACATGACTTGATTTGTTTAGTAACGTTTTCATCTCTGGATTACCAACTTTCACTTTACTAACATCTAAATTATAGAAGAATATCAATTCAGAACTAAATTCCAGAAAACGGTTTTTTCCCCAAGAGTTTTAGATTTTGTAAATAATGTATTTGACCAGTAAAACACTAAAAAGTTTAAAAACATGTCATTTTCAATATCTCTCGCATCTCCAAATAATTTTTTTCTCACATATTTCTACATCTATCCCAAGTTTTATCCTACGAAAAATTATAATTTCACTCCAGGATCGTTTGATAATACACTGCATTACAATTGCAATATACACTTGTGTGTTTCATCATCATTATCACAAAGAGAACATGTCACAACGCTCAGCACCATCACCGCTAAGCAAGTGTTTCAGCTATCTGGCAATCAAATTTTGGATATTATCCCTATACCGACCAGCTAGGAGGACATGTGTGTTAAAAGTAGCAAATTAGTTCCAAATACTTGGACCTTTACTTTGTTTATTTTCATGACTTGCTAAGACAAATCTAACATGTGTTTTTGAAAAACGTAAAATTGCTCGTGCTTATTGGAGCATTTCAGTCGTCAAATCTTCAGTTTCAGAGGTGCGTAGTTTTGCACGTTGTCAAGCTCTTCAATTTCGGAGGTAAGTAAAAATTGCTTGTAGTCCGCGATCCCATACTGCTTAAATAGAAGTGATCGGTTTTGAAAAACGCCTGAACTTACGAAGTTTGCATGTCATGATTATAACCTATTGTAAAGAGAAATATACCGTATATACTCGCTTATAACTCGGACCAACTGCAAACTGCAGAGACCCAGATCTGCCATTACATAATGTGCTGGCAGATCTGGATCTATGCAGTTTGTTAGGAGTAATCAGTGGAACAAATATAAACCCTGATTTGCTGGCACAGTATGCGACCGCAGATCACGGTCTGTGTTTTTTGCCGTCGGACCCGACTCATAAGCAAGTACAGGTGGTATTAGAAGTAAGAATATTATGATTTATTTTAAATTGAAGCCACAGTAACTTTGTACCTAGGGTGATTCTATATGGTATTTGGTATACTTCTGTCAACCAATCGTTGTCTATTATTAAATCATGTTTAGCTAAATATTTCTCTTCGACTCTACAGAAAGCGTTTGACAATGATATCATGTATATTTCTACAACCTTTTTATAATTTTCACTCAGTTAGTAATAAAATGTTCTTCTATTTGTACTTTCAGACTTTTGTGATGTTTTATAGAACATATTAAACCATAGAAAAGGGTTATCGGTGGTGAAAAGTCAAATAATTCACACAAAAAATGTCAAAGTCAAATAGGATCTATTTTAATTAATGAAGTGATAAATAAATTGTATACCTTTAGACAACCAAGACTTGTACAAAATTGTTCGCAAGTCTATATTTTTCTATTTATCCAAAGTCCCTCCTGTATGACAACTAAAAAACTTCTTGTCATTTAAATATTCATAAATTTCTCTCAAGCCTGAAATACATCGTTCCAAAATTATTTTTGCATGATTATTGGAAATGTGTACTACTTGTGATGCGCATAATTGCTAAAATGTATAAAAAGATATATTATTGTTGTCGAAGAAAGTAATCTCTGATATTTTGCTAATTAGAGTGATCAAAAGTCGGTCTTCTAATCCAAAATATCATGCTTGATTCCACAAAGGACTGTATACATTTAATTTGAAGTCCTCCTTTTTCTAACTGTTTAGTAAGCGTTGCTCTGCTTAATTTAGATGGTCACAGGCAACTGCCAAAGTCATTATTTTACGAGTTACGCAACCAGCCTATATGTAGTGGTATGTTAAATACCGTATTTAAGTGAATGAAGGTCGCTGATCAGAAAAATTACCAGAAGAAAAAAAGGAAAAATAAAGAAAAAAAAATACGTAATATTTCAGAAGAAGACTATGTATGGGTAAATTGTACACATTAGTAGGCCTGAACCTAAAACCATTTTCATTTTATCGCTGTCACCGCACATGCACCATTGGATGTTAACTGGAGATGTCACTGGAAGGATTTTTATGGTTGGCTCCTGCAAGGAAATTTTTCTCAAAAACAAACCGCGCTAATATAATTTATATTGATTTAAAAGTGTCCCTCTTGGATAGATCGTTCATATGGTGTAAGCATAATTTGCCGCTCTTACCAAGAAGGTATAGTAATTTGGTCAGAGATTAACATTATGGTCTACGTGAAGTGAATTGGTTATCTGTACCCTATAACAACAGTTACACCCAGTGGAAAGGACCCGGATAAAATACGCCCAAGCCCTTTCTCACCCATTTTAACAGCCAATTGGGTGAATTTGTTTGCAATTTTAGAAATAAGTTACCATTGTAATTACAAATACAAACATTTAGTCAGGCTGGATTTTAAAACAGGTATCCTGGGATAGCTTAATAAAATGCTGTGTAATGCGTTTTCTCAGCAGCGCTATTAACACGTCCTAAAAAATCTGTCATAAATTCGAGCACATAAATGCATAATTAACAATTCTCGACTATCAAAAAAGTAGAACTAGTTGATTGCAATTATTAAAGGTTAGGGAAGAAAAATGTACAGTTTTTATACTAAAATTTGTATACAAATATATATTTTTTTTCCCTATATGGTCAAACAGGTACATCAACTTGGACAAAACCGAACCACTAAACTAGGTATCATTATCGCTATCTGTTAAGTTTTGTATCTTGCTTTTCCATAATTTTCATCCATTTTCTCAACTGTTTCATTTTATTATGGTTGGATCTCTCTCCACCTCTGGAAGAATGACGCAAATGATCGAGGAAACATTTTCCTTAGATAATTGATAAAATATTTAATTTGGGATTTCATTGATGCCGAAAGGAACCAATTGGTTCCTCAAAGATTGTGACAATCGAAGACTGTGAAGAAGGAGAAGTGGGTTCCAAGATTATCATTCCTTTTATGTGACAATCACAGTACACGCACACCTTTCATATAAACATTTGCCAGACATGCCACTGAAAAGGAAGGAAGGCAAATGATACCAAACAACAATTCTGAATATTTTTCTATCGACTGGTAACCATCCCAGATTATCTCCCTTTGTCAGAGTAGTGTAGCAATGTGTGTCACAATTCATTTAGCTTTGGATATGCACTACATATCCACACAGAAACCCAATTACTTCGTTTTGCATTTGTATCAAGAAGTTTCAGAGGGAAACTTTTATTCTTTTGTGGAAAATGTTAGAACTTTATCATGACAGCAGGATCCCAATTTAAATAAATTCCTATATATCTTTAAAACGGTAATTGCGAGACAACTATGTTTTTGCGGGAGGTTTAAAGGTAAAGTTCTGTTTACTGTGAAGAATTATTAAGCACAAAAAAAATTATTTTAGGTCACAGGCAACAAATTATTGTATGAGCTATGGAACCAGCCTATATGCGGTTTTATATTAAATACCGTATTTAAAAGAGTGAAGGTCGCCGAGTGGCTGAGAACAATTCCCAGACAAATTAACGTAATTTTTCATCAGAAGCCTACATATGGGTAAATTGTATATTATAGTTGGCTTGAACCTAAAACCAATTTTCATTTTATTTCTGTCCCCGCACAGGTACTACTGGATGTAAATGGGAAGATCTCACTGGGCCTGCTTTTTTATCGTGGCGCCTACAAAGGAATTTTTTCCAAAACAAGCCATTTAACATATCATTTTCATCGCTTTAAGAATTCCTCTTGAATAGATGGCTCATAGGATGTATAGTACGAAAGTATAGTAATTTGGCAAAACATTAACATACGATCTATGGGAACTGAATTAGTTGCTTGTGTCCATTTGGTTTATTGTTCAATTAGATTTATAGACTGTCTGTAGGTTTTGTTGTTGTTGTTGTTGTTGTTGTTAAAAAACGTGCAGCTGGATTTGGTAATAAGGAACAAATGTGTCAGTTTGGATAAAGCAAGTGATTTAATTACGATCATTTGTCCACATGTAGATAATTTTCTGTGACTCTATTTGCCTAACATTGTTTGAATATCATTGAGGTTTTTTTTTCAAAATTAATACCTATTATTTCGTATGTCTTTGTAGACAATTCAATGTCCAGCAATGTAAATATTGAAATCCAACCTAATCCTAGATGAAGACAAGCCAAGTCTCTGAAAGTCTTAGGGCTCCTATTTTGATTGCTTTTGTTTTATAAATATTTATTTTCAGCCCTGATTATTCAGACTTTCTACAGTGGCACACAATGAAATTTTTGTCCCATCATGCATAAATGAAGTGTCATCTGCATATTGTATTTATTTTCATATATATCTCAATATCTTTGATCTTTTTATTTTATCTAACATTTATACCTAAAATTTCTCCAACTATTACAAATAAATAAGGGGAGATCCTCGCCTACAACCGTGACTGATTCTGACATACCTGCAGCTTTCTAAGCAGTGTTGGAGGGTTTTGGCAATTTAAAAAGTGTTTTGTGGTCCCAAAGGGCCAGTGCATGTGACCCAAATATGTGACATTGTGCAATTCAAAATAAGTTATTGACTTGTATAAGCTCATAGAAAATGACTGGAAATTCAAGTCTGAATAAAGGAAAATAAAAAAATGTTTTCTTTGATGCATTTAATACACGGTTAAATAAAACAAATAGCTGGTAGACTTAGCGTTGTCATATATTACCAACACACACACACGTGTGGACACACTCACACAATTACAACTACACAGACATTCAAGAAGAAAATAAACAAACGTTTCTGTCTTTAAAGTACACTGGACAGTGGAATATTAACCTGTAGTTGCTGACTTTGCTGCTTTCACTAGTTCATTGGAGGGTTTGAAAGTGATTCAAATGTCATAGTGTTCATCTTTGCCCTCATCAGAGACTGGATGGCACTTTTGTTCAAACTTCCCCGCAGATATTGTTGAATTTTGCTTACAGACATATACCACGATTTCAAGGAAACTCTCTCTCTCTCTCTCTCTCTCTCTCTCTCTCTCTCTCTCTCTCTCTCTCTTATGTCATAAGAGTCACTGGATATTGTGTTTATAAACACAACCGCGTCAAGGGGGTTGGGAGCAAAAAATCGTGTTATTCGTCTGACTCGTCATGATCTGGCAGGTATGTCCTGAAAAAAGGTGAGGCACAGCCGTTTTGGATAACACGAGTTTTACTGTTGTTATAAAATATAGTTATCCACTGTATAAGCTGTCAGCCAAAGTTGAAAAAAGTTAGTATTTCTTCTATGAATTACCACAAAAAAAAACAATTCAAAAGCGTTTTCAAAGTCCACTTGTAAAATTACTCTATCAATGTTATTTTCTTGCATATAGCAATTATATGTCTGACCACTTCTCCCATATATCTACCGTTCACAAACCTTGTTTGTTTTTCGTGAATCAATTTCAGCGATTTCTTCTAAAATCTTTGGCTATGATGGCTGTAGCTATTTTGCATGGAATGTTTAGTAATATAATTGGTCTCCATTTTTTTTTAAAAGAATCTTTAGGTTTGCATCCTTCTGGCAATAACGTAATAATGCCCTCCCTTTGTGTTATGGACAGCTCTCCTTTGAAATCCATGATTAAATGAGTTTACCAAAAGTTGTCCTGTATCTCTAAACAAAAATATTGAGAATTCAACAGTAAAGCTGTCATTTCCTGAGCTTTTTCATTGTTCATACCTTTAGGCACTCAGATACGTCCGAAAAAGTAATTTCTCCTTACAATGCATTCAACTGTTCATTCGATAATTTAGGTGCATTAGTGATCCAAAATATGTCATCTAATTTCCTTTTGTTCAAGTTATTGTCCTGTTTACCAGGAAGAATGCTGTAATAATTTTAATCTCTTCTAATAATTTAACTTGATCCAATATATTTTGTGTAAATGTTCTTTTCTTTTTAATAACTTTGTTATAGTTTTATTCATTTTTTTGACATTTCCCTTGACTACATAAGTACTTAATTTTTTCCCCTCCCTCTTTGATCCACTTACTTTTGACTGCACCAACATACCCCAAGTTTTATCTTTTCTGATATCTTCTAATTTAGATTTAAAAAAATTCCAAAAACATTCATACAAAACATATTATGATTTGTCTTGATGACTTGTTCAAGATTAGGTTTTTCAATTAATCCTCCTCTGTCTTTTGTCTTTCTTTTTATGATCTGAAGAATGTACTAGTGTGAGATTTTATTTCAAATTTCTTGTTCGTCAATTTCGTATCTAACAATAACTGCTCGGTTGGAATAATCACTTTTAATTTTTGCACATTATTTTCAATTCTTCTCTTTTTCATCTTTCCTACATATAGTTTATCATGTAAAAAAAGTGAATTATAACTAAATTAAAATAATCCAGGACCTTTCCTAAAATCTGACAATTTGAAGCTAAACATGATCGGACAATGATTTGACCTGTACCTAGGATACATATGCATACTACTGAATCAATAAAACCCAAACTTACTTTGTTTACAAGGAAAAAATCTAAATGTGCCATTTTAAAGTGATTTATTTTAATCCATGTATATTCTGTAATATCTGCATTCAAAGTCTTTCATGGATCATGCTTTGCTAAGACCAAACTGGCAGACAAAATCGGAATCATGGACCCCACTCCAGCTATATTTAATATGGTCTCGGAGGCAAATACTTTAGGTTTCTAGGATCAAAGAATGACAAAGGCTTTATCCAAATGGGGCGCAAAACTTTTGGATAGCAGGATTTCATACATGTATATATATATATATATATATATATATATATATATATATATATATATATATATATATATATATATATATATATATAGTGAAGCAGGGAAATCTATATTCAACAGTATTGTAATGTTTACATTGTATTGCCTGAAAACTGAGTGATACATATTGTGGTATATATTGTCTTGCAACCTTTGTGTTGTGATATATATCATATCGTGACCATTCAGGCAATGCACTGCCCGTGTACCATCCTCAGTATCGTGATATATAAAATATCGTGACCAAGCAGGCATTGCACTACCCGTGTACCAACGTATCAATTCTGCAGTCATGAACAAAATTACCACACAGTATCTTCAGAATTCAAACAAAACTGGTTTAATAGTTACATCTCTTGCTGAAATGAGGATTTGTTGGCTAATATAATAATTTACTGTTCTGATTTACAATGGATTGGCAAGCTGTATATGTTGAAAATTTAAGTACAAATTACAACACTATTTCACTATAGGGCCACCCAATATAATACGGTTCCTTTTATAAGGCAGGTATGGTAATGGATTCCATTTTATTACATAGTAGCAAAATTATATATATAATGTACTTCATTCTAAGGTGGTATACTTTATGCTTCCATTGCAAAGCATTATAATGAGGGAGTTTTTTTAATGATTAACTAACGCTTCAAATCTTTTTTTTTCTGATAAATAAATTGGGGAGGGGAATATTTGGGGAGAAAAATACAGTAATGACAGGATATTATCAAATAAAAGTCATTTCCCATTAGGTAGTTTTTTAAATATTTTTTTAATAATTTGTTTTTACAATAATAATAATCATATGATTGAAGAGTTTATTTTTCTTTTGTTTGAAACATGCAAGCAAGTCGTAAATGCGTCTTAAATAAATACCTAAGAGCATAATAAAATGCTTTGGAAGACATTCTTCAGCATTTTATATCATATATTAGCTGGTAATAAAGGCATATCAACAGTGTAAAAATGAATAATAAGTGTCACTAAGCGGCATTTATATTTTAGTTTTAAAAGTCACTTGGTTTTTATGCAATATGTTGCATTTCATTAGAAATGAATCAATATCAACATCTGAGTTTATCTAAATACTAAATACAAAATTATATTACTGGCTGAATTAGGTCTGTAAAGCTAATTACAGTTACAAAGTACTTGATCACTGCTATACAAAGAACTTATCCACAGATGTTGATGCATTATTATTAGAAGAATGCATGGGCTTGCATGTTGAGCCCACATCAACGTATTACTGTAAAATGTGTGACCTTGATCCCAAGGCAAACAGTTGGGTGAGCATATCGCAGATTGAATTGTTTTAGTTTCACAATGATTCATCCAAAGTTTGAAGAAAATCCATCAGGGCGTTTAGGAAATATAAGCAAATGAAAAAGACTTTAACCAAAACGTTAACACAAATTTTCTATGACTGTGACCTTGACCACAAGGATAAAGAGTGAGCAACCATGTTGCAGAATGAATTGCCTTAGGTTCATATTGATTCAACCCAAGTATGAAGAAAATCAATCAAGGGATTTACTAAACATAAACAATGGAAAAAACTGCAACCAAAACCTTATTGCAAATTTTCTACGATTATGACCTGGATCCCAAGGTTAAAGAAGCGAATGAGCATGTTGTGGAATGAATTCTCGAAGCTTCATAATGATTCATGCCAAGTATGATCAGAATCAATCAAGCGCTTTAGGAAATATATATTTAAATGAAAAAACTGTAACCAAAACCTTAACAAATGTTGATGACAATGCCACCGCCACCATCTGAAAAATGACTGCTGTGTATCGCTTCCCACTAATGTGGGCTCGACAGAAATTAGGGACTTACATTAAAATATGGATTGGTATGAGAGTTGCGAAAACCTTTCTTGATTCGCCTAAGATTTGAAACAAAAACCACGGCTATCATCTAAGTTTATGTTACCGATATTCCCAACTGACATATCCATAGTTAATGATTAAGTCTGGCCTACATTTATGAAATTGTTTTTGAAGAAAGGTGTTGTGAATGTCAAGCCCATCCCCAACCTTGTCAATAAATTACAAAGCATTCTCCTTACGCTGGAATAATACACATATAAGGTAGGTCTCATTTGTAAAATCAATGTTTACTGCGCAGTTAAAAATTATTTGATCATTACGCAGGTTTACCGTTGCAGAAAACCAATGTGATCTCAAAACATTTGTCTTACTGAAAAATTTCACTCACCATCATATCTTTTTCCTTTTTTGTGCTTTTGATAGGAGTAGTTTATAATCTTTCACCTGTGCAGATTTCATGAAAATTTATATACTCATTCGTCTATTATTTTATCGACAATAATTGACAGGGCACTTTTTTCCATACTTTTCTATGTAATGACTCTTACCTGGAGATATATATTCAACTAATGCACACCAACCTGTACATATTGGTGTGATTTTGGACTGGTTGCAACCTAAGCTATATAAAAATACCAGTTTAAAAAAGTGAAATACTCCAACATTTCGCAAGCGATCATTCTTAATTATAATCAAGCCCTGCCATTATATAACACACCACTAGATCAAGACCTGCCATTTTATAAGCACGTCACTAGATCAAGCCCTGCCATTATATAATACACCACTAGATCAAGATTATTATATAATAAACCACTAGATCAAGACCTGCCATTATATAACACACCACTAGATCAAGACCTGCCATTATATAATACACCACTAGATCAAAACCTGCCATTATATAATACATCACTAGATAAAGACCTAGCCATTATATAATACACCACTAGATTAAGACCTGCCATTATATAATACACCACTAGATTAAGACCTGCCATTATATAACACACCACTAGATCAAGATTATTATATAATACACCACTAGATCAAGATTATTATATAAAACACTACTAGATCAAGACCTGCCATTATATAACACACCACTAGATCAAGACCTGCCATTATATAATACATCACTAGATAAAGACCTAGCCATTATATAATACACCACTAGATCAAGATTATTATATAATACACCACTAGATCAAGACCTGCCATTGTATAATACATCACTAGATAAAGACCTAGCCATTATATAATACACCACTGGATCAAGATTATTATATAATACACCACTAGATCAAGACCTGCCATTATATAACACACCACTAGATCAAGACCTACCATTATATAATACACCACTAGATCAAGATTATTATATAATACACCACTAGATCAAGACCTCCCATTGTATAATACATCACTAGATAAAGACCTAGCCATTATATAATACACCACTAGATCAAGATTATTATATAATACACCACTAGATCAAGACCTGCCATTGTATAATACATCACTAGATAAAGACCTAGCCATTATATAATACACCACTAGATCAAGATTATTATATAATACACCACTAGATCAAGACCTGCCATTATATAACACACCACTAGATCAAGACCTACCATTATATAATACACCACTAGATCAAGATTATTATATAATACACCACTAGATCAAGACCTCCCATTATATAATACATCACTAGATAAAGACCTAGCCATTATATAATACACCACTAGATCAAGATTATTATATAATACACCACTAGATCAAGACCTGCGATTATATAATACATCACTAGATAAAGACCTAGAAATTATATAATACACCACTAGATCAAGATTATTATATAATACACCACTAGATCAAGACCTGCCATTATATAACACACCACTAGATCAAGACCTACCATTATATAATACACCACTAGATCAAGATTATTATATAATACACCACTAGATCACGACCTGCCATTATATAATACACCACTAGATAAAGCCCTACCATTATATAATACACTACTCGATCAAGACCTGAAATTATATAACACACCACTAGATCAAGACCTACCATTATATAATACATCACTAGATCAAGATTATTATATAATACACCACTAGATCAAGACCTGCCATTATATAATACACCACTAGATAAAGCCCTACCATTATATAATACACTACTCGATCAAGACCTGAAATTATATAACACACCACTAGATCAAGACCTACCATTATATAATACACCATTAGATCAAGACCTACCATTTTATAATACACCACTAGATAAAGACCTACCATTTTATAATACACCACTAGATAAAGACCTACCATGATATAATACACCACTAGATCAATACCTACCATGATATAATACACCACGAGATCAAGACCTACCATTTTATAATACACCACTAGATCAAGACCTACCATGATATAATACACCACTAGATCAAGACCTGCCATTATATAATACACCACTAGATCAAGACCTACCATTTTATAATACACCACTAGATAAAGACCTACCATTATATAATACATCACTAGATCAAGACCTACCATTTTATAATACACCACTAGATCAAGATTATTATATAATACACCACTAGATCAAGACTTACCATTATATAATACACCACTAGATCAAGACCTACCATTTTATAATACACCACTAGATCAAGACCTACCATTATATAACACATCACTAGATAAAGACCTACCATGATATAATACACAACTAGATCAAGACCTACCATTTTATTATACATCACTAGACAAAGACCTACCATTATATAATACACTACTAGATCAAGACCTGCCATTATATAATAAATCACTAGACAAAGACCTACCATTATATAATACACCTCTAGACAAAGACCTACCATTATATAATACATCACTAGATCAAGACCTGCCATTTTATAATACACCATTAGATCAAGACCTACCATTTTATAATACACCACTAGATCAAGACCTACCATTATATAACACATCACTAGATAAAGACCTACCATTATATAATACACCACTAGATGAAGACCTACCATTATATAATACACCTCTAGATGAAGACCTACCATTATATAATACACTACTAGATCGAGACCTGCCATTATTAAATACACCACTCGATCAAGACCTACCATTATATAATACACTACTAGATCAAGACCTTGCCATTATATAATAAATCACTAGACAAAGACCTACCATTATATAATAAATTACTAGACAAAGACCTGCCATTATATAATAAATCACTAGACAAAGACCTGCCATTATTAAATACACCACTCGATCAAGACCTACCATTATATAATACACTACTAGATCAAGACCTGCAATTATATAATAAATCACTAGACAAAGACCTGCCATTATATAATAAATCAATAGACAAAGACCTACCATTATATAATACATCACTAGATCAAGACCTACCATTATATAATAAATCACTAGATCAAGACCTGCCATTATATAATACACTACTATCTCAAGACCTGCCATTATATAATACATCACTAGATCAAGACCTACTATTATATAATACACTACTAGGTCAAGACCTACCATTATATAATACATCACTAGATAAAGACATACCATTATATAATACATCACTAGATCAGGACCAACCATTATATAATACACCTCTAGATCTAGACCTGCCATTATATAATACACTGCTAGATCAATACCTACCATTATATAATACACTACTAGATCAAGACCTACTATTATAGAATACACTACTAGATCAAGACCTGCCATTATATAATACACCACTAGATCAAGATTTTTAAATAATACACCACTATATCAAGATTATTATATAATACACTACTATATCAAGACCTGCGATTATATAATACACTACTAGATCAAGACCTACCATTATAGAATACACTACGAGATCAAGACCTACCGCTTTATAATACACTACTAGATCAAGACCTACCGCTTTATAATACACCACTAGATCAAAACCTACCATTATATAATACACCACTAGATCAAGACCTACCATTATATAATACACTACTAGATCCAGCCCAGCTTTCATAAACGTTTCTCACCTTTGTAGTACGTACTCAGCCCAAAATGTGGCCCCTCTGTAAACTTTCTATGGAGTTTAATTCAAAGCTGGCATCTCTATGTTTAGCCTCCATAATAAACAGTTTCAAATTGTTTAATGCAATTATCCTAAGGTAATTTACAAGTAATCAGCATGCACAATCTGAGCGTAGTTCTTATGACAGCGGGACCTGGCCTAGAAATCATAAAACTTCTAACCCTGAGTTTGATCTTGAGATTTTGTGTCAGCCAATCACAATGCGATTGAGCTATGAGACACTTTCATTACTTGCCTAGTTATTGATGTTTTACCAACTACACTTGGCAATGTTGTACAATGGCGGACATGTAGATTTAGGTATTCAGTCGTAATGTCTCTACTGTTACATTCTGTTTTAATGCTAAACGACTGTACCACTGTCATAACGTATCAGGGCTTGAAACTGACACTAGCAAGCTAGCATTTGTTATAGTTACAATTCTCAGATTGGTAGCTGAAAGAAAACACACTAAAAGTTTCTTGTAACTGAGATTCGACAAGTGTGTCTGAATTTTTTATTTCAAAATACAAAATATGCTAGTGGACATTAAAAACAGCTAGATCTTTGCTAGTTACATCAAAATGCTGCTAGTACTGTCAAAAGTTAATTTCAAGCCCTGTCACATGATCGCTGCGACAGTGCCAATAATGAAGATAAACAACTGTAAGATATATCTTTATTCATTAAACGTTATTTATCACCCACACACATTTCTTGAAGTATACTATAAGGGGATCTTTTAATAGATACTGTTTTCATTAAAAAAAACTGCCCCCTCCTTTTTTCACAAAAAACAAAAACGGAAATCCCCCCTCTAAAAAAATTCTAGAGGGAGAATTCCCAATCTGTGTGAAAATCCTAAAGAAATCATTGGGCGCTAAATGTTTCTTTCAATTAATATCTATTGATAACAGCTACTGTAAATCAACCATATGCTATCAGTAATCGACCTGGATTACTGCCCAATTAGGCTGCCAACCACCTGTGCTGCATTACATTGCTCACATGCTTACCAATTAATCTATCGACTATGCCCTGACTACTCATTTGCATACTTTTTTTAAAATTAAAGTTTGTTGTAAACAGTTGTATACGTAATTTAACAACACTGCTGCGTGATAGAAAAGTTACAGCAAGATGAATTTGTGCATTTTATATAGTAAAAAAAAATGTCCGAGATCAGAGTTCAGTCACTGTGAACAAAGAGAAACAAGCAGTAGGAAGGTAATTGTGTGATAACTGTCAGTTTACTCAGTCTAATTGGTCAGCAGTCCACTGGAATTACTGACAAGCTGTATTTGATTAACAGTTGTTGATATGTCATTTCTTTGTCAGAGCATGAAAAACATTAAATAGAGAAAAATCTGACACCTATATAGATTTTACTGTATAACATGTACAAATTCATACGGTTATAACATGTACAAATTCATTTAGTTATAACATGTACAAATTCATATGGTTATAACAGGGACAAAGTCATATTGTTATAACATGTACCAATTCATATGGTTATAAAAGGAACAAAGTCATATTGTTATAACATGGAAAAATTCATGTGGTTCATATGGCTATAACATGGACAAATTCATATGGATATAGCAAGGACAAATTCATATGGTTATGACATGGATAAATTTTAAAATATATACCAAAATACATTAGTGAAGTATATGTGCAAATTTGTAAGAGTCGCATTTTGTAGAAGTTGATACCCGGTATGCTATTGAATAGGAAGAACATACTCGATTGTTCAATCATTTTGAAACATAATCTATTGCTATATGTCTTTAATATATAAATATTTCTTTAACAGTGAGATATTAAAATGTTAGTGATACTGTGATTTTCACCAGTGAGTTATTTCCTCTAAAAATGTACAAATTAAGTTTCACAATCAGTTTTGGCACTCGTACACACCTTGAGATATATCCAATGATTAATTTTCATGAGTACAGGTGAAATAGGGTCCAAGATATTGATGGAGTAATGAACGGATAGCTGAAAATACAAAAGTCACTCCAATTTAAAAATTTGGGTCACAATAACCTATTTTCTGTATGGTCAAGTTACTCATCTTGACATGCATCCAGATATCAATTTTAATGTGTAAATGAAATAGGGTCCAAGACATTTAGGCTGTAGTGAAGAGATAGCTGAAAATACAAAAGTCACCATAGCATGAAAATTAGCTCAATAATCTAGTTTGTGATTGGCTGAGTTACTCATGTTGTGATGCATACATATATGAACTTTATGAGTGCAGGTAAAATAGGGTATGGGAGATTGACTGTGTAATGAATGAACACTGATGAACATACGAATGATAAGGTCGTGCTACACCTGCTACCGTAAGTAATAATAGTAGACGGTACTACCTGTGACGGTTGACCAAGAGTGGACAGCTACACCTGGCTCCGTATTGAAAGTCCTCTCTGGTGGATCGGGCGGCAGAGCAGATATACTCATCCCCCTCCCCCGGGTGTGAAGGCAGATGGCAAGAGCTGCGTGGACGGTGCACGACATCAGTTCAGGTGCAGTAGGACCTGATGGACATCCACTATATATGCACTCGTCTCCAGACGTCTTAACATTGTCGTGTCACGAGATTCAGACAGGCCTGGACGAGAGAGTGAGGGCGACTCTGCGCAACTTTCCCACACTTTTATGGAACTCATGCACAATTCATGACATTATTTATCCATCCCAAATAACTTCAGGTCCTGTGGCGAATGGTGAGAGGCAAAACAGCAGGTGTGGATATACTGGGAACTGTTGCTACACCTGCACACAGGCGGTTGAGGGCACAGGATCGTTTTCACTGGATCAAGGCAGCAGTGTAACTCGGCAGCCCCCTGGGCGACTGAGCAGCCCCATTTAGGGTCACACTGCTCACCTCTGTAGCATGAGGAAGGGACAAGAAAAGGCGCCTTAACCATTGCCTGCTCACCTTAACCAAGGTCGGCATACAATGGTTGATTGGGATCCTACCTGAGCGGTCGAAAATCTAACAAGGAGACACAGGTGATGCCACTTACCATCAGTACCTGGAATGTGCACACACGAATGGACAGCAGATCAGCAGATAGACCAGAGAGAAGAACAGCTCTATTTTGTAGAGAACCCAAATGATAGACTAATACAAACGAGAGTCCCACTTATCTAGAAAAAGACATACAACTATCGTCAGCGCATATGAACCCACAATTACCAACCCAAATGAAATCAAGGACAAATTTTATGAAGACCTGCAGTCACTTATTGTAGAGGTACCGAAGGAAGACAAGCTCATCATCCTTGGTGTCTTTAATGCTAAAGTTGGCAAAGATCACCAGACATAGTCAGGTGTGATCGGCAAAACTAGCTATGGCAAATGCAACAACAACAGACTTCTCCTACTGACGAAATAGGTTGAATACGACCACCTAATCACCAACACAGTTCTCTGCCTGTCAAAGTGCAACAAGACGTTTTGGATGCACCCTCGCTCCAAGCACTGGTATCTCATTGACTACGTCATCGTCAGAAGAGACAGGCAGGATGTACGGTTGATGAAGCTTTGAGATGTACAGAATGCTGGATTGATCACAGGATCATAATCTCCAAGCGCACTATCTGGATTCAGCTTATCAGATGACCACAAGGCCAAAAAAGTTCTAAAAGCTCAATGTCTCCAAATTTAAACTGGAGAATGTAAAAAAGGCGTTTGTTGAAGAACTTTGCAGCCAACTAGAAACAATTGATGAGAACTCCGAGAACAGGGCATCCTTCAGAGACTCTCTGTACTCGGCTGCATCCAAAGCCCTCAGTCCCACCACATGTAAACATCAAGATTGGTTTGATGAGAATGATGCTGCCATATGAGACTACTAAACTAGAAACAGCAGCTCCAAAAGGACTGCTTAGAAGACAGCGCTTCATCTAAGAAGACAGCCTTCAACATCATCAAAAGGACTTCCAACGAAACTCACAGAGTTGCAAGACTCATGGTTGAGGAACAGGGCAGATGAAATTCAGTCCTACGCAGACAGGAATGACATGAAGAACTTCTGTGATGCTTTGAAGATAAGCTATGGGCCACAGTCATCCGTAACATCTTCAATACTAAGTTCTGACGGCACCCACGCTGCTCACTGACAAAAAAAGATACTACAAAGATGGGCAGAACACTTCAACAACATCCTCAATCAACAATCATCTATCAGTGAGGAGGCAAGTGATCAACTGTCCCAAGTGAATATCAACATATCACTTGCTGATCCTCCAACACTGAATAAAACTGAGAAAGCAGTTGACCTGCTCAAACTGCATAGCACCCGGAGCAGATCTTATTCCAGAAGTATACAAAGCTGGAGGCTCGCACATGGTACAGAATCTGACTGAAATCTTCTAATCAATGTGGACTCAAGGAACTATATCCCAGGATAACAAGAGTGCATCTATCGTCCACTTGTACAAATGGAAAGAAAGACAATCATGCGACAACCATCTGTGCATCTCCTTGCTGTCAATAGCGGGCATAATCCTCGCCAGAACTATGTTGAATAGCCTTGTGCATCACATCGAACAAGGGCGTCTCCCTGAGAGTCAGTGTGGCTTCAGAAAAGGATCAGGGACCACAGACATGATGTTTGATGCTCATTAACACCAGGAACAAAACTCCAACCTGTACACGACGTTCATTGACCTGATAAAAGCCTTGGACACAGTCAGTCGTGGGGGCCTTTGGAAAATCATGGCAAAATTTTGTTGTCAAGAGAAATTCATCTTCATGGTTTAGAAATTCCATGATGCCATGCTCGCTCGAGTCATGGACGACGGTGAGTAGTTTGAAACATTCCCAGTCACCACTGGAGTCAAGCAAGGCTGCGTGTTGGTCCCAACCCTCTTCAGTACGATGTTTTCTGCTATGTTTACATATGCTTTCCGTGACTATGACACTGAGATCGACACCAGATACCGGACTGATGGCAAGCTCTTCAATCTGAGGAGACTACGCGCGAAGACGAAGTTACAGAAAGTGACTATTCGTGATCTCAAATTTGCTGATGACTGTTCCCTGAATGCGAAATCTGAGTCTAACATGCAACAGCGTATGGACCATTTATCTTCAGTTTGTGACAATTTCGGTCTCACGATCAGTATTAAGAAGACAGGTGATGCACATTCATATGCAGTCCACATAGATGACGAAACCAACAGCAGAATTGCTAAAGCAAGTGTGGCCTTTGGCAGACTGCGCGCAAATGTGTGGGAGCGCAGAAGCATCAGTTTATTAATACAACTGAAGGTTTACAAAGCCATTGTGTTGCCAACTCTGCTGTATGCACGCGAAACCTCGACAGTGTACAGACGCCATGCCAAGAAGCTGAACCATTTTCACATGGGCTGCCTGAGGAATCTGATGAGGATAAGATGGCACGACAGGGTCCAGACACTGAGGTTCTCACACGGGCAGGCATTTCAAGCATCCACACTCTGCTGATAAAATCCCTGATGATATAGGCAGGCCATGTCGCCAGGATGTCAGACAAGCGACTACCAAAGATCTACGGTGAGCTGAAAGAGGAAAAAAAAGCGAGCCCAGTGATTACAGAAGAAAGGCTTCAAAGACTCATTCAAGTCAACCTTGAAACACTGCAATATTGGCACTGAGTCTTAGGAAGATCTCGTACAGGATCGTTCCACCTGATCCAGTCTCATCCATACTGCGGCTACAGACCATGAGCTGAGGAGAATTGCAAAGGCAGTGCAGAAGCGCTAGCAGCATAAATCTCTGAGCTGCAGCGCGCCCTTTATTGATCAAGCAACCCAAGTGGCATCTCCTTTCCAGTTTGCCACATACAGTTCAGAGCACAAATTGGCCTGATCAGCCACTCACGTGCTCAAAGAAACCAAACCAGTTAATGATGCTATTGTCATCTTCGAACTTGAAGGACGAACAACAAAACAATAAATGAATACACAAATGGGAAAAACGTTAAGCATCATTGTTGAGGTGATAATATGTTCTCTACCAAATACTGCAGTAGAACAAAATAAGTATGATTTTAATTGGCTGATTGTGCATTAAAAATTACAGGCAATGAAAGTATATGTATTCTTGAAAATTTTTCTTTTTTCTTTTTTCCAGCCAAATTAATGTCATTCACAGTTTCACAGTATGTAGTATGTATGTGCATTCTATTTTTTTTTTTTTTTTTTGTTACTTAAAGATAACTCTGACTTTTTCTGATCTTCAAATTATCACAATTACCTTTTCTTTTGGCGTAAAGAAAGCAGAAGACAAAACGGGGATAGAGGTTTCAGTAAAAATAAATCTTGTAAAATTTAAATTATTATTGGGCGTAGATCTCATTTTAATCAGTATAACACACTCCATGGTGTATCAAATTGAGCATGAATCACATTATAATCCATGATATAACATGCTCCATGGTATGACACATAAGGTATGACTCTCATTATAATAGTTTATTTCTTTTTTGCCATGAAATTGTACTTCAGTATAAGACAATCTCGCACGGTACACGTTCATAGTTGACGAAACAGCATTTATAGTGTGGAACCCTTACAGACTTTCAGACCTTCATGACTTTATATCAGTGCATCTTTTGAGCACAATCCAATAAAGCTGCTTCTAGCTGTAAAATAAAATAAAAAAACAACAAAAAAAAAAAACAAACATAGACACGTATGGACTGAAATTCGAAATTACTGCATTGAAAGCATTTCTCTTTAACATATTGACCTTTACCTTTTACCTTTTCTTTCCAGAACGGAGTAATCTGAATGGTTCAGATGGAGACACTGGATCAAAACTATTATAACTGAAAATACAGATGGCACGTGGCATGGTTTAACTGCATTAAAATAGCATAATTGAAAAGTAACCTACAATAATTTTTTCCCCTAAGGAATAAGCAAAACAAAAACTTGGTTTTGTAACAGTATTAGCATTGATTTATGCAGCTATTAAATCTTTCTTTGGTTGCCTGCATCCAAACAAGAGTCTTTCAATTATTTTTTATATTGATTTTTTTACACTGGAAGAATTGGGGGCTCTACTTTTATCGATTCCATGCAGAACAAGTGCATGTGATCTAAATGAGAACTGCCAAGTACAGCGAATTTCAAGTTGATGGAATGAGCAAAGTGCCATTGCTTGTCCTCCCAAATTGATTTCTGAGCAGTTTCACTGAAGCTCTTCAGTTAATGTTTACAGATTCATTAAGCTCTGCGAATAGGATTTTTGTTTCGTCTGCGAGGACTACATAGGTGCCTGTATCCGTGTACTAGCAGCAACACTGATGTCTGTGTAATTAACGCTAAAGTGCGATGTTAAGGTTTATGTACTCATGGTCATTACACAATGTAGTTTGGCCATACCACTTCAAAATGAACACAGCAGTAACTATGCATTTTAATTAATTGTAACTGATATGAGTACCTAGATTACATTGATGTAATTACAAACAATTAAACAAAATTAATCAACTGTCACTAGAACAAAAACAATTTATTTTTGTTTAGTTTCCAAAACTACACCAACTACTATGTAGAAAATGTTCATATTCAATTTTGAAATGACCCCCTAAACATGTAGTTGTAAAGTTGAGATTACTCACTCGTAGCATCAGTGACCACTAGGGTGGAATACATGACCACTATCAACGGTGTGATGACATCTGTGCTTGTTCTCTCCTGTACATGTATAGGGGTTGTTTCAAAATTGCTTTTTAATATTGTGGACTTTGTCATTTTAAGTTAAGTTTTAGAAACTAACAAAACACAAACTGGTTGTTCAAGTGGCAGTTTATTAAAGATTTTTACCTATTAGCAATTACCATAATGTAATCTAGGTACTCCTATCAGCTAGAACTAATTACAATGTATAGTTACCATAATGCAATATAGGTACTCCTATCAGCTAGAACTAATTACAATGTATAATTTCTGCTGTGCCCATTTGAAGTCATATGGCCCACATTCATAGCATAATTACCAAAATGGGTACATGAAAGATAAACCTCAAAAGATTTGTGAAAATCACATACCGTCTATACTTGCTTATAAATCAAGTCCAACTGCAAACTACATAGATCCAGATCTGCCATCGCATAATACGCCGGCAGATCTGGGTCTCTGCAGTTTGTTAGGAGTAATCAGTAGAACAAACAACACAGACCCCGATCTGCCAGTGCATTATGGGATGGAATATCAGGGTCTATGTTGCTTGCAGTTGAATACGACTTATATGTGAGTATAAACAGTACATATCTTCTATATCAGTGACTAAATTCATGTGCAGCTTTGGCGGAATATTAGTATCTGCCTAAACTTGTACCTTGATATGCTTGGAGTTCCTGTCTCGCTCGTGTAAGAAAAATCTTAACAGGCATGGGTGTGTTTGGATTTGTGGATTTAGCGCCATTGTTTTTAGCACATGATTGGCAATACATAACGGCCAGTATATCTGGCGGAGGAAGAACCGGGAAGAACAACCGACCGACGGGAAGCTACTGACAAACTTTCTCACATACCCATGTTGGCCCAGCTGAGTCTCGAACCCACGCGGACAGGGGTGAGGTGTGAGTGATCTGTATAGGCGAGCGCCTTAGACCATTCGGCCATCCGGGGGTCCCCCCACAGGCAAGGGAGCGACCATTACATTTTCAGGGAGGGTGATGCTGGGATATTTTTGAAAAAAAATATATCTGGTTCTGAAATAGCTTGAAACAAAATTTTCTTGCTTAGATTTAAAGGACCAAAACTTAATATATCTTAATTTAGTTTTTTTTTTTTTATAAAATTATCTTAAGGTGAAAGAAAAGCAAAGTATCGAAGTTCGAAAGACCCCAGCCCCCCCCCATCCGAAAATTAAATCGTCAGTCCCTAAGAAAATGTATTTCTTGAGATTTATTGCAAAACTGAAATTGTCATAACATGTGATTACAAACAGCATCACGTACCATGATTTTGTTTAAAATAATTTATCAATTTAGACTCAACCGAACATAAAACTGTATAAGAATTGTATCAAGTCGGATTAAAATTTTCAGTACTATATCGCTAATGGGGCTAATGTATGATTCTGCAAAATTGGTTTTGGGATAGCAAACCAGTCACACTTCAACTGGTGCCTTTTACTGAACCCTAAACCTCCCTGTACTTAAAAGACCATGTTTTTGAAAACATTTTTAAGGCTGATCAATATTTTTTTTTTTTTTTTTTTTTTTTTTTTTCAATTTTTTTTTCTGAGACAAATCCCATGATCATTTCACATGAATTAATTGTTATTTAATTGACAATTTTATCCCACTGCCAACATACTTAAAATACTAATGCCCTTTGCCTATACACAAAAAGTGGTAATTTATAGGCACAGTTAAAAAATTAAATTTAAAATTCAGAAATCAGTCTCCACAATATACTTGATTGTTCATTTAACAGTCAAACCTCATTTATTCCAACTCTGGGGGACATACAAAATGTTCAGATGAATGAGTACATGCATTAGACAAACTGATTACGCCTAGTATGTATGCATAGGGGTTGCGCATGTGCAGCGCTAAAAAAAATCCACTCATCAGCTCATCCTGATAATGGATTGGTGGATAAGGACAAGTGGATTTTTCTTGCGCAAAGAACTCAAAGTTTAAGTCACATTAACAATTTCATGCCCTTGAGGACAAGAAGCAGTTTGAAAAAAAAAAATTGAGACCTGATATAGTTTGAATAAACCAATAATTTGGATAAATCGAAGGTTTAATAAGTGAGGTTCCGATTGATTTGTTGAAATGTGACAAGTTCTCAATCATAAAGGTCTGGGAATTAGTCGATCAATCAAAAATCTACCAATACATTGAGTACGCCAGATAATCAGCTGCAAAAGAATACTGAAATAAATTTTAAAGTTCTTAATAAATCCACATCAATTGAAACAAGAAATCTAATCTTATATATAAATGGTTTGACAAACCATTTAAAAGAGAAAGCCAAATTGTACCCTAGTAAGTAAAACCCATGACCTCGTAGGTAAATATTATGACCTAGATCTTTAATTCTGAGTTAATTAAGTCGAAGCTGTAGTATATTAGTTCAAGGTAAAACTATCGAAGTACAAAGAAGTTGACAACTACAATACTCACTCTAGTACCATTCGTTATGACACGGTTCTTGTTATAAGGCAGGTATGGTCATTTAGTAGAAGAATTGTATGCATCATATACTTCATTATAAGGTGGTCTCACCATAAGGTGGCTCACTCTATGGTTTTCATGGACTTCATTATAAGGTGGTCTCACTATAAGGTGGCTCACTCTATGGTTTTCATGGACATCATTATAAGGTGGTCTCACTATAAGGTTGGTCACTCTATGGTTTTCATAGACATCATTATAAGGTGGTCTCACCATAAGGTGGCTCACTCTATGGTTTTCATGAACATCATTATAAGGTGGTCTCACTATAAGGTGGCTCACTCTATGGTTTTCATGGACATCATTATAAGGTGGTCCCACTATAAGGTGGCTCACTCTATGGTTTTCATGGACATCATTATAAGGTGGTCTCACTATAAGGTGGCTCACTATGGTTTTCATGGACATAATTATAAGGTGGTCTCACTATAAGGTGGCTCACTATGGTTTTCAAGGACATCATTATAAGGTGGTCTCACTATAAGGTGGCTCACTCTATGGTTTTCATGAACATCATTATAAGGTGGTCTCACTACAAGGTGGCTCACTCTATGGTTTTCATGGACATCATTATAAGGTGGTCTCACTATAAGGTTGGTCACTCTATGGTTTTCATGGACATCATTATAAGGTGGTCTCACTATAAGGCTGGTCACTCTATGGTTTTCATGGACATCATTATAAGGTGGTCTCACTACAAGGTTGGTCACTCTATGGTTTTCATGGACATCATTATAAGGTGGTCTCACTATAAGGCTGGTCACTCTATGGTTTTCATGGACATCATTATAAGGTGGTCTCACTATAAGGTGGCTCACTATGGTTTTCATGGACATAATTATAAGGTGGTCTCACTATAAGGTGGCTCACTATGGTTTTCAAGGACATCATTATAAGGTGGTCTCACTATAAGGTGGCTCACTCTATGGTTTTCATGAACATCATTATAAGGTGGTCTCACTACAAGGTGGCTCACTCTATGGTTTTCATGGACATCATTATAAGGTGGTCTCACTATAAGGTTGGTCACTCTATGGTTTTCATGGACATCATTATAAGGTGGTCTCACTATAAGGTGGCTCACTATGGTTTTCATGGACATAATTATAAGGTGGTCTCACTATAAGGTGGCTCACTATGGTTTTCATGGACATCATTATAAGGTGGTCTCACTATAAGGCAGTTCACTCTATGGTTTTCATGGACATCATTATAATGAGGGAGTTATGTAGAAAGAACAGTCTTGAGAACATTTTTTTCTTCAAATTCTCTCATTGCATCATATGCAATTTTTCAAAGCTTGGGGTGGGGGTGGGGGACAAGTGGGGGTGGAGTGGGGGGACAAGTGGGGAGGAGTGGGGGGACAAATGGGGGTGGAGTGGGGGAGTTTGAAATAAAAATTGCTCATTCAGATATTGTGTATGAAAAGAGGCAACAAGTAGAATTACTCAGTCAATGTTATATTTCCTTGAATATACATTTATAGTGATATGTCACTGATATTTGTTACTTGCTTTAGTGTTTAAGATATAGCAGACACCACGGTAGCTGGCCTTGGTTGATTCGATGGTAGGATTCGGACCCGCACCCTTTCATTCACGAGTTCGGCATGCTAACCTTTGGGCCATTATAGCTCATGTCTCCATTCGTCGCCTCTTAAGATATGCAGGAAATTGCATCAGACCTGTTCTATATTCCCGAGACTGTGAACGGGAAAACACAGAATTACTATTTCTTTATGAACAAAATCAATACTGCTTTGCATGTTGTGCCTTGATATTTTCCTGAATTTTTTAAACTAATAACCAAGAATAATAATAATTTTAAAAAATTAGGTAGAATTAAGGGTATATATGCATGTATCAGGAATTAATGGCACATCAGCACAATACTGGCTATATGATGCCAATTAAAAGTTAGGGTCTTCATAATTAAATATAAAGAATTGAAGACAAAATCTTTAGGAAGATAAGACCCTCCAAATAAATGTATACATGAATTAACGGAGACAGAAGGGGAAAGGATTTTTTTTTTTTTTTTTTTTTTTTTTTTACTTCGTGCGTAACATCTGTTATGTACACAGTTCAACAAGTATAACATTACTTTTTACCTAAACAAATGAAAATAGTATTATTATTTGAAGAAGCTTTCAAATAAAAAATTTAAAAAATGAAATTTTCAAAATACCACTAGTTCAAAATAAATACAGGAAAACAAATATTATTCCCATATAATTTTCTTTGGAATTTAAACATTTTTTACCTTTTACCATAATCAGTAAATTTAAAAATTTGATGTGAAGACGTTTGCGTTTTTAAAAAATCAAATTGATCAAACGCAGATGTTTTCACTTTTTGGCTGGTTATTCAGTATTGCACTACTTAGTTTATAGGTTTCATAATAAATGAGTTGTTTTGGAAGATCCCACTATTGACCCACAATCTTACGCAGTTGTACATGTGTATAAAATAGTATATTTATTTGAATTACACGTTAATTCTACGTTTTCATTTTGTTAATATTCAGTTCCTTTTATATACAATATCAAAAAACAAAATGTATATATTAAATATTAATATTCATAATATATTTGTTTTTTAAGCGTCGGACTCGTAATCCAGTGGTCGCTGGTTGATACCTGCCCAGGTTAGCCCTGGTTGGCTGCTTCAGTGTGTCCCCTGGAAAGACACTTGGCTTCCATTCATTGGCATGATCTAGCCAATAATATGTTAAAAGTACCGTTAAAACCAACAAAAACAAATCTTTAACTTTCTATAGTATGACACAGAAAATTCAGTGTGATTCTTTGCGTGTTTGTAATGTATTTTGGCATAGAAAGTTCGCTGATAAATGTGCTAGCCTCATACAAGTCCAATAAAGTTATAAACTTTCTGTCAATTATACAATTGCAAATTTTATCACAGCAAAGATCTGGTATTGAGAAGATAAAAATACTACTCAGATTGAAAAAAAGTAACCCAAATTTCCATCAACTTAAGATGAACGTAAATACTGATGCATGTGTATTAGTTCTGGGGGCACTTGAAAAGAAATAAATTGGGTCAATATGTAGCATATGCAGCCTTGAGAACAATCTACCTGTATAGTGCAAACGATCTGTGTATTCTTCACTACCAAGTAGGGAAATGTACACTCTGATTATCATATATACTCACTTATAAGTCAGATACAACTGCGAACAACACAGACACTGTTATGCTGTCACATAATGCGATGGCAGATCAGTGTCTATGTTGTTTGTTCTACTGATTACTCCTAAGAAACGACATAGACCAAGATCTGCAGACTTATAAGCATGCATATATGGTATGTTTAATTTGTTAGATCTTCTTAACATCATAACTTTACTACAATTCACTTAACAATTGTGTAAGTAACACAAAGTTCGTACCTGTTTATAATATACTGAATGGTCATAATTCAATATAAATACATCAACAGTTGCTTTAAATATATATCACATACATTTTACTACAGCACTGCACCAATTATTCTTATTATTATAATTATTATTATTATTATTATTATTATTATTATTATTATTGTTGCACAAAAAGATACAACAATTATAAGAACAATAACAACTACTACTACCACCACTCCCTGTGGGCTCTGAGATGTAGAACAGTCCCAATGCACCCTTCCACACGTTGTAAGATGTAACTAACGGAGGCAGGAGCCAAGGTGTTTCTGTAGTTAGCCTGCCAGACTTATGACCGAAAGGGTGCAAGTTAAAATCCTACCGCTGGATCAGCCCAGGTCAGCTACTGTGGTGTGTCCTTGAGCAAGGCACTTTACCCCAATTGCTTCAGCACAAAAATAACCTACTCATGTTGCTGTGCCTTAAAACACCAAAACCAATGCAAACCAAATTATTACTACTACAAGAACAACTATTTTCAGTTACATCTGTTGTTATTTAAGAAAACTCAGCTGATGAATTGTTCTTATGTTAAGTATAGAATTACAGATGTTAAAACCCATTCGAAAATGCTGCTTCATCAGATGTGAATATGACTATTCGACTTTTTATTGTTAGTTATCGAGCCCGCTTTGGCGAAAGCTCACCATAACAATCACTTTGGCATCCGCATGCGTGTCACCATCTGTCTGTACACACGTCCAGCCACATCCAAGATTAACCTCAATGCTTAAGCCTTTTATTTTTCTTTTATTTCAATACTACTTTATCCTACTCTCTTTGGATTTGGAATATAGCTTGGGGGTGGGCTTAACATGCAGGCCATGGCCGGATTATTGTTTCAATATTATTAGATGCAGGTGTCATAATTTCACTGGCTTTCAATAAACAGCTGTTGCATCACTGTATGTAGAGAAATAAATCCTCGTACCCAGGATACCCTACAACATCTACAGAGTGGTCACACAGCATTCTAAGATATCACTTTCGTATGCCTCGTTTTTGGAGCACAACTGTCGATGGTATGTCCAGTAATTCTATGTAGTGCCTGTCCAAGAACTGACACAGACATTCGTGTGTTAAATGCTCTAATTAAACATCTATGTCATGAGTGGAATTACAAAGTAATAGACATAGAGCATGCATTTGTGACAAAGTCTGGACTAGTTCTTTAACATCTATGGGCAAGAGACAAAATCCATTTAAACAAGAAGGGTTTATCACACTATCTCCATGCCATAAACGAAATTTTCCCAGTACTAAAGGACAAATATGACTCCTCTAAAAGTCATAGAAACCAAGATTATAAATATGATTGGGACCATGCTAACTGTCATAACCATCATAAGAAATCAGGGAGATGTTTCTATTGTTTTGAAGCAGGGCGTAATGTGGAATCATGCCGACATACCAGCAAAATTCAGTATCATGGCTGTCTACAATATGGACATAAGGCAAACACTGCAAAATGTTCCACTTAACTATGCAGCATTAGGATTATGGCAATGAAGATGGGACCATAAGTTTAAAAACCAAAAAATTTCCAGAAACATTGAAACAAGCTATAAGATCAACACTGTGTGATTGTCCCTGTCATGATAGAAGACAGACCATAGATACCCCAGTGAGTGATGATGCCCATGGAATAATCTCAGGTGCAATCCCATTAATTGCCTCCATCAATCAAAGTGATCATAATGTGTTAACTGTTACTGTGATAACTGCTGAAAGTGCTAATGTTTCAAGACTCATTACAAAATCTTCTGAAAAAACAGTTGATAGTCATGATTTAGGACACTGTAATGAAGATAATTTAGAGGTATATCATGGTTCATATATTGATATTTAGAATTATATCATGGTTCATATATTGATATTTAGAGGTATATCATGGTTCATATATTGATAGTGAAAATATAGACTCGGATATTCCAATGCCATTCATCTCAAGACCATCAAAATCAGTGGCTTCAGCAAAAAGGTCTCAAAATCTGCCATTAAAATATCCATTATCTTTTTCCAAAGCTAGATGAAATCAAATTACTTCTTTCAGGAAATAATTGAGTAATTGATATTTTTTCATTCAGCGAAACCTTCTTACATGAACTTTTTCGTGATGATGAACTTAACATTCCTAACTACAGTTTTCAAAGAAAAGACAGACTTTCCATATGGGTGGTGGACTTATCATTTCTTTTAGGGACAGCATTCCTTTCACATGATGCTATGATCTTGAGGAAAATGGTATGAAAATAATTTGGCAAGAAATGAGACATAATGTAAACAAACATTTGTATTAGGTTGTGTATATAAACCACCGAACGCTGACAATACTTGGTATACCATATTTCAAAGTAAGCTTGAAACTTTGCATATAGAAAGCAAAGAGTCTGTTTAGTAGGTGACTTCAATTACAATTTGATGTATGACAACAATCAAAGCGGGATTAAAACTATGAATTATCTGAATTATCAACAGCTAGTTCATGTACCCAATAGAGTAACAGAGGTATCTGAAACACTAATTGATCACATCTATGCTAACAATGCTGACAACATTATAGAAGTTGCAGTTCCCCAATATGCCATAAGTGATCATTATCCTATATGCTGTACACGAAAATTAAATCAAAAAAGTAAACCCGATCATCACAAATATATAAAGTATCGAACAATGAAAAGATTCAATGCACAAATATTCCTCAAAGAACTGAAAAATATCCCTTGGTCAGTAATTGAATCTTTTGATGACCCATCAAATGCTCTTGACATTTGGATAGTTATGTTTACTGACACCCGAACAGTGATGCTCCTATTAATTTCAAAAGAGTTAAGCAACTAAATCAACCCAACTGGATCACAAGTGATATATTGAATGCTATTAAGACAAGGGATAGATTTCATAAATTAAAAGATACTAACAATTACAGATTATGGAGAACAGAGTCAAGTCAATGATTTAAAAGGCAAGGAATTCCACTGATATATGAAAGAGTATTACAAAAAAGAACCTTAGAAAACTGTGGAAAACCTTTAAGGACTTTAAAGGCAAATCTGTCAATAACCTGACATTTAGATGTACTAGTGATGAAAATGTTAACATTCAACAAGAACCTCTTAAAATTGCAAATGCACTCAATGATTACTTTGTGAACATAAACAAAAAAACTTGTGGATCTCACAGCTTATAAAAGATTCTCATGTGATGAATTAAATGAGCGTATTTCCTCAAAACTTAGCGACGAAAACTACTTCAAAATACCTAAAATAAGTCTAGAATTCATTTTAAAATTAGACTTTGTCTAGAATTAGACAAACTTGATGTCAGAACAGCTACAAGTCTTGATGGTATAAATGCTAAAATTTTTAAAACTCTCATCTCAAGTGATAGCATCTTCACTTATGTATATATTCAATCTAAATATTTCTGCAGGTATTTTTCCAACAGTCTAAAACTGGCAAAAGTAACTCCAATACACAAGAAAGGAGATCTTTCTGATACGAATAACTATAGACATATATCAGTTTTATCACATACATGCCATAATACGATGTGTCACGCGAAAAACACGATTTTCAGCAATCTTGGCAAATACATTTTTTTCCACCACCAAAAAAAAAATAATAAAAAAAATGTATATTTCTTGATCCCAATGATATATGCCCGTAATCTGTGGTATGTATAAACAGTCTTGCTCAGACCTCATGTAAAACTATCCTCGGGGAAGTTTATACAGCTATTTTAGAGACAATTAAAAGGTAAGGCGGCCAGAGATAGACACATTTCAGAGATTTACGGAATTGGCGCACAATAGCTAGGGTGATGTGTCGTGTCAAATCCTTTGAGCACTACTGAGGGAGAGCCCCAATAGGCTAATTTGCATAGGTAAAGTACACTAATTGGAACAATCCAATTTGTCTGAAGTTAAGTATATCAAACAGATGCGTGTTGAAAAATAAATGTTGTTACACATCACTGACTGCACTGAATGAGAATGTCGAAGCCATCCTTATTAAAGTTTGTGATCAGCGGCAATGTTGCTTTTAAGTCGGATTTTTACTCCATATATAAAATTCAAAACATGATTATTTCGGTAGGTTGAACAACAGCACCATTCAATCTCGAATGCAGTGATGCACCTAAGATCCAAAGGTCAGGGGACTCTCTGACCCTCACCCTCCAGATTTGGTGGACATACAATATTTTAAAGGTGCAAAGGAAAATTGTAGTACATAATGAACTAGAAGTACTAAAAAAAATGAGATAATCTTATATGCTTCGACAGTTTTGCCACATAGACTTTCTCATATATTCCCTGGACATTTACAAAATTGCAATAAACGTTTTATCATGTGATCAAGTAACTCGTGAAAACATCAACATGTTTGAATGTCTGATTAACCTGAAATGAACTGCACCATGGGATTTTAATAATTTAAAAGTATTAAATCGTTAATCAAATGACAAATTGTGTATTTGCATAAATTAGTACCTTTTTTCATTAATTCAGCCTGAGAATAAATTAAATATTCAATGCCGAAGGTGTGACTTTAACCTCGAAAATACGTAACAATATCGGCGGTCAAAGACTTTAGCAACTCGGCCGACTACCACAAACCTTGAATGTTTTCGTTGCCAGATTCATTGTTTTGAAATGGATATTCATTGCCATCTTGCAGGTTTTATCACTTTTAGCGACTTTGGTCATTGCTTGCGCCGAAACAGACGTGGATGCACATTCGCGAAGGAAAAGTGTAGGCATATTTGTGAACAGAAATGACACTTGCATTACCGTCAAACCAACTACTGAACTATTGAAAGCAGCAAAGACTGCATGTAATTAAAACTACATTCCACTGTCCAATGGATTTTAAGGACAGTAACTTGGTGTATTTTTGTATTTAATGTCTGTGAGGCTGTGACCATGTTTGTGGTGATGTTATTTGACAATGCTAAGTCTACCTTTTTTTTTCTTTTTTTTTAAATGTTAAATGCTTCAGAGAAAACAGATGGTAGTTTCTTTTATTCAGATTTGAATTTCCAGTCATTTGCTATAGGCTGATTTGAAAAGATAGCTTATTCTCATTTTGATGACGTCGATTTTGGGGGATCACGCGCACTGACCCCCCTTGGGACCTCAAAACACACTTTTGAGCCTCACCCCCTCCCCCACAACAGTGTCTGGGAATATGGAAAGCATGTTATCATCATTTTCAAAGATATTAGAAAGACATGTTTGTAATGAATTACGAAACTGATTGGAATCTTTTGATTTACTGAATTCATGACAATCTAGCTTTTGTGAATGAGATTCATGCCAGACTACCCTAACTAGAATGGCGGATGATTGGTTAACAGCAATTGATCGAGGTAACCTGGTAGGTACAGTGTTTCTTGACCTTACAAAAGCTTTTGACCTTGTTAATCACAAAATTCCGCTGGAAAAACTCAGCATATATAAAGTTAACCATGAAAGTTTAACTTGGTTTCATTCCTATCTTGAAGGCAGACAACGACAAGGTTCTATTTTAAATAAGCTTTCAGATAAGAAACTCATAAAGTCAGGTATGCCACAAGTATCAGTTTTTGGACCATTACTCTTTCTGCTGAACATCAATGATTTACCATATCACATTGAGCTATCCGCAGTCAACATGTTCGCAGATGACACAACATTATATAACACTGGATCAACTGGCTATGACTTTAGTACTAAATTAAATCAGGATTTGGTTAAAGTAAATAACTGGTGTGAGCACAATGGTATGAAGATAAATGCAGCCAAGTCAAAAGCCATGATCATAGGTAGTCGAACCAAAGTAAATACTGAGAAAGATGACTTCAAAGTAATGCTAAAAGGAATAGATATAGAACAGTCTAAAAATGTGAAACTACTTGGCATTATGATAGACAATATCTTGTGCTGGAAAATGCAAGTTGACAAGGTCATTAAAAAAGTGAACTCACTGCTTTATCTTTTAAAGAGAATAAAATCTTATCTTTCTCAAGAACAGAGAAAGATATTCTACAATGCCTATTTCATACCACATCTAGAATATTGCTGTTCTATCTGGGGTAATAGTGACACAGAAAATCAAGAAAGACTGATTAAATTTCAATAAAGAGCAGCTAGAGTTATTCTTGATGCTGATTTAGGTACACCATCAACAAATCTTTTTAAAACTCTAAAGTGGCTTCCATTTCAAGAGAGAACTCAGCTTCAAAAGGGTTTACTAGTCTACATATCCTTACATGGGTTGACTCCTGATTATCTTCAATGTAATTTTAAATTTGTGGAAAATGTACATACATATGAACTAAGATCCATCTCAAACAACAACTTATATTTACCTAAACCAAATCAGAGTTTTATAAAAAGAGTTTTGCTTTTTCTGGAGCCAAACTATGGAATTTTATTCCACCCTGTATACAGTCAGCTGACTCTTCCTAGATTTGAAGTAGCTTCTTAGTCTTAGTCTTCTTAGTCAACATTTACAGAAACTATCATTTGTATGATTTTGTCTAATTCTGTAATACTCTTCTTTAAAACAATGTTCTTTATGTACTTGCCCGTAATGTTTTACACAGGTTCACTACTAATCTTTGTATGAATCATGGATGTACTCATCTTTAATGCGTTGTACATATATTATAGTAGCAGTAGATCAATTATCTAGTTTTTAATAGCATTATTGTCTAAAGACACCACAACTTGTAAAAATTGTACAACTTATACATGTAATTGTAGAAGGCCTCATGGAAGATTGGTCATTTGACCAAATGAGCTTCTTCTTTAATTAAAGTCATTATTATTATTATTATTATTATTATTATTAAAATAAACTTGTTATATAGTGAATCAATCCATATATTTGTACAGCTGCAAATAATATATTGCTTACAGATTTTCCACAATAGACAGACTACTGAGTAGAGTATGTATGTAGTAGCATTTAACAGCACCTTAGCACAATTGTGGCTGTATGGTGCAAACTAAAATTAAAATTCTAAAAATAATTGCACAAAAACTTCAGGTACTGAGTAGTGAAAACTGTAACAATATATACTGAGTAGTGACAATTTTAATTCTGATATTATTGTTTTGTCTCTGTTGCTTTGAATGAAACTAGGACTTGTTCACTGATGGGGTCATCCCATGACTGTGAGCTACAGTGGGTAGCAGTCATTCTTTTTTAATGCAGAAAAAGGTCCTTTAAAAAAGTTCTTCCTCTTAGTTATCATAATTTTCAATGTTTAAAACCTATATAAAAATATTTTAAAACTATTAACATTTCCTCAAATCATTATAAGGTTGTAATGTTTACACACTGGTTTAAGTAAATAAAAAGAATTTTATTTCATGGTGGACATAATAAATTTTACAGTAATTAGTCATGTCAATATTTATATTACTTCACAGTGTGACAAATTATTGCACAAAAAACTGACTTGTATGAGCAAAATTTGGAACACTAGGACCAAATTAATGTCTCTACAGTACTTAAAACAAATGCTTCAACATGTGCTGTAACCGTATGACCTATGACATTAGTACTGGGAATTGACCTATGTATCTTGTTATGTATGATGTTTATATAATATTATATATATTTTAGGAAATTATAAATGTTTCTTCACTTTAATATTTGCTTAAATCTTTATGTTTATTAGGAAAAACATGTATAACTAGTGTCCTTGAATTAGGTTGTTTTGATCAATATGTTTTCTCAATTTGAAGGTCAAGGTTGATTTTTGTTTACAAGTAAAAATTCCATTAAGATGACACACATTCTAGAACATTCTGTCATGTGACCAATCTAGAACATTCTGTCATGTGACCAATCTTTATATATATCATGTTTGGTGGACATTTTTTCAGTTTTGACATTACTATCAGTCTTGTAAAGAGCTATTACAGTTGTGAAAATTTATTCCAAATTCTAAGAGAGGAATTATTTTAAATATTCATTGGATTATAACAGTGCTCATAAACTTTTGGATTTTGGATTTTTAATTGATGATTTTGGAATTTAAGTGAACTTATTCAGATATTTTGGAATACTTCATTTTGATATCAGCACATCAAGATTACTAGTACATCAGGACTTTGGAGACCATTAGCACATCATAACATTCAAGGACATCCGTGAATTCGGAACATTCTATATTTAGGACTTGTGATTAGAACAATCATTCTTATTGGATTATTAGGATTTCAAAACACATTACTGTAAGTGACTTTTTGATTTTTCATTTTAATTATCTAGTAATAAATTGCTTGTTGATTTTTACTTGATTTGTTGGTTTCACTTTCTTTCTGTTACATTTTTCTTAGACCATAGAGTCGTAACAATCTACATATGCCTATTTATCTACATATACCTATGTATCTACATATACCTATGTATCTACATATGCCTATTTATCTACATATACCTATGTATCTACATATACCTATGTATCTACATATGCCTATTTATCTACATATACCTATGTATCTACATATACCTATTTATCTACATATACCTATGTATCTACATATACCTATGTATCTACATATACCTATGTATCTACATATGCCTATTTATCTACATATACCTATGTATCTACATATGCCTATTTATCTACATATACCTATGTATCTACATATGCCTATTTATCTACATATACCTATGTATATACATATGCCTATATATCTACATATGCCTATGTATCTACATATGCCTATTTATCTACATATGCCTATTTGTCTACATATGCCTATTTATCTACATATACCTATGTATCTACATATGCCTATTTATCTACATATACCTATGTATCTACATATGCCTATTTATCTACATATGCCTATATATCTACATATACCTATGTATCTACATATACCTATTTATCAACATATGCCTATTTATCTACATATGCCTATATATCTACATATAGCTATGTATCTACATAAAAGGAAGTTCTCCAACAAATCTTCAGTTTCTTTGTTAAAATAAATTCACTTTTAAAAGTTAGCAAATTTATGACCCTTCCCTTATTATTATTATAACAGTACTACTGTTTTGTTGTTATTATTATTATTATTATTATTATTGTTGTTGTTGTTATTTTTATTACTACTGTTTTGTTGTTATTGTTATTATTAGTAGTATTATTAAATTATAAATAAAAGTAACAATCTCAGCTTTCATGGTTTCCACAGGCACAGTTAAACCCCAGTCATGGCTATGTAGTACATGCCATATTTGTCTTGTCCAGCTTCTAGGACTCTGTGTGAAAGATTGAATCATCCCATGATAGCATGACCTTTCTCACCTGCCCATATTTTGCATATCCGACTGATGCTACAACCCATAAATTATGGTGATATCTGACATCACTCTCCTTGCTTTTGTGGTCAGTCAGAAATTGGCCTGAAAACACTGTGGTACTTGACCTTAAAAGCTGTTTTACAGATCAAAATGGGGGTTGGATTATGTAAATATTAAGAGTGTCATTATCTGTGAACAATCGGGCTGCCACCAGAATTTCTTTATTGAGAGTTGATGGAGCCATTGATAATAGGGCAGCTGGCCATACCCCGAGGTTAGGAAACAATAGGCATTGATGCAAGAAAAAAAATACCTAATGATTAAAAAAAAAAGTAGTGAAGTAAAGAATTCAATTAATGGAATAATTTCTAACTAACAAAGGCCACATAAAGCAAACTCACAAAGAAAGGAAATAAATTACAAAACCCATTGTCATAGCAACTGTCACAAAGACTTGACCTCTGAGAAAATTTTGCAAAAAATGATCTATTGTGTAATTAAATAATGATTCAAAAGTAAGTAATATTAAATAAATAAAGTTTCTTTTATACAACTTATTATATTACTTTATTCCTATTTTTATTTCTGTTCTGTATTATTGTTTTGAAGTTAATTTGCATAATGTCTGCTTGTAGTTGCAAATAGCCTGATCTTTTGTATTGTTGGTTTGGTTGTTTTTAATGGCACTGTCAACTCATAATTGGGTATATCATGCCGTATATCATGCCGAGAAAATGGGAACTACCTGATTAGTGACTTTATTGTAATAGAAATTATTAGACATACAAGTCATACACTATCTAAGTCTACTATGCAATAAAATATTGACAGTATATATATATATATATAACAGAAGAATGGCCCAACCCATGGACGCAGTCTCTGATTGTGACTCTTCCTAAAAGAGGGAATCTACAACTGTGCCAGAACTACTGAACAATCAGTCTCATCAGTCACCCAAGCAAGGTTATGCTTAAGATCATCCTCAATAGATTGAAACCCCAAGCAGAGCACATCATTGTGGAAGAACTGGCAGGTTTCAGAGCAGGATGTAGCACTACAGAACAGATCTTCAATCTTAGAATCCTCTGTGAAAATATCTCCAGCATCAACAGAACCTCTATCATGTCTTCATTGACTTCAAGAAGGCTTTCAACAAGGTATGGCATGCAGCCTTGTGGGCCATCATGCGGATATACAACATAAACACAAGACTAATCCGCACTGTAGAAACCCTGTATGACAAAGTGACTAGTACAGTTCTTATAAATGGCAACATAGGAGACTGGTTCAGAACCACAGTCGGAGTCAGACAGGGGTGCCTTCTCTCACCCACTCTCTTCAACATCTACCTGGAAAGGATCATGTCTGATGCTTTGGAAGACCATGAGGGCAGTGTCAGTGTTGGAGGCAGAACAATCACCAACCTGCGCTTCGCTGATGATATCGATGGCTTTGCAGGAGATGAAGAAGAAATGGAGACCTTAGTGAACCGTCTCAATCAAGCATCACTAAGATATGGGATGGAGATCAACGCTGAAAAGACAAACCTAATGACAAACAACTTGAGTGGCATCCAAAAGGAAATAAGAGTGAATGGACAGAAGCTGGGCACAGTAACAAGCTTCAAGTACCTAGGTGTTATCGCCTCTGATGAAGGTTTAAAACCTGAGGTTCTTTCCAGGATTGCACAGACAATAGCTGCTCTGGCTAGGCTGAAGCATATTTGGAAAGACAGCAACATCATGCTTGGGTCCAAGATTAAGCTTATGCGGTCCCTCATCATGTCCATATTCCTATATGCATGTGAGACATGGACCCTAACTGCAGAATTAGAGAGAAGAATCCATGCCTTAGAGATGAGATGTTATCGAAGGATCCTGAAAATCTCATACTTAGACCACATCTCTAATGCGGAGGTGCGCACTAATATCCAAGGTGCAATTGGACCTTATGAAGATCTACTCACCACTGTAAAGAAACGCAAACTAAGATGGTATGGTCACATCTCACGCTCAACTGGCCTGTCAAAGACAATCCTACAGGGCACAGTGCGAGGAAAGAGAAAACGAGACAGACAGAAGAAGAGATGGGAAGACAATATCAAAGAGTGGACAGGCATGAACTTTGCAAAGTCCCGAAGAGCAGTGGAGAACAGGGTGAAATGGAGAGAGATTGTTTTAAAGTCATCAGTGGCACCCCTATGACCAGCAAGGTAATGGGAGAAATGAAAAAAAAAAAAAATATATATATATATATATAGATATATATATTCATATTTTAAAGATACTTTTTACAGTTTTCTTATTAATAAAGGATAAAATCTTAGATATTGAGACTAAATAATTTTTTTCAATGGGTAATAAGCATTAAGCTTCACCAGTCAGCATTAAGTGCCACCAGTGTGGGTAGTCAGAATTAAGTGCCACCAGTGGTGCATTTTTGGTTGTCTGAACCAAGGAGTTTGTTTTGACAGAAAGTTCATAAAACAAAATGCCATATTGTATGTATTTATGATTGGGTAAGACAAAGAGGAAATTTATTTTCATAAATTACCATATGTACCCACTTATAAGTCACGTCCAACTGCAAACAACATAGACTCTGATCTCCCTTCACATTATTCACTGACAGATCAGGGTCAATGTTGTTTGTTCTCCTGATTACTCCTAACAAGCTACATAGACCCAGAGCTGCCAGTGCCTTATGCGATGGCAGATCTGGGTCTGCGCAGTTTGCTGTTTATGAGACTTGTTAGTGAGTATATATGGTATGAATTATAGGAAAGTATAAAGGTTGTCCTCTCAAGTCAGGTGTCTGCCTAATACAGGTTGATTGCTTCTGAATGTCATTATTGTTGGTTAACAGAAGTGACCTTTTAAGGCAGGTTCAGTTGTAATTTCATTTTAAAATGCACAGTTTTACTTGCAACATAAAAAAAACCCTGACTTTTAAAATTTAATTCTCTAACTTAATGGTAAATTTTCTTGTCAGCAACATATTTTCTTGTTTTCAGGAATGGCCATCCATCCACCATGTAGCCTCATTCTCATAACCAAAGTGGGGGTTCAGTCATGCTGCCATTAAAAAGATGATTCACAACCAGGGTCACTAAAATCATTCTAGAGGTATATTGCTAATTCTAGTGTGCCATCCTCTATGCAACACAGGTTGCCATCGTGTGTGACAGACACATGAAACTTGCATGAAGAATGTATGCATTAATTTATGTAACCATAAAGAAGTTCTACAACAAGAATGGTTATATTTAATATTTATGTTGTTGTAAACTTAGAAAAGGTCATAAAATGTAAAAAATATTCTCCCACAAATATAGTCTTTGGTAAAAATGTGAGTTTATGCTGTCAAAATGTTTGTTCATGCATGTGTAGATTAATAAAAAAGATAAATTCCCATGGACAAAAAAAAAAAGAAGAACTTTCATGCAAATATGTGCTTTCACAAATACATATTTCTGAAGGTAACTTGAGCCCCTGCAACCAAAATTCAAAATAGACTGTACAGGATTGTTCCAATTTAACAGAACTGTCAGTTGTAAGTAACAAGTTTAACCTTGCATTTATGCCATCTATACTCACTTATAAGTTGAGTCCGTCTGCAAACTGCATAGACCCAGATCTGGCATCGCATAATGCACCGGTAGATCTGAGTCTATGCAGTTTGTTAGGAGTAATCAGTAGAACAAACAACATAGACCATGGTCTGCTGGTGCATTATGCAATGGCAGATCAGGGCGTATGTTGTTTTTTAGTTGAACTTGACTTATGAGCAAGTAGATACAGTATTCTGAAATATTGGCACTTTACAGACTTCAACATTAGAATTTAAGAAACCTTCTTTTATGTAAAGACCTATAGAGACTGAAAGTTATGTTAGGATACTAACTTTCTTTATAGTACTTAGAAGTTATAGTAGTGCTATGATATGTAGTTTAGCAACTTCAGTGACCTAAAAAAACAGTTTTTTTGAAGATCTTCTGTACTTTAATATATGACTTAATTAAATACAAACAAGACACACGATTTTCAGAGCTTCTTCAAAGAGTATAAATTACCAAAATGTCTTCAATTTTATTTTTGTACCCTCTAAGTTTTCATAAACCTTGTAATAGTGAAATTGGACATTAATTAAAATTACATAGGCTGACCACATGAATAGATTTTTTCAATATTTTATGGATCTTTTTTCATGGGTATTGAAATATGGATGGATATTCTCAAAATAAGGATTTCATTTTACCTGAGCTGAAGATTTCATCTTAAATCCATCTGGATGGAACATTGTATATCATACCTGGAATTTGTGTGATTAAAAAGGCATTATAATGTTAGAAATTACTTTTATTGTATTTTTTTGTTTTTTATAATGGCACTTTTAACACATTATTGGCTGTATCATGCTGAGGAAATGGGAGCTAATGTATATACTCAAGTATATACCAGGTCCAAATGCAAACAACATAGACCCTGATCTGCCATCACATAATGCACCAGCAGATTAGGGTCTATGTTGTCTGTTCTACTGATTTGTCTTTACATACTGCATAGACCCAGGTCTACCGGTGCATTATGCGATGGCAGATCTGGGTCTATGCAGTTTGCAGTTGGTATCAGCTTATATGCATGTATATATGGTAAGTCCTTCCCAAAGACACACCTAAGCAGCCAACCCGGGTTGGTTTAGGCAGGTATTGAACCCACGACCCTTGGATTACTGGTACAAGTCTGATGCTGAACCATCTGAGCTACTGCAGCATCCTACTGTTGGAAATGCCAAGCTAGTTCTGAAGCAACAGTTAATATCCATGTAAAATTTACAGGTTTTCCAACTTTATGTTTCAAATTGAAGTTTGTAGTAATAGTATGGACATTTTTGCAAATCTCTGATGAAAATAATATTTTTCAAAACATATCTGGTCAGCCTGATAACAAGTTTAGAAGCACTGCATTAGTTGTAATATAGCTGTTTATTTACTGTAATTTTCTTATGACTTAAAGATACAGCAGCTCACTGTATGATAGCTACTAATCAGAATTAAATTACTTAGGAATAGTACTTTTGATTGTTGGCAACATCAGAAAGTACAAAATCTCACCAAAAAACTAGCCAATTTTATTTTATGCTAGTCTTTGAATTATTGGATTTCCATGAGAAATCATTTTTATAATTCGCTACAGTGAATTATCAATTTTTTTACAACTCCAGTCAATAGACAAATCGATAACATTATGAAAAAAAATTTGTATATGCCGTGTTTTCAATTGCTTGGTCTACTGGTAATTATGGCGACCTGTCATGCAGGAGTACCCAGTTTGAATCCAACAATAAATGTAATTTTTAAAAAAAATGTATGTACTTTTTTACCTGGAATTAGTAAAGAGAATTATGTTACTACTGATATTTTCTATGTGAATATCACAAAATACAGCAGAACATAAAGGGTAAACAGCTGATATTATCATGCAGGATACAGGAAGAAATCTGTTACTTCAATCTGTTATGCACTTTAGCTCGGCAGTAAGAAACCTGTTACTTCAATCTGTTCTACAATTTAGCTAGGCAATCTGTTCTACAGTTTAGCTAGGCAATCTGTTATACACCTTAGCTAGGCAATCTGTTCTACACTTTAGCTAGGCAATCTTTTATACACCTTAGATAGGCAATCTGTTATACACTTTAGCTAGGCAATCTGTTATGCACTTTAGCTAGGCAATCTGTTATACAGTTTAGCTAGGCAATCTGTTATATGCTTTAGCTAGGCATTATACACTTAGCTAGGCAATCTATTATACACTTTAGCAAGGCAATCTGTTTTACACTTTAGCTAGGCAATCTGTTATACACTTTAGCTAGGCATTATACACTTTAGCTAGGCAATCTGTTATACACTTTAGCTAGGCAATATGTTATACACTTTAGCTAGGCATTATACACTTAGCTAGGCAATCTATTATACACTTTAGCTAGGCAATCTGTTTTACACTTTAGCTAGGCAATCTGTTATACACTTTAGCTAGGCATTATACTCTTTAGCTAGGCAATCTGTTATACACTTTAGCTAGGCAATCTATTATACACTTTAGCTAGGCAATCTGTTTTACACTTTAGCTAGGCAATCTGTTATACACTTTAGCTAGGCATTATACACTTTAGCTAGGCAATATGTTATATACTTTAGCTAGGCAATCTGTTATACACCTTAGCTAGGCAATCTATTATGCACTTTAGCTAGGCAATATGTTTGAGTATAAAATAAGAGTAAGATTTGCTTGTTCCAAATAAATAATGGAAATATTTTATCTCATGGGTAAAAACACTCAGGTATTTTAACTCATGGATTAGCCAATCATGAAAATACAGAGTTTTTCACCCACTTGATTAAATTTTTCCTTTGCTCATTAAAAGCAATTACATGTATCCTCTATTTACTGCATGGGCATATAATGGAATGGAAAATTTTCTGATCTTGGTACTAAATATAATAAACATGATTAGCTACAAAATAATTATTACATTGAACATTTTGTCACTTTTGTAACCAAGTCACAATCTGACCTTGATAATGTAATATCAAATCAAATAAAAAATGCTTTATTAATGATTTAAAATGCAGTCTATTGTCAATGTTACAAAGTGGCAGTGTTAGGAAACAATTTTATATGCAATTTAAAATCAAAGTAATTACACTCCACATTTTATTTTCAATGTTACAAAGTGACAGGAGCTGCGGTGGCTTAGCGGTTAGCATGCCAGACTCACAACCGAAAGGGTGTGGGTTAGAATCCTACCATCAGACCAGCCTGGGTCACCTACCGTGGTGTGTCCTTGGGCAAGGCACTTTACTCCAATTGCTTTGGTACTAAATAACCTACTTGTATTGCTGTGCCGTAAAGCACCAAACCAAACCTAAACCAAGCCAAAACCAAGTGGCAGTGTTTGGAAACAATTATATATGCAATTTAAAATCACAGTAATTATAGTCCTGCACTTTATAATATCAGTCTATTGTTAATGTTATAAAGTGGCAGCATTAGGAAACAATTCTATATGCAATTTATAATCAAAGTAATTACATTCCACAGTCTATTATCAATGTTACAAAATAGCAGTGTTAGGAAACAATTCTATATGCAAATTAAAATCAAAGTAATTACACTCTGCATTCTATTGTCAATGTTACAAAGTGGCAGTGTTAGGAAACAATTCTATATGCAATTTAAAATCAAAGTAATTACACTCCTACACTTTATAATATCAGTCTGCTGTCAATGTTACAAAGTGGCAGTGTTAGGAAACAATTATATATGCAATTTAAGATCAAAGTAATTACACTCCACAGTCTGTTGTCAATGTTACAAAGTGGCAGTGTTAGGAAACAATTATATATGCAATTTAAGATCAAAGTAATTACACTCCACAGTCTGTTGTCAATGTTACAAAGTGGCAGTGTTAGGAAACAATTATATATGCAATTTAAGATCAAAGTAATTACACTCCACAGTCTGTTGTCAATGTTACAAAGTGGCAGTGTTAGGAAACAATTCTATATGCAATTTGAAATCAAAGTAATTATACTCCTACACTTCATAATATCAGTCTATTGTCAATGCTACAAAGTGGCATTGTTAGGAAACAATTATATATGCAATTTAAAATAAAAGTAATTACACTCCTACACATTATATTATCAGTCTATTGTCAATGTTACAAAGTGGCAGTGTTAGGAAACAATTCTATATGCAATTGAAAATCAAAGTAATTACACTCCACAGTCTATTGTCAATGTTACAAAGTGGCAGTATTAGGAAACAGTTCTATATGCAATTTAAAATCAAAGTAATTACACTCCTACACTTTATATTATCAGCAGACAGCATACTTGCTAAATGGAGAATTTTCAATTTATCTAAAAATTTTATCTAAAATAGTACTTATTTCCCTTTTTATCTGAGCATAACATTTGCTGTTTTGTTAATATACATTTTTTTTGCTTTTACTAAATTTAATTTGTAGGAGACATGGTAGCTCAGCTGGAAGAACATCAGACTCGTAATCCAAAGGTTGTGAGTTTGATACTCACCCAAACCAGCCCAGGTCAGCTGTCTCTGTGCATCCTTGGGAAGGGCACTTAGTTCTCATTTCCTCAGCATGATATAGCCAATAATGTGTCAAAAGTGCCCTTAAAACCAACAAAAACCAACAAGAAAAAAATCTAGTTTGAATCTAAATGTTAAATTTTACATATTTGTAATGTAATATAATCTTACACAAAACTGGTTAAAATAAATATTTAAAAAAATCACATTCATATTTGTAAAACATTGATATCCCCTTGCAGTTGCAAATGAAAACTCAAGTCCAAAATAACTGTGAAAAAACAGAACAATTACACTTGTAAAATTTATTTCAATGGCAAATTAAACTAATCAGTTTATATGCATATGTCTGTAAATTGGAGTACCAAATTTAATTTGCATAGCTCAAGCAGTTTTAATTAATTGTGCTGCCAAGTTTTTCAACTGAAAAAGTGAAAGCCTCAAAAGTTCCAAAGTTCTAATAAAAACATGAATAAATTGCTTATATCTTGGCACCAAAATCTAATATGGTTACAAATTACATGCCAGTAAACAGGCCTACTACATTTAATTTGCTTAAGTTGAGTGCTGTTAGAGTAATTGTGCAGAGCTCTATATAAGAATTTAATAAATTGGGTATTTCAGTCCCTGGTTTGGAACTGATTGCTTGGGTTTTTTACAAATTTGGTAGGGTATTTGGTGAACATAAACTTATGATAGCTGACTGGCTAATTTGGTGGGGTATTTGGTGAACATAAATTTATGACAGTTGACTGACTAATTTGGTATGGTATTTGATGTACACAAAACTTATGATAGCTGACTGACTAATTTTTGGTGGGGTATTTGGTGAACATAAACTTATGATAGCTAATAAATTAGGTGGGGTATTTGGTGGAGACAAACTTATGATAGCTGACTGACTAATTTGGTGGGGTATTTGGTGAACATAAACTTGTGATAGCTAATAAATTAGGTGGGGTATTTGGTGGAGACAAACTTATGATAGCTGACTGACTAATTTGGTGGGGTATTTGGTGAACATAAACTTGTGATAGCTAATAAATTAGGTGGGGTATTTGGTGAACATAAACTTAAGATAGCTGACTGACTAATTACTTTCATTTCAATCATCAAAATGTTATTCATGACTATTAGAATTCATTCAATGCATTAGTGATGAAGACTAATTCAGGGTGTGTTTGATTATATGGCTTTACTGAGGCAAGTGTTCTCACTGGTATCAAGTACTATAATTTCAAATGGAATATACCAAACTTGTCCTGGTACCATCATTTCAAATGGAACATTCCAAACTTGTTCTGATACCATCACTTCAAATGGAACATCCCAAACTTGTCCTGATACCGTTACAAAACATGGTCTGTGCTTATGGCAACAGAAATATGATTACAGCTTTGGAATAAATGCTTAAAATTAAATTGTTTTGCATAATTTGAAAACTTCTGTATACATTTTTAGTCGATTTGTCCGAAATAAAATATGCAAATACACTGCTCATCTAAACCTTTGAATGTATTAACAAGGTTCACACTTTAAAAAAAACTAATAAAAAATACAGAATTGCTTAAATGGCATGCAAATCTAATCAGGTGATCTACATATGCATACAAACATGTTTACTAAACATTCATCTATGCCTAATGGTTTGTGTTTAATTTCACTAATTTGTATTTATGATTGACAGACAAATGTGTAGATGTATGGATGGACATCAGCAAACCAACTGAAAATCACACTCACATTTACTGTCATAGTGAAAGGCATAATACTTGAAATTATTTGACACTTGATCTATTAACTAACAATTAATAAACTTGTGACTTGAAATTATTTGACACTTGATCTATTGACAAATAATTGAAAATCTTGTGACTTGAAATTATTTGACACTTGATCGATCGACAAAAAAATTAAAAAACTTGTGACTTGAAATTATTTGACACTTGATCTATTGACAAACAATTAAAGATCTTGTGACTTGAAATTATTTGACATTTGATCGATCGACAAAAAATTAAAAAACTTGAAACCCTATTTCTTAACTGTATAATGTAAATTATACTGCTGAACCAATGTCTAATACAGACAATATATTTTATGTTGATAAATCATGTTTTTATCAGGTCATATTAAATGCAGAAAGAATCCAGCTTTGTTACATACAATTTCACCTGTACAAAAATAACATTCCAAGTTCATTTGGGGAGTTTTTGTACACAAATTAGAGTTGGTAAGAAACAGTGTTGTAGGAAGAAAAAAATAACACATTTTAAACACATTCTTAGTCTTCTTAGAGTGATTAACATTTTCATAATTTCTAAATTTGCATATGCTATTTTTTGTTTTTTGTTTTCAAGTCACTGCCTACAATGCTGCATTTAACAAGATATTTTTATTTATTTGATTTACTTGTTTGTATCTATTTTGGTTTCAAACAAGTTTATAAATGACTGCATTTTACAGAAGTGCAATTTTTCAGTTAATTTGGATTTTTAAGGCCATTTAAGTCAGAGAAATGACTTGAAGGAGTTCAGTACCTTGAAAAAAAATACATAAAAGTTATTGGAGTTTTACACCAGAATTGATAAGAACATGATTTTTATACCAGATGTGATAAGAACATGATTTTTATACCAGATGCGATAAGAACATGATTTTTATACCAGAGGTGATAAGAACATGATTTTTATACCAGATGTGATAAGAACATGATTTTTATGCCAGAGGCAATTTCATGATTTTTATGCCAGAGGCGATAAGAACATGATTTTTATGCCAGATGTGATAAGAACATGATTTTTATACCAGATATGATAAGAACATGATTTTTATGCCAGAGGCAATTTCATGATTTTTATGCCAGAGGCAATAAGAACATGATTTTTATGCCAGAGGCAATTTCATAATTTTTATGCCAGAGGTGAAAAGAACATGATTTTTATGCCAGATACAATTTCATGATTGTTATGCCCAAGGTGATAAGAATATGATTTTTATGCCAGAGATGATTCATGATTTTTATGACAGAGGTGACAAACTCATGATTTTTATTCCAGAGGTGACAAGAACATGCTTTTCATGTTAGTTCACTTATTTTCATATTAATTTGCAGAAAACATTTTAATAGAAATACTATTTGTCTGCCTTCATTATTCATTCTTAAGATAATTATTAACCACTGTAAATGGGAACATATTTTATGTTTAAAAGAATAATACATGTGAAATTAAGATCAAAATACAAACGTCAAAGAGAACACTTTTAAAGACATGTACTATCTCCTCTTTTATATCTCTCCTGAAGATGACCAACATCTACAAAATAGTAATTATCAATTTTTGTTTATGAAAATAAAATCCTTTCTGTAACAAATGAATTAATTATCAAATTTATAATTTAAAAGCTTAAACAACCCCATTATATGTTCATACAAAACTTGTTTTTCCTAGTTATTACTTTTTTTCAAGGTTGACTGTCTTGAAAATGACAAAAATAAATTGGATCCAGTGGATAAGATGACCTTGCATTCTCTGGTTTTGGTGTTATTTCAAAGCTTGATGACATACCATATTTACTCATGCATAAGTTGGGTCCAATAGCAACACAGACCCTGATCTGTCATTGCATAATGTACTGGCAGATCAGGGTCTATGTTGTTTGTTCAACTGATTACTCCTAACAAACTGCATATACCCAGATCTGCTGGCAGATTATGTGATGGCAGATCTGGGTCTATGCAGCTTGCAGTTGGATCAGACTTGTACAGGAGTATACATGGTAAGTGGTAGAGAATACTGATTCAAGTTATTGTGAATTTTGTTTCAATTAAATGTGGACATTATAATTCAAGAAACAACACTGCTAAATCTAATGAAAAATTCTGCTCATTGGAATTATTTGCATTTTTAAGACCTGACCAGCACCATTATACAGTTATGAGATCTGTAACTTTTTTCCACTCAGTTTTTCATACATATTGCTCTCTGTAAACCAAACCAATGGAAAATCATTTCTATATGCATTTTTTGAGAAACACTCTGGCATGGTTGTGAGAAATGATTTCCACTATTTAAATCTTTCAGTTGCAGAGACTCTAACACCCTCATGTATGTTAATTCATTGCTTTCCTTATAAGATAACTGCTTAATTTGAAGAACCTTAAGAAACAAGACATTAGAACCTCTTTGTATGATCCCATTGCTTGCAGTAGGGACATCTTGATTTGGTCACAGAGGCATCTTGATTTGGTTACAGAGGCATCTTGATTTGGTCACAAAGGCGTCTTGATTTGGTCATTTCTGTCTGACAGTCCAGAGAAGCTTGTTAGCAAGATTGTGCAAAAATAACTCAATATAGACAAATAAACTTTAGGTAGCATATTTGTATCTCCATATCGATGACCTCATTAAATAGCATATTTTTATCTCCATACTGATGACCTCATTAGATCTACAGGCCATTACAGCAATTTAATAAAAAAATATGCAGGATTTTTAACTTTTTGGACAAAAACCTTGATTGCATAATTAAGCATAAACCACTTGATAGAGACAAATTAAATTTAGTAAGCTTATTTGTACTAATTTGTAGATGATCTGATTACATTTTCTGGCCATTACAACAAGTTTGTAATAATTTTGCACATTTGTCAATTTTTTGGCATTTTTTGGATTTTTTTTTATTTTACAAAAACCATGGAAACATGGCAGCTAAGCAGCAATCACTTGAGAAAGACAAATGAAATTTACTAGGCATATTTGTATACATGATATAGATTATCTGAATGAATTTTCATGACATTATATATATAGCAATTTTTCACATTTTCATACATTTTTAATTTTCAAACTTAGACTTTTGGGTTTGCAGTGGGGCAAATGGGGACATACATGTTTAGGAAACACGAATCAAGTTTTTTCATTTTCAGTCGGCAATAAATTTTTGGATGACCAACTTACTTATCATGAAACTATGTTCTGTTCAATAGCAATGTGGCCTAAAGTCTCATACATGTGACATCCCCCTGATCATAGCAAAGTGGCCTAAAGTCCCATACATGTGACATCCCCCTGATCATAGCAAAGTGGCCTAAATTTCCATACATGTGACATCCCCCTGATCATAGCAAAGTGGCCTAAAGTCCCATACATGTGACATCCCCCTGATCATAGCAAAGTGGTCTAAAGTCCCATACATGTGATATCCCCCTGATCATAGCAAAGTAGCCTAAAGTCCCATACATGTGACATCCCCCTGATCATAGCAAAGTAGCCTAAAGTCCCATACATGTGACATCCCCCTGATCATAGCAAAGTGGCCTGAAGTCTATACATGTGATATCCCCCTGATCAAAGCAAAGTGGCCTAAAGTCTCACACACATAATACCCCCCTGATCACCAGAAAGACTCCTTGAATCTGACTCAAAATCAATCTGGCAACAAAGTGAAGAAATAAAAGTGGAAATTTTCTTGAAACTTATCAAGAATTCCTCATATGCTGTATATATTTTGAAAGAATCTCTTGGAAATGATGGAAAATGTACCTGAAGACTATTCCTGAAGCATCAGGGGCCCCTGTGTGGCCGAGTGGTCTAAGGCACTCGCCTTTACAGATCACTCGCACATCTCACCTCAGTCCGCGTGAGTTTGAATCTCGGCTCGATCAACGTGGGTATGTGAGAAAGTTTGCCAGTAGCTTCCCTTGGGTCAGTGGTTCTTCTTGGGGTCTTCCTCCACTAAATATACTGGCTGTCATGTAAAGCTTTTCATGTGCTGAAAAATGGCATTAAACCCCACAAAACCAAAAACTCCAGAAGCATCACACATATGAAAGTTCCCATCATGGAGCTGTGGTAGCTCAGTTGTTTGAGAATCAGATTCATAATCCAAGGGACACAGGTCCAATACCCACCAAGGCCGGCTGGAGTCAGCTGCTATAGTGTGTCATTGGGAAGGGCACTAATTACCTCCCATTTCCTCAGCATGATATATCTAATAATAAAATCAAAGTGCTGTTACAACCCAACCAACAACAAAACTCATTATAAAAGTTGGAATATTTCCAAAGATATATAAAGGTAACTTTAACTATTATTGATATATTTTCATTATAAACATTGGTCTACTTCATTGCTATGCAAAAGACAATGTTTTGTAAAGATGAAGTTTTTTTGAAATTTTAGAAGATCACAACTAAGTTTCATTGCAGGACACCCATTTGTAAATTGGAACATTCCATATACTGGTACTGAAAATGGAACATTCCATATACTGGTACTGTCTTTAAATATTAAATACATGGTAAAACATGGGAAATTAAAACTCCACAAATAAGCTTTTGTAACATCAAAACCCATCATTGGAGAGTGGCATCCCTCATATAGAACAAGTCACAGAGATGAGGTGGTATTGTCCCAAATGTATATAGAACAAGTCACAGAGATGAGGTGGTATTGTCCCAAATGTATATAGAACAAGTCACAGAGATGAGGTGGTATTGTCCCAAATGTATATAGAACAAGTCACAGAGATGAGGTGGTGTTGTCCCAAATGTATATAGGAGTGACATACCTGACTCATGCATAACTCGTGAAGGGTGAACCTCTACCAGAGTGAATACCCTGCCAGTGGAATACATTCTTGTCAAGTATATCAACTTCCATCCTGAGATAGATCATTTTTTTTATGTGAACTTTATGTTGAACTAACACCCAAGAGAATCTTGGACTTTGTGAAGGACTGTGGTTTATATATTGATAACATTTTTTGATGATATATTCTATGGATTTTATATTTTCCACCATTATTTTATTTAAATTTTACCGAATTTTGACATCTTTACCTTTTATGTTGTATTTTGTAGTACTTTATGTTTTATTTAGACGGCTTTATCTTATTAAAGTTTTTTGTGCAATTTTTCCTTTTTACACTTTTAGAACTTTAATATTACTTGGCACCATGTGGCCATTATTATGCTGATGTGCTGTTAAATACTAATACATATATACATGCATATCACTGTAGGAAATTAGTCAAATTATCATCAAATTAGGAAATATTTTAAACACTGGATTCATTTTATTTCTACTATACTTAAAGACTATGATATGGTTTTTCCAACTCTTTTGTCTATTTGATAATTAAGCCCTCACTGTGATAACTGATGATGGGATATTGTTTTAGCACAACAGTGCAAAAACTATAAAATATGAAGAGCCATGAAATCTTAAACACCTTTATTATGTTATAAGTAAATGATCTAATGAGATTTTCAAGCCATTAAAGCAATTCTTAAAATGTTTACACATTTTTTATAACATTTTGGGACTTGGACTTTTGGTACAAAAATGTTCTTAGCAAGATTAAAGGTAGGTAAATGAAATTTAGAAGGTTTATTTGTGTTCTTATGTTGTTGACCTGATTACATTTTTTAGGCCATTTTAGCAATTTGTTAAAAATTTTGTTTTACAAATTGTGTGCTTTTTGGGACTCTTTAGATGAAAACCTTGTAAGAATGATTAAGCAAAAACCACTAAAGATGGACAAATGAAATTTTATGTGAATGTTGGTATTCATAATTATATAGATGACCTAGTTAGATTTTCAACTCATTATAGCAGATATGTGCAACCTACAGCAACCTGGTTTTAAACATTTATTGACATCATAGGGCATGGCTTTAAAAATAACTTATCCTGCTCATGCCCTGGATGAAGCTGTACATGCCTGCATTATAGCAATGATTATACAAATTTTAAATTTTTTATTTTTTTTTACTTATACTTTTTGGGCTTGTAGTGGAGGCATATGTGTTTTATAAACACAAATGTAGTTCTGACATAGGTTTACATAAAAACAACAGACTAGTAGACTTCAAACAAATGAAACAAACAATTTATGGTCAAAAATAAAGCAGGATACATACCTCCTTATGTTTGAACAATGGTATATACCATCTGTACTCACTTATAAGTCAAGTCCAACTGCAAACTGCACAGACTCATGTCTGCCATTGCATAATGCACCAGCAGATCTGGGTCTATGCAGTTTATTTGGAGTAATCAGTAGAACAAACAACATAGACCCTGATCTGCTAGCACGTTATGCAATAACAGATCAGGGTCAATGTTGTTTGCAATTGGACTTGTCTTATAAGCGAATACATAAAGTACTCTTATTTCAAGCAGATCTGTATTTGAAAGGAAAATAACTCACTTTTGACTTGTGTTTGTAAAACCTGTATGTTCCAATCAGGTCAGTCTCTAATGAATACAAAATTGCCTAACAAAGTTCATTTCTCTAACTCAAGTGGATTTTGCTTTACTGTGCTAACAAGGTTTTTGTCCAAGTCTAAAAAGCTCAAAAATGTGTAAAAAATTGAGAACTGTCTGCATTCTAATCAGGTCATCTATATATGAATACAAATATTCAAGCTAAATTTCATTTCTTTATAATGAGTGCTTTTGTACAATATTGCTAACAAGTTTCTCTGGATGGACTGATGTACAGACAGATGGATGAACTGATGTACAAACAGATAGATGGACTGATGTACAGACAGATAGATGGACTGATGTACAAACAGATAGATGGACTGATGTACAGACAGATAGATGGACTGATGTACAAACAGATAGATGGACTGATGTACAGACAGATAGATGGACTGATGTACAGACAGATAGATGGACTGATGTACAGACATATGGATGGACTGATGTAGAGACAGATGGATGGACTGATGTACAGACAGATGGATGGACTGATGTACAGACCGATAGATCGACTGAAGTACAGACATATGGATGAACTGATGTACAGACAGATAGATGGACTGATGTACAGACAGATAGATGGACTGATGTACAGACAGATAGATGGACTGATGTACAGACATATGGATGGACTGATGTACAGACAGATAGATGGACTGATGTACAGACAGATAGATGGACTGATGTACAAACAGATAGATGGACTGATGTACAGACAGATAGATGGACTGATGTACGAACAGATAGATGGACTGATGTACAGACAGATAGATGGACTGATGTACAAACAGATAGATGGACTGATGTACAGACAGATAGATGGACTGATGTACAGACATATGGATGGACTGATGTACAGACAGATAGATGGACTGATGTACAAACAGATAGATGGACCGATGTACAGACAGATAGATGGACTAATGTACAAACAGATAGATGGACTGATGTACAGACAGATAGATGGACTGATGTACAGACAGATAGATGGACTAATGTACAGACATATGGATGGACTGATGTACAGACATATGGATGGACTGATGTACAGACAGATAGATGGACTGATGTACAAACAGATAGATGGACTGATGTAGAGACAGATGGATGGACTGATGTAGAGACAGATAGATGGACTGATGTAGAGACAGATGGATGGACTGATGTAGAGACAGATAGATGGACTGATGTAGAGACATATGGATGGACTGATGTAGAGACAGATGGATGGACTGATGTAGAGACAGATAGATGGACTGATGTAGAGACATATGGATGGACTGATGTAGAGACAGATAGATGGACTGATGTTGAGACAGATAGATGGACTGATATAGAGATAGATAGATGGACTGATGTACAGACATATGGATGGACTGATGTAGAGACAGATGGATGGACTGATGTAGAGACAGATGGATGGACTGATGTAGAGACAGATAGGTGGACTGATGTAGAGACAGATGGATGGACCGATGCAGAGACAGATGGATGGACTGATGTAGAGACAGATAGATGGACTGATGTACAGACATATGGATGGACTGATGTACAGACATATGGATGGACTGATGTAGAGACAGATGGATGGACTGATGTAGAGACAGATAGATGGACTGATGTACAGACATATGGATGGACTGATGTAGAGACATATGGATGGACTGATGTAGAGACAGATAGATGGACTGATGTAGAGACATTTGGATGGACTGATGTAGAGACAGATACATGGACTGATGTAGAGACAGATAGATGGACTGATGTAGAGACAGATAGATGGACTGATGTACAGACATATGGATGGACTGATGTAGAGACAGATGGATGGACTGATGTAGAGACAGATGGATGGACTGATGTAGAGACAGATAGATGGACTGATGTAGAGACAGATGGATGGACTGATGTAGAGACAGATGGATGGACTGATGTACAGACATATGGATGGACTGATGTACAGACATATGGATGGACTGATGTACAGACAGATAGATGGACTGATGTAAAGACATATGGATGGACTGATGTAGAGACAGATGAATGGACTGATGTAGAGACAGATGGATGGACTGATGTACAGACAGATAGATGGACTGATGTAGAGACAGATGGTTGGACTGATGTAGAGACATATGGATGGACTGATGTACAGACAGATAGATGGACTGATGTACAGACATATGGATGGACTGATGTAGAGATATATGGATGGACTGATGTAGAGACAGATGGATGGACTGATGTACAGACATATGGATGGACTGATGTACAGACATATGGATGGACTGATGTAGAGACATATGGATGGACTGATATAGAGACAGATAGATGGGCTGATGTAGAGACATATGGATGGACTGATGTTGAGACAGATAGATGGACTGATGTAGAGACAGATAGATGGACTGATGTAGAGACAGATAGAAGGACTGATGTACAGACATATGGATGGACTGATGTAGAGACAGATGGATGGACTGATGTAGAGACAGATGGATGGACTGATGTAAAGACAGATAGATGGACTGATGTAGAGACAGATGGATGGACTGATGTAGAGACAGATGGATGGACTGATGTAGAGACAGATAGATGGACTGATGTACAGACATATGGATGGACTGATGTAGAGACAGATCGATGGACTGATGTAGAGACATATGGATGGACTGATGTAGAGACAGATGAATGGACTGATGTAGAGACAGATGGATGGACTGATGTAGAGACAGATAGATGGACTGATGTAGATACAGATGGATGGACTGATGTAGAGACATATGAATGGACTGATGTAGAGACATATGGATGGACTGATGTACAGACATATGGATGGACTGATGTACAGACATATGGATGGACTGATGTACAGACAGATAGATGGACTGATGTACAGACATATGGATGGACTGATGTACAGACATATGGATGGACTGATGTACAAACATATGGATGGACTGATGTACAGACAGATGGATGGACTGATGTACAGACATATGGATGGACTGATGTACAGACAGATAGATGGACTGATGTACAGACAGATGGATGAACTGATGTACAGACAGATGGATGGACTGATGTACAGACAGATGGATGGACTGATGTACAGACAGATAGATGGACTGATGTAGAGACATATGGATGGACTGATGTAGAGACATATGGATCGACTGATGTACAGACATATGGATGGACTGATGTACAGACATATGGATGGACTGATGTACAGACAGATAGATGGACTGATGTACAGACAGATGGATGTACTGGTGGAAATGAAATAAGTAAAACAATTAAACATTGTGGTTAATCTAGGGTGTGGATGGATGGATGAACAGCCATACACAAGGATGCCAAAGTGATTGCTGTGTCAAGCATTCCCCAAGGTAGGCTATATAATAATACCTTAAAGTAAAAATCAAGAGTTTTTTGACACCCTGTATGCTTGCTTAAAAGTTGGATCCAACTGCAAACTGCATAGACCCAGATCTGCTGTTGCATAATGACAGATCAGGATCTATCTTGTTTGCAGTTGTTGATAAAACATTTCTCACATGTCTAGCATCACCACAGTAACATGCAAAGAAAATGGCTGCTTCTAAATGGAGTCGGCATTAAATAGGTTCAAGTTCATTAATACAGATAACCCTTTTTTATGATTAAACCAACACCAGCACACCAGTCCAATTAAAATGTGTTTAGAATGAGCAATCAAGATTTAAACTAATGATTGATTTTAATGCTAAATTAACATTTGATTTCCTAGTGAGAAATGAAGTTAGGGTATTCTATAAAAAGGATGACAACAAACTTGCAATGAACTTTGAGTGAATATATTAAAAACAGATGAGGAAAAAAATGGACACATTGGCATTCACGAGTATGTTTTGTATGTTCACTCATTGATGCTGGGATGTCATAAAGTATTACTTTTATATTCTCAATTAATAAGTATGTATCAATCACATGTTTATAAAAAAAAACTACTTGAATGAAGAAATGCGAGGCACAGGGATAATTTATTTACATCTGTATATAGTCTATTATCTTGTGACAGCATTCAAAGATATAATTAACCCTAAGGCTGCCGAGGGACAATAAAAGGGATCTGTAGCACTCAAGAGATGAAGTGTCCCCATCCGGTCATCAGTTCCCATCCATGGCCATATATAACTCTGTGACCTCTTGTTTCCTGAGTTCCCACACCCTTAAAGTCAAGACTGTTCGAAAAAATTGAATTAAGAATGGATTATGTAAATTATACCCTTCATGCTCTAACTTTGGGCAGTGTGAACTGTCCCCCAATTCTTTGCTGGGCCCTTGACCATACTCTCATGGTCAGCACACAGAATCTCAACAAGTGACACCTAAATAAATTAATCTGTTATGCCATTCTTCACAATCAGAATTGGATTTCAGCTTGAGGGTCACTGCTGATTCCACACAAAAGCACCACATCACCTGTACTCTTTTATTTGTCATAATAATCACAAAGGGTTGGCTAACCTTTCATCATTGGTCAACAGAAAATAGAAATATATTAGAACTGTATTCTTCTCACGGGAAAGCTATGCATCTCTCGGCACAGCCAAAGGCCACTCGTATCAGTATTGTTGATAATAATTATAGGGTCAATCCTGTGACCCATTCTATATCTTGCTTAATGTTGAATAATATTAATTCATCCTCTTTTGGATAGGACTTTTGCCAAAGAAATGAATGCAGTTATTTTGTGAAAAGGTGTAACCAGAAGGTTACAAAAGAGACAAAGGCTTTCTGGGCACTTGACCTCAGCTCCATTCAACACCTTGAATTGGATGATTAATGGTCCAAAGTGGTTGACAAAATGATTATTACCTGTTTGGATATGGATAACCTGGGCTGTAGCTAGCGGTAAAGAGTTGCAGTATTGAACTGCAACATCACTCAGGTGTGCTGCTGCCCAGCTGTTAACTCATAAAGATGATGATGATGATAATGATTGTAGTGGTGGTGATGATGATGATGTTGGTGGTGCTAATAATGATGGAGATGGTGATGATGTTGTTTTTTATGATGTTTCTGATGACAATTTATGAAATTGATGATTGTTGTGGTTGTGGTGGGGGTGGGGGTGTTGATGATGACCATGATAATGATGATGATGGTAGTTATGATTATGATGATGATGTGTTTCTTCTGAAATAAGTATGAATGATGAGGTTTACATAATATTGGTATTATTATATAAATATTATTCTTGATTTTTCACAAATTTGAGTAGCTGAAAAATAGGAAGATTAGATGGAATGACCAATATTGTGGGGTACAATATAAATAAGAAAATGAGAAAATAATAAAGATGTGCAATTTAACATTTGAAATGCTTACAGGTAAATGATATCATATTACAGCACACAAATTACATCATATTACAGGTAAATTATATCATAGTACAGGTAAAAAGATATCATATTACATGATATAAATGACATCATATTACAGGTAAATTATATCATAGTACAGGTAAATGAGATCATATTGCATGATATAAATGACATCATATTACAGGTAAATTATATCATATTACATGATATAAATGAGGTTTGGTTTGGTTTTGTGGGGTTTAATGCCATTTTCAGCACATTATAGGCTATACATGGCAGCCAGTATATTTGGAAGAACCACTAACCCATGAGAAGCTACTTGCAAGCTTTCTCACATACCCATGTTGGTTGAGACAAAACTCAAACTCATGCAGACAGAGGTGAGATGTGTGAGTGATATGTCAAGGCAAACATCTTAAACCACTCAGTCCCCTGGGGCCCCCATGATATAAATGAAATCATATTACAGGTAAATAATATCATATTACAGGTAAATGACATTATGTTTTTAAAGATTCCTTTGTAATAAATATTATTTGTTAAAACATGCAAAGCTATGTAAGACCTATTTCTTATTCAGATTGTGAAATACTGTATATACTCGCATATAATCCAGGTCCAAATGCAAACAACATAGACCCTGATCTGCCATCGCATAATTGTTTGTTCTACTGATTAGTCCTTACAAACGGCATAGACCCAGATCTGCCAGTGCATTATGCAACAGCAGATCTGAGTCTATGCAGTCTGCAGTTGGTGTCAGATTATACGCGAGTAAATACGGTAATAATTGTTCATAACTGCAATATTGATGTAAAATATCATAGAATTTGCAGTTCATAAAACTGGAATTACATTCTCATTTATACATCTTTTAACTGCATGAATACATTATCTGGATCAGATGAATTTTACAAATAAAATTCACACTTCTTTCTATTGATGCAAATCATAAACAAGAAATTATTATTTTTTATGTCATGTAAGTTTCTGTTTACCATGTATGTCAAAATATCAAATTTGAAAGTAAAACAAAATTGAATCTAATTTTCATATAAATTTCATGTAAGGGGAAATTAACAAATTGAAAATTTTCAGCATATTCTCATATTTCTTTCAAAAATATCGCATCATTTCACTCCACGAAGCATTACATAAAATAAAATGCCTCCAGAAAAACAAAATTCTGAAAATGAAGTGACAAAGACCAAAGTGATGGAGAAAAAAAGCATTAACACCATAATCATCATCATCATCATTATCATCATCATCATCATCATCATCATCAACAGTAGAAGATATAATAATAATAATAATAATATTAGTAATACTGCATATGCTTGCTTATAAGTTGGATCCAACTGCAAACTGCATAGATCCAGATCTGAAAGCGCATAATGTGCCAGCAGATCTGGGTCTATGCAGTTTGTTAGGAGTAATCAATAGAACAAACAACATAGACCCTGATCTGCCATCTCATTATGCAATGGCAGATCTGGGTCTATGTTGTTTGCATTTGGACTCGACATATAAGCAAGTATAGACAGTAATAATAATGATAAATAATAATAATACTTAACTGCTGTGAATGCAACAACAGGGCTTATGCACTATGTATGCATTGGACATGGTTAACTGACTTAGTTTTTCATCAAAATTGTCACAATGTTACATTTTTCTTTCTGATTCCTTTGGCTACCAGTAGTTAGCATTCTGTAAAGATGGGGCATTTCTGAGATGTTAGCAGTAGTGATCATGAACAAAGTAAGTCACTGCAACATTTTTCTTTCAGATTACTAATTAAAAAAGCTATCACCAAAATAAGTAAGAAAAATGAAAACATATTTAGACACAGTTGAGTTTTCCCATCTGACCCTCTTTCATGATGAAATTAAAAAAAGTATTATCCAAGCACACACAACTGATTACAACCTACTGCAACAAACCCAATTTTTTAAGCAGGCTGCAATCTGGAGCCTTATTTATTATCATCATCACCAGCAGCAGCAACAGCAGCATCATAAATTACTACTGTATACACCTGCTTGTAAGAATACCACAACTGCGCTTAAATAAAAACAGATTCATTTCCTGCAGATCGTGTTGCATGCTTTAATCAAGTAATGTCATAAATGTAGACCCCAATCTGATGACATGTTCTGCAACAACTGATCTGCATCTTCTAAACAGTGAGTAAATGGGCTCATTTAATGGGGCATGTACGGTACTGTTATTAAGAGTTGCTGCTTTTGCACTATTCATATTACACGTATCTGTTTTTTGCTGATTGTTATTTAAGGTAATGTATGTGTCCTTGTAGAGTGCAACAGGAGCCATTTGAATGCACCAGAAATTTCCATAGCATGCAACAGGAGCCATTTTTATGCATCAGAAATTTCCATATCAGAGCAGAACCATGAAGCAATCCAGTGGGTGCTTGTATCACAGTTAGCCACATGAAATGCTTTTGTAATGTTCCAAATATGTTCCTTTCATGTTATTTCTGGTGCATTAGCACAAGCATCTATTCTAGGATGCACCATTATGGGATTCATGTGAATCTCTTGAAAATCAAAAAGCAACTGAATGCACAAAAATCATTCGTCTTATTTTTAAGCCCTAACTTTATTTTTTTTACTAAATCCCTCCTATATTCAGAAAATGTCCCCTTTTTTCAAATGGAAGAAGGAATTTAACTCCTATATTTTCAGTTCTAGAATAGACCATGCAGTACCCTCATTCCTAAAGCTACTGGAATAGATTAGGGAAGGAACCTTTTTAATTTTTTTTTTTAAAAGTTGAAGCTGGAACTTAACCTAATCTGATTTTAATGCATGGTGATTAATGAGCATGCAAATATTCACTTTTATCCCGCTGGAGGTAATATTAGATCTTAAAAACTTGAAACATTAAAATCCTATTGTCCTCAAGAACTTAATATGTACTTAGACTCAAAATTGTTATTATTTTAAAAAAAATATATCTTTACATACATGGATGATACGATTATAAAAATGACAGGATTGTCCTATTTTTGTTCTATCTACATAGATACGAAGTTTAATTAATATTAAAAGACTACAAGTATTGTATCATTTTCAAGTCCATAGTTTTTAGTGTGAGCTCAACATTTGTGCTTAAAAAAGCTCTATGAGTATGACTAAACTTGTCTCTTCAATCATGTTTTGAGTTGAAAGCCCCAAAAAAGAAATGACCAAGAATTTAAAGATGCTAAACCATTAGGACGTACACACCGACAGGTTCTGCCAATTACCCATCAGTGACCTACTTTAGGCATGGTTTAGTTACTCTCCCTGGGATGCAACCACATACCAAGGTTAATAAGTGTTGTTGAAAATAGCATCCAAGATACAGGAAATAAAACTCAATTTTCCTCCCATTCACCAATTCAGGTGAGTAACTTTCTAGACTGAGTCACCTGAATTAATTTTTACTTGCCCCAAAATGTACTCCCTCTCAACTCAACAAAAATGAAACAATGGACTTTAAGGTATCTGTTGTTTCAAAAATGGAAAAAGAAATATGAGATAAACAACAAACTTAATAAAAAATGAATTTAATTTGATCTATAGGATTTTTAGTTTTCCAAATACTATCTCTTCTGTTAATTCATTATCACATTTTAAATCAGAATTGTAATAAAAATCTAAGCATTCATTAACATCAAAGACAAAAATGTGCCTCACACTGTTCGTGGTAGGCAATCAAATCTCTTTTGTTTAACTCACACTGTTCATGGCCAGATATCAAATCTATTTTGTTTAACTCACACTGTTCATGGTAGGCAATCAAATCTCTTTTGTTCAACTCACACTGTTCATGGTAGGCAATCAAATCTCTTTTGTTCAACTCACACTGTTCATGGTAGGCAATCAAATCTATTTTGTTCAACTCACACTGTTCATGGTAGGCAATACAATCTCTTTTGTTCAACTCATAATGTTCATGGTAGGCAATCAAATCTCTTTTGTTCAACACACACTGTTCATGGTAGGCAATCAAATCTATTTTGTTCAACTCACATTGTTCATGGTAGGCAATCAAATCTCTTTTGTTCAACTCACACTGTTCATGGTAGGCAATCAAATCTCTTTTGTTTAACTCACACTGTTCATGGTAGACAATCAAATCTCTTTTGTTCAACTCACACTGTTCATGGTAGGCAATCAAATCTCTTTTGTTCAACTCACACTGTTCATGGCCAGCAATCAAATCTCTTTTGTTCAATATACAGTCAATGTGCTTCACACTGTTCATGGTAGGCAATCAAATCTCTTTTCTTCAACATACAGTCAACAATAAATTTTGTTGAGTACTTGTGAGCTGACAACTTTTCATGCTCTGTACAACATAAGCACATCATTTCTTTATCTGTAGTGGTCATCCATGGCCAAACAAAGAAAATGCTTTCTCCAATTTTGTTTTTACACCCTGCTTTTTGCTATCTTATTTTGCACTTCTGTTTTACTCTCTTTCTGAGAAGGCTTAGCATCTGTGATGAAACACATGATTAGCAATGGTTGACAAAGTTAACATGATTAAATTCAATTTGAAGCAATTCGATAATATCTATATGTATGGTATGGCTATGGTACAAACATTATGCAATTCTGATTCTAAGGTAACCAATCAGACTGTGGTACAAACATTATGCATATCTGATTCTAAGGTAACCAATCAGACTGTGGTACAAACATTATGCATATCTGATTCTAAGGTAACCAATCAGACTGTGGTACAAACATTATGCATATCTGATTCTAAGGTAACCAATCAGACTGTGGTACAAACATTATGCATATCTGATTCTAAGGTAATCAATCAAACTGTGGTACAAACATTATGCAAATCTGATTCTAAGGAAACCAATCAGAAGTATCATACTAGGATCATCTCAGTGGAATTCCCTGTTGTACATGTCATGCATGTTCAGAGTGTAACAAATAGATGTCAGAAAATACAAAAGTCATGTAAGCATGAAAATTAGGTTACAGTGACATATTTTTGGTGAGATGACTGAGTTACTTTTATTGGGATGTATCCACATGCTAATTTTCAGGCATGAAGGTTGAATAGGGTCCAAGATATATATGGTGTAACAAATTGATATATAAAAATACAAATGTCACTTAAGCATGAAAACTGGGTCACAGTGACCTGGTGTTGGTATTGTTGACTTACGTTTGTCGAGTTGTATCCATATAACTGTTTTCAAGAGTGTATCATACATGCCATAACACGACTTGTCACACGAAAAACACGAATTTGGACTCCCAAACCCCCCGACACGGTCGTGTTTTGAAAAACACTATTTTCAGCAATTTTGGTGAAAAAAGTCCCCCCCCCCTCAAAATGTACATTTCTTGATCACAATAATATATGCCCGTAATCTGTGGTATGTATAAACAGTAAACAGTCTTGCTCAGAACTCATGTAATACTATCCTCGGGGCAGTTTATACAGCTGTTTTAGAGACAATTAAATGGTAAGGTGGTCAGAGAAACAGACACCTTTCAGAGAATTACTGAATTCGCTCTCAATAGCTGGGGTGATGTGTCATGTCAAATCCTTTGAGCACTGCTGAGGGAGAGCCCAATAGGCTAATTTGCATAGGTAAAGTACATTAAGAGGAACAACCCAATTTGTCTGAAATTAAGTACATCAAAGAGATGCATGTTGAAAAACAAATGTTATTACACATCACTGACTGCATTGAATGAGAATGTTGAAGCCATCTTTATTAAAGTTTGTGATCAGTAGTAACGTTTCTTTAAAGTTGGATTTTTACTCGATATACAAAATTCAAAACAATATTATTTTGGTAGGTTGAACAATAGCACCATTCAATCTCTAATGAAGTGTTGCACCTAAGATCCAAAGGTCAGGGGACACTATGTCCCTCACCCTCCAAATTTGGGGGACACACAACATTTCAAAGGAACTAAGGAAAATTGTAGTACATAATGCACTAGAAGTGTTGAAAAAAATGAGATAATCTTATCTGCTTCAACAGTTTTGCCACATAAACTTTCTCATATTTTCCTTGGACATTTACATGATTGCAATAAACATTTTATCATGTGATCAAGTAACTCACGAAAACATTAACATGTTTGAATATCTGGTTAACCTGATTTTGAACTGCACCATAGAATTTTAATAATTTAAAAGTATTAAATCATTATTCAAATGACAAATTGTGTATTTGTATAAATTAGTACCTTTTTCATTAATTAAGCTAGAGAATAAATAAAATATGTTACAATAGTGGCGGTTAAAGACTTTAGCAACTCGGCCAACTACCACAAACCTTGAATGTTTTCATTGCCAGATTTATTGTTTTGAAATGGATATTCATTGCCATCTTACAGGTTTTGTCACTTTCAGCGACTTTGGCCATTGCTTGTGCCAAGAGAGACGTGGATGCACATTCGTGAAGGAAAAGTGTAGGCATATTTGTGAACAGAAATGACACTTGCATTACCATCAAACCAACTACTGAACTATTGAAAGCAGCAAAGACTGCATTCCACAGTCCAATTGATTTTAAAGACTGTAACTTGGTGTATTTTTATATTTAATGTATGTGCGGTTTTGATCATGTTTGTGGTAATGTTATTTGAACAAGTCTACCATTTTTTTAATTTTTTTTTATAAGTATATTGCATGCTTCAGAGAAAACAGATGGTATTTTCTTTTATTCAGATTTGAATTTCCAGTCATTTGCTATTGGCTGATTTGAAAAGATAGTTTATTCTCATTTGGATGACGTCCCTTTTGGGGGATCACGTGCACTGACCCCCCTTTGAACCTCATAACACTTTTTGAACCTCAACCCCCCCCCCCCCCACAACACAACACAGTCTGGGATTATGGCAAGTATGGTGTATGTGAAATGGGGTCCAAGATATGAGGGTGAACCAAATGAAAAGCTGAAAATAATACAAATCACTAAAGCATGAAAAAATTAGGTCAGTGACCTAGTTTTGGTATATTGGAGTTATTCTTCCTGAGATGCATTGACAATCCAGTTTCATGAGTGTGGGTGAACTAGGTTTTATAATATTGAATGAGTGTGGATGAACTAGGTTTTATAATATTGAATGAGTGTGGATGAACTAGGTTTTATAATATTGAATGAGTGTGGATGAACTAGGTTTTATAATATTGAATGAACAAATGGGCAAAATGTTATATCCTCTCCAAACTTCAGTGGCAAAGAGATAAGAAAACCTCTTCAATAATTACCAAAATGATCAATAGTTAGATCATTTGAGGATGATAGAAAAGGAAACAAAATGATCAATAGTTAGTAATGATGTCTGCACTTTTAAACATTTTTCCACCACATTTGAGGCCAGCAGTGGTAGTATGGCCAGTAGGTATCATCAGCCATATGGCCAGTAATGCAATAATGGGACCACTTCCAGCTCAAATACTTGTAAGGAAACAGGCTAAGTTCATCAAAATCTGCACAGATATCACTCACCTGGCATGTATTGGTCTAAAAGTCATATGTGGTACATGTACCGGTATTAATAAGGCAGGTACCCTGGGCTGAAAGACACTATTTGGTTGAAATTTATGGCATGTGACATGTTTAGCAGTGTTTCAACTTTGTGTAACTTCAGCTGAATTAGATGTTATATTAACATCTTTGATATGAGTATGAAAGGTGTTCAAACTATGACAATACATATCAAATTTGGCTTTATATAGTCAGGCAGTTTTGGAGAGAAAGTCATTCTATTAAGTTTTTTCAAAATATATTAGTAACAATAACCATTCGTCATGGGAAATGTGTTTCATTTGTAGGTACTCCAATTGGTTGTTATGTAAGCCACACTGCTATTAGGAGAGCAACCCCAAACACAAGTGATGTATTGCTGTGTATGAGTCAAGCATTAACACATGCCGATACCTTTAGACTGCCGACCAATAATTTACTTGGGGTAATTGTCAACATAAAATACTCTGATCTTATATGATGTGCTATACTAAGAGTGCTCTACCAAGAGTGCTATGTACTTAGAGTTCTATACCAAGAGTGCTATATACTTAGAGTTCTATACCAAGAGTGCTATATATTTAGAGTTCTATACCAAGAGTGCTATATACTTAGAATTCTATACCAAGAGTGCTATATACTTAGAGTTCTATACCAAGGGTGCTATATACTTAGAGTTCTATACCAAGAGTGCTATATTAAGAGTACTACACCAAGAGTGTTATGCTAAGAGTGCTATACCAAGAGTGTTATGCTAAGAGTGCTATACCAAGAGTACAATACTAAGAGTGCTATATCAAGAGTGTTATGCTAAGAGTGCTATATCAAGAGTGTTATACTAAGAGTGCTATACCAAGCATGCTATGCTAAGAGTGCTATATCAAGAGTGCTAAACTAAGAGTGCTATACCAAGAGTGTTATGCTATGAGTGCTATACAAAGAGTGCTATACTAAGTGCTATATCAAGAGTGTTATATCAAGAGTACTATACTAAGAGTGTTATATCAAGAGTGCTATGCTAAGAGTGTTATACCAAGAGTGCTATACTGAGAGTGCTATACCAATTTGTATGCTAAGAGTGATATACCAAGAGTGTTATACCAAGAGTGTTATGCTAAGAGTGATATACCAAGAGTGTTATGCTAAGAGTGCTATACCAAGAGTGCTATACTAAGAGTGCTATACCAAGAGTAGTCGTAGATCAATTCTCACACAACAGATCCTAAGGAACATTCCTATCAGAGTTTGAATAAAATTAGCTAAGCCATTCTAAAGAACTTTTAAATGGTTTTTCTACCTGATTGCTATAGAAAACACACTATTGCTTGGAGTTTCACCCTGTATGAAATTCTGGTAAGAATAATTCCTACCAAGTTTGATCAAAATCTGCTGAGTCATTCTGGAGAAGTTGAAAATAGGTTTTTACACCTGATTGCTATGGAAGCCACATCATTGTCATAACCATCACAAACATATTTCTAGTTGAACATCTCCTATGAAAAATTCCTACCTAGTTTTATCAAAATTGGCTCAGCCAATCAGAGAAAGCTGAAAATAGGTTTAACACCTACTTGCCATGATATTGCTGGGGGATCCACCCCACATACAAATCAGATAGAGAATAAACAAAGAAACATTCCTACCAAGTTTGATAACATTGGCAAAGAAATTCTGAAGGAGAAGTTAAAAATAGGTTTTCCATATGGAAACAACACCAGAGGAGCCTTGCCAGAACAATTTTTAACAGAATATATCTTATGACACATTCCTGCAAAGTTAGATCAAAATTGGATCAGGCATTCTATAGATGACATTGAAAAAGGTTTTCCATGTTGAAGCAATACCAGGGGAGCCATGCCAGAACCAATTTTAACAGAACATATCTTATGACACATTCCCACAAAGTTAGATCAAAATTCGATCGGTCATTCTATAGAAGACATTGAAAAAGGTTTTCCATCTAGTTGCCAGGGAAGCCACATCATTACCAGTACTAGGTGAGCCACCCCAACACAATTTTTGATAGAGCATATCCAAAGAAATGTTGGTTATCAGGTCCATAGTGGTATTGCATTACATCCGGAATGATGGAGAGCTGTACTATGCACATATGGCATGACAAATTATGCAACACCTATGTACCCATATAGTATAATCTAGCAGCATGCAACACCTATGTACCCATATAGTATAATCTAGCAGTATGCAACACCTATGTACCCATATAGTATAATCTAGCAGTATGCAACACCTATGTACCCATATAGTATAATCTAGCAGTATGCAACACCTATGTACCCATATAGTATAATCTAGCAGTATGCAACACCTATGTACCCATATAGTATATTCTAGCAGTATGCAACACCTATGTACCCATATAGTATAATCTAGCAGTATGCAACACCTATGTACCCATATAGTGTCATCTAGCAGTATGCAACACCTATGTACCCATATCATATAATCTAGCAGTATGCAGCACCTATGTACCCATATAGTATAATCTAGCAGTATGCAACACCTATGTACCCATATAGTATAATCTAGCAGTATGCAACACCTATGTACCCATATAGTATAATCTAGCAGTATGCAACACCTATGTACCCATATAGTGTCATCTAGCAGTATGCAACACCTATGTACCCATATCATATAATCTAGCAGTATGCAACACCTATGTACCCATATAGTATAATCTAGCAGTATGCAACACCTATGTACCCATATAGTATAATCTAGCATTATGGGTGCTCTAATGATATTTAGTTGCTTGTTAACAGCAATCCATAAAAAAAAACTGCAAAAGAAGTTGCATTTACAAGATTCTGCTTACAATGCATTCAGCTGCAGGACAAAAAGGGCAATAACTCTAAAAACTTGCAAGTGCAAAGTTATTTGTTGAAAAATGCAACTTCAGATGATGGTCATAACATGCACAAGGTTTTGTGAGGAGCCATTGAAAACTGTGACTAACTGTTTACACAAAATTCTGTCACACACTACATCCAACTCCAAGTCAACAAAAGCAATAACACTAACACATTAGTCACAGGAACACAGTGAATTGTCAATATGTGCATGTTCAGATGATAACATTATCTACCAGGTTTCACAGCAATGCATCAAAAGTTGTGATCACAAGATTCTATCATACACTGCATTCAGCTGCAAGACAAAAAGGACACTAACGATGATAATTGTAAGAAAAATTGCAGGAAGACAGTACTGTATATACTCACGTATAAGCAGTTAGCAACTGCAAACTGTATAGATCCAGATCTGCCATCACATAATGTGCTGGCAGATCTGGGTCTATGCAGTTTGTAAGGACTAATCAGTAGAACAAACAACATAGACCTTGATCTGCCAGCGCATTATGCGACAGCAGATCAGAGTCTATGTTGTTTGCATTTGGACCCGGTTTATACATGAGTATATATGGTACATTTGTCAATATGGGCATCTTCAAACATTTACAAAGTTTCAGAGTGATCCAATGAAATTTGTGAGACTTGCTGCATTCATAAGAATTTGTCACACTACATCAGGCTCTAAGTCAAACTGGGTAATAAGACCTAAAAAAAAATGGTTTGTTCCACTTCCTGCCTCCCTCACCCTATTGCTTGCCAGCCATTCCCTGAAATATTTCTAAACCCCCAAAAATAAAGAATTAAAAAACCATTGGATTTTCTGGATGTTGCAACCAGTCTAGATTTCATTTTGTTCATAGGTAACAGTATTAGGCATCATTTTAATCATGTTGTTTAATATTTCTCCCAATATTTTTAAGTGCCTACCAGATGTAGACTAGAACGCATGATTCAATAATGGGTATCTCTGCACACTGTTCGCTAACCATGGTCAGTTTCAAATTTACAGTGAGCTATATCAAACATAAATTATTTATACAATATTGAGAGTATATATCTAACTATCATATAACATCATATTGTTTAGTAATACTGACAAGGTCTTTTCTCCAAAAAATAAAATTAGGTCATGCAACCATTGTTCACTTTCAGAGGAAGCCATGGTAATTCAGTTGGTATAGCTTCGAACTTGTAATCCAAGGTTCGCAGGTTCCATAACTGCCTAGGCCTGCCTGGGTCGGCTCCCTTAGTGTGTCCTTGGGAAAGGTACTTGACTCCCATCTCCTGATGCATGATATAGCCAATAATGTTAAAAGTGCTGTTAAAAACAACAAAATTGTTCTCTTTCAAAAAATGTAGGGGGGGGAATTTTTAAAAATCTTATTCTTACGACTGACCTAATTTTTGTAAACATGAAACCAGAAACACGGATATTATTTTTTTGGGGCCTAATTCTAACCAAAATCACAGGTGGAAAAACAGGGGAGCTCCTTCAAGGTTAGTTGTGCTAACAAGAATGTATGCCAGACAAAAAGAAGGATGACTGGACAGATAGACACAAGGATTCCTATATATCCCCATCTGAGGATGTAAAATCTAGACAGTCACCATGCTATCTTTGTCACTATGGGCATCATTAAAATAGGATCCTCTTGATCAAATTTTACATTTTGGAATTATGGCCTGGAGGAAATGCTTTTTTTATATACCGTATATACTCGCGTATAACCCAGATCCAAATGCAAACAACATAAACCCTGATTTGCCATCGTACAATGCTCCGGCAGATCAGGGTCTATGTTGTTTTTTGTACTGATTAGTCCTTACAAACTGCATAGACCCTGATCTGCTGGCACATTATGTTATAATAGATCTGGGTCTATGCAGTTTGCAGTATATACGTTATATGTCTCTCACATCCAGAGTTTTGAGATATTCTGAAGAGATATTCAAAATGATATCAGCTTTTTGAAAATTAAAGAAATTTATAGATCTCTGCGCCTGAAATGAACCTACAGTGAATTTTTAATGCAGATCCAAGTGTGGTAGTATACTGAATGTAACAGAGTTACCAAGATGCAGACTGGAATATTTTCTTAATTTGGACAGGTACATGTGACCCAATTATTATGAAAATAATTTAGTTTGGTAAACAAATTTACATTTTGACTCAGTGCAATTGCTTTGAGTGACAGAGTTCTGTGTCAAAACAGCATGCACGTCTGAAAGCAGTACTCTTTTTTAGCCATTTTATAGTATGTTGTAAAATGACTTGCTGAACTTATATTGTGTTTAATATAGGTAAATATGTCATATGTAAGTAATCAATTCTATCTATTGTACATAGAGGTTAAAAAATCATTTTTATCCTTTTATTAAGGTCATAGAATCTACTGTGAACTGGTTCTCTGTTATTTTAATAAGTTTCTGCCTTAAACAGAGGAACATATGTTATGAAACTAAAGTTCGGAGATAGGCAATCAGGGGCAATATCTCTTGCAAAGGATAATGTTCAACTCTGGAAATCGAACTCATTCCAGGTCTCATCAGTATAGAGCCACATGATAAATATGGTTGAAATCCAATAAAAAATAGGTACATTTATGCTGCAGAAACCAAAGTAAGGAGAATGGGCAAGCTGGGGCATAATTCCTGTAAATGAATTGCAAACGATAAAGGTCTAATCAATTCAAAGCCACATGCCAAACTGGGTTTAAATCCTACAAATGTTGGTAAAGTTATGTTGAAGAAACTAAAGTCAGACGGACAGGTAATTAGGGGACATAACTTTTGTAAATGATATTTTGAAATATTGGCAGTCGAATTCATTCAAGGTCCCATCAGTATACAGCCACATGATAAATCTGGTTGAAATCCAACAAACCTTGGCAAAGTTATGCATAAGAACCAAAGTCAGTAGGATGCTTAAGCAGGGGGCATAACTCCTGTAAATGATCTCATGGAATGCTGGGAATCGTGAACATTGAATGTCTAATCAATATAAAGCCACATGCCAAGTTGGGTTTAAATCTAACAAACCTTGATAAAGTCAAGAGATGGGTAATACAATAAAAAGCCACATGCCAAGTTGGGTTTTAATCTAACAAACCTTGATAAAGTCAAGAGATGGATAATCAGGGGGCATATCTCCTGTAAATGATGTTAGGAAATGCTGGAAATAGAACTTACTCAATATCTCATCAGTATAAAGCCACATCCCAAATTTGGTTGAAATCCAAAAATCCTTGGTAAAGTTGAGCTATGGGAACTAAATTAGGAGGACAGGCAATCAGGAACCATAACTCTTCTAAATAGTGATATAGAAGGCTTCAAATTATAGTCTTTCATTAATTCTCATCAATATAAAGCTGCTTACTAAATCTGCTCTAAAATCCAACAATTGCCAGTCAAGTTATCTGTGGAAACCAAATTGATGATGGACAATAATACCTCTTAGAAAAATTGCCAGTCAAGTTATCTTGTGGAAACCAAATTGCTGATGGACAATATACCTCTTAGAAGAATTGCCAGTTAAGTTATTTTGCGGAAACCAAATTGCTGATGGACAATAATACCTCTTAGAAGAATTGCCAGTCAAGTTATCTTGTGGAAACCAAATTGCTGATGGACAATAATACCTCTTAGAAGAATTGCCAGTCAAGTTTTCTTGTGGAAACCAAATTGCTGATGGACAATAATACCTCTTAGAAGAATTGCCAGTCAAGTTTTCTTGTGGAAACCAAATTGCTGATGGACAAAATTGCCAGTCAAATTATTTTGTGGAAACCAAATTGATGATGGACAATAATGCCAGTCAAGTTATCTTGTGGAAACCAAATTGCTGATGGACAATAATGCCTCTTAGAAGAATTGCCAGTCAAGTTATCTTGTGGAAACCAACTTGCTGATGGACAATTATGCCAGTCAAGTTATCTTGTGGAAACCAAATTGCTGATGGACAATTATGCCAGTCAAGTTATCTTGTGGAAACCAAATTGCTGATGGACAATTATGCCAATCAAGTTATCTTGTGGAAACCAAATTGATGATGGACAATTATGCCAGTCAAGTTATCTTGTGGAAACCAACTTGCTGATGGACAATTATGCCAGTTAAGTTATCTTGTGGAAACCAACTTGCTGATGGACAATTATGCCAGTCAAGTTATCTTGTGGAAACCAACTTGCTGATGGACAATTATGCCAGTCAAGTTATCTTGTGGAAACCAAATTGCTGATGGACAATTATGCCAGTCAAGTTATCTTGTGGAAACCAAATTGCTGATGGACAATTATGCCAGTCAAGTTATCTTGTGGAAACCAAATTGCTGATGGACAATTATGCCAGTCAAGTTATCTTGTGGAAGCCAAATTGCTGATGGACAATTATGCCTGTCAAGTTATCTTGTGGAAACCAAATTGCTGATGGACAATAATACCTCTTAAAAGATAGAAAACATATATTAGTAATAAACTATGAAAATGCTTCAAAAGCATTAAAAGCTGTTCTCTAAAGACTGACATTTTCTAGGGGTCCTCAGATGTCAGCAATAATTGCCTCTACTGATTCCTCAGATGTCAGCAATAAATGCCTCCACTGGATCCTCAGATGTTGGCAATAATTGCCCATACCTTCAAAAGCAATCATTCATATTCATAAATAGCTCCCAATCTCAACAATGTAGTTTTAAAAATTTTCATTCCCTGCTACAGTATAATTACACTTTTGGGCTTATGGTCACATTTAAAATTATACTCCCTCCCCAATCTTTCTAGTAAGTCCAGCACAAGTTCCATCAGTTCACAGTTATGAAGACAAGAAGTAGATATTATCACCATTATTCCAGGGTCTATTATTGGATTTATGATTCACACTGATTTCTAAAAAAAATCACACTGAAAAATGTACAGAATGCATGAAAATCGCACATTATGTTTTCAATTCCTACCTTTTTTTTTTAAATAAATTCCTCCTAGATTCAGAAAATTTTCCCCTTTTTTTCAAATGGGGGAGGGGGCGGTTTCTCCCCATAATTTTCAGTTCTAGTATATACTGTTATTCTCCATTAAGAAAATAAGAAAGAGGTGGAAACAATCACAAATATCTACCCATTTTTTACATTGATTACATGCCCCCCTCCCCTAAGGACTGCATCTAGAATCCATAATCTGGACTCCCTGGACCCTCACCACTTCAGAAAGGGCTGCATCCAGAATCCAGAATCTTGACTCCTTGCACCCTCACTACTCTTCATAGGGCTGCATCCAGAATCTTGAGTCTCTGCCCCCTCGCCACTCCCCAAAGGGTTGTATCCAGAATCCAGACTCCCTGCCCCTCACCAATCCCCAAAGGGCTGCATCCAGAATCTTGACTTCCTGCCCCCTCACCACTGCCCAAAGGACTGTATTTGGAATCCAAAACCGGTTATCTACTAACTCTGATTTGGATTTTACAAAGGATTCAAAGGAAATTTGGCATGGTGGAAATGTTTTACAAAATTGTATACATTTCTCACATCATGATTTTTTAAATATTTTAAAGAGATATTTTGAGGCCATTATGCTTGAAATAAACTTTTTAATGTGAACCAGTATACTAAACAGTATCACAGTTCTCTCAATTGGTGTAAACGGAATCCATGTTACAATAAGACAGATGGACATATGCACTAATAGTAGCATGGTTACACAATGGAATGGAATGCAATCAGCTTGTCACCATAATGGCACCAGTCTACTACTACTACTATTACTACTACTACTACTACACAATGGAATGGGATGCAATCAGCTTTTCGCCATAATGGCACCAGTCTACTACTACCTCACAATGGAATGGGATGCAATCAGCTTTTTACCATAATGGCACCAGTCTACTACTACTACTACTATTACTACTACTACTACTACTACTACTACATCACAATGGAATGGGATGCAATCAGCTTTTCACCATAAAGTCACCAGTCTACTACTACTACTACTACACAATGGAATGGAATGCAATCAGCTTTTCACCATAATGGCACCAGTCTACTACTACTACACAATGGAATGGGATGCAATCAGCTTGTCACCATAATGGCACCAGTCTACTACTACTACACAATGGAATGGGATGCACTCAGCTTTTCACCATAATGGCACCAGTCTACTACTACTACTACTACACAATGGAATGGGATGCAATCAGTTTTTCACCATAATGGCACCAGTCTACTACTACTACTACACAATGGAATGGGATGCAATCAGCTTTTCACCATAATGGCACCAGTCTACTACTACTACTACACAATGGAATGGGATGCAATCGGCTTTTCACCATAATGGCACCAGTCTGCTACTACTACTACTACTACACAATGAAATGGGATGCAATCAACTTGTCACCATAACAGCACCAGTCTACTACTACTACTACACAATGGAATGGGATGCAATCGACTTGTCACCATAACAGCACCAGTCTACTAGTAATACACAATGGAATGAGATGCAATTGGCTTGTCACCATAACAGCACCAGTCTACTAGTAATACACAATGGAATGGGATGCAATTGGCTTGTCACCATAACAGCACCAGTCTACTAGTAATACACAATGGAATGGGATGCAATCAACTTGTCACCATAATAGCACCAGTCTACTACTACTACTACACAATGGAATGGAATGCAATCAACTTGTCACCATAACAGCACCAGTCTACTACTACTACACAATGGAATGAGATGCAATTGGCTTGTCACCATAATGGCTCCAGTCTACTACTACTTGTAACACAAACATGATCAAATTTTTCTTTGTAAAATAATTATGCCCCTACTGCAGATCTAGAAGTCCAAGTTAAACAAATTCAAAAACATCAAAATGTTATAATGCCTGTAAATCTATATATAACACAGATCATGCTCATGTGCATACAAACGTGCCGACCAAATTTCATATGTTTATACTGCAAGTGGTTCTTGCTTGATTGTGCTCACAAGATTGGGTTGGAGGGCGGGGGCGGGGGGGGGGGGGGGGGGACACAAAAATTAAAGTTCAAACATTTGTAAAAAAATTGAGAAAATGACTAAATTTGTGTTTTCAAAACACATATGCCCTCACTGCAGCCAAAAATGTCACACAAATTTAAGTTCAAACATGTGTAAAAACTGAGAAAAGACTCTATTGGCATGACTAGATTTGTGTTTGCAAAATCCATATTCCCTCGCTGCAGCCAAATATGTCAAAGCTGAGGGAGTGCAACAATTGATAAAAACACTGGAAAAATCACCTTAGCAACATGTAAATATAAGCATGTCACATATATGCCCAACAAATTTCATTTGTGGGTATCAAGGGGTTATAGTACAATTCTACTAACATGGTTTTCCCAAAAAAGTATAGATTCCCAAATTTATGAACAATAGACAATTTCGTTCAGCGGTCTGGAAATCGAACCAGATCATCAACTTATGTTTATAAACATACCTACCATATTTCATATGTCTATGTCAAGTGATTTTTGTGCAACTGTGCTAACAAGGTTTTCACCCCAAAAAGTCTACGACCAAAAAGCTCAAAAAGTTTTTTTTTTAAATGGAAAAACTGGTTTTGTGGCCTGAGAAATCTACTAATTTCATCTACATATGCATACAAATATACCGGCTAAATTTCACATGTCTCTGTCAAATTTCACATGTCTCTGTCAAATTTCACACGTCTCTGTCAAATTTCACACGTCTCTGTCAAATGGTTTTTTCACAATCATTCATGCTAACAAGGTTTCCACCCAAAAAAGTCTGAAGTCCAAAACAGTTAAAAAAATATGCAACAAAATTATTGAAAAATTGCTGTTGCAGTAATGGCCTTTCAATTTAATCTGCACCATCAGATCAGGATCTATGTTGTTGTTCTACTGATTACTCCTAACAAACTGCATAGACCCAGATCTGCCGGCACATTACACAACGATTTATAGGCGAGGATATATGGTATGATGTTTACTGGTTCATTTAATCCCAAATATTTTACCAGCTCTTTGTCTAATAAAATCTTGCTATTGTTAAGGCAATCATAAAACAGGTAACATAAATTATCAAGTTTAAGAGAAATTTTAGGAATTTTTAAACAAAAGTCAGATTGTTTCAAGTCAGGTGTGACCCATAAATGGATATGTACGGAAATGTAACTTGCTACAGCTTGGATCCTATCCACAAATATGCTGAGTATAGATATTAAATTGTTTATTCTTTTTAATTGATTGCATTTTGGATGCCAATACACTGCACTTATGTAAATTGGATGAAAGTGTGGTTGGTCTTCAATAACATAACACTTCAAGATTGCAACAGAACAAAGACACTCTATATTAGAGAGGCAAATGAGCTTACAGAATTGAAGATAAAAATTGCAGATTATAAAATAATTTTGTGAATTAATGTTGTGTGTGAGAGAGTTAAAGTGAATTTCTTGATAGCTGACAGCTGATAAAGTCCTTGAAATAATCTGAAAAAATCCAGAGCACTTTGTAACAGTACACAAGTACCATATGTCCCTGCTTTTATTATGCCCCAATAAGTACCATGTGTCCCTGATTTTATAACACAACAACATGTACCATGTGTTCCTGCTTTTATTATTCCCCAACAAGTACCATGTGTCCCTTCTTTTATTACATCCCAACAAGTACCATGTGTCCCTTCTTTTATTACATCCCAACAAGTACCATGTGTCCCTTCTTTTATTACATCAAAATAAGTACCATGTGTCCCTTCTTTTATTACATCCCAACAAGTACCATGTGTCTCTGCTTTTATTACACCCCAATAAATACCATGTGTCCCTGCTTTTATTACACCCCAACAAGTACCATGTATCCCTGCTTTTATTACACTCAACAAGTAGCATGTGTCCCTGCTTTTATTACACTCAACAAGTAGCATGTGTCCCTGCTTTAATTACACCCAACAAGTATCATGTGTCCCTACTTTAATTACACCCAACAAGTATCATGTGTCCCTACTTTAATTACACCCAACAAGTATCATGTGTCCCTGCTTTAATTACACCCAACAAGTATCATGTGTCCCTGCTTTTATTACACCCAACAAGTATCATGTGCCCCTGCTTTTATTACACTCAACAAGTAGCATGTGTCCCTGCTTTTATTACACCCAACAAGTACCATGTATCCCTGCTTTTATTACACTCAACAAGTAGCATGTGTCCCTGCTTTTATTATACCCAACAAGTATCATGTGTCCCTGCTTTAATTACACCCAACAAATACCATGTGTCCCTGCTTTTATTACACCCAACAAGTATCATGTGTCCCTACTTTTATTACACCCAACAAGTACCATGTGTCCCTACTTTTATTACACCCAACAAGTATCATGTGTCCCTACTTTTATTACACCCAACAAGTATCATGTGTCCCTACTTTTATTACACCCAACAAGTACCATGTGTCCCTACTTTTATTACACCCAACAAGTATCATGTGTCCCTACTTTTATTACACCCAACAAGTATCATGTGTCCCTACTTTTATTACACCCAACAAGTACCATGTGTCCCTACTTTTATTACACCCAACAAGTATCATGTGTCCCTGCTTTTATTACACCCAACAATTAGTATCATGTGTCCCTACTTTTATTACACCCAACAAGTACCATGTGTCCCTGCTTTTATTATTACCCAGCTGCAATAGCAAATGGGTGCATATTGTTTTGCTGCCTTAAATTTGCATATCCATCCCAAATCCTTGTTAGGTGGTAGCACAATAACTCTTAAACTTTAGACACATGAAATTCTACACAGTTTATCATGGTCATAGGACCAACCATATATACTTGCTTACATGTCAGGTCCAACTGCAAAACAACTAAGACCCTGATCTGCCACTGCGTAGTGCACTGGCAGATCAATGTCTGTGCTGTTTGTTCTACTGATTACTCCTAACAAACTGCAGAGACACAAATCTGCTGGCAGATTATGCAATGGAAGATCTGGGTCGATGCAGTTTGCAGTTGGATGCAACTTATATGTGGGTGTATACTGTAACATGATTTTCAGGCCATTACAGCAACTTTTTTGTTGTTGTTTTTTTTTGTACATTTTTGTACTTTGTGGACTTGAACTTTTTTGACAAAATCTTTTTAGCATAATATAGCAAAAACTTCACAAGGCACTATGTATGTATAGTGTTTAGGAGCACATCAGCACAATACTGGTTATATATCGATGATTAAAAGATAAGTTCTACTCATTAAAAATCACTTGAGGGACTAATGAAATTTTGGAAGGCATATTTGTATCAATATGTAGACGACTGCTTAGATTTTCAAGCCTTTATGGCAATTTTTCAATTTTTTTACAAATTTTTTAACACTTTGTACTTTTTCAAAAACAACATGAAGTAGTATGCATGTATATGTTTACTGCCACACAAACACAATATTGGCTATGAATTGCAGAATAAAAGTTAAGTTCCAAAAACGTATAGATAAAAATTAAATTTGGTGAACAAATTAATATGCATATGAAGATAATCTGATTACATTTTCATTACCATTATAGCAATTTTCAAATTTCTCTAAATTTTTGAATTTTTTTTGGGACTTGAGACTTTCTTGTTCTGCAGTAGGGGCATATGTGTTTTCTAGTCACTCCATTTTACAAAGACAAATTTAGTACTCCATTTTACAAAGACAAATTTAGTCACTCCATTTTACAAAGACAAATCTAGTCACTCCATTTTACAAAGACAAATCTAGTCACTCCATTTTACAAAGACAAATCTAGTCACTCCATTTTACAAAGACAAATCTAGTCACTCCATTTTACAAAGACAAATTTAGTCACTCCATTTTACAAAGACAAATCTAGTCACTCCATTTTACAAAGACAAATCTAGTCACTCCATTTTACAAAGACAAATTTAGTCACTCCATTTTACAAAGACAAATCTAGTCACTCCATTTTACAAAGACAAATCTAGTCACTCCAAATCACTGATCGTGAAGACACTTATTAATAGGTAATGGATGCCATATGAACCTGCATATAACATGCACCAAACTAAAATGGCCTAGATGCAGATCTGCTGTTGCATTTTGCTCCAGCAGAACATACTACAATGTTCACTTGAAATCATAAGTACAGTAATGAAAGCCATGGTAACTCAGTTGGTTGAGCATCAGACTTGTAATCCAGGGGTTGTGGAATTGATACCCACCCAGGCTAGCTTGGTTGGCTGCACTTAGCTCTGATTTCCTCAGCATGATATAGCCAGCAATGTGTTGAAAGTCTCATTAAACACCATCCAAGCTAGTAAGTACCATGGTCTCTCGCTTTATAATGCTGTTATGGAGCAACCATTAAATTTTGTAGGGGGTGGGGGCTCAGATTTTTTTTCAAACCAGTATATTTTTCTTTCATTTCCTCAAGATAATTAATTTTTTTCAACTGATAAAATGGATATACTTTGTTCTTTTTGTTTCTTTTTTTTAAAATCAGAGCAAGAATATTTTTTTAAAGCTACTTGGGTGCTGGAAATTTTATTTTGAAACAATCCCAGATCCACCACCACCCTAAATATGAAATGTTTGGTCCCTTAAGGTAAGGGAAGCCAGTTTGTATGTGAGGTTGCCTTATATTAAGGAAATTCAATGTCCAAGTGCATGCGTACCAAAAAATAGGATCCATGACCATACCCATGTAATAAGAGTGATAGTGTTATACTGAAACACATTATAGTAATTGACTACTATGCAGAACAATGTAATCCTGATTTTCTGGTCCATTATGTAATGGCAGATCTCTGGGTATATTCTGGGTATTCTCTGGGTATACTCTGGTCCATTATGTAATGGAAAATCTTTGGGTATACTCTAGTCCATTATGTAATGGAAAATCTTTGGGTATACTCTAGTCCATTATGTAATGCCATATCTCTGGGTATACTCTGGTCCATTATGTAATGGAAAATCTTTGGGTATACTCTTGTCCATTATGTAATGACAGATCTCTGGGTATACTCCAGGTATACTCTGATTGCAGATGGGTGGGTTTTTATACATAATCATATACAGTATAAACAGTTTCCGAATACACCTCTCCCTCAATAACTTATGATCAACATGGTCCATAAACATTGACCACAGCATAAGCGAGGATGTGAGATAGTGAGGGAAACACATTTCAGTTAACATTGACAGTAGGGGGCAAGGTGCAGTGCTAGCGACTTGCATTAATAAATGAGAATTATAATCTCCTTTGTCCTGCAACAATATTTGTATAATGGGTTATAGTATTAAATGGATGCTAGAATTTAATGAGTCAAATAAAGTTAATAAATTGATGACAGACTTTTAACATAAATCAATCTGACATGCAGCACTCACAAATTTGTGCATCAGTAAAGTCTGAGTTGCCTCTCTCATTGTATTGTACTATGTGTATCCTCAACGTAAAAACTTAATTTGTTTCTCACAGAAACATTTACGGTCATCAACATGACAGTCAATTGACTCTTCTCACATTACATTATATGATTGCACATGACACTTATGATGATTACATTGAAACCCAATTGAAATATAAAATTAAAACACATATTTCACTTAACAAGACTTGTTTAACTCATATTTATTTCATACAGTGTTGCCACCAGGAGGGCATTTGCCAACATTTACATTGATCATTATTTCATCGCACATTGTGTTATTTATTACAAAAATATTTTTGTTCAAGTAAATCTGAAAAATAGATGATCTCTTATCGAAATTTGCAAATTTTATGATGAGTCTAAATTTTTGTGCAATGACCATGATTTTTTATGACAAAACCAACAATATATTGAGCTTTCACTTACCAATTTCAATTGCAATTTTTTAATGCTAAGCAAATAGCTGTCTATCTTTGGACTATTTCCTATAAGAAAAAAAATGGGATCTACACTTGCCTCCATGTTAATAGCAGGTTTAAGAGAAATCTGGGTGTTCTAATGTGGGAGAGTAGTGTATAGGGATCATCCATGTTTTTTCTGGCATCTCTTTTCACCAAATCCTGAGTCTGAAGGGTGAGGGTTTCAACACAGCTGAGGGATTCAGTGAACACTGATAACAGAAAAACATGCATGATCACCATTCTTACATAAAAACAACAACAACAAAGTAATGGAAATTTTCAGATGTAATAAAAAGTTTCCCTAGTGTAGGCACAGATCCGGTATGTTGGCCTTACTTCATCCTTTTCTGGGGCAGCACACACTCCCAATGAGCTGATTAAAATGGATGAGCAGCTCGCAAGAGAGCCAACTTCTAAGATCTATTGAGCAATAACCACTATAGTAAATTGTCCAGTATAATATGTCATTTCTGAGGAGTAAGCTACTACCAGATGTTTTGCAGTTGCTTAAATGAAATTGCACAGATTCTGAACCATACTGTGATTTATATGCAACAAAGAATAGACACTGGTTACTGTGGAGCAGATGAGTTGACAAATCACCTTTATTTGCATTGTTATTTTTATTGTTCTGAATGAAATAAGATCTATCAAGGCAAGAGAGCACATCTTTTTTTGCTACTCATAAAATTTCCCTCTTCTGTTGACAGAAGAACCTAACAGGTTTGCATGTTTTAAGTAGATACACACAATACAGAATGCAGTGTCATTTGTTTTGGGTGCAGCCTGGATAAAGGACACATAAAACAACACACCATGGCATCGATGCTGCATGAAATCCAATATTGATACATGGATACAGCCACATTTATACACCACATCCAACAATTCTGCACACACATTTTAATCTAAGATTAAACAGTAATGATGTGACACAAGCTGTTTCGAGGACAGAAGCATGGATTTGTTTGTTTTAATAACTTGTAGTCAGAGTAAAGATCAGAGAAATGGCATTGAGTTGAAAACTTTAATAGAAGAAACAATTTCTTGGAACTGGTGTCCCCCTCTTTTCATTGGCCTCATCAATATCAAGCAATATAAAATCTGGTTGAAATCCAATAATAATTACTGTCTATACTCGTGTATAAGCCAATACCAGTTGCAAACAGCATAGACCCAGATCTGCCATTGCATAATGTGCTGGCAGATCTGGGTCTATGCAGTTTGTAAGGACTAATCAGTAGAACATAAAACATAGACCCTGATCTGCTGGTGCATTATGTGATGGCAGATCAGGGTCTGTGTTGTTTGGATTTGGATCCGGCTTATACGTGAGTATATATGGTAGTGGAGTTATTGTGCAGAAATGAAAGCAGATGGGTCTGATAATCAAGGTCTATAACTCTGCTAAATGATGCAAAATGCTGAACTCAGCCAAGGTCTCATCAATGTCAAACTGCATACCAAATCTGGCTGACAAATCTTATAATAATTAATGGAGTCATTGTGTGGAATCAAAAGTAGGTGGGTCTAACAATCAGGGGCTATAACTCTGGTAAATGAGGACACTAAATGCTGAGACTCAATTTCAGCCAAGTTCCTATCAATATTTAGCTGATTAGGAAATTTAATTTAAATCCAATAATCATTTTAAGGGAGTTATTGTGCAGAATTTGGGACTGTAAATCAGGGGCTATAACTTTGCAAAAAACAACGTAGAATGCTGACAATCAAACTGTACCAACATCTCATCAATATCAAGCTGCATAGCAAATCTGGTTCAAATCTATTAATAATTAAGATAGTTACTGTTCAGAAAAAAAATAGATGAGTCCAACAATCCGGGCCTAGAAGTCTGCCAAATGAAGACCTAGAAAGCTGATAATAAAACTCAGCCAAGGTTTCATCAGTATTGGGGTGCACACCAAATCTGGTTGAGGTTCAATAATAATTAAGGGAGTTATTGTGGTGTGGAAATGAAAATGGGATGGACAGAAGAAAGGATGGATGAACAGACAGGCCCAATTTAATATCTCCCCTTTTCTAAGAAAAGTGGGGGCAATAACCAGAGAATGAAATCAAAGCAAAATGTAATTATAATAGTATTTAATTTGCTTCAATAGGGAAAATAATAAGCTGTTGATAATAATTTATATGTCATATTATTATCTTACATGAATTCCGTATTTGCCATATTAATATCTTACATGAATTCCATATTTGCCATATTAATATCTTACATGAATTCCATATATGCCATATTTATATCATATATGAATTCCATACATATTGATGATGACAACAACAGCATCCACCATGATGATGGCAATGCTGTTGTTGATGATGATGATGATGATGATGATGATGAAGATGATAGGTGTGGTGTGGTCTGTGGGGTGGCAGTGTTGATGATGATAATGATAATGATGGTGGGTGTGGTGATGGTGGTGATGACGATGATGATGATGATGATGATGATGATGATGATGATGATATAAAGATTTGAAAGCACATTGGACATAAAACAGAAGCAACCATACTAACTAAAGTTTGTTTTCTGGGTTTAACATCATTTTTCAGCACATGAAAGCTATACATTGTGGCCAGTATATTTGGTGGAGGAAGAAGACAGAAAGACCCCAGGAAGAACCACCAACCCATGGGAAGCTACTGGCAAACTTTCTCACATACCCACATTGGCCGAGTCAAAGCTCAAACTCATGCAAACAGATGTGAGATGTGTCAGTGATCTGTCAAGGTGAGTACCTTAGACCACTCAGCAACCCAGAGCCCCCACATTAACTAAAAGATATGAAAATACATAAAGGGTAGTGCATCTAGACAACCATGCAAATTTGAAGATCTGATTAAATGATCTGTTCACTTAGACTTAATATATTATGAATCAACAGAATTTTTTGAAATAGTAACTGTATATCACTAGCTACTCACTGTGTCATTTCTGGCAAGTATACAGTCCTGTTTTGACTTATTAAGCATATTTGTATACATTTCTGTAAGTTGAGGTCATGAAATGCTAAGATTATTTTCCTTTCATGTTTTATTTCTTCTTCAATGATATAATAAATCTAGACTTGAAAGATCAGTGTTCAGGAGACCACCTCTCACTTAGGACCAAATGGATGATGCACAAATAAATTTTGTTACTGTATGTACTCCCATAGAAGTCTTATCCAACTGCAAACTGCATAGACCCAGATCTGCCATTGCATAATGTGCCAGAGGATCTGGTTCTATGCAGTTTGCTAGGAGTAATCAGAGGAAGAAAGAGCATAGACCCTGATCTGCCAGCATATTATGCGCCAGCAGATCAGGGTCTATGTTGTTTTAAGTTGGACCCTACTTATAAGCAAGCTAATATGGTATACAATTTTGCTGATCACTTTTGAGAAACCACCCATTCTGAGAGACCATTTTTGTTAGCAGAAAGGGTGGTCACTAAAAATATGGGTTTTACTGTACTTTACAATAAAGGTTGCTATGTTCAAACATTATTTTGAATACAGTTTAGACAAAATGTAGCTTTTCTAATACTGACAGATGATGTTTTTTACCATGACCATTGCCACAATATGTATGTATATGTATATGTATAGGGTTTAATGGCATATCAGCACAATCCTGGCTACATACAGTGCTGAGACACTGACGGTAGAAAAAATGGCAAAAATGCCAAAATCATCAGGAAAACAAAATCTTCCAACAAAAAGTAAAATATGCATTATGAGAAAAAAAAGGTAAAGATGTTGCAAACAATTCCCAGAAAACACACAAGGATTTGATGTCCTGTTTCTGTAACATGTATGTGTATGAACAAAATTCCTCAAGGGCTTCAGGAAATATAAACAAATGAAAAAAACCTAACCAGAACCTTAACACAGATTTTCTGTGATGTGACATTGATCCAAAGATCAAAGTGGTGAAAGTGCATGTCACAGAATGAATTGTCTAGCTTCAAAGTGATTCATCCCAAGTATAAAGAAAGTCCATTACAAAACTGTTGGATGAATTTGTTAATATAAAGGACTCCATGGTGTGAAGGTTAATTGAAAATTGACAAAGTTCAAAGCATGATTTCCAAAAAATGTATTGAGCAACCTTGTAATGCATCATGCACATTTCCATTCAATCTGCAACAATTGTGCAAAGTTTCTGCAGATGCCTTGAGAATGGAATGAAGTCTTAAAAACACAAGAAAGGCACTCTAATATGCAATGGACAGATGGACAAGTGGAAGGGCAGACAATTCAATCCAGTATGACCCCTGCCATTTCTTGGAAGGTCAGACAATTCAATTCAATATGATCCCTGCCATTTTTTTGAAGGACAAAGTATTCAATCCAGTATGACCCCTGCCATTTCTTGGAAGGAGGTATAATAATTAGAAGTAATCTATCGTGTACATCAAATGTTGATTATCTGGACCCATCAGGAATCATGAATTTTGTTCAGATAATCAGTTGTCCAGATGGCTAATAATGTCTGGATCCATAGGTAATATGGATTTTGTTAAGACAATTGGTTGTCCAGGTAGCTGATAATTTTGGATCCATCAGGAAACATGGAATTTATTTCGATACTTGGTTGTCCAGATAGTTGATAATTCTGGATCCATCAGAAAACATGGATTTTATTTAGATAACTGGTTGTCTGGATGGCTGATAATTTTTGGATCCATCAGGAAACAGAATTTGTTGAGATAATTGGTTCTCCAAATAGATGACAATTCAGTTTTTGCACAATACCATGAATCCTGCATTAGTCTACCAATTCTAAGAACATACCTGCCAACCTTCTAGACAGTTGTGGTAGTGGTGGTGGTAGGGTTTCAGACTAACTGGGGGCAGGGTGTTTGCAAGAGGGGTAATCACTCCTGGCCATATGAAAAATATAATACATCTATTTAATATATTTCTCATCTCTAGTAGCCTCTTTTTTTTGCAGCAATGTTTAATATAGGGGACATCAGATGATAAACATTACTTATGTTACTCTTAAACTGTTCTGGTCTTTACATAATGATACTCTTAAAGTGTTCTGGTCTTTACATAATGATACTCTTAAAGTGTTCTGGTCTTTACATAATAATACTCTTAAAGTGTTCTGGTCTTTACATAATGATACTCTTAAAGTGTTCTCGTATTTACATAATGATACTCTTAAAGTGTTCTGGTATTTTCATAATGACACTCTTAAAGTGTTCTGGTATTTACATCATGATACTCTTAAAGTGTTCTGGTCTTTACATAATGATACTCTTAAACTGTTCTGGTACTTATATAATGATACTCTTAAACTTTTCTGGCCTTTGCATAATGATACTCTTAAAGTGTTCTGGCCTAAGCATAATGATACTCTTAAAGTGTTCTGGTCTTTACATAATGATACTCTTAAAGTGTTCTGGTCTTTACATAATAATACTCTTAAAGTGTTCTGGTATTTACATAATGATACTCTTAAAGTGTTCTGGTATTTACATAATGATACTCTTAAAGTGTTCTGGTATTTACATAATGATGCTCTTAAACTGTTCTGGTCTTTACATAATAATACTCTTAAAGTGTTATGACCTTTACATGATGATACTCTTAAAGTGTTCTGGTCTTTACATAATGATACTTTAAAGTGTTCTGGTCATTACATAATGATACTCTTAAAGTGTTCTGGTATTTACATAATAATACTCTTAAAGTGTTCTGGTCTTTACATAATGATACTCTTAAAGTGTTCTGGTATTTACATAATGATACTCTTAAAGTGTTCTGGTATTTTCATAATGATGCTCTTAAAGTGTTCTGGTATTTACATCATGATACTCTTGAAGTTTTCTGGTCTTTACATAATGATACTCTTAAAGTATTCTGGTCTTTACATAATGATACTCTTAAACTGTTCTGGTACTTATATAATGATACTCTTAAACTTTTCTGGCCTTTGCATAATGATACTCTTAAAGTGTTCTGGCCTAAGCATAATGATACTCTTAAAGTGTTCTGGTCTTTACATAATGATACTCTTAAAGTGTTCTGGTCTTTACATAATAATACTCTTAAAGTGTTCTGGTATTTACATAATGATACTCTTAAAGTGTTCTGGTATTTACATAATGATACTCTTAAAGTGTTCTGGTATTTACATAATGATGCTCTTAAACTGTTCTGGTCTTTACATAATAATACTCTTAAAGTGTTATGACCTTTACATGATGATACTCTTAAAGTGTTCTGGTCTTTACATAATGATACTTTAAAGTGTTCTGGTCATTACATAATGATACTCTTAAAGTGTTCTGGTATTTACATAATGATACTCTTAAAGTGTTCTGGTATTTGCATAATGATACTTTGAAGTGTTCTGGTATTTACATAATGATACTCTTAAAGTGTTCTGGTATTTGCATAATGATACTCTTAAACTGTTCTGGTACTTATATAATGATACTCTTAAACTTTTCTGGCCTTTACATAATGATACTCTTAAAGTGTTCTGGTATTGATATAATGATACTCTTAAAGTGTTTTGATATTTACAGAACGATACTCTTAAAGTGCTTTGATATTTGCATAATGATACTCTTAAAGTGTTCTGGTCTTTACATAATGATACTCTTAAAGTGTTCTGGTATTTACATAATGATACTCTTAAAGTGTTCTGACATTAACAGAACGATACTCTTAAAGTGTTTTGATATTTACATAATGATACTTTAAAGTGTTTTGATATTTACATAATGATACTCTTAAAGTGTTCTGGTATTTACATAATGATACTCTTAAAGTGTTCTGGTATTTACATAATGATACTCTTAAAGTGTTCTGATATTTACAGAATGATACTCTTAAAGTGTTCTGATATTTACAGAATGATACTCTTAAAGTGTTCTGGTATTTACATAATGATACTCTTAAAGTGTTCTTATATTTACATAATTTGACTCTTAAAGTGTTTTGATATTTACATAATGATACTCTTAAAGTGTTCTGATATTAACAGAATGATACTCTTAAAGTGTTTTGATATTTACATAATGATACTCTTAAAGTGTTTTGATATTTACATAATGATACTCTTAAAGTGTTCTGGTATTTACATAATGATACTCTTAAAGTGTTCTGGTATTTACATAATGATACTCTTAAAGTGTTCTGATATTTACAGAATGATATTCTTAAAGTGTTCTGATATTTACAGAATGATACTCTTAAAGTGTTCTGGTATTTACATAATGATACTCTTAAAGTGGTCTTATATTTACATAATTTGACTCTTAAAGTGTTTTGATATTTACATAATGATACTCTTAAACTGTTCTGCTACTTTTATAATGATACTCTTAAAGTGTTTTGATATTTACATAATGATACTCTTAAAGTGTTTTGATATTTACATAATGATACTCTTAAAGTGTTCTGGTATTTACATAATGATACTCTTAAAGTGTTCTGATATTAACAGAATGATACTCTTAAAGTGTTTTGATATTTACATAATGATACTTTAAAGTGTTTTGATATTTACATAATGATACTCTTAAAGTGTTCTGGTATTTACATAATGATACTCTTAAAGTGTTCTGGTATTTACATAATGATACTCTTAAAGTGTTCTGATATTTACAGAATGATACTCTTAAAGTGTTCTGATATTTACAGAATGATACTCTTAAAGTGTTCTGGTATTTACATAATGATACTCCTAAAGTGTTCTTATATTTACATAATTTGACTCTTAAAGTGTTTTGATATTTACATAATGATACTCTTAAACTGTTCTGCTACTTATATAATGATACTCTTAAAGTGTTTTGATATTTACATAATGATACTCTTAAAGTGTTTTGATATTTACATAATGATACTCTTAAAGTGTTCTGGTATTCACATAATGATACTCTTAAAGTGTTCTGATATTAACAGAATGATACTCTTAAAGTGTTTTGATATTTACATAATGATACTTTAAAGTGTTTTGATATTTACATAATGATACTCTTAAAGTGTTCTGGTATTTACATAATGATACTCTTTAAGTGTTCTGGTTTTTACATAATGATACTCTTAAAGTGTTCTGATTAAAGTGTTCTGATATTTACAGAATGATACTCTTAAAGTGTTCTGGTATTTACATAATGATACTCTTAAAGTGTTCTGATATTTACATAATTTGACTCTTAAAGTGTTTTGATATTTACATAATGATACTCTTAAACTGTTTTGGTACTTATATAATGATACTCTTAAAGTGTTTTGATATTTACATAATGATACTCTTAAAGTGTTTTGATATTTACATAATGATACTCTTAAAGTGTTCTGGTATTTACATAATGATACTCTTAAAGTGTTTTGATATTTACATAATGATACTCTTAAACTGTTTTGGTACTTATATAATGATACTCTTAAAGTGTTCTGATATTTACATAATGATACTCTTAAAGTGTTTTGATATTTACATAATGATACTCTTAAAGTGTTCTGGTATTTACATAATGATACTCTTAAAGTGTTTTGATATTTACATAATGATACTCTTAAACTGTTCTGGTACTTATATAATGATACTCTTAAAGTGTTTTGATATTTACATAATGATACTCTTAAAGTGTTCTGGTATTTACATAATGATACTCTTAAAGTGTTCTAGTATTTACAGAATGATACTCTTAAAGTGTTCTGATATTTACATAATGATACTCTTAAAGTGTTTTGATATTTACAGAATGATACTCTTAAAGTGTTCTGGTATTTACATAATGATACTCTTAAAGTGTTCTGGTAATTATGATAATAATACTTTTAAACTCTTCTGGCCTTTACATAATGATACTCTTAAAGTGTTCTGATATTTACAGAATGATACTCTTAAAGTTTTCTGGTATTTACATAATAATACTCTTAACGTGTTCTGACCTTTACATAATGATACTCTTAAATTGTTCTGGCCTTATATAATGATCCTCCTAAAGTTTCTGGCCTATACATAATGATACTCTTAAAGTGTTCTGGTATTTACATAATGTTACTCTTAAAGTGTTCTGGTATTTACATAATGATACCCTTTAAGTATTCTGGTCTTTACGTAATGATACTCTTAAATTGTTCTGGCCTTATATAATGATACTCTTAAAGTGTTCTGGCCTTTACATAATGACACTATTAAAGTGTTCTGGCCTTTACATAATGATACCCTTAAAGAGTTCTGTTTTTTTTACAATGATACTCTTAAAGTGTTCTGGTATGTACGTAATGTTACTCTTAAAATATTCTGGTATTTACATAATGATATTCTTAAAATGTTCTGGTATTTACATAATAATACCCTTAAAGTGTTCTGGCCTTTACATAATAATACTCTTAAAGTGTTCTGGCCTTTACATAATGAAACTCTTAAATTGTTCTGGCCTTTACATAATGATACTCTTAAAGTGTTCTGGCCTTTACATACTGATGTTTTGGCTTTTACATAATGGTGTTTTTGGCTTTTACATAATTATGTTCTGGCCTTTACATAATAATGTTTTTGCCTTTACATAATGATGTTTTGGCTTTTACATAATGATGTTCTGACCTTTACATAATGATGTTTTGGCCTTTACATAATGATATCCCTAAGGTGTTCTGACCTTTACATAATAATACCCTTAAGGTGTTCTGTCCTTTACATAATAATACTCTTAAAAGTGTTCTGGCCTTTACATAATGATACTCTTAAAGTGTTCTGCTCTTTACATAATGATACTCTTAAAGTGTTCTGGTCTTTACATAATGATACTCTAAAGTGTTCTGACCTTTGCATAATGATACTCTTAAAAGTGTTCAGGCCTTTACATAATGACACTCTTAAAGTGTTCTGTCCTTTACATAATAATACTCTTAAAGTGTTCTGGTCTTTACATAATGATACTCTAAAGTGTTCTGACCTTTGCATAATGATACTCTTAAAAGTGTTCTGCCCTTTACATAATGATACTCTTAAAAGTGTTCTGTCCTTTACATAATAATACTCTTAAAAGTGTTCTGGACTTTACATAATGATACTCTTAAAGTGTTCTGCCCTTTACATAATGATACTCTTAAAGCGTTCTGGTCTTTACATAATGATACTCTTAAAGTGTTCTGACCTTTGCATAATCATTCCCTTAAAGTGTTCTGGCCTCTATATAATGATACTCTTAAAGTGTTCTGGCCTTTACATAATGATGTTTTTCTTTTACATAATGATACCCTTAAAGTGTTCTGGTATTTACATAATGATACTATTAAACTTTTCTAGCCTTTGCATAATGAAACTCTTAAAGTGTTCTGGCATTTACATAATGATACACTTAAAGTCGTAATTATCATAAAAAATACTCTTAAAGTGTTCTGGCTTTTACATAATGATAAAAGATGTAATAACAAACAAGCTAAATAAATCTTATATTTTTATTTTATCTTGTTCATTCTCATGACTATTACTTTATTATTAACAACAATATGCCTGTTAATTTTATTTTATATTATTCATTTAATTTTACTAAATTTTAAGAAGAGAAATGCCCCAATTCTCATACCAGATATTAATTCAGGATATTTTCTGTGATTTTACTCTTATTTTGGATCGGCAGTTTCAATGTGTTCTGAACCATAATATACAATATTCAATAAAATCTGTTAACTGCAAGATAAGGGCTACTGTACATTCATTCTACTGAATACAATATGCAATAAAACCTGTTAACTGCTAGATAATGCCTGGCAGTTACTGTGCATTCTACTGGATACAATATGTAATAAAACCTGTTAACTGCTAGTTAATGCCTGGCAGCTATTGTGCATTCTACTGGATACAATATGTAATAAAACCTATTAACTGCTAGTTAATGCCTGGCAGCTACTGTGCATTCAACTGGATTCAATATGTAATAAAACATGTTAACTGCTAGTTAATGCTTGGCAGCTACTGTGCATTCTACTGGATACAATATGTAATAAAGCCTGTTAACTGCTAAATGATATCTGGCAGCTACTGTGCATTCTACTGGATACAATATTCAATAAAACCTGTTAACTGCTAGTTACTGCCTGGCAGCTACTGTGCATTCTACCGGATACAATATGTCATAAAACCTGTTCACTGCTAGTTAATGCCTGGCAGCTACTGTGCATTCTACTGGATACAATATGTAATAAAACCTGTTAACTGCTAGTTAATGCCTGGCTACTGGATACAATATGCAATAAAACCTGTCAACTGCTAGATGATGCCTGCAGCTACTGTGCATTCTACTGGATAAAATATTCAATAAAAACTGCTAACTGCTAGCTGATACTGAAGGCATTAATAAACTTTCCCAAATCAGGACATTCCTTCAAATGAGGTTATATTTTAATAGTATTGGATAATCGCCCCCCCCCCCCCCTGCTCTATTATTGTCATAGTTGGATATTTGGAATTTGTTTTTCAAATCATCAATATGTCAGCCCATTTGCCAGTTTAAAATTGTATTTTTCATGTTGCATGGCATGGGTTGGCAGGTAAGATACAAAAGAAACCTGATAATGAAGGAAAGTTTAGAACCACTTTCCTTTGTTCTATTACATATCAAAACTCTGTACAAAGGATACCTGTCTACAAAGGACAACTGTCCATGAAGAAATGTGTATAAAGAACATGTCTTTAATGGACATGGTCTCTAAAGGGCACATTTCTATAAAGACCAACTGTTGATTGAAAGGAAAACTGTCTATAACAGGCACATGTCAGTAAAGAAGATTTTTTTGTCCCTTGCTACATACTTTGAATTTAAGAACTCACTATAAATTAGCCACTTGTTACAAGAACCCTCCTCTCCTTCATTAGAGGCAGTTACCATTTTTCAAAATCTTTAAAATATTCTCATAAAATTCAATTAATCTATCACACAGAAAGTTGGATGTGTGTAGTGACGAATCAGGTCACAACTCTGCATATAGTTCATATCATATTTATTCAACAAAGTCCTAATTATATTTGCATTATGCTGTCTATATGGAATTCAATGTATAGTCTCAATTAGTTAACATGTAATATATTCCTAAGTATTTTACCAAGTCTACATTTTGTAACTTATTAAAACTTCTTCCTATCTACTTTATACAACTGAAGACTTCATTTATGGTCCAGTGTTTTCTCCAGATTGTCAAGAAAAGGAACCCAAAGGGACCCCCAAGCCAAGTTTTTTCGGCCCATGAAATCAAAATAGTGATATGCCTTTCTAATTTAGAATTGATCTCCTGGAAGCCATTACTCTGTAACTATTGTGATCTAAAGTTTAAATTGTACATCCTGCAGATACATAGAGGGCCCAATATATTTTAGTCATATGTCCTTTCAATCCCTTTGTGGCCACCTATTACAATATCATGGCATGACAATAAAATATCATTTCTTGTGGGATTACCAAATCTTTGACTACCCAATTGATCTTATCCCCCTCACCCCTTGGATAACAAGTGGGACAACATCTTATTTTCAAACACATAATCATTTGCCTCAATTATTATATGACCATATGTTTTAAGGATTTACATGTGTTTCATTTATCTTTTATTATGTATACCTTTGACAGAATTTTAATATCTTTACCTTTTATAATTTATCTTATTGTACTTCATGTTTAGTTTAGTTGGAAGGGTTTATCTTCTGATAGCTTTATGCAATTCTTCATTTATAGTACACTGTACTTTTAATTGGCACCAAATAGCCATTGTTGAAATGATATGACTTTAAACACTAATACATACATACACCAATTGTGATAGGCCAACTTGCCATTTTGTCATCTCAGTTTGCTTCTTATCTCTCAGGCACATAACATATCGATTTATTTCAACGTCCTGCTCTTGCAAAAAATTAGAATTCAAACACTTTTGACAGAGAGAGGACATCTTGTACATTCTGTACAGTGTCTTATTTATCATATGCTTCAGTGACAGTAATTATGTCTGACAAGATATCAACACTTCTAGTTGTAGCTGCCGATACTTATCTGGCCACTGAGAAATATATTCCATCACAGGAATATCGTTTCTATAATGATATACCTTTTCTACCATCCCTAATACCTGTTAATATGTTAGTCACCATACTAATGGGTTCGATCATTTAATCCTTCAGGCTATTCTCTCCTTGACAAAGCATCTGCATTAATGTAGTGTTTCCCTGGTTTGTGGACTACTGGTACTTTAAAAGTTGCAACCCTTAAATAGCAATCTCCACCAACCTACACATCCATTTTTCTGCTTGTTATTTTCAATGGCATTAACTATACTATGATCAGTACAATCTAAACATTTCTTTGGGGCCAAATACACATAAAAGTTGTGAATTCCTTCCATTAGTACTAAACCCTCTAAATCAGTGATGCAGCAATTTTTCTCAGCATTTTAGAGAGTTCAGCCACCATAAGCTACAACCATTTCTTTTCCCTCATCATCTAACTGTCCAAATAAATTGTATTGCCCTAACTAAGGCATCCAAATAAATCCTATTGCCCTAAATAAGGCATCAAAATAAATCCTATTGCCCTAACTAACGCATCCAGATAAAGAATGAATGCCTTATGAAAAAATCAGGATAGACAAAGACAGCTAGGTTTTGATGTGAGAGCATGCTTAAGGGTGTTAAATGATTTTCTAATCTTCTGTCCATTCAGATGTTACATCCTTTATGGAAAGTTATTGTTAAGTAACAATTCAGAAAATATGGATTACATTATTAAATATTATTTTAAATTAGTTTTGTGGAAGAATGATATTTATTAATGTGGAATATTTTCTGCATCATTACCTAACAATAACTTTCAATTGAATCCATTGTGATAAATCAAGGTACATAAGAATGCAGTAGGGTTTAACAGCATGACAGCACAATACTGGCTATATGTTGCTGATTTAAAGTTATAAAAATATAAATATAAATTTTTGTAAAAACAATTGAGGAAGATAAAGCCTTCCAAATAATTCTAAATATAAAGTACTACAAAATAAAAGGTAAAGATGTTAAAAGTCTGTCAAATGTATATAAAATAAAAGATAATGGTCAGAAACATAAAATCCTTAAAATATAGGGTCCAATTTTTTTGTATAAACTCCATTCCTTCAGCATTTTTCTCTGGTGGTACATGATACAGTTTTTTAATTGAGTTCACATCAGAAAAACGTCTGTCTCACAGGGTGGAAGTTGATACATTCGACAAGAATATGTCAGTGGACACTGGCAGGATATGCTGAAGGTATGGATTAGTTAGGTATGTGTGTCCTCTATGCGATTGGCACTATACCTCATTATCTCTGCAATTTCTTCTATATGATGGATACCACTCTCCGATAATGGGAAACAGGATCAAATATGACACTTCTCCCTTGCTACAACACATCATTTACTATCAGTATCAAGATTTTGGATGGAAAGAAAAATTAATTTGGACCAAACAAAATGATATGTAAAGTAAATAATTTTTTAGTTGAAATAAAATTGTCATAGAATCTGAAAATATATAGGATGTATGTGACATAAAGTTATCATAATTTACTAAGAGACAATATCATGCATACTTTATTACTATGTTATTTTAAATGGATTAAAGGACTAAAATATTTTGCAAATTCAGTAATGTTTGATCAAATTCATAAAACTTGTTACACTCATGACATTTTTATAAATTTAGAGTCCCAAAAGTACAATTACCTTGTTAACATGAACAGTTTCTATGAAGCTAAAAAATCTTGAAAACATTGAAGACTAAAATGTTGCGGCTTACAAAAAAAAACAAAAAACAAAACAATAATAAGTATCTTGTAAAAGAGATTGTAGGTTTACTTTTATTTTTCTAAAATATCTCTCAGCTTTAGAAAGACAATTTTTCAGTCTGGAACTCAAAAGACTAAAGCAATTTATAATGATTTAGGTGTTTGTCTTCAAAAGACTAAAGCAATTTATAATGATTTAGGTGTGTGTCTTCAAAAGACTAACAATCAATTTATGGTTTAAGCTAAAAGTCTGCAGCTAAAAAATCAATTTTATACTTTACCCATTGGTGTGTGATTTCACAATTTTTCACCTACAAGAGGGAGAAATTTAATTTTTAAAAGGTCTCAAAATTGGATTGAAGTTGTAAGTATGGCAAAGTGGTAAAGCCCCAAGTGCACCATCTTAAGAAAAATCCATCTTGGGAAATAAAATGGACTAATAAATGTCAGGATTTTAAGAACTCCCATGTCAGATGTTATTTACCTCGGCTGTTTTAAGTACCATATTTATCAACATATATACGTGTACTCTAAATTCATTTTTTTTACATGGGTATCAATTTTCTTGGTTTTAGGATAAATTACATTTTTGTTGGTACTTAAAATCATGGACTATTCCATTGTTTCTACAAACTGATAATTGTTCATTAGTACTTCAAATTCTTGATTAACAGCAATGACAAAATCCACTAAAATGAGTCCTCCAAGGAAAATATTCAACTCAGAGTATTCAACAGTATTCAACTCAAAGTATTCACAGTATTCAACCCACATCCAACTGCAACTTGCATAGACTGAAGATCTGCCATCACACAATGTGGAAGCAGAACACAGTCTAAATAATTCACATTAAATAAAAAAAAACAAAAGAACAATGTCAATTCTGATCTGCCCATGCATGAAGCAAACAAAAATCTGGATCTACACTAGTTATGGTTTGGGTGTGTATCAAACATGAGTAAATATAGTAAGAAATAAGAAAAAACTTAAACACTGATTGTAATCTAAAAAACTTTCACACTGACCTTGACCTAGCTTTCACCAAGGTGGTTGCAAGAAAGATTTGAGATAAGTAAGGATTCCTTTTATGGAACTCATCGACCATCACAGGCTTCAACATCATTGTCACTTGTAACATCCCATACTTGTATGAAACCTCTCAATTTGGAAAGACAAAAATATACAAAATAAAATGAAACCATAGCAACCGAGTCTATGAACTAAAAAAAAATATAGCAACGAGTCTATGAACTAAAATAATGCACTAAACCATCATGACATATCTTTATTTTTTTTAATATTTCATTTGCATGAGCAAAAACTTGGACTCCAAAATACAGGTTAAGGATACTGGATTAAAAAAAAAAACAAGAGTCACTTGAATGGACTGATACTCTGCTAGTCAAAAAAGAAATTCCAGGAACCTAAGATAAGTCGGTTTCTTCTTTTTAGCTCCTGAGTACTGAATCATATCTGATATTCTTGAGAAACTCCAACATACCAAATTTTGCAACAAAAATATTTTCTTACATTTGAGTTAACTTGTTCAGAAGATCCATGTTAGTGTAGTACAAAATACATTGTCTTAGACTTTGATCATGAACCTGTTATTATAGATAGAAGCTAGATCATTGAACTTGTCTTAGACAATGTAAAGATATAACCACATGTAAAGTTTGGTTAAATCTATAAGTAATACTTGTTGGAAACAAAAACAAAGAAACTGAAGTGGAATCATTCAAGATCTTCATGAGATATATCCACAAACTGGGTCTGACAAAATTCCATCCATTTTGTTTGTATTATCATTCTCGTAAGTTAGCACAGCTAAAAAAAACCGAGTTAAGATCTTTGACTTTAATATCAATGTCAGAGTGCTGACTATCAACTTGTTCACTGCAATGCAACTAAATATGTCTGGTCAAAATTTGCTTGTATATGTACAAGTCAATCTGTTCACCAGCACAGTGAAGTACAAAAATGCAAGCAATGACCTTTGACTTGACCCCAAGGTCAATTGGGTCTGGTTTTCAAAACTCCTTCACAAAAATTTGGATATGTTGTGGGTCAGATCTGCACCATTTTGATTTAGAACCAATTAAATACTGCAAGAAGTGTGTTAGTGAAAACCCCATAGCAATGCCATCATTCATGCAAGAGGGGTAGTGATAACAAGATTTTAAAGATGGCCACTATGGTGCCATGTTGGAGGTCAGATGAGCACCATTTTCATTCAGACAATCTACATATTACTGTGATAGTGTTTTTGTGCAAACTCCAGGATGATATGACCATCCATGGAGAAAAAGTATCCATATACAGATTTTCAGGATGGCCATCAAGGCAGCTATTTTGGAGGTTTGATCAGCATCATTTTAATAAAGGAAGAACTATATACTGCAAGAAAAAAAAACTTTTTCTTTTAAATGTTAGTATGGCCATCTATTTTAAAGATGTACCTGTTATAAGATTTTTAAACTTTTGGAGATCACATTCACATCATTTTCAATTAGGATCAACTACATATAGTGAATTTACATTAGAAAGCTTCTGTTTCACAGGATGGAAGTTGATACACTCGACAAGAATGTGTTCCACTGTCAGTGGACAGACTAACGGACAATGAACAACAGGCCTTTGCATAGTCTCTCTGGCCTATCACCAGTTGAGCAAATATTTTCCACAAAAGTGTTTCCGGCTGCATGGAGTATGTGAAGTGTTCTACTCCTATGACACGACACAAACAAAGAACTCCCAAAGATTTACATTTCATTCTTTTATTACCCTTTTTGTCCTTAATGCATAATGCACTGGCAGATCTGGGTCTCTGTAGTTTGTTAGGAGTAATCAGTAGAACAAACAACACAGACCATGATCTGCCCATGCATTATGTGACAGCAGATCAGGGTCAATATTGTTTGCAGTTGGACCTGACTTATAAGCGAATATATACAGTATTTCAATCATTGGCTAGACTGAAAATAAAGTTAGATAAATCACAATGTTTACAACTTGGCTGTCTTAAGAAATCTAATCAAACCTTTGTGACAAAAAAAAAAAAAAAAAGAAACAATAAAATGGTCCTCAAATATAATTTTTCCTTGTAAAATTCCCTTACTGAGGGTTCAGTCTAAGGTTCAGTGATATGGAAAAGTGTCTCCTTGATTTTTTCTTAAAATGCCAGGTATCATTTTGATGGACCTATATTTCACATGGTTTATTTTTGTGATATTTTAAAATAGGCAAAATATGCTTTTTAATTGTACTTGAGTAACTTTCCACAATGTAATTCAAAATACTGATATTTAAAAATTAAACACTAAAGATTCTTTTTTCATTTGAGTCAGATCTTTGTGTGATATCATCTGGACTCTTCTCATAGTCAAAAAAATAATATGACATCTACTGGTAACTCAAAGCAAAATTAGATGTTAATGATAGAGTGTCTATAAAAGGTACCTTAATATATAATCGATTACAAGTCAGATCCGAATGAAAACCACATAGACCCAGATCTGTCATCACATAATGCACTGGCAGATCTGTGTCTATGCAGTTTGTTATGAATAATCAGTAGAACAAACAACACAGACCATAATCTTCTGGCACATTATGTGACAGCAGATCAGGGTCTTTGTTGTTTGAAGTTGACCCAACTTATAAGCGAATATACATGGTAGTTATAACTAATGTAGAGAAGTCAAAAAGTTTCTCCAGTTTTTATATTGAATTAAATCTATGTGAAGTGCTCTACTCCTATGCCAGCCGGTATGCTGCAGTCATCACTCATTGCTGTTTTTTTATGAGTACAAAGGGTTCAAATTGGAAACGAAAGCAAACATCTAATGATATATAAATGAGAATCACTTCTTGTGTATCTATCTAAAATTGTATTATTTTAAATTTACCACTACTTTGTTGCAATGTCTTTTTCCTGAGTGAGTCAGTGAAACAAAATTTTACTTTGCCAAATATTTTCTCTTTAAAAAGGAAATTGCCCCAATAGTAGGGGCATATATTGCCACTTAAATCAAGATGTGATATGTATCACAAAATGAATTACCCAATATGATATGTATCACAAAATGAATTACCCAATACGATATGCATCACAAAATGAATTACCAATACGATATGTATCACAAAATGAATTACCAATACGATATGTATCACAAAATGAATTACCCAATATGATATGTATCACAGAATGAATTACCCAATATGATATGTATCACAGAATGAATTACCCAATATGATATGTATCACAGAATGAATTACCCAATATGATATGTATCATGATACAAACCCTTCTGTTGGCTGTAAACAACATCAAAGTGATTTATTGATATGCAGGTCAAAGGCAAAATCAGAACAATAGATCAATAACTATTATTGCAGTCCCTAAAAAAAAGGTCATTTTGTTCTCTGACTTTTCTTGGAGATTTGCTAACTAATGAGGAATGTTGGGGGGGGGGAGGGATAAACTAATTTTAATGATGTACAGTAAAACCTGTCTTGAGCGACCTCTGCTATGAGCGACCATCTGTAATTTACGACCACAATCGTAATGCACGGATTGGATTTTATTATATAAACGCACTCACGTGAGCGACCACCTGCAGAACGCGACCAGCGACCACGATTTCTTGGCCCAATATACATTTCGACACTGCTATGAACGACCGCATCGGAAAAACAGATAAACACAACTGAACTTTATTTAATCCTTTGTACCGTGATCACTTAAAAAGTAAAGACTGTAGGCTGGCTACCGCTTTCGTACATTTTACAGGTCATGCATGTAGTGTTATATGATACGGATTATTCATTTGGAATAACCTCGGCTGTTTCTGCTAGACCAACGTATGATCCGTTGGATTGACCGCGAAGTTCTAAAATAACACTGCTATGAACGAGAACTGAGACAAACACCACTGACCTTTATTTAATCCTTTGTAGCAATGACCGTTTAAAAAGTAAAGATTGTTCTGAACAACAACAACAACAAAATTAGACTGGCTACCGGTTCCGTAAATTTTACAGGTTATGCATGTAGTATCATTTGTTTCACACTGTAAACCAAACTAAAGTACATGTCACTAACTGCCATTGTAGTGCTAAAGTCAATGTAGCAGTCGCATACATAGTTTGTCTTTGGAGTTAATCTGTTATGCCTCGGGTGAATTATGTCTTTGTCTTTGTTTTTAATACCAGTAGGGGAGAGTCGTTTCCTGGATTCTTTTGTCATTGTTAAAGGTTTGTGTTGTTGTTGTTGTTTTTTTACAGTGATTACAACCCTCACACCAAGCCGTTATCTGTTTACTTTAGTGCAGCCAATTACACCTTTTGTTTATAGAGTTAATAACTTTTTGTCGTCGGTGAATTAAGCCTTTGACTTTTGTCTCTAAATAAATTTATTCTGTTTCTGGATGAGTTAATTATGTTTTTTTTTTTTCTTCATTAATTGGTACGTATACATTGTATATGTGTTCTTTATTTCCCCAAAACCTGGTCAAAACCGCTAGAGTCATAATTACAATTGATCACTGATAACGTTAACACCTTAATAACAACAGCACAATCTACAAAGGAAAAGAGACAAATTCTAACACTGGAGGAAACAATGAATGTAATAGAAAGAAGTGAAAAAGGTGAGACCTCTCACAAAACAACAGCCAGTTTAAACGTAAGGAAAACTCAAATTTAGGATGTTATAAAAGACAAGGAGTCAATTAGAAACGAATTTATATGCTAATACATGTATATGTGATCTTCAAATATAAATGTGATTCATGTTTAATGATAGATGTATATCTTTATTGCAGAATAAACTTTTTTCAGATAAATGCATGCAAAATTTTAACAAGAAGAATAAATAAAGAATGTAATATAAACAGCGCTGAATTTTGACCTTGGAAACTGGTCTTTTTGTACAAACCTGTTATGAGAGACCACCTGTCATGAGAGACCGCTATTTGTTGGCAGAAGGGGCAGTCTCTCAAGACAGGTTTTACTGTATTACTGACCTGTTGCTATTGCATAGCTGGATCTTTCCGAACAGAAAATATCTCAACCATATGATGAGAATTCATCCTCCCTTAGGGTGACTGGAAAGTTCTGAAATACCAGGATGTCCCTAGTCATATCTGCAGACACATTACCCATGTGCACTGTCCTTCATTCTTTTTCAGGATGTTGCCTAAACTAGTGGGACATCTTTGCAGGGTAGGAGTAGGGAATCAGGCAATAGCAACAGATAAGTATTACATTATTAAAATTAGTTTACCTTCCCTCCACCCACTACATTTTAATATCAGCAATAAGTAATTTGTTGCTATTTCATAGCTGAATTTGTCAGTTTGGTGGGAGGCTGATGATCCCACAACAGGTGAAAGAAAAATCAACACAAGGAATACTCACCCTCACTGTAGAAGAGGAGTTACTGGTGGATGGTATCCACATAGGCTTTTTGAGCTATGACAATTTGACCCAAAGAAAATATGCCTTCGCTTTGGTGAGCCAACAAGTGAAGGTAAACGAGGTAAAAGGAGGAGAAGGTAGTATGAGATTGTCAAAACACGGCTTTCATCACATCCTCCAGAAACGAATGAGTTATATAGGCCCCTGAGGTAGCAATGGCTCAAACCTCATGGGCTTTAACTTTCATGAATGTAAGGTCCCTCTCAGTAAGGGACTGATAACCTCTCTTAATTGTTAATGCAATCCACCTTGAAATGATGGAAGCTTAAATATCAGCTGAACCTTTATGAGGGAGGAAAATATGCTTCCTACCCTTCCTTCTCCCTTTAGAAGCTGCCAAATAAAAGTGTAAAACATGACTGATACATTGCCTACTGCACCAATTGCAAAAGATTCTCCACTTGGCATCATAGACCTTAGACATAGATTGTCTCCTGGACTGAACGATGCACAAAGCCTGAAGGTGTTGAATCTGTGGGCTGTTGTGTAGGAGAGTTCATGTGCTGTGACAGGACATCCCTCCTCTTGGGTAATGTCCTGGGATGGTCAACCAGCAGATCGAGAAGATTGTTGAACCATGATCATTGGGGCCACAGAGGGGCTATCAAAATGAGCTGAGCAGTGGAGTTCCTTACTTTGTGAAGTACTTGTGGGATCATCCTGAAGGGTGGGAAGGCATAAGCGAACAGATGATCCCACTTCAGGCTAAAAGCATCCACTTCCTAGGCCCTCTGGTCGAGGACTGGGGACTGGGGAAATGTAAAAGAGGAGCCTGTTGTTTAGCCTTGTCACAAACTAGTCCACCAATGGTGTCCCCCAAAGTTGGAACAGTGAATCTGTTATGGATTGGTGTAGAGACCATTCTGTGTGGGCTGTCTTCCCCTTCCTTGACAGACTGTTCACCAGAATATTCTTTTTGCCAGGAATGTGGCAAACTCTGAGGGTAATCCCTTCCAAGGCTGCCCAGCGAAGGAGGTTCCAAACCTCCATGCAGAGAGAAAGTGCATGTGTGCCTCTTTGTCTCCTGAGGTGCACTACCACTGATGTGTTGTCGGAGACCATCATGCAGCAACCTCTTATTTTCTTGATGCTCCCCTGAAGGGCAAAGAACACTGCCCCCATTTCCAAATTGTTGATATGAAGGATAGATCCTTCCCAGGACCTCAAACCCTGAAGAATCAGTCCTTCCGGCTCCAGATGAGTGCCCCACCCTGAATCTGACACATCTGTGAACAGATAGGCATGGGGTCGAGGGCGTGCATGGGGACTCTGGACAGAAACTGATACCGATTTGGAACTGAGTTGTAATGAAGGACCTTATAACAGGGAGTACTGTATGTATAACACTTTAATGGGTGCACAAATTCAGTTCATATTGTAACAGTAAATTTGCTGTGTCTGTGTTTTGTTACCATATACTGAGGGGCATTATAGCGAGGTACCACCCTCCTTTTGACATGCAAATCAGTATGTACATGAATATATATGTATAGTGTCTAATTTTGACATGCAAATCAGTATGTATATGTATATATATGTATAGTGTCTAATTTTGACATGCAAATCAGTATGTATATGTATATATATGTATAGTGTCTAATTTTGATATGGAAATCAGTTTGTACATGTATATATATATATATATATATATATATATATATATATATATATATATATATGTATAGTATCTAATTTTGACATACAAATTAGTATGTAAATGTATATATATGTATAGTGTCTAATTTTGACATGCAAATCAGTATGTACATGTATATATATATAGTGTCTAATTTTGACATTCAAATCAGTATGCAAATGTATATATATGTATAGTGTCTAATTTTGAAATGCAAATCAGTATGTACATGTATATATATGTATAGAGTTTAATTTTGACATGCAAATCAGTATGTACATGTATATATATATATATATATATATATATATATATATATATATATATATATATATATATAAAGTGTCTAATTTTGACATGCAAATCATTATGTACATGTATATATATATATATCGTGTCTAATTGTGACATGCAAATCAGTATGTACATGTATATGTATGTATAGTGTCTTTTTTTGACATGCAAATCAGTATGTAAATGTGTATATATATGTATAGTGTCTAATTTGACAAGCAAATCAGTATGTACATATATATATGTATAGAGTCTAATGGCATGTCAGGACACAATACTGGCTATATGGTGCAGATTAAAAGGTAAGTTATAAAATGACATGCAAACCAGATTCTGCCATACATTTTTTTTTATTTTCAACAAATATATACATGACTGACAAAAATGATTTTTTTCATTTCATCGTAATACAGTAACATATTTTGTTCTGCTGCAATTTTTACAAGTTTTCTTTCATTATAATACACAAGCATTCTTTATTTTGCTGCCAGTTTTTACAAGTTTAAGTTTCCTGATAATACTGCTATCAGCAAGTATTTTTTAACAATTCATATAATCTTCATAATAAACAGTGGTATCAAAAATGGGAAAGACCTAGAAATTTTCTCTGTTACACATCCCCTTGCTTATAGGAAACTGCTTTTCCCTGAAATTTTACTTTTATCCAGACTAGTCACCATGTTGATAAAGCACAAAAATGTATTTGAAGACTATAAGATATTTTCTCCATCTCAAAAATAACTTTAAACATATGTATATAGACCCATGTGCTTTGAAAATAAAACTCGATTTTATGGGCTAATGATAAACGTATGCATTTTAGAACCATATAAAAACATCATTAAGAACCAGATAGATCTCAAGAGTTTCCTAGTAATGACCCGGCGGCTATGTCCCTTGCAGTAAGGGCTGATGTATATCATAATTTTTTAGATCCTGAGTTTTCCCATCAGTGACATAAAAATACCCTAATGTGTAAACCAACCTATACCAATGTGAGGATTCCTACCTCTTGGATACTCTAAGGTTGCATGGACAGATCTGAATGGCAAGTGACCATATCGGACAGTTCAAAATCCACCCCATAATAAATCTTCTGGGTAACCACTGATTTTAGTAAACAACAGTTCACATATGCAGCACCATTAAGGCCAGTCTTTCATTACTGGTCATCATAACAAATGCTGTCCCAGAAATTAAAGGGCTCACCTTCAAAAAAATACTACAAAGCCAACAATCTCACACCCTAATTACCCTCATGGGTCACTCCCAGCTAACAAAAGTTACACATGATACTCAACAGCCAAGTCTCAGCATTGGCTACCATATATACTCGTGTATAAGTGAAGTCCAACTGCACAACATAGACCCTGATCTGCCATTGCATAATGTGCTAGCAGATCAGGGTCTATGTTGTTTGTTCTACTGATTACTTCTACCGAACTGCATAGAACCATATTTGCTGGTGCATTATGCCACAGCCGATCTGGATCTATGCAGTTTTCTCTGACTTATAAGAGAGTATATTAGGTATGTCAAAATTTCGCCACTTAATCGTCAAAATGTTAGATGATTATATTCGGTGAGAAAAGCAATATCAACTAGATCTGTGCTTGTAAATGTATTCCCCCACTACAGTCTCAAGAGTCTATGTCCAAAACAACAATAACAAAAAATTCATTTTAAACAACACAAAAACCTAATCAGGTCATCAATATATGCCTATTAAATGTTTTGTCTATATTATTATCATGTGAAAAAGTATATTTTTCTTACTAAGGATAAAAAGAACTAATGAATTATCCAAGCTAAAACTTAAATTCCAACACCCCCAATCCCTTAATTAAATGGTATATCGGAGCTTTCAGCAAATATATGTACAGACAAATATGTACATTTTTTTTAAAAAGGTATACTAATCTTTAATTAAATTAGGAATATTTGCTCATTATGCAATTAAACAAGAGACTCCTTTAATTAAATTAAGAATATTTGCTAATTATAATTTTAAACAAGAGACCCCTTATTGCCAACACCACCTTTTATTTAGTGAAGTAACAATCTTAAACACTAAGGTCAATCTAAAACTTTAATACTGAGGTTAGTCTAGGGTGAAGATGGACAGACGGACACACACAGATGCCAAAGTGATCACTAAGTCGAGCTTCCGCCAAGGTGGGTTGTAAAAAAATTATCACACACTTATTTCATATATAATTAAACAGTACATGAAGTTTTACTTTTTTTCAGTTCGATCTCATCGTCACTCTGCTGGCTCATGTATGTGAAATTTAAGGCTCTATGTGCCCTTCTGCATGTTGTAGGAGGCAACTAAAGGAGGCAATCATTTTGCCCCGGGATGTTCCAGCTGAGAAGGTCCTGGACTTTTTTAAAAGAGTGCAGTTTATATAAAAAATCTGACTTTGCATTATAAGGATTTTACTGTTTTGTTCTTTTATCTTTGATTTTTGGATACCTTAATGTAAATGGCACTATACAGCCAGGATTGAGTTAATGTGCCATTAAACCACATACATATATATATACATACATACATACCACCCGACCCCTATGTCACATGAACAGTGCATATATCAAGCTATGACCTGCAATAAAACACCAATAATTAAGCACAAAAAGTGAATGAATACAATTTACAATTTTACAGCATAATGATGTCAAATATAAGACATTGCTTTCAAGCTGACATTTTTGTAATACAGTCCACTGTTAAAAGGTCAGAGGTCATAATCAATAGACCTACCAAATTAACTTGCACCTTAACTTCCAGCAACTCCACAGCACTGGTATTATGCAATCAATGCCTATTATGGTATTATGCCATCAATGCGTATTATGGTATTATGCCATCAATGTTTTTGCAAAATAATCAGAATCTAAAAAGTGTCAAGAACAACAACAATAATATTGCTAAAATGGTGTCTAATCAGGTCATCTACATATGCACACATTCGTGCATAACAAATTTATTTGCCTGTAAGGTTGAGCAGTTTCTGCATAATTGTGCTGACAAGATTTTCCAGAAAAATGTTCACATCCAAAACAGTCTATAAACAAAATCTTGCTATTATGTTTATTACTTGCATAATCATGCTAATGACCTAGCCAAATCAGGCAGACAGATGTTTATTACTTGCATAATCATGCTAATGACCTAACCAAATCAGACAGACAGATGTTTATTACTTGCATAATCATGCTAATGACCTAACCAAATCAGACAGACAGACATGTTTATTACTCACATAATCATGCTAATAACCAAATCAGGCAGAAGATGTTTATTACTTGCATAATCATGCTAATGACCAAACCAAATCAGGCAGAGAGATGTGCACAGACTGAAGGACAGGATCAAATTAAGTCCTTCAAACCCCTAACCAAAACTCTGATGTTACCCCCAAATTAGCCTCACACAAGATATATTGATTTATAAATTTTAATAATCTATCACACAATAATATACATTAAGCTGTTAATATATAGTTTGTTTAACAGAAGATTTTCCTTAGTTTGGACAAAAAACCCAGCAATTCCTAATAATGTCATCTTATAGTGCTATATACCATATATTCAATGTAATTTGTGCACTGTGCAGTTATAAAACTGATTTATCTGAAAAACATCATGTTTAAGCTTGTCATAATAAGCACACACCAAGGATATCAAAGTCCCCATCACATGTATATACACACATCAAGGATATCAAAGTCCCCATCACATGTATATACACACATCAATGATATCAAAGTCCCCATCACATGTATATATACACATCAATGATATTAAAGTCCCCATCAATGTACATACACACACTGAGGATATCCAAGTCCCCATCACATGTATATACACACATAAATGATATCAAAGTCCTCATCACATGTACATACACATACTAAGGATATCCAAGTCCCCATCACATGTATATATGCTCAACAAGGATACCCAAATCCCCATCAATTTACAAACACACACCAAGGATATCCAAGTCTGCAACACATGTACAAGCACACACTGAGGATATCCAAGTCCCCATCACATGTACATACACATCAACAATATCAATGTACCCATCAATGTACATACACACACTGAGAATATCCAAGTCCACATCACATGTACATACACAAACTGAGGATATCCAAGTCCCCATCACATGTATATACACTCAACAAGGATATCCAAATCCCCATCAATGTACATACACACACCAAGGATATCCAAGTCCCCAACACATGTACATACATACACTGAGGATATCCAAGTCACCATCACATGTACATATACACACAGAAGATATCCAAATCCCGATCACATGTACATACACACAACAAGTATATCCAAATCCCCATCACATGTACATACACACATCAAGGATATCAAAGTTCCCATCACATGCATATACACACATCAATGATATGGAAGTCCCCATCACATGTATATACACACATCAATGATATTAAAGTCCCCATCAATGTACATACACACCTGAGGATATCCAAGTCCCCATCACATGTATATACACACATCAATGATATCAAAGTCCCCATCACATGTACATACACACACTGAGGATATCCAAGTCCCCATCACATGCAGATACACATCAATGATATCAAAGTCCCCATCAATGTACATACACTCACTGAGAATATCCCAGTTCACATCACATGTACATACACACACTGAGGATATCCAAGTCCCCATCACATGTATATACACTCAAGGATATCCAAATCTCCATCAATGTACATGCACACACCAAGGAAATCTGAGTCCCTAACACATGTACATACACGTTGATTATATCCAAGTCCCCATCACATGTACATATAAACACAGAAGATATCTAAATCCCTATCACATGTACATACACACAATGAGGATATCCAAATCCCCATCACATGCACATACACACATAGGATATCCAAATCCCCATCACATGTACATACACATCGAGGATATCCAAATCCCCATCACATGTACATACACACCGAGGATATCCAAGTCCCCATCACATGTATATACACACATCAAGGATATCAAAGTCCCCATCACATGTATATACACACAGCAATTATATCAGTCCCCATCAATGTACATATACACACTGAGGATATCCAAGTCCACATCACATGCACATACACACACTGATGATATCCAAGTCCCCATCACATGTATATCTGCTCTATGAGGATATCCAAATCCCCATCAATGTACATACACACACCAAGGATATCCAAGTCCCCAACACATGTACATACATACACTGAGGATATCCAAATCCCCATCACATGTACATATACACACAGAAGATATCCAAATCCCTATCACATGTTCATACACACAACTAGGATATCCAAATCCCCATCACATGTACATACACACCGAGGATATCCAAGTTCCCATCACATGTACATATACACACTGAGGATATCCAAGTTCCCATCACATGTACAAGTACACACTGTGGATATCCCAGTTCCCATCACATGTACATACACCCACTGATGATATCCAAGTCCCCATCACACGTACATATACACACAGAAGATATCCAAATCCCTATCACATGTACATACACACAATGAGGATATCCAAATCCCCATCACATGTACATACACACCGAGGATATCAAAGTTCCCATCACATGTACATACACACACCGAGGATATCAAAGTCCACATAACATGTATGTACACATTAGAAGAGTCCAATCCCATTGTCTATGTTTGGAGCTCTCCACTTTGTTGATGCACTGTCTCTTCCAATATGGTTGCATTATTTTAGTTTGTGGTTGATTTAACCCAAAAGTTAAGCTCTAATTATATTATATTAGAGATACATAGTGATAAGTTCCAAGAATTATCAGAATGTTCTTGATGGGTTTTTCAGCATGAGGTGTATCAGGCATACCAAGATTGAGAATGTGCACTCAATAAGGGATATTCTGTGCAAGTTTTGACCAACATGAGGGCATGTTTTATTAAAGCCTGTGCAAGTATTACAATGTATATGGTAATACACTATTAAAAGGACAGTGACCTAGGACTAGAATGTATAAAGTTTAATTTGATACACTCAGATGCTCTTACATGCTACATTCTCAGCACATTCTTGCACTAATCTGTTTCCAATCCTTATTTAAATATTTTGTGCTGATTAATATTCTGTACTTAAATGAATTCATGCCAAGCCAAGTACTTATTCTAACATAGGATGTCTAGGCAGGGTTAAAACCAATTCACTGTAACATAATCATTCATTTTGTTAAACAGTATGTGCACAATTCAAAACAACAAGTATGGCACTTGCAACAGATATAACCACTTATAATTATTATCCTAGTATAATTATTCTTATTTTTTGCTGTCCAATTTGTGATGATGAAAAATATAGTCGCAAAATAAAGCTGGAACTTTTAACAACCATGTACATTGGAAATGGCCCTAGTCAGTACACTTTGTTTGGAAGGGCTTTCAAGCCAGGCATGTGCAACCTATGACCTGCAAGCCGCAACCGACTTGTGACCTGATTTTATCTGATTACATTTACTGAAACTGCAAATATTAAAATCAGAACAAAACTGAGAAGTCATTAAAACTACACCTTATACCATATTTATAAAAATATTATCTGTGACTCAGATTCAGTGTTATGCGGTAATCTATCCATATATACTGCACTATTATCAAGTTCATCATCCTACAAGTCAATAACCTCAGATCATATCTATATAATAATATTACCATTCATAACATTATTCATTTGAGAAATATTTGAATCCAAAGGGATCTGCAGTAGCAGTAGTGCAGTAGTCAACATGCTGTGGAGATGCCAACCCATTAGCATACTTATCATGAATCTTAGCCTCCAATATTTGGAATCTAGGCAAAGATAACACATCCATTAAAAGTAACCAACTTCCACACAATATTATTTCATCTTCCTATAAATCTGCAACATTTATATCCAAAACAAAAGTCATAAATTAGTTTTTTTTAACAAATTATCTTCAGCTTTTATTTCTCTTCATCTCTACATCCATTTTAAACCTATTTACAGTCTAGATTACTGGCTTCTCATTTTATAAATTTTGTTCTTTTTTTTTACATTAAGAAAAGATTAGTGCTTCACCTTAAGCAAGCACAGGGGATATTTCCCCACCACAAGCTGCTAGTGTCCCCCTAAATTGAACAAATCCCCACCCATATCATGGTTATTACAAATCCCCACCCATATCATGGTTATTACAAATCCCCATACTGTATCTTGGTTATTATAGGGGGACAAAGGTACATAACATGTTCCTTGACAGCTTAACCATGGTACAAACTGTGATATATGTACCAGTCTATCATACTGGTGCTGAAGTACTTTTCTACCATCCCAAGAACACATAGAAAACTCCTGTTCAAAATTTTATTCTAATAAATTTATATATTTTTTTTCTTCTGGAATTTCTTTAATATACTGGTAATTAGGAATGCAGAATTTTCACTATAAATGTGTAATTATCCTGCAATATCCTGAATATATGTCATCTCTGCTGCATGGCAGACTCATAATCAGTGCACTGAGGTTCAAATCTTGTCAAGAACAGCTCATGTATTTCCCTGTGGAGAGGTTTTGTGCATAATTAGGCACTTTACTTCCTTGGCACCAAAAAGCCTTTCAAGTGCTAATGTGCAATCAACCATTGTTTACATCAAATGATCCTCATGAAACATTGTACAAAATATGATCACTCTTTCTCAACTGGTGCGGATGGAGTTCAGATTACAAGAAGGACTAACTTACAAATGCATGGCCAGGTACATTAGGCAGACCAGCATGATGACTTAAATTACAACATACACTCCTCTCACTTTATAACATATTGCTGGCTGTTCATGTAAGCCATAATAGTGACCCATGTTACAAACTACTGAACAATTTGTATGTTCTAACAATGCTGTGTCATAATACTGCATAAAACACATCAATAAGGTATTTAATAAAAAAACATTATAATTGATTCTCATTAGTCATGATCTAAAGTTAAGTGAAATATAAAAAAATTGCAATAAGAAAGTAAAGTTTACCTAATTCATTAGGATCCATGGCCATACCTACATTATATGGGTGGCAATATACCATGGGGCATTATAATGAGGGCTCATTATTATATTTTTGTACACACATGAATTATTGTCCCAAAAAAAACTGGTGTACTTTAAAATTGCTTGAATCCCCCCAAATTGAATTAATCCATACTTAAAAATGAGTGAGAGCACAAAAATCATGTACAGTTGATTTTCCATTGACTTCAACCTTCATAATGAAGCACTTATTAAATGACTCTTTTTCAGTTGAGCAATGTGATGCATTCATTGATGATCTGGTTACTAAAAGCATTTTACCAACTGCACTTACCAAGGTTGTACAATGGCAGACATTTAGATTTAGATATTCAGTGGTAATGTCTCTACTGTTAGATACAGTTCTGATGCACACGTCATAATGCCAGTTTCATAACAAAATCTTGCTGCTGTGCCAATAATGAAGATAAAAAACAGTAAGTTTAATATTTATTCATTAAAAGTTATTCATCACAAACATATTTGTTGAAGCATACTATAAGGCCAGTGGTCTATTGTTGAAGCATACTATAAGGCCAGGAAGTATATTGTTTATTGTTGAAGCATATTGTAAGGCCCAGGGGTATATTGTTTACTGCTGAAGCATACTATAAGGCCAGGGGTATACTGTTTATTGTTGAAGCATACTATAAGGTCAGGAAGTATATTGTTTATTGTTGAAGCATACTATAAGGCCAGGAAGTTTATTGTTTATTGTTGAAGCATATTGTAAGACCCGGGGGTATATTGTTTATTGCTGAAGCATACTATTAGGCCAGGGGTATACTGTTTATTGTTGAAGCATACTATAAGGCCAGGGGTATATTGTTTATTGTTGAAGCATACTATAAGGCCGGGGGTATATTGTTTATTGTTGAAGCATACTATAAGGCCAGTGGTCTATTGTTTATTGTTGAAGCATACTAAAAGGTCAAGAAGTATATTGTTTATTGTTGAACCATATTGTTGTTGAAGCATATTGTAAGGCCCAAGGGTATATTGTTTATTGTTGAAGCATACTATAAGGCCAGGGGGTTTATTGTTTATTGTTGAAGCATATTGTAAGGCCAGTGGTCTATTGTTTATTGTTGAAGCATACTATACGGCCAGTGGTCTATTGTTTATTGTTGAAGCATACTATAAGGTCAGGAAGTATATTGTTTATTGTTGAAGCATACTATAAGGCCAGGGGTTTATTGTTTATTGTTGAAGCATACTATAAGAAAAGGGGTTTATTGTTTATTATTGAAGCATACTATAAGGCCAGGGGTTTATTGTTTATTGTTGAAGCATACTATAAGGCCAGGGAGTATATTGTTTATTGTTGAAGCATACTACAAGGTCAGGAAGTATATTGTTTATTGTTGAAGCATATTGTAAGGCCCAGGGGTATATTGTTTATTGTTGAAGCATACTATAAGGCCAGGGTATATTGTTTATTGTTGAAGCATACTATAAGGTCAGGAAGTATATTGTTTATTGTTGAAGCATATTGTAAGGCCCAGGGAGTATATTGTTTATTGTTGAAGCATACTATAAGGTCAGGAAGTATATTGTTTATTGTTGAAGCATATTGTAAGGCCCAGGGGTATATTGTTTATTGTTGAAGCATACTATAAGGCCAGGGGTATACTGTTTATTGTTGAAGCATACTATAAGACCCAGGGCTATACTGTTTATTGTTGAAGCATACTATAAGGCCCAGGGGTATACTGTTTATTGTTGAAGCATACTATAAGGTCAGGTTGTTTATTGTTTATTGTTGAAGCATACTATAAGACCAGGAGTTTATTTATTGTTGAAACATACTGTAAGGCCAGGGTTTACTGTTTATTATTGGAACATACCTTGGGTCTGCTACTGTAATGTGTCCTCGGGTAAGGGCACTTTACTCAGACTGCCTCTGCACTAAATAATCTACTTGTTTTGCTGTGCCATAAAACACCAAACTTAACCCAGACCTATGCTCATACATTATGGAACAGCAAGGCCCTGATCAATCTGCTAATACATTATGGGATGACAGATCAGGGTCTATAACATTTATTGCAGTTGATTGCTGAATGTATACAGACAATAAAAACGGTAGGTCAGTGGAACACATCCATGTTGTAGAGAAGAGGTGCATGAAACACACCAGTGTTCCCAAAAGTGGTGCATGGAACACAACAGTGTTATAGTGAATTGGTGCATGGAACATATCAGTGCACTACAAAAGTGTTCCATGGAACACAAGTTTTTTTAGGAAAGACAAGTGGTCAAGGAACACACCCATGTTCTAGAGAAGTGTAAAAGTCCAGTCATCAGCATTCAAGTTTTAGGTATAATCAACATTGTTTGTTAGACTGAAAACATTTTAGTGTATAATGATAGGGCACTGAATGAATTTTATTTAACAACACACACAAAATGACCATTTCACAAACTTTTCTGAGTAAAGGTCTCAAATCTGCCCCCCCCCCCCACACCTCAACTCCAACAGCTCCTCCCACTCCATCCCAGGTGTTAGATGGAAAGTTTACAGCTGTTGTGCTCATGTATATCACACCTGCACACATTAATGCATGCACACATTCCTTAGCAGTATTTGAATGACCTGAAAATAACAAGACTGGTGAGGTTTCAGGTTTGCATCTTCAAATTTGCAGGTCTTCCATTAATAATTCAAAAATCAAAAATATAAACTTAATTAGAGAAAATAAACACATGTTTGAATATTTTTGGTTTTACTTGATAAACATTTGTTAATATGTAGATGATAATTGAGTATGTGATCAAATAAGGAAATACATAAACAAGCAAATAAGTAAACAAAACTATTTTAAAACAACCATATAAATGTACAGGAGAACATAAGCACAAATGTCTTCACATCACAGTGGTCATGAATTCAAACCATAGTGGTCACTGATGTTATAGGTGAATAACCTCTACTTTACAACTACATGTTTAAGGGGTCAATTAAAAAAAATAAACTGAATGTTTTATATGTTTAGTCAATTTTTGCTGAAGTTTCAGAAACTATCAAGAAATATAGATTGTTTGTTCTAGTGGCAGCTGAATAAATATTTGTTATCAATCTGTAATGACCATAATCTAATCTAGGTACTACCAGCAGTTCAAATTAATTATAATGTCAAGTGTTTGCAGTGCACATTTTAATCATATGGCCAAAACACATGGTGTAAGGACCAAAGTGTAAACATGAACAATAAATTGTCCCAAATAACCATTGTTTTTTGCATATAATGGTCAGAAATATTTCAGTTATATGTATATCAAGTCTAAAATGTTCAAAGCTCATTCTCTCTCTCTCTCTCTCTCTCTCTCTCTCTCTCTCTCTCTCTCTCTCTCTCTCTCTCTCTCGGTAAAGGCAAAATAATAAACAATTTTCTTTACCCAGAATTCTAGATAATGCTTCAGCTTTCTTTTTCTAATTCATGATCTCCTTCCATCATTTACCTAAAATTGATCTAGTTAGGTGTCCCTATATAAAGGCTACCTGCCATACAGGCCACTTGCCATACAGACCATCTGTCATACAGGCCACCTGCCATATAGGACACTCACCATATAGGCCACCATAAAGGACACTTGCCATACAGGCCAACTGCCATACATTCCACTTGCCATACATACCACTTACCATACAGGCCACCTGAAATATAGGACACTTACCATATAGGCCACCTACCATAAAAGACATTTGCCATACAGACCACATGCCATGAAGACCACTTTTCGTAAGGTCTCCTTACATACAGTCCACTTGCCATAAAGGCCACTTGCCATACAGGCCACCTGCCATAATTTTACCAGTCCTTGGAGAAACCACTATACATGATTTTGACCGTATTTGAAAGGTTCTTTAAAATGCATCACTATAGAACCATAATTATGAGTTTCAGATATTTTGTCTCTAGTACTGTATACATGAAATTATAAGTTTTTTGAGGAAACACTTTTTTCCAGTCCAACCCGTGCGGAGCATAATTTTGTATTTACATGTATTCATACTTTAAAATGTTCAATAACAAAGAACATTAAACAGGAACATTTTCTGAAAGAAAGTGCCCAATCAATCAATATATATATACAAATACATCCACTTGTATTTTTGTAAATGAATTTTTGCTTGACTGCTCACTCATAGATGTTTTGATCTTACACTCTATATTGTGTGTGTGTGTGTATATATATAAATATATATATATATATATATATATATATATATATATATATATATATATATATATATATATATATATATATATATATATATATATATATATAGACACACACACACACTGGATGGTGTGGGTAAGAATATAGAGTGTAAGATCAAAACATCTATGAGTGAGCAGTCAAGCAAAAATTCATTTACAAAAATACAAGTGGATGTATTTGTCCTTGCCTCTCACTCAGAATTGAAACACTTCACTTCACAATTAAGGAGTGAGTGGGTATTGAGCTGTACAATACACAATTCATCCAATTTAAAATGTACCTGTTGCCTGTGGCAACTGGCAATATGTGTACCAGACCTGGTACATAGCTCTGCACAACAATTAGTTCTCCCTGAATGCAGATGAATGGGACACTGGCACATTATCTGGCTCAAATCTAACAGTGTCATTCAACTACTTAAGTTCATCACTCTCCAGTATGGAGAGAGAGAGAGAGAGAGAGAGAGAGAGAGAGAGAGAGAGAGAGAGAGAGAGAGTTGATTGATCATAGATCAAGAAATAGGTATTGAGAAGTTGTTTTCTTTCTTTCTTCCTTTCTTTCTTTCTTTCTTTCTTTCTTTCTTTCTTTCTTTCTTTCTTTCTTTCTAACATTGCTCAGTACATATAGCAATAATTAAAACCCCAAAACAGAGAAGGTTGATATGTTGTTAATTATAATTTTTGTCATATTTTTTAATTTGTTAATTCTGCCAAATGTATCATTTATGAATTCATCGAAGCATGATAAGACAGTCAAATATCTATCAGTTTGTAATTGCAAATCTGAAACTGTAATTAATTATATATCAGAAAAACAATAACAAATTGAAGCCCCATTTTTTTCTTTTGATAGCTTTTTTTTTAAAAGGGTTCAGGTACTTTCTTTAACTAAAAGCACAGGTGTCCCTTATATAGATGTTGAAAATGATAATGAAACTAAGAAAATCGACTCATAAGTGCTGTCATATTTGAACAGGTGTCCTTCATATTAAGGCAGGTTTCATTAAAGTTTTGTTTCCAAATCAACAATTTGGTTAATCTCAATTTTCAGATGATGCTGATGTGCTCACAGCTGCATGGGTGGGGGAGTGTACAACTGTTACATTTGCTATACTGACCGACCATTTAATTTTCTGAGGGAGGTCTGGTATTTTCTTTCCAACCAGGATATTTGTTTTTTTTTTTTTCTTTTATCTAAAGATAATTTTTTGTTTGTTTTTGGCAACTAATATGATGGACAGAATTATTTCTTTTTTCAACAAATGAGAGCAAGTGGGTTTTTTTCAAGCCATTTGGTGGCCGGAATTTTTCATTTTAAATCCTAGGTCTCTCTGCCCACCCATCGAAAATTAAATGTTTGGTCCCTTATTGATCTTCACATTTATGCACTGAAGTGCAACCCTTCTACATTTTGCAGAAAATCAATGATAAAACAACTTCGACATTCAAACTAACCTACTTGTACTGTGTTTAATGCTCACACTTCCTTCATGAAACTTCATCATATATGGCAGATGCTGCCGATATAAAGAGACACAGGCAGTGCAATGACCAGTTAGAGAAAAAGAAATTGCATGTTTACAAGCAATTGGATTGAAATACATAAATATGGCTCCATTTGTGTCCCAAAGTCCTGAGAGAGAGAGAGAGAGAGAGAGAGAGAGAGAGAGAGAGAGAGAGAGAGAGAGTTGATTGATGATAGATGGGGAAATAGATATTGTGAAAAGTTGTTTTCTTTCTTTCTTTTTTTTTTCTTTCTTTCTTTCTAACATTGCTGAGTACATATAGTAATAATTAAAACCCCAAAACAGAGAAGGTTGATATGTTGTTAATTATAATTTTTGTCACACATTTTTTTAAATTTGTTAATTCTGCCAAATGTATCATTTATGAATTTATCCAAGCATGATAGCACAGTCAAATATCTATCAGTGTGTAATTGCAAATCTGAAACTGTAATTTATTATATATCAGAAAAACAATAACAAAACGAAGCCGCATTTTTTTCTTTTGCTAGCGTTTTTTTTAAAGGGTTCAGGTACTTTCTTGAATGAAAAGCAATTGATAAAATAAATTTGCATGCTTTTTTTTTTTTTTAAATAACAATTCCAGGAGTAACCTGTCAATCTTGAGAATTCTGCATGAACATAAACAAATTTGCTCTTGAGAAAATCGACCCATATTTAGGCTCAAAAAGGTACTAGAAAAACCCTTGCTATATAATCTTGATCTTCCTTGTATGTGTACTCGTACACAGTGAAATCGGTCTATAAGGGGCACTCAAGGGAACAACTTGTCCTTTATAAACTGGTGTCACTTATATAGATGTTGAAAATGATAATGAAACTAAGAAAATGGACTCGTAAGTGCTGTCATATATGAACAGGTGTCCTTCATATTAAGGCAGGTTTCACTGCAATTTTGTTTCCAAATCAACAATTTGGTTTAATCTCAATTTTCAGATGATGCTGATGTGCTCACAGCCACATGTGTGGGGGAGTTTACAACTGTTACATTTGCTTTACTGACCGACCATTTAATTTTCTGAGGGAGTTCTGGTATTTTCTTTTCCACCAGGATATGTTTGGGTTTTTTTTGTTGCTTTTTTTTTCTTTTATCTAAAGATAATTTTTTGTTTGCTTTTGGCAACTAATATGATGTATAGAATTATTTCTTTTTTCAACAAATGAGAGCAAGTGGGTTTTTTTCAAGCTATTTGGTGGCCAGAATTTTTCTTTTTAAATCGTAGGTCTCTCCTCCTTCCCCACCCCTTTGAAAATTAAATGTTTGGTCCCTTTTTGCTCTTCACATTTATGCACTGAAGTGCAACCCTTCTACATAAAGTGTCACCAAGAGATTTTGCAGAAAATCAATGATAAAACAACTTCGACATTCAAACTGACCTACTTGTACTGTGTTTAATGCTCGCACCTCCTTCATGAAACTTCATATATGGCAGATGCATCCGATATAAAGAGACAGAGGCAGTGCAATGACCAAGTTAAAGAAAAGGAAATTGCATGTGTACAAGCAATTGGATTGAAATACATAAATATGGCTCCAACTGAGTCCCAAAGTCCTGAGAGAGAGAGAGAGAAAGTTGATTGATGATAGATAGGGAAATAAATATTGTGAGAAGTTGTTTTCTTTCTTTCTTTCTTTCTTTCTTTCTTTCTTTCTTTCTTTCTTTCTTTCTAACATTGCTCAGTACATATAGCAATAATTAAAACCCTTAAACAGAGAAGGTTGATATGTTGTTAATTATAATTTTTGTCACACATTTTTTAAAAATTTGTTAATTCTGCCAAATGTATCATTTATGAATTCATCTAAGCATGATAGCAGTCAAATATCTATCAGTGTGTAATTGCAAATCTGAAACTGCAATTTATTATACATCAGAAAGACAATAACAAAATGAAGCCCCATTTTTTTCTTTTGATAGCTTTTTTTTTTTAAAGGGTTCAGGTACTGTCTTTAACGAAAAGCACTTGATAAAATAAATTTGCATGCTTTTTTGAAAAGTAATAATTCCAGGAGTAACCTGTCAAATTTGAGAATTCTGCATGAACTTAAAGAAATTTGCTATTGAGAAAATCAACCCATATTTAGGCTCAAAAAGGCACTAGAAAAACCCTTGCTATATAATCTTGATCTTCCTTGTTTGTGTACTTGTACACAGTGAAATCTGTCTATCAGGGGCACTCAAGGGAACAACTTGTCCTTTATAAACAGGTGTCTCTTATATAGATGTTGAAAATGATAATGAAACTAAGAAAATTGACTCATAAATGCTGTCATATATGAACAGGTGTCCCTTATATAGATGTTGAAAATGATAAATGAGACTAAGAAAATCGACTCATAAGTGTTGTCATATATGAACAGGTGTCCCTTATATAGATGTTGAAAATGATAATGAAACTAGGAAAATCTACTCATAAGTGCTGTCATATATGAACAGGTGTCCTTCATATTAAGGCAGGTTTTACAGCAATTTTGTTTCCAAATCAACAATTTGGTTTAATCTGAATTTTCAGATGATGCTGATGTGCTCACAGCTGCATGGGTGGGGGAGTTTACAACTGTTACATTTGCTTTACTGACTGATCATTTAATTTTCTGAGGGAGGTCTGGTGTTTTCTTTCTAACCAGGATATTTTTTAAATTTTTTTTTTTCTTTTTTATCTAAAGATAATTTTTTGTTTGTTTTTGGCAACTAATATGATGGATAGAATTATTTCTTTTTTCAACAAATGAGAGCAAGAGTAATATTTTTTCAAGCTATTTGGTGGCCGGAATTTTTCTTTTTAAATCCTAAGTCCCTCCCCACCCCCACCCCTTTGAAAATTAAATGTTTGGTCCCTTTTTGCTCTTCACATTTATGCACTGAAGTGCAACCCTTCCACATAAAGTGTCACCAAGAGATTTTGCAGAAAATCAATGATAAAACAACTTCGACATTCAAACTGACCTACTTGTACTGTGTTTAATGCTTGCACTTCCTTCATGAAACTTCATCATATACAGCAGATGCTGCCGATATAAAGAGTCACAGGCAGTGCAATGACCAAGTTAAAGAAAAGGAAATTGCATGTGTACAAGCAATTGGATTGAAATACATAAATATGGCTCCAACTGAGTCCCAAAGTCCTGAGAGAGAGAGAGAGAGTTGCTATGTCTCACGGTGAATTATGCACAGTATAAAAACAATATATTTTGATGATGTACTTCACTGTTATTGTTATTATTATTATTCACTTAGATGCTATTACAAAATATAATTTTTGTCTCGTATAATATAATACTTCAAATATATAGAAAAATGCTGCACTTTTTATTTCCTAAATTGCATTTCAAATATTTAACAATAATGTTGCACGATGGTGAAATTAAAGGATTATATGGATAGAATGAAAACAAGTGTTGCATAGTCACCTTGGTATAAACGTCATAAGTAGTTTAGACCTTTCAAAACTTGCCAGTTAGAAATATTTCCTACTAAAGGCCAATGAGGAAATACTTTTTAACTTCTTTACTAATTGTGCTAGAATAGTAACATTTTACAGATTTTTGGCTTTAGCTACCAAGAGGCTAACTTCCAAATTTTATTTAAATCCATTCAATACCATCCAAGTTTTTGAAGTTGAAAATTCCTATACATTCCACATAGCAGAGACATACATAGTACATGTGCTATATATATATGTCTGTGTCTATAGTCTATTTTTGCGACCATGTAAAAAAATGCTCCCAATGTTTTACATGTGTTACGAGATACATATAGAGCACATATACATCTCTAGTGTAAAATAGCATTAACACTCAAGCTCAACAACAGTCAGTGGTCCTTCTATTGGTTATAGGTAACAAGATAAAGAGGCACTAATTGAAAATGACTAACATACTGAAACTATTTATTTTCTATGAGGATTATTTTATATAAATAAGAAGTATTCCAGTAGATTTAGGATACATTTTCTAATAATGTAAATGTCTGTTATTAGAGTTTTAAAATATAACTATAACTATAACTATATATATATAACTATATATATATATATAACTATATATATATATATATATATATATATATATATATATATAGTTATATATATATAACTATATATATAACTATATATATAACTATATATATATATATATATATATATATATATATATATATATATATATATATATATCACAATAAATTAGAGGCTTTATTGGTTTATTTTTTAAGGTTAGGAATGATCGTCGAAAAGTACAATAATAATAGAGAAAATACTGTAGCCCATGCATGCGTGTGTGTGATAGAGAGTGAGAGAGAGAGACAGACATGCATTTGTAGTGGGTACATAAGAAAAAAGTTATTTTACTATAATCATTCATTGTTTGCACATTTAGGGCCATTAATTTGGTATGGGTGAATGTTTTCCTTTTTTTAAGCCTCGATTTCTGAGCCGTACCTGTGGAATAGAATTTGACGAGCAAAGGTACAGAATCAGAGACACTCAATCACAGAGGAGTCGCAAAGAGTTACGTTCCTTTACATCCTGTGCTTGACGTCATGGTTTCTCCAGCGACGTTTGAAAATGGCGGACTAGACCTAACATTTACAAGGAAGCAGGTTCGTGCTTTTCTTTTACAGCTTATCTAATTTCCATGCAAGGAACTTCTTTTGTTTGCAATTACATGACATTGGTAGAGGTTGAGGAAAACGTTACAGTAATAGATAAAGGTACCCGCAAGTATCACGATAGATTAAAGGCAACACTGAAAAGTATTGAATCATGACGTGTTCAACACTTTGGATTAACTTGGCTCTAAGCCAGGATCAGGGTATAATGAAAGTCAGGCGCCATCAAAGAGTTCAGTTGTACGTTTTTCTTTTTTATTGGAAGGAAAAAAAAAATGTGATGAAAGTTTACCTCGGGTCAAGGGATACGGGACTTCAATATTTACAGTGGGGACTAGGAAGTTGGGTGGTGTCCTATCAGAATGATACATGGCCCATCACATACATGAGGTATTTGGACAGTTGTTGGAATGTGGGAGAATTGAAAACATGGAATTCGTCCATACCACTTGGTAGTGGCATAGGGTTTAGGTGTAGTTGCTTTAAACGGGCTACTAGTTGCTTTAAACGGGCTACCAAAATTAAGCAACATTGTATTGAATCCAGCCTGCCTAGTATCAATAAGTAGAATATTTATCTTCTCAGACATAACAGTTAATACATAATTTGTGACTTTAATAAACTGACATATGAGCCGATTATGCAGTATTTACAAAAACAGTTAACTCTTACTGCATCATTGCTTAGTCACATTATTGACAAATCTCATCGCATCAGTATTTGATACAGTTGGCATTTACCTGACATAGGTTGTTTGTATCATAGTATTTGATCACAGTTGGCCTTTTCCTGACATAGGTTTCTTGTATCATACTATTTTATCACAGTTGGCCTTTACCAGACATAGGTTTCTTGTATCACAGTATTTTATCACAGTTGGCCTTTTCCTTACAAAGGTTGTTTGTATCATAGTATTTTATCACAGTTGGCCTTTTCCACACAAATTAGGTTGTTTGTATCATAGTATTTTATCACAGTTGGCCTTTTCCTGACATAGACTGCTTATATCACGTGATCCTTTGCCCTCTGATGTCAAGAAAAATGTTGGCCACCAGGTTTTGTAGTGTATTAGTTTCAGAAGATATTTCAGCCATTTTGATCCAATTGAATGCAAAAATCCATGTTAGAAGCAAACCTGATCGGTCAAAGTGACAAAACTGGTATGAAAGTACAATAGTAAATTATTGTCTCAGGTTGGCGTAGGCGGGGCATGCAGGCTTTTTCTTGCAGTAGTTTTGGTTGGCTATAAAGGTGTCAGTTGCAGATCAGTGCTGAATAACATTTTTACATGTGGTTTTTTTTTTGACACATCAATTAAAGTTTATATGTTATTTGTCCTTGTTGCAGTCAGAAATTTTAAAAGTCTTATGTAGTATGTTTTTTTTTGTGTGATTAAATTTACAGGATCTGCATCGGGGAATATTGGCAATAACTTAATTGCAAGGCATTATCCATATAAGATTTCATTCAATAGGATGTATGCTTGTTAAATATGTAAGGGAGGCAACTTGTGAGAGAAGTATCCTGTTCAGCCTTTGCATGCAGCTGAGTCTGAAAGATTTACCTATGATTGCTAGAGCATGACTAAAAGGTCATTCACTGTATCCTCCTCTTCTAGCCATTACCAGTAGTTTTCCTAAAGCAAAATTCAACACTTAACAATAGCAAGAATATTCCGGCTTCAAAATAAATTACCTGATCTATTTTTTCTATGCCCTGTCACCTAAATTTTTAACAAAGTTTTCTTTCCAAACTAAACGATGAATTGAATATAGCAGGGCTTTCAAGCATTTTGGAAAGCTAATACTGTACATATTTTATTCGATATTGTACCCAGGATGCAGGTTTTGTTCAATAGGAAAAGTTCTTACTGTCATTAATATTCAGACCATTACATTTTCCCCAACACCATATTTAAAAAATTTACAGGGCTTATCAATTTATTTGAATGCATTTGTCTAGGAAAAGTGGTTTCAGAAAATTCACTTGTCCCACCTACCTTTTTACTTGTCCCAAATTTCAGTTTCTTATCTAGATTTAATGAGATGTATGCACTTTAATCCAAATAAAAAACAAGAATAATGTACAACATATTTGTTTCTTTTCTTTCTTCAAATTTTATTTGTAAGTTTTCTATAGTCACAATATCTTTTATACACTATTTTATGTTTTCCATTCTCCATTGTATCTTATATACATGTACACTGTTTCTTGCTCTGATATGGTAGCATAAGTACCTATACTTCCATCAGCAAGAATGGAAAGGAATTTAGTGGAATTCAATCCTTTCATAACTTCTTCCTATGAGACTTATCAATTGACAGAACAAAGTCTTTTGTCGCAGAATCTGTTCTCATAATTAGCACCAAGATCAATCTTCTTCTTCTGGAGTTCAAACAGCACTGCCATAGCTGAAAATGGTTATCCATATTTGGCTAAGGTGCAGGTTGTGTTAAAGATAGCTCTCATTTCTTTTTTTCATTCCATTCTCATTTAGTTTGAAAACAGCCATTCCTGTTGGAGTGTCAGAAACTCTAACTTTAGGGATTTTCTGCTCATGCTGGCTAGTGTCATGCATATTCTATGCTGCACATAGGCTTTATGAGGTACAAAACTGTCATGAGACTTGGTTAAATCCTGAATTTGTAAGCTCCATTGACAAATACACTGGTTGAATTTCCAATCCATGCTAGTTTGGATATTTTTTGCAATAATGGCAAAACATCTTTTCTTCAGTGTCAATAAATGCAACCCATGGATAATTGTCAACCCAATATGGCTGAAAATTTCTCTGTGTTTTAGTTGCATCATATTTTAAAATTTGTTGCAGCTACAGAGTCTGACTTATGTTTCTTTGGAGAAATAGTTACCTCAGACTCAGTGGCAGCCTCTGAATGTTCATTATTACCTTTCTTGTAAAAATAATTTTGTAAACTCATTTTATCCAAATAGCACAATAGTTTCACTTTGAACACAATATCTCAATTAGAAGTTGATCCCACGTATAATCAATTTAAAAAAATGAAAGAATTATTACTGTCATTTAATTAGTTCAACTTCAACTTCAGTTCAACACTTGATAAAGTTCATTTTAATGATATCAACTACCAAGGGAGAAGATTGTGCCTGTGTGCAAAACAGAACAAAAACAAAACAATGCATATACAATGTACAAATAATTTTGGTAAGGTCATAAAGGAAACCAGCACTTATGTCGATAAGGTACCTTTCATTAATTTAATTGCATTGACTTGCTGGATTGAAATCAAAGGGTGATCCATTTGTGAGTATCTGGGTTGAGTAAACACAATGTAACAAGGTCATTTAAAATGCTGCTAATTAATAAGACAGATGTGTTTTTTTTCAAGTGTTTTGATTGGCCGATAATGTGGTCACTTCACCCAATATTCAATCAAACAGTAATAGAACACGTGCACATGAATGAATGAATGGAGGAAGGTAGATTCAAGCATTCAGTATTCCCAGATAACATGAATGGCCAGATATACCATTGTATATGATTGTTTTGTTTTTGTTCTGTTTTGCACACAGACACAATCTTCTCTCTCAGTATTTGATGTCAATAAATAGATAAAGCGATTTAAACATGGAAATTAGTGCTTGCCCAACTTGTTTTGAAATTAGAAAAAAGCACTTGTCCCAGACTAGCACCTTGGACATTTTTACTTGTCTGAGTTCAAAAATGAGTAGTCCGGGGACATAGGGCAGTGGAATGTGATCAGTCCTGATTTGTAATAATTTTCTGTCATACGTAAAATTTTAGGATATCAACTGCATCTTTTTAACACTAATGAAAAATGAATTCAAGTTGGAATGTAAGCTAAGGAATGTTTGACCTGTACTAAGAAACAGGTGATTAAATAGATGACTGCCAGATTGTATTTTCCACAGAGTCTGTAAAAGGCATGTTAATCATCCTCTATAGAGGGTAGCACCTTTAGTCTGCTTGTAGCAGTTTGAAATGCAGCATTTTTAATTGCAATGTAGTGTTCAGTTAATAATAATAATAAAGATAATAATTATAATAAACATATTGTAAATATAAACACAACCCAGGGTTCATTCTAGGCTGTGCCCTTGTGCCACTGACCCTTATTTTTCATCTTTGGTGCAAGAAAGTTCCCTCCATATCATCCATAGGGTGCATTAAAAAGATCAAAGAAAATACAAATAAAAGATTTGTTATGGTTGATTTTAGACTGAATTGAGTGCATCTCATGCTTACAGAATTGAGTGTCCTCATTGCTAAAAAGCATAAGACAATCAATTTCATTGGCTGACAGAAATGTCTTACTGATTTTGATTACCTTGGGCACCATTTGAGAGCTCATGATCGATGACTATTGATGAAATCTTCAGTGAAAACACTGCTGCATTTATCTCCAATGTAGTGTACAGGGAGGGCAGGGGTGTACTGGGTAAGCAACTCGGCCCTGGACTTATCTGCCGGGACAGGCCTGGGGTTTTGCTCACACCAGTAAAACACCGGTAAAAACGGATTTTTTTTACAGCCCACCGATGCGGCAGCCCACCGGGATTTGTCCCGGTAGGCCCAATGGCCAGTACACCACTGAGAAAGGGAAAAATGTAGGCTCGGATTTCCAAAATAAATTCTTTATAGAGGGGAATGGTTACTCAAGGATGAGGAATTAAAATCCTGACAGGAGAGGCTGATAATAATCACATGCACTTGGGCCATGGATTATTACATTATTCTGGAATAAATATTCACTTTCCAAGCAGTATATGCTTTGAATTAGTCATTAGTGAGTCAGACTATAGCACAGTTTGCTACAATTTCCTTGTAAACTTAAATAACCATGACCTGAACAGTGGATATTGTTATTTTACAGGACAAGGAAATTGCAGACAGCCATGTTGTAGTCTGACACAACAATGACTGATTCAAAGCTCATAATGCTGGGAAGTGAATATTTATTCCAGAAATTAATAAATCCACGACACAAGGGCCTGTCATAGTAATATGTGCATGAATTTCTTGAATAAACAAAAACAGCTATGTGTATATGCAACCCCATTTTGTTTCTTTTTGACCTAATAGGGGTTATTAGGTCCCACTTCTTCCTCTTCTGAAATGAACACTTAGTGCCTAATTATGATAAATATTTGCAAGTTTTTAATTCAATAATCTTTACAGATATACGTAAAATACAGAACAATCAGGCATAAAACTACACTCAAATCTGTCAATAGCAACACCCATGGGAAATTGGAAAACTGTCCTTTGTACACAGGTGACTTCTGTATGCAGGTTCACCTTTCAAGCTTTTTTTTCATACCATTATTGGAACCACATATTTTTAACATTGGCTCAATGAGGGAGATCCACACATACTAATGAGTTTATCTTGCATCTGATTCAATGAGCTTGTTACCATTCTGGAGACTGCATTTCTGATCCGATTTTGATAAAACTTGGAATATATGCTTATATCATTAGGCTCATGAATGGATTTGATAGTGAGTGAGATGCATACATACTAATTACGTGATCCTGCATCTGATTGACTTAGCTTGTTATCCATTTGAAAGTCATATTTCTGATCTGATCTTGATCAAACTTGAATAATGGGTTTATATCATCAAGATCTTGGATGGGTTTAATAATGAGTGAGAACCATGCATATTAATGAGGTCATCTTGCATCTGATTGGCTGAGCTTGTTACTACTCTGGAGGCCATATTTCTGATCTGATTTTGATCTGACTTGGAATATAGGTTTATATCATCAAGATCTCTCTCAAGTTTGATAATGAGTGAGATGCAGAGATATTAATGAGGTAATCTTGCATATGATTGGCTGAGTTTATTGCTACTCTTGAAGCCATGTTCCTGATCCGATTTTGATCAAACTTGAAATATGGGCTTATATCATCAGGATCTTGCATGGGTTTGATAATGAGTGAAATCCTTGGATATTAATGATGTAATCTTGTATCTGATTGACTGAGCTTGTTACCACTCTTGAACCCTAATTTGTTATACAGTTTTGATCAAACTTAGAATATAGGTAAAATCAACAGGCTAAATGTTATGTAAGCCAGGTGAGTGATATATTTTTATTACTTTTTTCAAACTTTTTTTGCTTAGAAATGCAAAAGGGGACCAAAGATTGTGTTATTAAATTACTTGTTATCTAAATCTCCAACTTAGCTCCTCTCATTGGGAATTTTCAGGTTAAAATTGGGAAAATATACACAGTTTTGGGATTTGGAAATGGGCCAAAATCCCCCTTCCCTACCCAAGGCCTAGGAAAAGTTTGTGTTAATGATAATTACAGTGAAACTTGTTCTAATTCCATAGTCAGGGTCCACAGAGTGCCATCATGTTATGTGACATACTGAACTGTATCAGGACATGTCAGTTAAATGAAAAAAATGTTTTATGTGTATCTTCTGGTTTATGCAAGAAGTGGGGCTGGCATTTATGCGAAAATTCCAGACTGGCTTGTAGATACAGTATGATTTTCTGTGTAAATGTCGGCTAGAGAACAGTACTGTAGCAGTGTTGCACCTACCATCCCAAGGTCAGGGGTCACTGTGTCCCTCACCCTCCAGATTTTGGGGACACACAACATTTTAAAGGGACAAAGGAAAATTGTAGTACATAATGCACTATAAGTGCTAAAAAATGAGATAATCTTATTTGCTTCGACAGTTTTGCCACCTTAACTTTCTCATTTTTTCCTTGGACATTTACATTATTGCAGTAAATGTTTTGTCATGTGATCAAGTAACTCATGACAACATTAACATGTTTGAATATATGGCTAACCTGAAATGAGCTGCACCAGATTTTGCTCTAATTTAACTTTAGTGTTCACTCATTATCTACTAGCATTTATTTATAATAAATACCCATGTTTTTTTAATTACTTTTCTTTTAAAAGTATTAAATCATTAATCAAATGACAAATTGTGTACATGTATTTGCATAAATTAGTACCTTTTTTCATTAATTCAGGTGAGAATAAATTAAATCTTCACTGCTGTAGGTGTGACTTTAATCTCGAAAATACTTTACAATAGCGGCGGTCAAAGACTTTAGCAACTCAGCTGACTATCACAAAATGTGAAAGTTTTCATTGCCAGATTCATTGCCAGATTCATTGTTTTCAAATGGATATTGATTGCCATCTTACAGGTTTAATCACTTTTAGCAACTTTGGCCATTGTTAGCGCCAAACATAGACGTGGATGTACATCCATGAAAGAAAAGTATAGGCATATTTGTTTTATTTTTTTCCTGACAAAAAAAGCATGCCCAGAGGGGCACACAGGGTTGAGATTTGGGGGACAAAGGACACAAAATTGCAGGAAACCCTCGAGCCCACGCTCTAGGTGCAACACTGCTGTAGGGTAAATTTTGATAAATTAATCTATGTTGGATTAGATGCTTTGGATTTATTTGAACTGAGTACAATGTTAACAGAATGGAAAGGGAAATAGCTACTTCAATTCAATTCACTTGAGTTGACTATCCTGTTCCTACATGCCTGTGGTCCTGGATGGCAATTTTCATATCATTTAAGCCTAATATACAGTACACTGTCGAAGAAATAAACTTGCATTGAACAGCAACCTCTCTTAAGAAGCCAGATTTGTTAATATGCTAACATTGGACTTTGAACAGCAGTGAAAATCTTTTATGTTTAATGAATGCATGGAATTCACATTATCATTCTAAATATGAATGCTTTCTCACATACCTGAAATAAATTACCAAATTTCCCACTTGAAAATATTTTGTTTTCTTGCTCTGCAAATGTTAAATAACAAATTTTTGTTATAAATCTATTCTTAATTTAAAATTCAGCCAGGTTCTGGCAGATGTAAAGTTCACATATGTACCGTGTATACTCATATATGTTGGATCCAACTGCAGATATGCCGGCACATTATGCGATAGCAGATCTTGATCTATGCAGTTTGTTACCATTCATAAGTAGAACAAACAATATAGACTGATCTGCCGGCACATTATGCGACGGCAGATCAGGGTCTATGTTGTTTGCAGTTGAACCCAACTTATTGGTGAGTATATACGATATGTATATTACATGATACATGTAAATGAGTCAAATACAATTGTACACTCCTCATACATGTATAATGAAGTCACACACACAGTCCATGGTATACATTATATTAGTTAGTACAATGCACATATCACAGTATTTATTTTTCTTCTCATTATCTCATCTGCTATTAGCATTATATATATATAAATATATATATATATATATATATATATATATATATATATATATATATATATATATATATATATATAAAATAATTCTATTTTAATGGTTTCATGGACATCTTTACAATAAAATGTCAAATATCTGGACACCAATTATCCGTATTATTTGCTCATATAGACTACTACTATGTCCCATGAAAATTTTACTTATTTCAATGAACCTGTATATTTAAATGAAACTAAATTGTTGATCACAGTGCCAACATAGAATTGAAGAACATAAATCAGAAGCAAACACAATGGAATATAATATCATATTATTATGATTACAATGGTATTATGAATAACTAAATTAGCCTTTTAAAGCAATAGACTGTAAATGTAATAAGAAGAGAGGAAAGAAGAGAGGGAAATGCGAAGAGAGAAAGTTTATTCTTCCACCTGATTGTCACTAAGTGAGTGCCGCTACAACAATATGCAAATGTAATTTGTCCTACATAAATCCCAAGCTAATCAAACATGATTAACAATTCATAACAGTCCAATTAAAGGTGTTCTGTAGTCCAAGCCTACATAACTAACTGTTGATCAACAATCAATTGTGACTTAACAGATGATGGAAATTAATCAACAGCCATCACAGGTGTCTATGTCAGCCAAATTTATGTTAATCAAAGCCCTTGGACACTTGAGTTATTAAGAGTTATTAAGAACACATAAAATAACCATCCATCACACCTATCATTTCATCATTCGCAGTTCTGCATTTTGACCAAAATTTGATATCCAGATGACCACATATCCGGATGATATCTTTGTCCCCTGATGAGTCTGGATAATTGATGTTTTAGTGTATATCCAGGATTATATCCTATAATTGTATCAGACTCAGGCACATATCTTGAGTTAGAACTAAATAATTCTAATCTAAATACTGTAATTTCTTTTTTATGCTGTAAATATACTTATGTCAACAAACCACCTATGTCGACAAAAAAGCAAAGTCCTAGTCCCCTGATCGATTGTTACTACCAAATTTGTCATGCTTACGTTGATGTTGAGATATAAAAAAAAATGTATATGTTGACAGAAGCCATAGTTCCCAGCTTGAACAAATCCTTTGTTCTGTGATCATTTATGTTGACAATCTGCCAGTTGTGGCCCATACTGTTATGACTCTATGGTCTAAGAAAAATGTAACAGAAAGAAAGTGAAACCAACAAATCAAGTAAAACTCAACAAGCAATTTATTTCTAGACAATTAAAGTTATAATCCTAAGTGTCCATATCACAAGTCCTAAATATAGAATGTTTCAAATGAATGACTGTATCTTTGAATGTGTTGATGTGCCAGTAGTCTTTAATGTCCTGGTGTGCCAGTAGTCTTTAATGTGCTGATGTGCCAAAACGAAGTACTCCAGAATATCTTTGAAAAAGTTCACATGAATCCCAAAATCATCAATTCAGAATCTAAAATCCATAAGTCTATGAGCACTGTTATAATCCAATGAATATCTCTCTGAATTTGGAATGATTTTTCACAACTGTAAACACTCTTTAAAAGACTAATGTTAAGGTCGAAACTCAAACACTGTCCATTAAACATGGTATATATAAAGATAAGTCACATGACAATGTTCTAGAATATATATGGTGTATGTGACTTTTGACACATAACTCTAAAGGAAATTCTGGTTTTATCTGTAAACATAATCAACCCTGACCTCAAATGGAATAAACAACTTGTTTACCAAAACTGTCCTTAAACTCAAATACTATGTAAACAACTTAGCCCATTTTATCCTGAATATGACTACGGTCGTAATACCTCATTCTATCCTGAATACACCTGTATTCGTAGTATCCCATTTTATCCTGAATACGACTATGGTCGTAATCTACTACGTATGTGTGTAGTGTCTATAGAAACATGAATAAACAATGTAAATACTGTAATTATCCATGGTATGTTAACCAATAGTAAACGCATACTGTAATTATTCATGGTATGTTAAACAATAGTAAACACATACATGTACTATAATTATCCAGAGATACATAGTTTTATATACTTTAAAAAAGAAATAACAATGTTACAACATTTTTAGTAAACACAGTGAAGGTCATCACAATTTCTGCTGCTGCTGCTGCTGTATGATGCTCCATTTTACCACAATGTATTTAGAATTGCTTCTCAGGAATCAGACACTGCAGTTGAAATTGGTAAACAGGATAAAATGGGAGCAACTCTTTTGGCAACCCCTTCCTGTTTTTACAGACCGTTCCACTGACCATCACCCCTCTAGAATGCAAGTCTCTCAATAAGTCTGTGCTTGTGTAAAAGTTGTCGAAATAGACTGTCAGATTTTTTCCAAACATGTGTGAGCAGAGATCCATTACCACTCTGTAAGCCAGCCCCTTTTCTTGCCCATCTTCTTTGCCGGTGTATACCTGGAATCTATGCATGTATCCAGTTGAGCTGTTGGCCGTATTCCATAGTTTCACCCCCCCATTTTGTTGGCTTTGCTGGGAGGTACTGTCCAAAAGAGAGCTTTCCTTTAAATTTGATCATGCTTTCATCAATAGTTACATTTGTTTTGGGGGATAAAATTTGATGAAAATCTCTGGTCTAAATAATCCAGATACCATCTGATTTTCTTTAGTTTATCTGGTCTTCCCTTTGGCTGAGGCTCTGCAGCTTGTTCTTCATTGTCATGAAGATGCAAGTATCTCCAAATCAGATCAAATCTGTCATGAGACATGATTTTATTTAAAGATGTGACAAACATGTGCTTATTTTGTCACCAATAATTATGTCTTGATGGAAGATGAATTATTCCCATGGCAAAACATAAGCCTATAAAGGCCTTCATTGTGGGAATATCTACTGGTGTCCATCTTGGTGACTTTTGGTTGGGGGGATTTTTTCTATGCTCCTGTTCAGTGTAACGGTTTGTTTCATCTACAGATTTTTTCCATATCAAGTCGTCCCAAAGTAACTCAAGGTAATGCTGTGCATCGGCTTCTTCTGGGTGTTGAACAGTTGCCCCTTCTATTAATTTAAATTGTGGCTGCAATAGAGTTGAAAAATCATCCCTGACCCATTCCTCTTGAAAGCCTTCAGAGTCAGTTTCATTCTCCTGGATTAATTTGGGACTATTGTCTTTACAGTCATGTTACCATGGTTGATGGATGATTAGCATTTATTCTTTTAGGCAAGGTATGGTTTGTAAAAATATTTTGAATGGCATCGAAACAATTGATGAATATTTATATTGCACCCTCACCTACCTAGAGAATTTGTTGCCAACCTTGCCTTATTATATATATATATCTGTATATGTTTTTTTTTTCTTTTTCATTTTGTTCTCAAAAATTCTGACATATCCGTACCACAGTGATAGAATTTCAAAGACCTGTGGTATACTACAAAGCTGGTATTGATCATACAATTTGTTTTTTTTTTTCCATTGCCAGTAGTATTTGAACAAGTTACAGTGATACCAGACAAACATGGCAGATCATGATAATCAAAGTTTACCATCACCTGGTAAGTAGAGTGATGATGTTGTCATGGTCTGGGGCACACATAAATGTGAAGGTGATGGCCTATTATCATTGTCTGTGGCACACATAAATGTGAAGGTGATGGGCTATTATCACTGTCTGGGGCACACATAAATGTGAAGGTGATGGGCTATTATCACTGTCTGTGGCACACATAAATGTGAAGGTGATGGGCTATTATCACTGTCTGTGGCACACATAAATGTGAAGGTGATGGGCTATTATCACTGTCTGTGGCACACATAAATGTGAAGGTGATGGCCTATTATCATTGTCTGGGGCACACATAAATGTGAAGGTGATGGGCTATTGTCACTGTCTGGGGCACACATAAATGTGAAGGTGATGGGCTGTTATCTTCAAGGTTGGAAATTGTGTCACAATACTTATATGTTTTTTAAGATTAATGCTGAATTCCATAAGGACTGTTGCTGTGTTTTTAAGATTAATACTGAATTCCATATGTACTATTGGTCTCTTTTCAGAACTGATTGCATGTTCAGTTTTTCATCCATTTTAAGAGATTATGATGTGTATTTAGTTTAAATGAGTTAGTATAGTAGACACATACTGTAATTGTCTATGGCATGTTAAAAAATAGCAAACACATACTGTAATTGTCCATGGTATAGTAAACAATATCAAATGCATACTGTAATTGTCTATGGTATGTTAAACAATAGCAAACACATACTCTAATTGTCTATGGTATGTTAAACAATAGCAAACACATACTCTAATTGTCCATGGTATGTTAAACAATACCAAACACATACTCTAATTGTCCATGGTATGTTAAACAATAGCAAACACATACTGTAATTATCTATGGTATGTTAAACAATAGCAAACACATTCTGTAATTATCTATGGTATGTTAAACAATAGCAAACACATACTGTAATTGTCCATGGTATATTAAACAATATCAAACACATACTGTAATTATCTATGGTATGTTAAACAATAGCAAACACATGCTGTAATTGTCCTTGGTATGTTAAACAATAGTAAACACATACATGTACTGTAATTATCCATGGTATGTTAAACAGTAGTAAACATACTGTAATTATCTATAGTATGTTAAACAATAGCAAACACATACTGTAATTGTCTATGGTATGTTAAACAATAGTAAACACATACTGTAATTATCCATGGTATGTTAAACAATAGTAAACACATACACATACTGTAATTGTCCATGGTATGTTAAACAATAGTAAACACATACATGTACTGTAATTATCCATGGTATGTTAAACTATAGTAAACACATACCGTATATACTCGATTATAAGTCAACTCGACTATAAGTTGACCCCCCTTTTTCATGGCTGCAAAAAGCCAATTCAGCTATGACCCTATTATAAGTCGAGGTGTTTTTTGCAAATTAAATCCGTCTGCAAGGGGTGACATGTCATCACTGAGTCACAGCTAAAGTGGATAGATAGATAGACATATAGATAGATAGGACAAATAAAAACAAAAACCAATGTAGAATAAATATAATTGTATTATTGAGTTGAATATGTACAAATAAATTTACAACTTACATTTTGTCCATCTTCGTGTAATGAAATCCATATAGGTTAACATTTTTAATCCATTTATATGATAAATCCATGAATTGGATTATAGGTCACATACAGGTATAAAATTGGTATCCTATAAATGTCACTGTCTAATGTCCTCTGGTTCAAAGCCCAAGAATGCATCCTCATCATCAGAGTTACCAAATAAAGTTCTAAATTCCTCCAATGTCATCCCGTCATTGTAAACATCATCCTACTCTGAATCTATTTATATGATAAATCCACTAATTCAATTATAGGTCACATACCGGTATAAAAAAAGAAGTTCAGAATGATCCGATTCACAATATCCCGATATATAATAATTCCACACGTCGTACAAATAAACAATGAAAGTTAAGTCCACTTTTTTGTGATTCACGGTATCCTATAAATGTCACTATCCAATGTCATCTGGTACAAAGTCCAAGAATTAATCCTCATTGTCTGATAAAGTTCTGAAATCCTACATCGTCGTCTAGTCATTGTAAATTGTCGTCGTCTAGTCATCATAAATCTCGTCCGACTCCGATTTTCGGCTTTACTGTCATATGCAGGTGCTTATGCAAAGACTGCACTTGGGCTCTGTGAGTAACACTTTGATCATAAAGTCAGAAATCTATTAAAGGCTGCAACTGAACACATGTCAATTGTGCGGCAAGATCACAGGGAGTTCAAATAGCCACCCTCTGTTACTTGGCACTGAACTCGCGGCTTGATCAAATGGTTGTCACGTGGGAAAACAAAGAGTGTGGTGCCTTTACAAGCAAAGGGATTAAGGTCAAAGTATATGCACAGGAAGTTGTAGAACTCTACTTGGCACTGAACAAGTATAGATTGACGGCTCGATCAAAAGGATTGTCAACTTGAAAACAAAGTGAGTCCCTTTACAAGCCAAAGGCTTATCGGCCCATGTGCACTGGCAGATAACTTGGGAAATATCACTTGGGAACTAAATCTGACTTGTGGAAAAGGAAAATACAAATTAAATCAAAACTTTTATTGCATCAAGCACAGTCTTTATACAATATAGCAAAACACAAATATTAATACAAATACAGGTTGTTCGGACTTGCACGTAAATGGAGGTAATATACTTACTAGTAAACACCCATGGCAAATATTGACGGACAGTTCATTTTGCGGTAGGTAGTATTTAATTTACCAGTAATATTTTCAAATGAATAAAATCCAAATAACTGTAGATAGATGTATTGTGTAATAAATACCGTCACGAAGCAGATAAACACAGTGCATACCATATATGCATTACTGCATAGGAATAGTGGCATGAAAACGTAAAAATATATGAATTGACAGTATTTTTATGTACTGCAAACATCTAGAGTTTCCAACATTACCCCAAGATTTTTTAATTTTTTTTATGTCGCGCTTATAAGACGACCCCTACTCTATATGAGTCAAATTCTAAATAAAAAACGTAGGCCTATAAGCGAGTATATACGGTACTGTAATTATTCATGGTATGTTATACAATAGTAAACACATACTGTAATTATCCATGTTATATTAAACATTAGTAAACACATACATGTACTGTAATTATCCATGGTATGTTAAACAATAGTAAACACGTATTGTAATTGTCCATGGTATGTTAAACAATAGTAAACACATACATGTACTGTAATTATCCATGGTATGTTAAACAATAGCAAACACATACTGTTATCTATGGTATGTTAACAATAGTAAAATGTGGGCCATGTTATGCAAAGAAAACAAATCTAATAGTATTGTATCATCAAAAAAATTAAAATAATGAAATGAACAAAATAGAGAATGACAAGTTTACAGGGCTCTGGTACTTAAACATGGAGACCTCATCTAGTGCAAATAAGATTATGTTATTCAATAAGATACTTGTAACCAGTCCCAAAAATAACCATGATACTTCTTACTAAATATGAACAAATGCATTTAGAAATAAGGCATTGCATCTTTATATAGATAAAAACTTTAGGTTAGGCCAAGTTAAAAATTCTTTGTTTCTTGTAACCTGACCAACCCTTATATAATTGTGACAACTCCGTTTTTTGTTTGGCATTATATTTTCGAGTGAATGTTATTTTCAGAAATGTTCCCATTGGGTCTGTTTGAAATATTTTGTCATTTTGGTGTTTAGTGTTGACCACTTGGAATACATCATAGTTTTTCATTTTGACAATTGGAACTACATGTACCAGTGAACAAGAATATATGGTTTCATATATTAAACAAAATTAAAAAAGAAAAGCCTACCGTGTATATTTGTTTATAAGTTGGGTTCAGCTGCAAATTGCATAGACTTAGATCTGCTCTCGCATAATGTGCCAGCAGATCGGGTTCTTTGCAGTTGTTAGGAGTAATGAATAGAACAAAGAACATAGACCTGATCTGCTGGTGCATTATGCAATAGCTGATCAGGGTCTATTTTTATTTGCAGTTTAAACCAACTTATAAGTGAATATAGACAGCACCTACCAGCCCAACATTTTTCAAGACTGTTACAGAAAACACAGAATTTTGTTTTACTTGGCCTGATAGAACAAAATGTTTTTTGAAAGTTTTTGAATTACCGGTATAATCTAATTGCATCAAAGAACACTTAACCTGTGACCTTTGCTCCCTTGTCAATTTTCTTTTTTTTTATAATTTTTTTTTCTGTGTATACATGTATCTTCGGTTAAATATGATCATTGTAGTGTTTGTTATATTCTTTTCATATAATGCCCAGTATCAGTAAATTAATTTTTACTAATATGTGAAGTTTGAGTGTTCTTGATTGACCATAAACTTCTCCATAGATTTTTTCAGAGGAAAAGCCATTTTTGAAGATTTTATTGTAGACTATAATCTTGGCTCAATTTATCCATATTTTTCAGAAATAAAATGATTCTGCACGGGATGAGAAATCTTGAAACTGTTTAATCTGTCCAGATTTCTCAATGATCATAACAAAACATTTTGGATAAATTGTCCAGATGAATTGTGTGTGGTTCCTTGTATACATTTTGGGATATCGAAAAAGGAGAAATATTAAGTCAAAATCCTTTAAGACCTTATATCTGATCTCACAGGAGTTTATATTACAATAAGTCCATGGCAGCTATTGCTGAATTTTTTTTTTTTTTTTTTACTAGGTATAGTTAATATGTGTTTAATCAGTAATCATGCCTTTTTTGTCCAAAGTTTATGAGTATAGTATTGAATGGGGGTCTATTCTAGGATCTGCAATTGCAGGATTCACACAGATTTCTTCAAAATTTCACTGAAATATCATCTACATGTGAAAAAATCATGCATCATATTTGCAAGCCCTACCTTTATTTCTTCACTAAATCCCCCTACCACACAATATGCAGAAAATTCCCCCATTTTTTCAAATGTTGGGGGAAATTTCTCCCCTAAATTTTCCATTCTTTAGTTGACCCTGACAAAAAAAGGATGGATCTTTCACCTTCTGATTGATCCATTTTTCTGTGAAAAAAACAATGCACAATGGTGCATGATGTCATGACAGATTCAAGAATATTTTTAGAAATCGGTAAGCATGTTTAGAGCCTGAAATTGAAATATGATACTTGGTAAAAATCAGCATCCTTACATTTTTGCAAATGCAAAGAGGAATCCAAATTGTGAAAATCTTTGAACATCTGTGATTCAATATTTATTTTATGTAAAGTTACAAAGTGTACAAAACTCTATTTTATGCTTCAGTCTTATGACAACAATAACTCTGTGCAGTTGCATCTTGAGAGCAACCTTAGTATGATAGTTCTTACTATCCTTTGGTACAGGTAAGAAATTTCTTTAGTGTTTACTTATTACCATATATATCCAAGTGTATTACATTGAACAGTAAGAGCAGAGACTCAGATATACTGTTGTATACTGTCTGATATGGGTCTTTCTTATTCATTCTACTTCTGATTTCAAGTAATAACATAGCGTCATTTCATTAGGTATACCCATATTTTTTTCCAAGAGATGAAGGGATATGACCTATGTGTTGGAATGGGTATGGACTATGTGTTGGAATGGGTATGGACTATGTGTTGGAATGGGTATGGACTGTGTTGGAAGGGATATAGACTATGTGTTGGAAGGGATATAGACTATGTGTTGGAAGGGGTATGACCTATGTGTTGGAAGGGGTATGGACTATGTGTTGGAATGGGTATGGACTATGTATTGGAAGGGGTATAGACTATGTGTTGGAAGGGGTATGGACTATGTGTTGGAATGGGTATGGACTATGTATTGGAAGGGGTATGGACTATGTGTTGGAAGGGGTATGGACTATGTGTTGGAATGGGTATGGACTATGTATTGGAAGGGGTATAGACTATGTGTTGGAAGGGGTATGGACTATGTGTTGGAAGTGGTATGGACTATGTGTTGGAAGGGGTATGGACTATGTGTTGGAATGTGTATAGACCATGTGTTGGAAGGGGTATAGACTATGTGTTGAAAGGGGTACGGACTATGTGTTGGAAGGGGTACGGACTATGTGTTGGAAGGGGTATGACCTATGTGTTGGAAGGGGTATGGACTATGTGCTGGAAGGGGTATGGACTATGTGTTGGAAGGGGTATGGACTATGTGTTGGAAGGGGTATGGACTATGTGTTGAAAGGGGTATGACCTATGTGTTGGAAGGGGTATGACCTATGTGTTGGAAGGGGTATGGACTATGTGTTGGAAGGGGTATGGACTATGTGTTGGAAGGGGTATGGACTATGTGTTGAAATGGGTATGACCTATGTATTGGAAGGGGTATGACCTATGTGTTAGAAGGGGTATGGACTATGTGTTGGAATGGGTATGACCTATGTGTTGGAAGGGGTATGACCTATGTGTTAGAAGGGGTATGGACTATGTGTTGGAAGGGGTATGACCTTTGTGTTGGAAGGGGTATAGACTATGTGTTGGAAGGGGTATGACCTATGTGTTGGAAGGGGTATGGACTATGTGTTGGAAGGGGTATGACCTATGTGTTGGAAGGGGTATGGACTATGTATTGGAAGGGGTATGGACTATGTATTGGAAGGGGTATGACCTATGTGTTGGAAGGGGTATGGACTATGTATTGGAAGGGGTATGGACTATGTATTGGAAGGGGTATGGACTATGTGTTGGAAGGGGTATGACCTATGTATTGGAAGGTGTATAGACTATGTGTTGGAAGGGGTATAGACTATGTGTTGGAAGTGGTATGGACTATGTATTGGAAGGGGTATGGACTATGTGTTGGAAGGGGTATGGGCTGTGTGTTGGAAGGGGCATGGACTACGTGTTGGAAGGGGTATGGACTATGTGTTGGAAGGGGTATGGACTATGTGCTAGAAGCAGCCAGTACATACTTTTTTCTCACATCTCGAGTTGTGGCTTGTAGATGTAGAAAAACTACCGGTATTTCCCAGAGTTGTGAAAATTCCATTACCAACAGTTTGCCATATCTGAGTCTAAACTGTTGGTGTTTAGGTGCATGTTGTACACAGGTAAATAGTGAACAACTTGACATAGTCTGATGGTAACTGATATGTATAATTTAGTCTGAAGGTAACTGAAGTGTATTATTTAAACCAGTGTATATGGTCGGAGCTTCTATACAGGTTTGTATTATATAGTGTGTGTTTTTGTATCAGATATTTTGAACTATAAAAGGAACAGCAATGACTATCAACAATGGGGTAAGAGTTTTAACATTGAAGAATAGTATTTGCATGAAAAGACTACAGGTTGAAAAGTATAACTTGACTATGGCATGGAATGACCTCTTCAATATAATGTTCTAAAATTAGCAGCAAATCAAGAAAATTTAAATACAGGTAACAACTTAAAGTAAATTTTCAAGGACATGGACATTGATGGAATACAATTTTGATTGCGTGCTGTTAGCACAGTCCCCCCACAGTACAACTTGACTTTAAAGCACATTGTAATTGTAGGCAAAAGTTCGTATTTTACATTTTTAGTCAAAACGATGGCATACTCAAAAAGATTTAGCTTATTGACTGCAGAAAGTTAAAGCTTTTTGAATACTAGTGCTTCCCAAGGTACAGGAATAGACCTATAGTTATAAGGTAAATATTAGTTTACTGACTTAAAGCGGATAGAAAATCAACAGGTATAACAGTAGTACATGTATAAGAAGAAATGTTCAGTAATGTCCAGGACTTATAAGCCAGTAAAATTTTATCCAAAGAATAAGTTTTAAAAAAAAGAGAAAAACAAGGAGAACAATTTCATAAATTTTGTATTAATATATACTTTGAATGGTTATTTTTGTAGGCATCATAATTCATGGTTTGGCAGAAAATGACATTTTCATTGGCTCTTAAATTCTTGCATAGGTCTCTAATTGGGGAAATTGGTCCTATAATTCAGGCCTTACAAATTCCAATTGCCCATTGCCAAGCACAAGTGAATTTTCACATGGGCAAGTAAATATCTCGACTTAGATTGCTGGTCACAAAAGATGAAATCTGTTAACAAAGGATGAAATCTGTTAACAAAAGATGAAATCTGTTAAGTGATGTCCAAGCACAAAACATGCAATGACTTTATGTGATGTATTCTTATTTGATATGGATATTATATTTTTGAAAGGAAACAGAAAATAAAAGTTAAAACAGGCAATTAAAAATCTGAAATTTATTTGCACATGGGCAAGTAAACTTTGAAAAAAATGTTGACGGCATGTATGTTGTTTTTACAGATGCTTTATTCTTTGCCAGATCTTTACATTTATGGTTTGCATCAACCAAGAAATCCATGAAAGTTGATACTTGTGAAAATAGTGAATTGAGAGTATATATAAATGTTGTTAATACATATAAATTCAGCTTTATCTATTTATGGTCATTAAATTTTGTATATCATTTAAATATTTTCTTACAGATGACCCTTTAAATAGAGAGAATAGTACACCAGAAGAGGTACCGGTGAAGAAAAAAAGAAAACACAGACGGAGAATGGAGCAGCAGCAGTCATCTAACCCAAGGGAGTCAGGGGATGGCTCCGAGAAGACGGATCCAGCTTCTAGCAGTGCCACTTCATCTGGCCACAAGAAGAAAGAGACTGAGAAGGAGACAGTCACAGTAAGTACCTATTTGTAATCTGTAATGAATTTATAGTACCGGTAATATGATTGGTTAAAAGAGGTAATAAAGAAAATCCATTTCTCACATTCCATTATGTGTAGGGCCATCTTTTTTACAGTGTGGAACACCCATGCATGATTTCTATATCCTATTACACATAACTATTATCCTAGCTTGCATTATGTTAAAATAGCATTGTGATTTGCACATCACTACTCTATCTTGTTTTATGACATAATTGCATCCACAGCCACCATCTATTTTTCAGGGGTTTAGTTTCAGCATTTATTAAATACATGTAGATGGCCCCTCACTATAAGGTGCCTTAGTATAACACAGTCCCTTTTATAAGGTGCATATGATCCCATACTCATTATAACACAGTCCCTTTTATAAGGTGCATATGATCCCATACTCATTATAACACAGTCCCTTTTATAAGGTGCATATGATCCCATACTCATTATAACACAGTCCCTTTTATAAGGTGCATATGATCCCATACTCATTATAACACAGTCCCTTTTATAAGGTGCATATGATCCCATACTCATTAACACAGTTCCTTTTATAAGACAGGTATGATCATGGTTCACATGCTCATTATAACACAGTCCCTTTTAAAAGGTGGGTATGATCCCATACTCATTATAACACAGTCCCTTTTATAAGGTGGGTATGATCATGGTTTTCATACCCAGTACAACACAGTTCCTTTTATAAGGCAGGTATGATAATGGCTCCCATACTCAGTACAACACAGTTCCTTTTATAAGGCAGGCATGATCATGGTTCCCATACTCATTATAACACAGTCCCTTTTATAAGGTGGGTATGATCATGGTTCCAATACTCATTATAACACATATTTCTACGCATGAATTATGCCTCCTCCCCCACTCACCTTGAGTGGGATTTTCCTATCAAACACCACTAAATGTGATAGATTAAATTAGTCTTCAGTGATCTCCCCATAAATTTTCGATAGCATTGGGGTACGCATGTTTGGGTCATAAAATGTTTTACAAAGCGCGCGTTAACATCATAAAAGTGAAACAAATTAATATCAATGAAATAAAAATCAGTGCATATATTTACATAGTATTTTTTATTTACCTAGGTTATAACAGTAACAACAATGCATATCTCATTTATTTCTTAATTTAAATAAATGATATTCGTCTTTTCTTCATTTCACCATATAAACTGACCGCAACATCACAATTAAAGTCTTTTAAGGGTTGTTCTTCATTACTGATTGTCATCAGGTAGTTCAGTACCCTCTGTGACAACCTGTTCCTTAAAACACTCTTAATTCTATTCATTGAGGAGAATGACCTTTCACAATCAGAAAAAAATGAAACATAAAATTTAGTAATGGATGTACAAAAAAGAGACAAATATACCTGAATCCTAATTAAGTTAATTACCATGGAAAAATTCTTCAGGTACAATTTACACAGCATACCTGCAAAATATATATGTAATTACATAGTCTTATTTTCAAGAATTTGATATAGACCGGCTGGAATAAACTTTTGAGGTCATGACTTCACTGAATAATCAGTAAGCATATGGATGAAACTATTTCAGTTATATTTATAAAGGAATACTTTTTATTTATATCTTTTCAAAAGAGGTAAAACTGGAAGATAAAAATTGTTCCGTTTATTACTTGGATAGACAGAAAAGAGAAATGAGATATTAATAGGGCAGCACTCACTTAAGTTAGCAATATGGAAAACTTACCATCCAATCCAGCAATTTCCACCCAAGGGAATAACGTCTTCCATTAATTATTAAATCCCGTCCTTCGTTTCTTGATATCATTCTTTTTGGAAATCATGCTGGCGCTTTCGGAATCAGAATCACTGCCACTATATGTGACGCCAATTTCTGATTGTCGTAACCAGGCCAACATGGGGCTAGCAGGGTACTGGGTAATTTTTTGTTTTTTGGAAGGTGGTGTGTTCATTTTTCACAATAATTTTTAATTTAATCGGTGTAACTGCTTTGGCTGTTAATGAAAACGACTGACATATATATAACACACTACCAGTAGACTCCATTGTTGCTGGCCAATCACGTGACTAGGTGCAGATGAAACCCTCACCAAAGGTCGCGCACCGGCGGTCATGCAAGCCAGGTACAAAGGATAATGGTTAAGTGAGTGAGCAATTATCCTGGATTATCTTAACAAAATACTATAGAAGAGGTAAGAACAGGTGTAATTTGAGTGAGGCTTTGAATTAGGTGACAGGATGTTTGTTTAACAGATTAATTTTATAAGGGTAGTGGGAAACATCAAAGCTTAGCAGCACAAGAGCATAGCGTAGCGGCAGGTTCTAAAGCGTCGGGGTTATCGGAGTTTGAAACGATAGCGTAGTGGGCCCGCTACGGTAAAAGGCCCTTGAGAAAACTGGTCTTGTGTTGGGTCTCTGTCATATTTTTTTTTTTTTTTTTTTTTTAAAATAATGGGATTATTTGCATTTATGTTGTAGTTTTAAAACCAATGGACATCTGAATATCATTAATGGAACACAGTAGTCAGCCTTATATGATGCATTTTTAAAAAAATTTGTTTTCTTCACATTCAAGTCACATGATGATTTTCTGTATCATTTATAAAAACTAATTTATCATAAGCACATAGAATATGAAGAACTATAATTTGATTTTTATTGAAATTCAATCACCTCAGCTTGCCCAGGGGTCATCTCAGCTTGCCCAGGGGTCATCTCAACTTGCCCAGGTTTCATCTCAGCTTGCCCTGGGGTCATCTCAGCATGCCCGGGGTAATGTGTGACATTGATGTAGTCTTTAACTTATCAAGCATAATTAGATTGCAAAGAGCAGAGATTATTTAGGGCAAATGAAAGGGGCCTGGGCCCATTATTTTGATAGATAAATTGACTTACGGAACCTGGGCCCATTGTTTTGGAAGATAAATCAACTAATGGGGCCTGAGGTGATTACCAGTATTTTGGAAGATAAATTAACTAATTGGAAACAGTTTCTAAGGACTCAGTAAAAATGGGAATTATGCATAACTGTTTTAATAATATCCATTGTTGACTCCCTGTGAACCACCTAAAAAATCTCTGCAGTGTCCACACTACTCTCCTTCTGTAGAGATAGTACCCTTTGATGAAAGGCCGTCTCCTTCTGCATCTAAGAAGTCGACCTCTTATGATGCCACCTTTTCATGCAGATGTATGGCCTCATTCCATGGGAACCAGTACCGTAACAAAATAGTGGCCTCATTCCAGGGGGACCAGTGCCTTAACAAAAGATTAGCATCATTTGAGGGGGACCAGTGCCTTAACAAAAGAGTGGCCTCATTCAAGGGGGACCAATGTTTTAACAAAAGAGTCAGATGAACATTAATATGTGAGCTATGTTGGCAATGGCAATCACCTGAATTGCCAAAGTTGATAAAAATTAAATTTTAATAGAAACTATAAATTTGGCAATTGAAAGTTATGAGACCAGGCATGTTGTTTGGTATTTATCTTTGAAAACTTGCTGCTGACTGCTTGTGTAATGTATTTTTTCAAGGTGGTATTAATGATATAAGGGACTCAAATTTAATACAAAGCATCAGACAGAAATGTACAATTTAGTATTATTTAGAAGATTTATTAGTTGAAAAGGAATAAATCAATCAGAAAATGGGGAGTAGTGAAAATGCAAAAAGATATTGGATAAAGAGTGAAATTACTTATACAAACTATCATTTACGTAACATTAAGACATAATATTTTAATGTAACATTCATATAATTTATGTAACATTCATATTTCATATAATTTATGTAACATTCCAATTTCATATTTTATGTAACATTCAGATTTCATTTCATTTATGTAACATTCCAATTTCATATTTTATGTTACATTCAGATTTCATATCATTTATGTAACATTCAGATTTCATATTTTATGTAACATTCAGATTTCATATCATATATGTAACATTCCGATATTGTATCATTTATGTAACATTCCAATTTCATATTTTATTTTTGCTTTTTATAGAAGACCAAGACTGAAACAACAACATCAGAATTCACTTCATTTGAAGAAGTTGAAATGGAGCATGAGAAATTTGTATATGGTGAGTTTGGAATTTAAAGGGAAAAAAAAGAGAATTTATTATTGGGTTTATTCACCTTACATAAAAATGATGAAGGATATCCTTGTAATACTTCGTATCATTCTGTGTATATTTTTCTTGTTTTATGTTTTGAAATGCACTAAATTTGGTTGCCAGTATGATACTATAACATGATGGAGAGCAACAATATATATTATAATTATTTCTTAACATTATTTTAATTAGTTTTAAATACAGTAACATATAGAGCCTTACCATCTTTACTTGCTTAGAGGTCATATCCAACTGAAAAATGCACAAACCTAGATCTGCCATTGCATAATGTTCCAGCTGATCTGGGTCTATGCAGGACTAATCAGTAGAACAAACAACAAAGACCTTGATCTGTTGGCACATCATACGATGGCAGATCAGGGTCTATATTGTTTGCAGTAGGACCTAACTAGTACATACGGTAATGACAATATTCCAAGTACTTAACATTGCACAGTTTTATTGATAAATGACATAATATTCATGTACAGGACAGAGTTAAAGACAAGACTGGGGTATAGAAGGAGAATCATCTCAGCTGTGTCATTTTCTCTCTGACTTTGGTAGGAAACAGGCCTCTGACAAGATACCTTTGAATAGGCTACCTAATTGGTCAATTACATACCTGATTGTTTTTGTCCCATACCTGTACAGGTGCAATCACCTAGTTAAAAATCCTGTTTTTAAAAAGAGTACCAATATATTGTTTAAATATTTAAGTTGTTGCTCAACTCAACTGAATTTCATTGGGTAAATGATTTGAAAAGTTTATTTTTTTTAAATATTTATTTCAAAATATTACATTTACAATATATTGAGAATTTTTAAAACTTTTCTTAATTACTGTTCAATGATTTTGTAAAGAATTCTTGGGAAAAAAGATACAAAGGACAATGTTCGATAAAGGCCAAATTTGGCCCTCACATTAGCGAAATCAAAGTGTGTGCAAGAGTATTTGTTTTGGTTATGCCATATCCACTATACTTGGAATACCTCTCCTGCATGTTGTTTGTGTGTGTTTGTGTAGGAGGCATTATGGGGGACTTGCACTACATATTAGAAAAACTATTTTACATTTGATAATTTAAACAATAAAAAATAACTTATTCTGAGAAATGTGCAACTAAAACAGTACAATGAACAGAATAAACAAACAGGTTAGTCATTTTAAAAACAGAAACTGAATATTTTTATATATATAAAGAGTTCAAATCATATGACGAATAACAGTCCCTTCAAGTGTACTAGATCCAGCAATGGATCGTGTGTGTCAGGGATTGATTAAGATAAATGAATAATCTGACAACGCACAGTGCAAAACTATTTTTTAACTAGCCTAAGTGCTTTCGACTCTCATTGAGTCTTTTTCAAAGGCAAACACAACACAGAGACAAGACAAACAATAAACACAAAAATAGCATTGATATTACAAAAGTTTACATAACTATTTCTACGGGAATTACAGCTTGAAAATCTTTGATGGGTCGTCTAGTTCAACTGCTGATGCTGTAGATTAGTTGGTTTTGATCTATAAAGGGATGAGTCATATTGCCATCTGTTTTTTATTGTAAATTAATGTTACTGCAGATTATATTCCGGATATTTCATTGTTTCCATAAGGCGAGTAATGACCATAGCAATAAAAAGACTAAATGAGAGTCGAAAGCGCTTAGGCTAGTTAAAAACTAGATTTGCATTGTTGGTTGTCAGTTTATTACATATATATATATATATATATATATATATATATATATATATATATATGACAGCACATCGCACATAAAAGACATTGCAACATTGGGAACCAATGATTGAACTTTCGAGTGGGTGGGAGAGAGCGAAGGCCTGGGATTTTGTTGAAATAGAGAAATCACTGTGGTGTATATCTTGTTATTGATAAAGGATCAACTTTAATTTCTTAGACATTATTATAAAATTAAATAAATTAATATAAGGTCAAGAAATATTGTGGAAATGTATTAAATATGGCAATAATTTCTTGAAAACCCAAATCTGGCAGCATTTGATGATTATATTGAATTGGTAACAACCAAGGTATAATGTAAGCTTCCCCCTCTGATAAATACACAAAAACAACTTTGGTCACCAGCGTTCTGAACATTTGATTTTCATTCTTACTTATATGCTGTAGCAACATCTGGCTATTATTGATGTACCAAATATCTGCACGGCTTTTGTGTGATTATTTACGATTAAGAAATACATCAATTGTTATTTTATGGTTGTGGCAATTTTGGCAGGATTTTTGCTCGCAAGTCAGTCCTAAATATAAACATAAGTTAATGTTTTAAATGAAAACAAAAATAGGTGTCGGAGGTAATCAGCTGTACTTAACATTAATATAAACAGCAATTAAACAAAGTTGCAAAGCAAAAAGCCACATTGATTATTACGCATATTGTGTGCAAATGCATACTTTTAGATGGATCATTTTTGGCAGTCATCTTGATAGGGGCTTATTAGCCATAATGTCTGTAATTCATGAAAATAGGTGCCATAACAGACTAGAAAAACACTGACTTTTTAATGGTCACTATTCTTTATTAAAAGTGGTCCTGAATAAGAATTAAATACATATTTAAGGAAGAGTTTCATCTGAAACTGATTGGGGGCCAAAATCAGCCCTTATCCTTTAAACTTTTCTGTGTAACCCACTTTATATCATGGTACTGTTTGTTATAATTAAACAACTATTTTTGAAAATTAAAATTTAATGTTGTATAAACATGTAAACAATATCAACAAGATCTCATTTTGTTTTATGTATATTTTTTACAGTTCCTCCCCAGGATGATACGCTACCAGACTTGTACCGTCTGCTTGATTCCCTGGAGACAGGGGAGGGGGACCTAGATGCCAGGAGACAACCTCCTTCTCTCTTCACTAGGCCTGAACACATCCCCAGCTATGAGAAGATTACAGGTCAGTTAAACTTTTAAAGGACTTTAATAGGGTTCTCGATGGCTAATAGCTATAGCCCCCCACACATTTTTTTTTTATGTTAAGTGGGCCCCAAATTGCATGTAAATGTTTAAAAATCATACAGAATTACCAGTTTTAGTGATATACTCCAGTAAATTTTATGCTCAATTAAATTTTCTCCGTGCATTATGTGTCGAGGCCTTATTTCCAATCACCTAAAAAAATCTATTATTCTTAAGGGCTCTGTATACTCAGTAGAATTTGTATTCATCTAATGTAGTATGTTTCACCTCTTACCAGTGAACCACAAGAATTGGCATAGAAATAGATTTATTTTCATAAGATTTTGCAGTTTACAGATGCTTATAAAATACAGATTTTTAGCTCTACTGGTCATAGATCAGAACAGCTTATGTGATGGCCTGTTGTCCATCATTAGCGTGTCCATTCGTCCTCTAGCACATGTCAAGTATTTTTTATTGCTGTTAATGCTAAACTACTGGGAGGGTTGCCATAAAACTTTACACACACATTCATCTCAAGGTCTAGTTGGTCTTAAATGAAAATGGTGCCCAATGGGAATCTTGATAATCTTATTACTACCCTTCTTATCGACATGTGGTTTTTACTAAATCTTGTCATGACTACTCATCCTGAACAGATGGTCATACTGACATGGGGTTTTCACTTAAATAATTTTTATGATGTCTAATTGGTCCTAAATGAAAATAATGCTGATCTGACCTCATGTTACCACCATCTTGGAAATCTTGTTAACACTGTTTCATCTAAATGGATTGCACAAGTGACATGTGGTTTTCACTAACATCCAACAGGGTAGCCATGGAGGCCATCTTGAAAATTTTGTTGTCGTTACTACTTTTTAACAAATGGTCGTATCAACATGTGGTTTTCACTTGAAGATGTCTTATAATGTTTAGATGGTCCAAAACAGAACGGTACCATATTGACCTCTTGCAGCCACCATACGGGAATCTTGTTTACACTACTTCTCCAAATTGGATGCCTGTAGTGACATTTTTGGTTTCACAAAAATTTTTCTTCGATGTCTGCTTAGTCTTATATGAAAATGATGCTGAACTGACTTCCAATAAAGGATGCACAATGGGCCACTTGAAAATCGTGTTATCGTTACTTCTCCTGAACAGATGATCATATTGACATGGGGTTTTCATTTAAGGATTTCTTGTAGCATGTAGTTGATATTCAGTAAAAATTGTGCTGACTTGATTATCTACTTGGTCCTAAGTGAAAATTGTGATGATTTAGCCTTCAATTTGGCCATCTTGAAAACCTTGTTATTACAGTTTTAAGGCCATCACAGTGGCTATCTTGAAAACCTTGTTATTACAATTTTAAGGCCATCACAGTGGCCATCTTAACAATCTTGTTATTACAATTTTAAGGCCATCACAGTGGCCATCTTGACAACCTTGTTATTACAATTTTAAGCCATCACAGTGGCCATCTTGACAACCTTGTTATTAAAATTTGAAGGCCATCACAGTGGTCATCTTGAAAACCTTGTTATTACAATTTTAAGGCCATCACAGTGGCCATCTTGAAAACCTTGTTATTACAATTTTAAGGCCATCACAGTGGCCATCTTGAAAACCTTGTTATTACAATTTTAAGGCCATCACAGTGGCCATCTTGACAACCTTGTTATTACAATTTTAAGGCCATCACAGTGGCCATCTTGAAAACCTTGTTATTACAATTTTAAGGCCATCACAGTGGCCATCTTGAAAACCTTGTTATTACAATTTTAAGGCCATCACAGTGGCCATCTTGACAACCTTGTTATTACAATTTTAAGGGCATCACAGTGGCCATCTTGAAAACCTTGTTATTACAATTTTAAGGCCATCACAGTGGCCATCTTGAAAACCTTGTTATTACAATTTTAAGGCCATCACAGTGGCCATCTTGACAACCTTGTTATTACAATTTTAAGGCCATCACAGTGGCCATCTTGAAAATCTTGTTATTTCAATTTTAAGGCCATCACAGTGGCCATCTTGAAAACCTTGTTATTTCAATTTTAAGGCCAAAGGTCTTGACTTAGTTTTTAGCTGTAATTGCTTGTGAGCTTGATAACACAAACAAGTAGAAATGAATTATTATCAAACTAGTTTAACTTTGTGATTTTTATCAAACTAGGTTTGTGGATATTTCTGAAGAATACCTTGAATGATGCCAGTTCAATAACTTGTTTTTTTCCCTCCAAAGTAATCAATATAGATTTAACCAAATATAGTAAGCGGTATATCTTGACATTGTATAAGACAATTAAGTTCAATGATCTTCATCAATGATACCATGTTCAAGGTCAAAGTCCATGACAAAGAATTTTAAAAACATGTAAGAAAATATTTTTCTTACCAAATTTGGTATGTTGGAGTTTCTCAAGAATATCCTAGATAGTTTCAATACTCATAAGCTAAAAATAATAAAAGGTCAGAAAAATGGACTTATCATGGATTATTGAATTTTTTTCAGCCAATACAGCATTAGTCCCTTTCAGGGACTCTTATTAATTGATTGCAGTGATAATAAATGTCTGTGGACAGGTCACGAATAGTAACCAAATGAGCCTAAATAATACAATACATTTTCTTAGTTTTTTGCCAGGCTTGCTACAGATTGCAATTAGGGTTACGCCCCACTGTTTTCACAAAATTTCACTTTTTGATACTTAATGCTTTTGGTCAATTTTTGCAGTGAAAACTTCCTAAAACAGCGACTTTTTTCATCTCATGTGATTCAATGTAAACTTCTCTATCAGTGTAGCTGGTGATTTTATCATATTTTTAAGTTGTACTTATTCTGCATCCATTTAACTCCAGATTGTGAACTAACAAGAATGCTTTAAAAAAATAGCAGAAATTCTGTATTTTTACCCTGTCCCTGTTCTGACAAATAACTTTTCCTACACCAACACTCATATGGAGACTTAAGTACCTTTATTTACATTTCTCTAGACAAAATTTGAAGAAAATAAAACCAGCAAAGTGTTTTAAATTTCATCTAAAAAATTTGGTATACAGTTTAGCTTTCATAAAGTGGGTGCATAGTTTCACATTTGAACCCTGTGGTAATCATGCTGATCTAGATACCAGCAATTTGAACTCTGTGGTAATCATCCTGAGTTAGATACCGGCAGTTTGAACCCTGTGGTAATCATACTGAGCTGGATACTGCCAGTTTGAACTCTGTGGTAAGCATACTGAGCTAGAAGCCAGCAGCATGAACCCTGTGGTAATCATACTGAGCTAGATACTGGCAGTTTGAACCCTGTGGTAATCATCCTGAGCTAGATACCATCAGTTTGAACCCTGTTGTAATCATACTGAGCTGGATACTGGCAGTTTGAACCCTGTGGTAATCATACTGAGCTAGATACTGGCAGTTTGAATCCTGTGGTAATCACACTGAGCTAGATACCAGCAGCATATGGAACATGTTAAGTTTTTACATGAAACTAATTCATGCCAACATAAGCATTCCCAATCACATAGGTCAAATGTTGGGACTCACTTTTGCCACAAAAATTTAACCCTGTGCAAAATACAAAACTGTGGAGTGAAACCTCTGCTATGCCAACATTTTGTCCATTTGGCCCTACTTGCATTCAGTCCTACCCAGATGCAGAGTGGCTGAAATAAGTTGTAAGAGAAAAAGGTTCCTACTCTCATTAACCCTTTTTTGGTATGATCATGAGTATCCCAACACATACAGATTATTTATATATAGTCAGTATGCCAACACATGCAGACTTTTTATATATAGTCAGTATGTAAACACATGCAGACTTTTTATATATAATCAGTATGCCAACACATGCAGACTATTTATATATAGTCAGTATGCCAACAAATGCAGATTTTTATATTTAATCAGTATGCCAATGCGTGCAGATTTTTTCTATATAGTCAGTATGCCAACACATGCAGACTGTTTATATAGATTTGTTATTTGTACTTAACCAGGAATTTACTTGACATGGAAACTAAATATGAAAAACCTTCACAGTTGAAGCAGGGAAAGGGTGGGGGGCATAGTGATCTGGTGAAGTTCAGTAATTTTTCTTTTCTGAAATCAGAACTGCGCCAGCAGATGGAGAAGGAGGAAATGAGCCCATACCTGGAAAGTTTCGAAGAGGGGATCAAAGAGGATGTGGTGATGCTGGGACACATCAAACTAGATGAGGTACAGGAGGAGGAAAAACACCTCCGTGATGAGCATATCAGGTACATGGAGCAGGAGGCAAGGCTACGCAGAGAGCGTCAGCAGGAAATTCTTGCCCGTGAAGAGGAGGCAAAGAAGCAAGTTGCCAAGTACACTAAAGACAAAAGAACAGACATTGCCAGACGGGAGGTGTGTACAGTGATTGTCTTAGCTTCCATGATACTTACTCTCTTATTAATTTTCAAAGACTTTTGCTTTTTCAGATGATTGCTAAAATGCTGATATTTTAAGAATACAACTATGTTTTACTAAGCTGGAATTACAGCAATTTTGTAACATGGTGACTACAGTCTGAGTCACAATTCAAGTTGGTTAACTCGGTAGTCTCGCATCAAGTCGGTTAACCCTGTATCACATCAAGTTGGTTAACTCTGTAGTCTCGCATCAAGTTGGTTAACTCTGTAGTCTCGCATATTGTATTTGCAAATTTCTGGGTACAGCTATTGTCAATAACACACCATTAAAAAAAAAGATTTATTACAATGAAGCACTACCTTAATGTAGTTGAATTAAGTGAGTTAGTGTTTTTATTTTCAATTTTGATGAAAAATTAAAGTAGCTTATCTGGCAAATAAGGCTCTCTTCAGATCTGGATTTGTTTTCTCTCCAGGAAATCCTTCTGCAGCGTGAGAAACTTCTGATGGACCGACTCCACTTGGCCTTCAGGCGAGCTGAAAGTCAGCTGATCAGTGTTCTGGAGAAGAGGAAGGGAGAGGTCAAAGTCAGTATTGATTTTATTCATTATACGGCACTCCTTCACTATAAGGCCCTTCATTATAACACATTTGCTGTCATAAGACCCTTATTATAACACATTTCCTGTTATAAGGCCCTTCATTATAACACATTTCCTGTTATAAGGCCTTTAATTTAACACATTTCCTGTTATAAGACCCTTCATTGTAACATGGTTCCTGTTATAGGGCCATTCCTTTAAGACATTTCTTTTTACATGGCCCTTCATTATATGGCAGTTCATGTTTTAAAGCCCTTTAAACCTGTAATTGGCAGTCACCCATGGGAAAAGGCCAAAGTGCCCATTGGTAGACAGGCAGGTTCAGCTCTCAAACTTGGTTCATGACAAATATATGTACTATGCACTAAATAGCATCAGCATTATTATTAGTAGTAGTATCATTATTATTATTTGTATGTATTATTATTAGCAGTAGTATTATGTTATCAAGATACATGTATTTAGTTTAACTATTTAGGGATTTAGAATGGTCATTGTGACCACTGAGGACAGGTTTGACTAATTCCTGTTATAAGGTGAGTATTGTCAAGAATACCTTGTTATTAAATGGTAGTCAAATTATATGTATTATTTGCTTCATTATAAGTCAGTATGACTATATGACTCCCATGGACAGCATTATAATGTGTGTGCTATAATTGATGAATTGCCAAATTCTGAGATAGTCTTGCCTACTCTATAGCTTGGTGTTTTTTTACTTATAATAAAAAATTTTCACTAATATTGGATGAAATAGTGAAGTTTTCAAATTTTGGTTTTTTGTTTAACTTTTTCCATTCAACTCATTGCTACATGTTTGCACAAGTTATCAAATACAATGCCATCCATTTATTACTACTTACACTAACTATTTGATATTTTTGGTTAAAATTGTATTACTACTTACATTGACTATTCATTATTTTTGGTTTATATTTTATTACTGCTTACATTGACTATTCAGTATTTTTGGTTAATATTATATACTGCTTACATTGACTATTCGATATTTTTTAAAAATATTTTGCAGTTTGATATGAAACAGATTTGATGAAGATGTGGAAAATATGAGCATTTTGGTGGTTAATATTTGTAGATTGAAAGAAACCACTATATAAAACTAATATCCACATTTAATATAATTTAGATTTGATGATGTTTCCTTATCTGATGGCTCAAATTATGTCAAAAATCAATTGAACTCAATAAAATTGTGTTGTGGAAGAGGCAGAAAGATGTTTGACTTTTGAACATACATGTTAAACTGCATAAAAATGTAACATTTCATAAAAGAATTATGTCATTTGTCACATGACTTTGATGTCTGGTGCAGTGTTAAGAATGGTAGCTTTTACTTGCATTAGTGTTACATGTTGGACAATTTTGAATTAGTAATACAGTTGAAGGATAAAGGTGTGGGTTAGTCAGTGAGAAAAGAGAGAAATGTGTCAAAATTAAATTAAAGTCTAATGGTTTGCTGGTGTATTTATTTTGACCCTGGTAAGATGAGTGATTTTGCTCTATTTTTTATTGTCCTTGTTTTCTGAGGTTGTATGCGGGCACAGAGTGTTTTCTGAGGTTCTATGAAGACACAAAGGATCACCAGATGGATGTTTACATGTCAGCAGATAATTTAAAACTTGCACAAATAAAGTCTCTAAAAATGGGTTTTGAACATCTTTTTTTTTCTCAAAACACTGTCAATGTTTAACAACGCATATTTCTCAAATGATAAGCCCATGCTTGAAGATAAGCTCCTCCCCCAACAATTTAGAACAAATTTTACAAAGCTTATTTTAAGAAAGCCTTGTCCATTTGCTAGCCCAACCCCCATTTTTTAACAATTTCACCAGGAGTGCTTTGTGAAATGGTCAACTGTTATGTGAATCAGGTGAGCAATATAAGGCCCACATAGATCTCTTGTTTAATAATTTTACAAGGAGTGCCTAGTGAAATGGTCTACTGTTAAGTTATGTAAGCCAGGTGAGTAATATCTTCTTTAATAATTTTTCAAGGAGTGTCACTTGTGCTTGTCATAGGAGAAAAATTGTAGTTTTATTTATTACATCTTGACTGTTACAGTTGTGTCAATCTGATTTCAGACATTCTATGGTGATCTGATGATGGCAGATGGACAGTATGGAGGCAGTAAGGGAAGACGCTGGAAGGTGGACTGGGACAAGACACCTCAACCCATCCAGGTCAAACTCAAGTGTCTCAGGGGTGTTAAAGACAAGCTCCCAGGTATAGCTGCACGTTTTTGATAATATTTAATGTAAGCAGCTAATGTGATTAGTATCATAATTATGGGATCACAGTGCTTGGAATGAATAATAAGGTCACAAAATACAGTCTGATCTCATTTATCTGACACAAAATTGTTGCCACTGAAACATCAGATAAAGGCAGTTGTCGGATAAAAACATACACTTTATGATTGACTTTTTACAGAAATTCTTCCTATTTATGGCATCATGTACCCACATCTCAAGAAATGTGTCTTGTGGAAAAACCGCCTGTTCAGATGGAAGTAGTTTGATCAAGAAGATGGAGAAAGATGAAATAGCAGACAGTACAACAGATACAATTGAGCTAGACGCTTCCAACCCATGGACAATGACTTAAAGTACATTGATATGAGAGAAAGAGGGGCGTCTCAAAACAGTTAACTACAAATGCTGGATTATTATTGATCTAGTTGATACCATAATTTCCAGTCGATGCTTGCAGCAAATTTAAATCACAGTGATAGTTTTACATATATTAGTGATGGGGGAAAGGATATGCATTCAATATAATGGATAAAGCTATCGTTACTGGAAATTAACATGGAGAGTGAAAGCGTAGATATATACTCATCCTCTTGACCTTTAATTGAGTGCATGCTATCTACATAAGCAGAAACTGTTTCTAATGTCATTAATATTGTTTAATTGAGAAAACTGTTACTGTTAAACCACAATTCAGTTGCTTTATTCAACATTTCTTCATTGTGCATTGTATGTACTGCAGATGCATTCAGCAGTACATCATACTTCATGAATTTGTTTTAGTTTATATTCCTTATGAATTATGCATGTAAAAAAATGTTGCTATCCAGTATCATGATATAAATATTAATTTCAGCATTCTTTAAAATTATCATATGAATGGAAGAAATCAAATTTTCTTGTTGCCATGCTTTTACCATCAACTCGTGTGACACTGATGTGAAATTTTGGGTGCTTTGAGTATGTGCATCTTAGCCACCTTTGTGGTGGAATTTTCAAAAAAATTCTGTGCATGAGGTTATAGCAGTATGAGGTTAATAATGCATAAAAGGGAAGAGCATGCAGACATGCTGTTTTACTGAAGATTTCTTTTTTAAAATAACTTTCCATAATTTCAATATGACAAAGATTTTGGTACCAAACCACTCTTCACATGAACATATTTGTGAAATAGGCTAAGAATATGAGGAGTGTTCCAACTGCTAGGAATTTCATAGAAAGTGAGACATGACATGTAATATCATTCATTATTCATTTATCATCTGTCCAGCATGAACTTATGAAGTGACAGAATTGTAGTTTTCATAACAATCAGATCAAAAATATATTTTTACATGTAAAGAAACAGCCATATTTGGTCAAACATTCCAGGAGTATTTTTTAGGCAAGTTCCATTTTTGACAGCTTCCACAGCAACCACTAAAACTCTATAGCAACAAGGTAAAAATATACATCTTTTACATCTTACCAAAAATACACTGGTAAAATTTTAATCAAAGAATTGGAGGAAATATTTATCATGTCATGATCTTCAAACAAATGTGTGTATCTTGGTCTTGATGACGGCCAGGTGAGAAACATAATTTTCACATCTGCTGCAAAACCACATCTTTTAATATTATCGAACTCTCAAGTAATGTTCAATGTAACATGTTCTAGTTAATGTTTGGTATAGCCTCCATAGCAACAATGACATCAACCAGGTGAAACCAGTTTTAATATTTTAAAAACTATTATGGCAATTTAAGTCAAACTTGACAAATAAAATAAAATTCTTTTACATTTTCTACAATAGCTGTATCGATGGAGAACTAGAAATTGTCTGCTAAGGGACCAACCATTCATTTTGGCAGAGGGGGAGGGAGGCATCTTGAATTTTCTTTCAAACCATATTTTAGTTCTCTATTACCTCAAGATAATTAATTCTTTTTAACTAATATATTGGATGTAATGAGTTCTTTTTGCCCACAAATCAGAGCAAGAATTTTTTAAAGCTATTTGAGGGATGGAAATTTGTAGTTTTGGGAGTAAAATATTCCACCCCCCCCCCCATCTGAAAACTAAATGGGCAGTCCCTGTGCTTAATGCAACCAGAAGAAGAATCTCTGAACCCAGTTTGATATGACCCCCCCCCCCCTCCATGATCCCATTACACAACAAATTACTTGGTGCTTTACTTCAAGGAGAGTACATTACCATGTATTAAAACTATTTCATCCCATCGGCAACAGCAGTACATAGTCTTTTATTATCACATAAATTAATGTGAAGGCATCAGTATCCTCTCTCATGCAGTTTGCGCTTTAGATTACCATTTGGATTTGTCATGTGACCATTTTATGCGTAGACAAGCTCTATTTTTAGAAGAGGAAAGCCCTACATATTTCAAAGTTTGACGGTCTTTAAATTAGATTTTCAGCCTTTTTAGATTGAACACAAGCTTAATTTAAATTTTTTTATAGACATTTTGAATGGAGCAGAAAAAATGAAAACAAAGTAAAGATTTTTAAAATGTATCCAGTAGTGCTTATTTAACTTAGGTCCCACCAGTAGACTGCTAAATTTGATGATGCAGGTGCTTATTTAACTTGGGTCCCTCCACTAGACTGCTGAATTTTGATGATGCAGATGCAAGCTAAGTATCATGTCAAATTTTGGGGTTTTGAGCGCTTGTGCTTCTTTTTCAAAAGGTTTGAGGACCTGGTCTCATTCAGGGCCTGAGTGTACAATCAAATACAGGACCAGCATGTACAATTAAATCAGAAATATTTGTAAGGGTGACACGTGCTATAAGATATCCTGATATAGTCTCTTATAAGATGTGTGTCCTCTGGTACAGGGGTATGAGTTGGGGGGGGGGGGGGGCAAAATGGCAAATATACACTACCTTGGTGCCGGGTACAATGGCTTTTGGTCAACAGGTGTCCACTCTGTAGTAGGGACCATATAAGAGAGGGGTTGGGGAACCACTGTATCAGTGTTATTTTTGTATTTGTATGTTATATTTCAGGTGGACGTTATGTAATGATGGTGTCATTATACGATAGATTGGGTGGCCATGTATTAAGGTGGTCCAAGATGAAGGGTCAACTGTGGGGAGGAGCAACGCTACCAGTTTGTCATGATGGAGCCTTCTACAATGTTGAGATGAAGGTATTATTACTTGTAGAGAGATATCACTTTTTATATTTCAGTATTTTTCCTTTAAACGGTTAAACTTTTGATATTTATTCATTACTGTTGTTACGACTCTATGGTCTAAGAAAAATGTAACAGAAAGAAAGTGAAACCAACAAATCAAGTAAAAATCAACAAGCAATTTATTACTAGATAATTAAAATGAAAAATCAAAAAAGTCACTTACAGTAATGTGTTTTGAAATCCTAATAATCCAATAAGAATGATTGTTCTAATCACAAGTCCTAAATATAGAATGTTCCGAATTCACGGCTGTGTCCTTGAATGTTATGATGTGCTAATGGTCTCCAAAGTCCTGATGTACTAGTAATCTTGATGTGCTGATGTCAAAATGAAGTATTCCAAAATCTCTGAATAAGTTCACATAAATTCCAAAATCATCAATTAAAAATCCAAAATCCAAAAGTTTGTGAGCACTGTTATAATCCAATGAATATTTAAAATAATTCCTCTCTTAGAATTTGGAATGAATTTTCACAACTGTAATAGCTCTTTACAAGACTGATGGTAATGTCAAAACTGAATAAATGTCCACCAAACATGGCATATATAAAGATTGGTCACATGACAGAATGTTCTAGAACATGTGTCATCTTAATGGAATTTTACTTGTAAACAAAATTCAACCTTGACCTTCAAATTGAGAAAACATATTGATCAAAACAACCTAATTCAAGGACACTAGTTAAACATGTTTTTCCTGATAAACATTAAGATTTAAGCAAATATTAAGTGAAGAAACATTTATAATTTCCCAAAATATTTATAATATTATATAAACATCATACATAACACCTCCCCTCATAAAGAAAAAGAAAGATTTATATAATAAAGCTTTCTTTTGAATATACATCTAATACTATAATAACCAAAATTACATAAGAACATGTTTTATGATACTGGACTTAATTACATCAAGCAATATTACATTTCTAGGCACGTGAGAGTGCATCTGCAATCACATTGTCTTTTTGAATCAATACTCCACCAACCCCTACATCACTTACATCAACAGATAATTTAAATGATTGGCTGAAATTTGGTGCAGAAAGAACTGGTGCATTCTTAAGCATGGCCTTTAACTTGTCAAAAGATTCCTGACACTTGTCAGACCAATGAAATTTGGTTTTCTTACTCAATAAACTTGTCAAAGGTTCAGCAATTTTGGAAAAATTGGAACAAAATTTCCGATAATATCCAGCCATACCTCGAAATCGCATCAGTTGCTTTTTACAAATTGGAACTTGAAATTCAGAGATAGCTTTGACCTTAGCTTCTATAGGTTTAACTTGACCTTGTCCCACAATATGTCCTAAAAATGTGACACAAGCATGGCAAAACTCACTTTTGCTCAAATTAATTGTCAGATTCGCATCACTGAGTCGATCGAAGAATTTTCGAATGGTTTCCAAATGATCTTCCCAGGTGTTGTTGTAGATAATGACGTCATCGATATAAGCGTCACAATTATCAAGACCAAATGTTATCATGTTCATCAGACGTTGAAACGTTGCAGGTGAATTTTTCATTCCAAACGGCATGACTTTATATTGATAAAGTCCATCTGGAGTTACAAATGTTGAAATTTCTTTTGCCCTTTCCGTCAGTGGAATTTGCCAGAATCCTTTTAAAAGGTCAAACTTGGTGACATATTCCGCATTTCCAATTTTATCAATGCAATCGTCCATTCTTGGGATTGGAAATGAATCAGTTTTGGTGACACTGTTGACTTTTCTCTAGTCAGTACACATACGGAATGTATTATCTGGCTTGGGAACAAGAATACATGGTGAACTCCAGTTACTTTTACTTGGTTCTATGAAATCATTCTCCAGTAAATACTGAATTTCTTTCTTCAGATAGTTCTGTTTGAGAGGATTCATCCTATAAGGATGCTGTTTCACAGGCGCAGAATCTACAATGTCAACGTCATGATAAATTTTACTTGTTCATGTTGGAACATCAGGAAACAAGTGCTCATAGTCATGTAATAGCTGTTTTAGTTCATTTCATTCCTTTCCTGTTGTTGTAGATGTGAAAGTTTCTGGTCTAGGTTGTTCAATATTTCTGAATTCCGAAGATTGGTTATACCAGAGTCACTATAGTCTGATCGTACTCCATCGTTGATATCTTCGCTGTGTGGGACAGGTACAACTAAATTAACAGAATAATTAGCTGGGCTATCTCTGTCAAAATATTCCTTTAACATATTTATATGACAAAGTTGTTTCTGTTTCCGTCTCCCAGGAGTGTTAATGATATAATTTAAGTCATTTACTTTCTTTTCAACGGTATAAGGACCATAAAATTTAGCCTGAAGAGGATTCTGAGGTATGGGAAAGAGAGCCAGAACTTTGTCACCAGGTTTAAAACTCCTTTCCTGTGTATTTCTGTCATACCTTAATTTCATTTTTGACTGAGTAGTGTGAAGATTAGTTCTTGCTACTTCACAGGCCTTTGACAACTTGTATTTGAAATCAGAAACATAATCAAGAAGATTAATCTTTGAATCTTCATTTGAAAGAAGTTTCTCTTTCAATAATTTCAGTGGTCCACGGACAGTATGACCAAAAACTAGTTCAAAGGGACTAAAACCCAACGACTCTTGAACTGATTCCCTAACAGCAAACAACAACAAATGAACACCCTCATCCCAATCTTTTTCTGTATCAAAGCAATATGATCGAATCATATTCTTCAAAGTTTGATGAAATCTTTCCAAAGCACCTTGACTTTTAGGGTGATAGGCAGAAGATTTAAACTGTTGGATGCCTAATTCATGCATAACTTGTTGGAAAATTCCAGACATAAAATTTGACCCTTGATCCGACTGGACAGATTTGGGAAGGCCAACAAGTGTAAAAAACTTCACCAAAGCTTTCACAATAGTTTTAGTTTTTATATTTCTCAGAGGAATTGCCTCTGGAAATCTTGTAGATGTACACATGATGGTCAACAAGTATTGGTTGCCTGACTTGGTTTTAGGTAAAGGACCAACACAGTCTACTATTATTCTACTAAATGGTTCATCAAATGCAGGAATAGGTTGCAGATGAGCCTTAGGTATCTTCTGATTGGGTTTTCCTACCATTTGACAAGTGTGACAAGATCTGCAGTATTTAGAAACATCACTTTTCAGTTTCGGACAATAAAAATGATTCAAGATCTTGTGATAAGTCTTACGGACTCCTAAATGACCAGCCAAAGGAGTTTCATGGGCTAAATTAAGAATTTCCTGTCGATATGACTTAGGAACAACAATTTGATAGCTCACTGACCACTCGTCACCAGCGGGTACATCAGGTGGTCTCCATTTCCTCATAAGGACCCCATTTTTCACAAAGTAACACACTGGAACTTGTGTGGCTTCAGTTTCACTAATAGCCCTCTGAAACAAACAAGATATCTCGGGATCTTGCTCCTGTTCAATGACAAGAGTTGTCGTTTGTCATCCTGATTAGAACAAAGAGAATGAGTTGCCAAAAGAGGATCACTGTGATCAATACCATTTGATTGATCAATACCTGAGGAAAAAGTGACCTCATCAGAAGACTGACCAATACATGTGTCAGCTAAAGGAATAATATCCTGATCAACATCACTCTCAAGAGCTCTTTTTGCCATAGCTCTAGTAACTGCACAAGCAGGGTACAAATCAGGGATTTCAGTTTCGACAGGATCAACTTTCTGATCCAAACAAGGCTTGTCAGTTACAAGTGGATTAACCACAACCTTATCTCCAGCTAGGTCATTGCCTAGTAATAAATGAACACCCTCTATGGGTAAAGAAGTCACTGCCCCAACAGTCACAGGTCCAGAAACTAAGTCTGATGCCAAATTTACACAATGGAGAGGAACATTTACAAAGCCGCACTCTACTCCCTGAACAAGAACACTTTCACTTGAAGAAGACTCCTCAGACAAAGGCAAAGTACCTGATAATAAAAGACTCTGAGAAGCTTCAGTGTCCCTTAATATTTTAATTGGGATAGGTTTGGCAGAATCACCAATAAGTGATATAGAACCTTCTGACATGAATGGTTCATAAGCCTCCAAAATAGAATCAGACTGGGGTTTGTTTGACCAACAAATGTATTGCTTTCAATACAAGACCGTGACCTTGACCTCGTAGAAATAAGAGCATTTGGAAAAGCTCTGTCTTTACTCTGTTGCTTATTTTTCAACTTGAAGCAATCAGAAATAATGTGCCCTTTCGTTTTACAATAAGTGCACGTAGGAAGAGATAAGGATTTCTGATCAGTCTTATCAGATGTTTGATTCCTAACAGTTGTGCTGTTGTGAAATTTGGAAGTACTCGAATGAGATTGAAATGGTTTTTTACCAGAAAACTGCTGAGAGGACGACTTATTGCCAAATGAAATTTTGTGAGTCAAGGAATAATCATCAGCCATACGAGCAGCATTTTCCAAAGTTTCCACATTCTGCTCGTCAAGATAGGTTTTAACATCACTATGGATGCACCTCTTGAACTCTTCAATTAATACGAGCTGTCGGAGGTTATCATAACCTTGATCAACTTTCTTGGCTGAGCACCACCTATCAAATAGTTGTTCTTTATCCCTTGCAAATTCGACATGAGTTTGTCCAGTTTCTTTTCTACAATTCCTAAACCTTTGTCGATATGCCTCTGGTACCAACTCATAAGCTTTCAAGATGTACTCCTTAACCACATCATAATCAGTGCTTTGTTGTACTGACAGTGAAATGTAGACTTCACGAGCTTTGCCAATTAGAACACTTTGTAATAACAAAGTCCAATGCTCTCTGGGCCATTTCAAGTTTTCAGCAATTTTCTCGAAATGAAGAAAGTATTTATCTACTTCTTTTTCCTGAAAAGGGGGTACTAACCTAATATATCTAGTAACATCAAAACCTGAACTTGTTTTTAAAGGAGTGGAGTGTGCTCTGTTTGCCAGTTCTAATTCTCTTAACTTAAATTGCATTTCCCTTTCTTCTCTTTGCATTTGTATCTGCCTCTCTTCTTTCTCTCTCTCCATCTGTATCCACATTTATCTCTCTTCTTTCTCTCTCTCCAACTGCCTCTCTTCTTTTTCTCTCTCCATCTGCCTCTCTTCTTTCTGCATTTGGATCTGCCTCTCTTCTTTCTGCATTTGGATCTGCCTCTCTTCTTTCTCTCTCTCCATCTGTATCTGCCTCTCTTCTTTCTCTCTCTCTCTCTGAATCTGAAGCTTTGCCAATTCTAAATCCATCTGGTTCTTTAACTCTAATTCCCTTAATTTCCTGTCAGAACCAGATACAGGCTTTCTCTTCAAACTTAAAGCACTATTTTCAAAAATTCCCTTTCCTACTAAATACTGAATCAAAATAATCTTTATCTCCTGTTTTGTCAATGATACTTTTGCCTCAGATAGACTGTATTTTCTGGCAAGCTCGAGCAACTCATCCTTTCTCATGCACTCTAACCCCTCCTGGGTAGGTTTTGAAATGAAATTCTGAACATTAGATGCCATTGTAAATGCTTGTTGGTTTCACACAAAAAAATTTCTTTATTAAAAATCTTTGCCAAAGACAAAAAACAATTCCGAGACAAAATCAATATGAATTTCAAAGATAAATTTAATATCTCTAATATTTTTTAAAGAAATTCAATCCCAGAAGACGAGCCCCCAATTTCTGTTACGACTCTATGGTCTAAGAAAAATGTAACAGAAAGAAAGTGAAACCAACAAATCAAGTAAAAATCAACAAGCAATTTATTACTAGATAATTAAAATGAAAAATCAAAAAAGTCACTTACAGTAATGTGTTTTGAAATCCTAATAATCCAATAAGAATGATTGTTCTAATCACAAGTCCTAAATATAGAATGTTCCGAATTCACGGCTGTGTCCTTGAATGTTATGATGTGCTAATGGTCTCCAAAGTCCTGATGTACTAGTAATCTTGATGTGCTGATGTCAAAATGAAGTACTCCAAAATCTCTGAATAAGTTCACATAAATTCCAAAATCATCAATTAAAAATCCAAAATCCAAAAGTTTGTGAGCACTGTTATAATCCAATGAATATTTAAAATAATTCCTCTCTTAGAATTTGGAATGAATTTTCACAACTGTAATAGCTCTTTACAAGACTGATGGTAATGTCAAAACTGAATAAATGTCCACCAAACATGGCATATATAAAGATTGGTCACATGACAGAATGTTCTAGAACATGTGTCATCTTAATGGAATTTTACTTGTAAACAAAATTCAACCTTGACCTTCAAATTGAGAAAACATATTGATCAAAACAACCTAATTCAAGGACACTAGTTAAACATGTTTTTCCTGATAAACATTAAGATTTAAGCAAATATTAAAGTGAAGAAACATTTATAATTTCCAAAAATATTTATAATATTATATAAACATCATACATAACACTGTTTATTCAGTTATATGGGCTAAATGTAGTTTTAAGGCCCTGTCACAAATATATGTTCATCCTTCTATCCAATACACCATACATTTAAGTCATTTTTACATGTACTTTTGGCTGTAGGGTCATATAGCTTTGTGTATGAATACATTGTGGTGAGTACAAAACCCTTGCACAGAAAAGTAGGACAGGGTGACCTACATTTCACAGTACCTTGACTTTGGTTAAGTTTTTTGTCAGTTTTCCATGCACTCTTGGCTGCGGGGTCATGCAACTTTGTCTGTGTACAGGTGTAGATTGCTGTGGTGAATACGATACTATCTTACATGTAAAAAAAAAATGGCCACTGTTATCTGTATTTCATTCCACATTTACTTTGATTAACAGGTCTCAAAATGTTTTTATGACACAGGCCAGGGGCTAGTGGCTGTAAAAGATCACTTGCCTTGTTCAAATCTCACTTGAGAGCAAGTGGCTATAAAAAAATCACTTGCCTTTACTGAAATCCTACTTGAGGGCAAGTGCCCATAAAAGATCATTTGCTCTTATTCAGATCCCACTTGAGGGCAAGTGGATGTAAAAGATCACTTGCCCTTACTCAAATCCTACTGGCTTCAAAGGGCCACATTTTTAAAATTATTTTGACACATGACCAATTTTTTAATTTAAGAAATAAATAAAAAATACTTTATTGTTTTATATTTTCTTTACCTCTCAAAATAATTTATACAATACAGTGTATTTCAGCAAAAATCATGTGACAGTTTACTAAAACTTTTGATACCATTTTATGTCAAGCATTGTTTTCTCCAGGTCCTGATGTCAAGCAGTACAGTCAAACCTGTGTTCAGTTGTCACCCATGGAAAATGGCCAAAGTGGCCTTTGAAGACAGGTGACCTCTGAAGGCAGGTTCAGCTCTCAAACTTGGTTCATGATAAAGACATGTACTATGCACCGAATAGTATTAGCATTATTATTATTATTAGTAGTATGCTATCAAGATGCATATATTTAGTTTAGCTAATTAGCAAAAAGAAAAATAACAAAATAATAAAATAAAAAGTTCCACTTTAATCCATCATGTACATTAAATCATCACATATCAGTAGAAACAGCAGCTAAATAAAATTACTAACTGACAGCTAACCTGTGATTGTCAAACACAGGACTGATATTTTGTTAGGCCAGCTGGTATAATTAGGTATGAAAACAGATGTTCACAGTTCAAACAACTGATGGATTAAGCAGTTGCTCAAACTCACTGAGATCAAAAGACAGTTGGCTTTTGTATGAGATCTTTGATGATTAGGGAATGAAAAGAAGCTTCCTGTGGTTATTGTTAGTAGCATATAAACCATAAGGGATATCACAAGTGCAGTGTACATGTATCTCTACTCATTTGGTGTGATTGTACGTAATCTTTTGCACTCTGGATTAACATTGTTCCCAAAATCAACCATAATCTCTTGCTTACGCTTAATAATCCCTTGGATCCTAGTTTTCCTGACTCCCATTTCTGCTGCAACTACACAACTACTTTGTCCACTATCCAGGTCACGAATTGCTTCAATTCTCTCATGTAAGGACAAAAATCGCTTTGCTTTCAAAGCCGACATGTTGACACCTTTGAGTTTGACAGTGTGATTGGAGTACTGTAAGTAAAAGCGAGATATGAAATGCTTAAACATTGATTCACGTGTTATACATTTATCTAAACAATGCCTTGCTCATCAAACAAAAAAAGTGTTTAATTTGCATACTTGCAGCGGTCATTACAATACCTTTTATGCATACAAAATTGAATAATGAGATTAAATTCCAAATTCTAAGTAAGAGCCTTACATGAATATAATGCGTGATTATATATAGATTAATATTTCATCAATATTCATGTGCTGGGTGAGTATTTGAAACAGGAGGAGATACGCTCCAGTGACCTCTTAAGGCAGGGTGAAACCATGGTTTGGTTAAGAAACACCGGGCCGATGGCCGCTGAAAGCAGGTGACCATTAAATACAAAGCATTTATATAAATGATTGCTGAACACAGGTAACCACTGAACACAAGTGACCGCTAGGACAATTTTGACTGTACTTATGTCAAAATAGTTTATGATGCACAGTGTACTTCAGCAACAATTATTTGTGATTTGTTCACTCTAAATATGATTAAGTTTCATTTAAAGCTATCCTTTTCTATGTACTAATGTCAAATAGAATTCGGTATCAAAACACTATATACTTTACATTGTACTTCATCATCAGTTATGTGAAACGTTTCACACAGATTTTGATTCCATTTCACATAAAACTGTGCTTGCTTAATTTTTTAAAAATCAATACTATTTGTGTCAGTTAAAAACAATAACTTTAAATTTTGTAATTAGTTTATATGACAATACAGAGGATGCGTAACAATTACGGAAGATACCCACACCGTATATCATTAAAATAATGATCACTGTTCATTCAAGGTGAAAAATATTGTTGTGGACATTTTGTTAAGTCTCTGGCCCCCTTAGTTATAAAACAATAGCATAAGTACTGGTTGATATATGTTCTACTTATTTATTACACTGTAAGTGTGAGCAAGGTATATGAAATACACAAGCAGATCATTATTATTCATTAAGGACAAGTGATCAATATTTATAGGTAACCAATCAAATATGGAGAACATAAATAGTATTGTTGTCTGTTCATGGGTCACATGCATTATTTTGTATACAATGTTTATAGCTTTATATACAAGTATGGAGACAATCTAAGGGTGAGGGATCTACAAATTGAACAGTAGCAAATTCCAAATATTAATCATTTATGACTGTATTTTGGGAAGTTAAAAAGAAACATGTTACATTTCATTGCTTACAGTTTTGTCAAGCATTTTTAGTTTTTTTTTTTAAACAAGCCAGATGGCCAACACACTCACAATATAGGAGGGGGCCTGACCTAGAATTTGAGGGGCCCCAGCACACTAATTAAGTTTTGCATTTGAGTCACTTTCCCATGCACTGGTGGCTGCAGTCATGCAGCTTCATTTGTGGATGTGTCTTGGTGAACACAACACTGTCCTATGAAGACACGTTATTTTTTGTTAGGGCAAGTAATGTTAGTTTATCAGTGGACTTTATATACAGTTTGAGATTCTGACTAATACTATGTATTACCTCACAATCTGTGTATGTAGTTTGAGATTCTGACTAATACTATGTATTACCTCACAATCTGTGTATGTAGTTTGAGATTCTGACTAATACTATGTATTACCTCACAATCTGTGTATGTAGTTTGAGATTCTGACTAATACTATGTATTACCTCACAATCTGTGTATGTAGTTTGAGATTCTGACTAATACTATGTATTACCTCACAATCTGTGTATGTAGTTTGAGATTCTGACTAATACTATGTATTACCTCACAATCTGTGTATGTAGTTTGAGATTCTGACTAATACTATGTATTACCTCACAATCTGTGTATGTAGTTTGAGATTCTGACTAATACTATGTATTACCTCACAATCTGTGTATGTAGTTTGAGATTCTGACTAATACTATGTATTACCTCACAATCTGTGTATGTAGTTTGAGATTCTGACTAATACTATGTATTACCTCACAATCTGTGTATGTAGTTTGAGATTCTGACTAATACTATGTATTACCCTCACAATCTGTGTATGTAGTTTGAGATTCTGACTAATACTATGTATTACCTCACAATCTGTGTATGTAGTTTGAGATTCTGACTAATACTATGTATTACCTCACAATCTGTGTATGTAGTTTGAGATTCTGACTAATACTATGTATTACCTCACAATCTGTGTATGTAGTTTGAGATTCTGACTAATACTATGTATTACCTCACAATCTGTGTATGTAGTTTGAGATTCTGACTAATACTATGTATTACCTCACAATCTGTGTATGTAGTTTGAGATTCTGACTAATACTATGTATTACCTCACAATCTGTGTATGTAGTTTGAGATTCTGACTAATACTATGTATTACCTCACAATCTGTGTATGTAGTTTGAGATTCTGACTAATACTATGTATTACCTCACAATCTGTGTATGTAGTTTGAGATTCTGACTAATACTATGTATTACCTCACAATCTGTGTATGTAGTTTGAGATTCTGACTAATACTATGTATTACCTCACAATCTGTGTATGTAGTTTGAGATTCTGACTAATACTATGTATTACCTCACAATCTGTGTATGTAGTTTGAGATTCTGACTAATACTATGTATTACCTCACAATCTGTGTATGTAGTTTGAGATTCTGACTAATACTATGTATTACCTCACAATCTGTGTATGTAGTTTGAGATTCTGACTAATACTATGTATTACCTCACAATCTGTGTATGTAGTTTGAGATTCTGACTAATACTATGTATTACCTCACAATCTGTGTATGTAGTTTGAGATTCTGACTAATACTATGTATTACCTCACAATCTGTGTATGTAGTTTGAGATTCTGACTAATACTATGTATTACCTCACAATCTGTGTATGTAGTTTGAGATTCTGACTAATACTATGTATTACCTCACAATCTGTGTATGTAGTTTGAGATTCTGACTAATACTATGTATTACCTCACAATCTGTGTATGTAGTTTGAGATTCTGACTAATACTATGTATTTACCTCACAATCTGTGTATGTAGTTTGAGATTCTGACTAATACTATGTATTACCTCACAATCTGTGTATGTAGTTTGAGATTCTGACTAATACTATGTATTACCTCACAATCTGTGTATGTAGTTTGAGATTCTGACTAATACTATGTATTACCTCACAATCTGTGTATGTAGTTTGAGATTCTGACTAATACTATGTATTACCTCACAATCTGTGTATGTAGTTTGAGATTCTGACTAATACTATGTATTACCTCACAATCTGTGTATGTAGTTTGAGAAACTGACTAATTTTAAGTATTACCCCACAATCTGTGTTTGTGTCTTCTATGTTGAAGATTCCTAAACAGGTGGGTCTCATCAATAAACTACTTCTTTTCTAATGTAAATTCTTTTCCTTAATGAATGTAAGCAGGCTACATGTACTTATAAAGATAGATAATTCTAAATTTTGCCGAGTTCTTTTCTTAAAAGGGAAAGTTTAAGTCTCTACTTTAGACAGTTTGTTGGGTGAAATTGAGAACAGACTGTAATTCTTCTCAGATAGACAGATTACAGGGTGAAACTTAGAACAGACTGTAATTCTTCTCAGATAGACAGTTTACTGGGTGAAACTTGAGACAGACTGTAATTCTTCTCAGACAGTCAATTTACTGGGTGAAACTTATGTCAAACTGTAATTCTTCTCAGACAGACAATTTAGTGGGTGAAACTTAGGTCAGACTGTAATTAGATAGTTTACTGGGTGAAACTTAGAACAGAATGTAATTAGATTGTTTACTGGGTGAAACTTGGGACAGAACATAATTAGATAGTTTACTAGGTGAAACTTATGACAGAATGTAATTAGATAGTTTACTGGGTGAAACTTAGGACAGAATGTAATTAGATAGTTTACTGGGTGAAACTTGGGACAGAATGTAATCAGATAGTTTACTAGGTGAAACTTAGGACAGACTGTAATGAGACAATTTACTGGGGGAAACTTGGGACAGACTGTAATTTTTCTTAGACTTAATTTAAAGTTCAGACACAGGTTCAGTTGGTGAAATATCAGCCAGATGTGACACTGTCAAAAAGTGTAACTGCTCATTACACTGTCATGTGTAACAGACACTACACTACACTGATAAGTGTTTAAAGACCTAGATGGTTTCTCTTGCCAATGAATGGCAAGACATGTATCACTTTTCTGGTGGTGATGACATGTTAAATGTTTTTAAATGTCTTCAAGATAAGTTGCTGTATTCATCTGAATCTTTGGTATAGAATTTACTCCAGAAATATGTTTCCTGATACACTAGGATTTGGGTTTCTCTAATGAGTAAACAGATACCTACATGCTCATTATGTTGTTCACAGTTTAGATGTACCATTCTGCGCAATCCATATTTTCTTAATTCTGATTTCTTTTTTTTTCTTCAGGAAATTAAAACTATGACCTTTTGTCTACCACATTCCATAGGATATGAACTTTTGTCTACCTCATTCCACAGGAATATTCCATAAAAATTTCTTTCAGTATCAAGAGTTGTTTTGGTTTGTTTCTGAAATATGTAGGTAGATTTGTAATGACAATTTTGTTAATATGCATGAAGTTATTTTAATTCAATTTGTTTAATTTGTAGCTGGACCAAAGCATGTTCACTGTGGTCCCTCCAAAGGCATCAATCCGTCCTGGAATGGTTGTAGTATTTGAACTGTTTCTGCTGAGGGGTGCTGTCCTCCACACTGACAGAGTGGTGGGCTGGGGTTGCTTTCCAATCTGTGATGCACAGTTTGAAATCATTGAGGGGAGGTAAGTTGCTTAGTTGCATACTTGCAATTTCTTGTTTTAGCTATATTTTCATTGACTGCTGCCCACTACTCCATATAGCTATATTTTCATTGACTGCTGCCCACTACTCCATATAGCAGCCACCTTTACATGACAATCAGGTACAAAAGTCACATTTAAAAAATGAATTTGTTCATAACTATTTGTATATAAAGACCAATTTCTGCTGGTATTATGGGTGAACTATACAGACAGATTCTAGATCATTGTTAAGTTCACAGTCCGCATTAGATAAATGGATTGGGACCTACTTACAGCTATAAAGTCTAAGAGATGAATAAGATTTGTTTGTTATAACAGATTTTTATTAAAATCAGGAAGGAACACAAAGTTATATAAATGTGCATCAGCACCTTTTAGTTATCCCATGCAAAGTAGAGGAGAGAAATCGGACTACTCCCTGCATCGTTGTCAGGACATATAAAAGCATATACGTATGTACAGTGTCATTGCATCTCAATAATTCTTTCTTCCTAGGTCCTAGAAAACTGTTTGAAGTGTATTTCATGGCACATACCCCTAGGGAGGGGATTGTTTGGTTTTGGTGTTTTACAACACAGCAACACAAGTAGGTTATTTTGAGGGCTCCAAGGGGGTTATATGACACAGCAACACAAGTAGGTTAATTTGAGGGATCCAAGGGGGCTAATTGTGTATGTGCATGTGCATTGTTTGTACATTCTTGGTTAATTTTTTGTGGTTCACAGGTTATTTTGCATGAGGTGCACATACTATCTTTCCTAGAATCATGAAACTTGGTGAGTGGATGCAGCATGGATCCTGCAGGCATGACCAAGTCATTTGAGTCATTGATGTTTGACTTACTGAAATTTAACTGTAATTGTTAAATGCTTCAAGTGTAGCAGAGATGCCAACCACTCTCGATTTTGCTGAATTTGAATGAATTTGTATTGAAAACTCAGCATTTCAAATTATATTGATGAAATTCTGGAAAAACGAAATTTTATGGGATATAAGTTTGTGTTTATTGTTTTGGTCTATTCTGCTTTATGATATTTTCTATCTATATTTTTATGACATAAGGTGCAGCTTATTTTTTTATGTTGTTATCTGTCCATCTTTCTGTATGTCCATCTGTCTGTTACCAATTTCATTTTCACGCAACTTACCAAACTTTGTGGATGGCTTGCACTTGAGGTAAGGAAGAACCTTTAGACTTTTGGAATCAAAAGGTCAAAGGTCAAGATCACTGACCAAAAGAATAAAAATGGGTTTCTGCACAATAACATTAGATCTACACTGCATTCGTAGACCAAACTTTGTGGATGGCTTCCGCTTGGGGTAAGGAAGAAGCCTCTTGATCTTGGGATTAAAAAAGAACAAAGGTCAAGGTCACTTTGACTAAAAGTAGAAAAATGGTTTCTGCACCATAACATTAGTTCTACATCACAGACCTGGACCAAACTTTGTGGATGACTTTCATTTATAGTAGGGAAAAGCCTGTTAATTTTGAGGTCAAAGGTCAAGGTTTCTGTAACTGAAAGAAGAAAAATGGTTTCTACACAGAAATTTCAGTTATCTGCACAGATGACTATTAAACACTGGGCAGGTATATAATATGCCATTCCCAATACTCTTGGTGTACTTTATATTTGTATCAGAAATGTGCAATTCCTGTTTTTACACCATTATGAAACCTAAAAATGTGTTAGCACTAGAAACATGATATGCTTTTGTGAACGAACTTGTTATGATTCTAATTGTAAAATTACTACAGGTACAAATGCCCGTTTTTGCGTGGAGAAATGGACATGTGCATTGATAAGCATGAGAAAATAGAGGAGTTGATTGCCTCAGACCTGGACCACTGGCTGTGTAACCTGTATTTCGAGATTGTCAAACTACCCAGGTAAGGAAAGAAAGAAAAATGAAAGAATATATTCAGCCACTAGGTGAGTAGAATAGATCTCTTGTAGAGATAGATAGATAGATAGCTGGACATAGGTAAATATGTAGATATGTAGCTGCTAGTGGATAGATAGCTGTCGAATAAAAATTTAAGAAGTTCATGTCATATCAGCAAATCTTTCATTCACTTAAGCTTCAAAATTAATTACATACTGCATGAAGATCTGTAGCAAAGCAAAGGCTGTTTTTGTATAGTGTGTAATTGATTTTCAAGCTTCCTGTAAAATATAAAGTTAAGTTTTTATAACTGCAAATTTTTACAGAAATAATGACAAATCTCAAGAAATAAAAAACAGAACTATATTTAACCACTGTTTACAAATATTGTCAAAGCACACAAGAAAGGTGCCTAAATACATAAGTAGTTTCTTTCTGGTGTTATGAATTATTAACGTCTTGTTTTCTGTGTCACATGATTTAATTTTAACCAATCTAAATGCTTGTTACAAAGGCTTAGTAAAATTTAGCATTTACAAAAGTAACAATATACGGTTTCTAAATTCAGTATGCATTAAATTACACAATGTTAGCAAAGATCAAATGTTAGCAAATTTAGCAAGCAAATGGAAAGTCATATCAACATAGGGTTTTCACCAGTAGACTTCTTAAGATGTCTAGTTGATCCAAAATGAAAATGTTGCCACTCAGATGTCCAAATGGGGCCAACAGAGTGCCCATCTTGAAAATCTTGTTATTGCTACTTCTCCTGAATTGATGGTCACATCAGCATGAGATTTTCACTACAAGACTTCTTGTGATGTCTTGTTGGTCAAAAATAAAAATGATGCTGATGTGATGTCCAGTATGGCCACCATGGTGATCATCTTAGAAATCTTAATTATCACTACTCCTCCTGAATGGAAGATCATATCAATATGATGTATTCACCAGAAGACTTCTTATGATGTCTAGTTGGTCATAAGTAAGAATGGTACTGATCTGACATCCAATATGGCCACCACAGCAGTGATCTTGAAAATCCTTTTATTGTTACTGTTCTTGAACAGAAAGTCATATCCACATGAGGTTTTCACAGGAAGACTTCTTATTATGTCTAGTTAATCCGAAATGAAAATGTTGCTGATCTGGCCTGCAATATGGCCACCACAGTGGTCATCTTGAAATTATTTTATTGCTACATCTTCTAGATGAATGGTCATATCGACATCGGGTTTTCACCCAATTGCTTCTTCTGATATCAAGTTCGATCTAAATAAAAATGCTACTGTTATGGCATCCAGTATGGCCACCATAGCTAAACATCTTGTTATCGCTACTCCTCCTCAGTGTAAAGCCATATCGATGTGGGATTTCCACCAGATGACTCCTTATGATATCTAGTTGGTACTAAATTAAAATGGTGCAGATTGACCTCCAATATGGCTGTCATAGTGGCCATTTTTAAAATCTGAAAATAGTTATCAATACTCCTCCTAAATGGATGGTCATATTGACATGGTGTTTTCACCAAAAGACTTCCGGGGGCCCCGGGTGGCCAAGTGGTCTAAGGCGCTTGCCTTTACCAATCACTGGCATCTCACCTCTGTCCGCATAGGTTCGAGTCTCGGGCTCAGCCAATGTGGTTATGTGAGAAAGCTTGCCAGTAGCTTCCCATGGGTCGGCGGTTCTTCCCGGGATAGTATCCATGGATTATAACCAGATATAATGGCCGCCATGTATAGCCTATCATGTGCTGAAAAATGGCGTTAAACCCATAAAAAAAACAAAACCAAAAGACTTCCAATGATGTCTAGTTGGCCCTAAATGAAAATGGTTCTGATCTTACATCCAATATGGCTGCCACAGCAGTGAATTTAAAAATCTTGTTGTTGTTCAAAAATATCAGAGATGGTTTCAACACTCAGCAGTTAAAACAAATAAATGGTCTTATCTTGAATTCCTGGAAGTTCTTTTCAGCAAGTAGAGCATCAGTCCTTTAGGAAACTGTTGTTTCAAATATATGCTAATTTATATATGCCAATTTATATATGCCAATTTACATATGCCAATTTATATATGCCAATTTACATATGCCAATTTATATATGCCAATTTACATATGCCAATTTATATGTGCCAATTTACATATGCCAATTTATGTGTGCCTGTTTACTCTGATTACTCTAAGAGTTCACATGAAGATGATAGAAAATTCTAAAATATATCGGTGACTATTCCACATTGAAAGTATCTTCTTTTGGGCCCAAGTATGTTTTACCTGAAATGCATTGATAAAAAGACACTGAAACTCATTTTAATCAAACAGGGATGTTATGAAACTCATTGAATAACAAAGTATGCAACAGTGCTATATAGTGTTATCCAACTTTGTTTCATAAATGTCATATTTAATAAACATTTAAATACGATCTTTATTTGGTAAGAAAACTGAAGTACTGTCCTAAAAATGTGAATGAAAATTTACTGGTAGTATAACTCTGTCTCCAGGTTCCTTTCTGGCCAGAATGAGTATGAGGTGGAGCTTCAGTTCTCATCAGCCCTGACTGCATACCCTGACAGACGTAATACAGGGGAGGAATACCTGGATGGAGAGAAACCTGAGCTGGGGTCCCAGTCTGATGTGGGTGGCAGTCAGGAGTGAGTATATATACTGAGAGAGGGAGAGAGATAGAAAGTGAGTAGTGGTTTTCGATCAGGCAGACATAATTCCATATGATAGACCAATTTTTCATTTGATAGACGAATTCAAGTACCATCATTTAATTTAGGTAATGAAGTTCATAGAAGTACTACATGATATCCAGAACTGTGTCATAATGAAGGGCATTATAACAAGGGAGAGCTATACTTACACTGAGTCAGTAAATTATTAAAACAGAGGATATTACAAGATAGTCAATGCTTACACACCCTGAAACGGGTAATGTTAACATTGAAACGAAAATGGAATGCAGATGAAATGATGAATGCAATATAAAGGAAACAGAATGCAAATGAGAAAAGCAGAACACAGAATGATGAACAAAAAACAAAACAAAATGAAATGCGAATGCATTTCAGGAATGGATTTGAAAATCTATTTACCTGTATTTCAGGCTGCTGTTAAATTTGTATGATTGAAATCCTTTTTGCCTGATAATAATCTGGGATCACATTCTTTATTCTTTACACTGACAAACAGGCTTTTGCTGCCTACAAGCCAATTCTAACAACTGCCATTGATGTGATGACATTATCACCAGTAGCTGTATTTCTAAAATTTCTCATTCAATGAAATGAAATATGAAAAAAAAAACTGCTGAAAAATATTCGGCATATATATTTTTACATTTGTTGCAGTCGTGGTTATATTTTTCATAATTGTAAAATCAATGCTGTCTTTTAAATTGTATGCACTTTTTATTTTATTAAAACAGACTGTTAATAAGACAGAGTTCTTTCTGTTTAATACTGTTGAAATAGAAGCCCTGACTTTTGGTAAATGCATTTCATATGAATGAAAATGAAAGGAAATGAAGAATGGAAGTGATAAATGCGAAATCAGAATGAATTTAATATGAATTAAAAGGAAAAGGAAATGAAAAATGGAAGTGATAAATGCAAAATCAGAATGCATTTCTTATGAACAAAAATGAAAGGAAATCAAGAATGGAAGTGATAAATGCAAAATCAGAATGCATTTCATATGAACAAAAATGAAAGGAAATCAAGAATGGAAGTGATAAATACAAAATCAGAATGCATTTCAGAGAATGTATATTAAAACGATGAGATGGTAGCTGAAATGCAAATTTTTAATGGAATGCAAATTAAATGCAGAATTAATGCAGATGGAATGTAAATGAAGTGCAAGTGAAATGCAAACAAAAAGCAGATTTGGTAACATTATCCATTTCAGTGACTGTATGTAAAAGGAATATAATGAGAAGGATGGTCTTACTGGCAGTAAAGACTGTCTTTCTAATTTATTGATTCTTATTGTCTTGATTTCCCAGCAATGGTAGATGAATGAAATAAATAGACACACTTCTGAAATTGAAAAGAGTATTCCTATATATTTTCAAAAATTATTACATGAAGATTCTTTTGTTAACTTTTGTAATGAATGAAGGATTTTGTTTTCATTTGTGTCCATTATATTGTGCAAATGTTTAAAATATGCAAACACACAGAGAGAGAAAGTATGCATACAAGATACAAAATTAATATGGTGACTCTACATTGTAGCTACATTTATATGAGACATATTAGACCATCTGTAATGTAAGTATCACTGTTTATAGATGCACCATTATTCAATGTAGTTCTTCTCAATCATCATCTATAGAATCTGCTTATGTCTTGCAAAATTGTCTGAAAAGGTGTATTTCTTTTAATATTTTTTCCATCAAAAGAAATGATTTGTTGTTTGTATCATACATTTTATTGGTTCACTAATAATTTATCACCATACACTATGTGTCATTTGGTATAATGGATGGTGATAGAGTGTATCTAATGACTTTCTTATCAGTTTTCTTACATGCAGCATATTATATGTTCAGTAAAATTTAAAATACATTTAAAATAATTTAGCATATATCTATTTTTATTGGGTCTTGGATTGATTAAAAGAAATTCTTAGCAATTCTTCTTTGTCAAGTAATGGATTATTGATTGTTTCTTGTTCATTTAGTCCATCAAATGTGTACAGTAACAGAAAATGACAGTTGACCAACCACCAATCAAGTTGAATGATAAAAGACTTATCTGATTGACCGAAAAGAGTTCCACCCATTTTTTTATGTCTGGATAAGTCAAAAATGAAATTATATACACCTGTATTCTTTAATAAGCAACATTATTCATATGATGCCAACTATAAGTTCTAAAAATTACATTTGGATATCATGATTCAATTGTATGGTGAGTTGAATACTGTGAATATACTAAGAAGAATGACAGAGTCACAATTTAGGGTCCACATTGAAACACAATGTAGAAAAGGGGACCAAAACTCGGGCCAAAATAAATTTGAAGAAATAAATGCCTAAGTCAGCACATTTGTAACTACATGATAATTGGCATACCAAACTGTACCAAGTTATAGGCAACTTCCAGTGTGAAGATATACATGATAATCGGCATACCAAATTGCACCAAGTTATGGGCAACTTCCAATGTGAAGATCTACATGATAATTGGCATACCAAATTGCACCAAGTTAGAGGCAACTTCCAGCGTGAAGCTCTACAACTGTGGTGTTTTCTTTAAGATGTGGATTGTGTGAATCCCCATTAAGTTTAATTATCCCCCCACCTTGAAAATGAGCAAGTGTGAGAATATCACACACAGTGGATTTTCCATGATTAAAATTAAACCTGTAACATTAATGTCACACACTGTGGATTGCCATGATTGTAATGAAACCTGTAACATTAATGTCACACACAGTGGATTGCCATGATTGTAATGAAACCTGTAGCATTAATGTCACACAAAGTGGCTTGCCATGATTGTATTGAAATTTGTAACATTAATGTCACACACAGTGGATTGCCATGATTATAATGGAACCTGTAACATTCATTAATGTTAAAAAAGCTCAGTCTGATTATGCAAGTGCTTGTCTCCTAGATCATGCCATAATCAAGCACTTACTAAGTGACTTTTTGGCAATTGTGCAAAGAGATGCTTTCACTGATTATCATTTTACGAACTGCATTTGGCAAGGTTGTTCAATGGCAGACATGCAGTTTTAGGTATTCAATAGTAATGTCTCTGTTGTAACATGTAGTTCTAATGCATATGTCATAGTGCCATTGTCATAAAACATGATCACTGCCACTGTGCCAATCATGAAGATAAACAATTATAAGTTTTATCTTTATTCATTCAAAGTTATTTATCACACACACATTTGTTGAAATATACTATAAGGGGTGTATTCAAGTACACTGTTCTCATATAAAAACTGCCCTACATAAAAATTGAAATCCCCACTTATGAAAATGCCAGAGGAGGAAATTCACCCACTCCTGTGTGAAAATCCTGGAGAAATCACTGTTATTGACCAACAAACTAATTCCCTAAAAAGTGTGTATATGTCTAAGAGATAGTGTTCATACCAAATTGTACTGGGATTTGCTGAATGGGTCCTAAGTTAACTTGGTTTCCAAAAAATTCTTGCGGTAAAGATATGAGATTGATTGACAATTCCCATAACTCTGTCAAAAAACAGTTGAACAGACAAAACACTAAAAGTCACAGCTGCATCTAGGAGACAATGCTCACCCTTTATTGCATTATTCTGTGTGAATGCTGATAGTTCCTGGGCTTTTATACACTGCGTTATAAAGCAACTTTAAAAATGAAGATATGATATTGATAGACAAGGCCCATAACTCTGTCAGAAATGAAGTAGAAGATGTGAAACTCCTAAATGACACATTTATGTCTGTTAGTCATTTTTCACACCAAATATATATATTTTGAATAGTCAATTTGACTTTTTTCACCAAATTGCATTAGGATATGTTGAATAGTTAATTAGGCATTGTTTACACTAAATTGCATCAGGATATGTTGAATAGTTAATTAAGCATTGTTTACACTAAATTGCATCAGGATATGTTGAATAGTTAATTAGACTTGTTTACACCAAATTGCATTAGGATATGAATAGTTAATTACACATTGTTTACACCAAATCGCATTAGGATATGTTGAATAGTTAATTAGACATTGTTTACACCAAATTGCATTAGGATATGTTGAATAGTTAATTAGACATTGTTTACACCAAATTGCATTAGGATATGTTGAATACTTCCTGAGCTAAGCTGTTCATAAAAAACTGCTATAAAGTGAAGATCCAGAATTGATCAACAAAGAGCTGTAACTCTGTCTTCAATGAAGCTGGAAAGGCAAAGTCTTTAAACAGTATACGTTAGAAGGCATATAAAACAGTTCACCTACCAAACTGCATTAAATTATGTCACAGGTTGCTAAGCTATGCAGGTTACAAGAAGTGTGGATAGAGCGACAAACAGAAAAGGCAATTACTATTGATCTTGCATCTGGATATGGACTATAAGTTAACGGAAAATAAAATATATCAGAGTAAATGGAGAAATAAGAAATAAAAGTAGGATTGAGAACAGAGAGTTTTGTGGCAGGCTTGATGACACCAAATTAATTGTTACTTTCTATAATGCTAAAATTATAGTAGATTGTGCCTTCATCATAGACTGAGATTTGACTTTTTGCATTCAAACATGTTTTTTTCTTTACATATTCACTCCAAATTAAATTATGCTTTAAATTTAATAAAATTTATAACAGCCTACAAATGAATGCCAATAACTCCTATTCTGTGTCTTTCAAAGGTGTCACTACACTAGTTGGGCCAATCAGCTGTTATTGCATCGTAATTTTAGTCCCTTAAAAAATCGTTAATATTTTTTCTCAAACTTTTCATGAAATGTTACTTGTATTCAGTAGAAAGCAGCATTAAAGCCTAAATAGAAAATTAAATGTATATTGAGTTCAGCCTCTTGGTTTGATGACAATGTAAACAGGTGTGATTTGGCTAGTTCCAGAAAGGTAACTTGCACTAAAAATTCCAGTCATTGCATTCAAATGCAACTAACCTATGTTGATTTTTTTTTATATCTCATGTCCAAGTTAGTGCCTGACATAAGCAAAGCAGTCTTGGTGCATTTGAACTTATATGTAATGTACTGTATTTCATAAAAAATGTAGAAAAATGAAGGAAATATAAAAGGAACTAAATTAGTGTAGTGATGCCTGAAACTCTTATTTAACATTGTTGAAAGGAAGGGAGATAACTTCTTTGTTTTTATTAACTTTTTCAGGTATTATACAAACTTGTGTCTTCCATAAGCTTCTTGTTCTCCTTCTGCTTGACTTGTATTGAACATATCTTTTATAACATTGTGATTATTAATTAGTGCTAAGACAAGGTGAAGTAGGAAATTTTTTTGTAATAATAATAATAATTATACTAATAATAATAATAATAATAACAACATTAACAACAACAATAACAATAATAATAAAAAAAAAAACAGCAGTACCCTACAGTGAAACCAGAATGTTATGAACGTGACTATAGGGCATTTTTAGATTTAACATGTTTAACAAGGTACCGACTTGAATTGATATTTTAACATGATCTTTGAATTTATTCCTGCTCTAGCAAAATGTTTTGGTTTAGTGACTAAATTTTACTAGCAACTGGTGGTTTGTTGCAGTTTGGTTCAGCTATAATTGCTTTCCGTAATATTTTATTTGTTTTTGATATTTGACATGGGTTTGAACAAAATATGAGAAATTGAGAACAATTACATAATATGAAATGTACACATCTATGACATAATATGATGTTCACATTTATGACATAATATATGTACACACTTATGACAATATGAAATGTACACTCATGACATGAAATGTTCATACTTATGACAGTATATGTACACACTCATGACATAATATGAAATAAACACCTCCTATAACATAATATGAAATGTACACACCCAAGACATACTATGAAATATATGCATGACATAATATGAAATGCACACACTTATCTTATTATTGCTCCTCCTCCTGAACAGAAAGTCATATTGGCATAGGGTTTTCACCAGAAGACTTCTTATGATGCCTAGTTGGTCCTAAATGAAAATGGTGCTGCCCAGACATCCAGTATGGCCACCATAGTGGCCATCTTAAAAGTCTTTTTTTGTCACTACTCCATCTAAATGGATGGTCATATCAGCATGGAGTTTTCACTAAAAGACTTCTTATGATGTATAGTTGGTCCTAAATGAAAATGGTGCCAATGTGGCATCCAGTATAGCCACCATGGCAGAATTGAAAATCTTGTTATAGCTACTCCTTCTAAATGGAAAGTCATATTGACATGGGGTTTTCACCAGAATACTTCTTATGGTATCTAGTTGGTCCTGAATGAAAATGGTGCCAATCTGTCCTCAAATATGATCACCAATGCAGCCATCTTCAAAATTTTCATGTTGCTACTCCTCCTGAATGGAAAGTCATATTGACGTGGGGTTTTCACCAGAAGACTTCTTATGGTATCTAGTTGGTCCTGAATGAAAATGATGATGATCTGACATCCATTGTGGCCACCATGTTGGCCATCTTGAAAATCTTGGTATCATTACTCCTCCAGAAATGATGACATAGAGTTTTCACCAAAAGACTTCTTATGATATCTAGTTGGTCCAAAATGAAAATGGTGCCCTGCAGACATCCAATATGACTGCCACAATGAAATTATTGAAAATCTTGTCACTAATTCTCCTGAATAAATGGTAGGGTTTATACCAAAAGTCTTATAGTGTCTGGTTTGTTCTAAATGAAAAGAGTGCTAATCTTTTATCCAATATGGCTTCCACAGCAGCTAATTTGAAAATCTTGTCACCCAAGAGTGTCAGAGATGGTTTCAACATTCAGCAGGTAAAAAGAAGAAATTATATTATTTTGAATACCTGGAAATTCTTTTCAGATTGTGGAGCATCAGTCACTTTGAGGGATTCTTGTTCAGTGGCGCATTTCTCCTTGTTAACTTCATTTTGGATGCAGTTGGTTTGATGTTCATTCTTATAATCTTACTGCCAATAGTGATATTCTGCAACTAAATTCCTGAACCAGTCTAAGTGATTTGGCTCCGTTATATATTTAGGGCATTGATCACCATATTTGGTGTCGAGATTGCTTTTTGGAGTTTTAATGTTGAGGTCGCTTGTATTTTTTGAAGGAAAATATGGATTATCATTCAGATTTTCAGAGGTAAGATACTATGAATAGATGTATATTATTTTGGTGATACATTCTGTTTTCAAAGATAATTTTTACATCATAAAACAATATTTATATTGGAACTGGGTCATGTCTATTGAGACTTACCGCCAACAGTAGTACATGTACATGATGAACAGACTGTTATAGTTTTACAAACAATAAGAAAAACACACCAAAATTGTAACCAGAATGCTTTATTTGTAAAAAAAACATAGAGACATTATCATGCAAGTGTTCTTTATTGGCAAGCAAAGATATAATGCAGCCCGGTTTACCTACCTAGACATTGTATTTGCTGGGTGCATTGATACATAATCATGACAATACAGATATTAATTGTCTGGACAATATTTGTGAAGATTGATAATTTTAATTAGTGCACAAATTATCTGCACAAATAGAAAAGTAATTATTTAGTGTCAGGATATTTGGGTTAATGACAATATGTCATATTGTCTGAAGGGATGTTTTCTCACATCATGGCTCATATATATATATATATATATATATATATATATATATATATATATATATATATATATATATATATTATATATATATATATATATATATATATATTTATATATACATAATTATTCAAATTTTATTATTATTATTGCTAAATAGCTATTATTTTCTTTGTGTGGACTAATAAATGGACTTGTTCACTTTTTCAAAAATATATATATATATATATATATATATATATATATATATATATATATATATATATATATATATATATATATATATATATATATATATATATATATGAATTGACACATGTCCACATGGACTTCCTAACATTTTCATATATATATATATATATATATATATATATATATATATATATTGTTACAACTAGGGGTAATGTAACAAAAAAAAAGACTCAAACAAGCTTTCAAGATTTAAAACACAAATATTTAATTTCCTAATATATAATAATATTTCAACAAACAATCAAAGTGAAAGAATTAAAAATAACTTACAGTATAGAATATCCTTAAAAGTCCTAAATTGTTCTAATGTTCACAAATCCGGAAGTTAATCCAAATATTATGAATGAAGAATATGCCGAATGAAACCAGCAAAGTGCTGGCATGCCAACAAGAATCAGTTATATTCAAGTGTTATTAATGCCAAGTAATCCTTGTGAATATAGAATATCACACAAGTTCTATAGATGTTTTCTGATAATTCCAACGGAGCTGTATAATTCTTAAATATCAGTAGTTAATCCCAAAAAGTAGTGTCTGGTAAGTATTTCTTTAGTAGCAGTACTAAATCCAAAATGTACTGTATAATAATATCTCTGAAGCAGAATACCACATACAAAGAACCAATTTTGTTAAAGACCTCTCAAACTATGTAGAATGATGAACGCTGTGATTACATCTTATTTTATAGTTTCTGTACTGTGTCACTGAAACAAACAAAATTCTTATTCCATCTCAAATCAACACCTTAATATTATGATCTTACTATCTAACTTCTGGTCAACAAAATGAATCATTCCTGAATTGCGAAATCCAGGTCAGGTCAAGTGCAAAACTCACATGCTGAATCACTTGACATGACTAATGCTTCTAATGATAATATTGATTTTCCCAGGAACAATGTACTGCATCACATTGAAATTACCGTATATGTGTACTCTGCAAAACGACACATATTAGACTATTATACAGAGGTCATAAACTAATAAAACTATACCATTATAATTTAAAAAGATGATACATAACTCTGTAACACCTTCCCCCTTTTAAAAAAAAAATGTTTTATACAATAAAGCTTTCTTTTGGCATATACTTCTAACATATAAGTAATTGATTGCATAAAAAAAAAAATACATGATACAGTCGTGTATACAAAACAGTGTAATTGTAGTATTATGCATGTGAAAGTGCATCAGCAATTAAATTTTACTCAGAAATAGCCGTAACCTTAACTTCTATTGGTTTTATTTTCCCATGTCCCACAACATGTCCTAAAAAGGTAACACAGGCATGACAGAAGTCACTTTTATTCAGATTGATGGTCAGATTTGCTCCACTGAGTCTTTTGAAGAACTTCTTAATTGTTTCCATGTGGTCCTTCCATGTGTCATTGTATATGATGACATCATCAATATAGTCATCACGATTTCTTATTCCAAATGTTATTATATTCATCAAACGTTGGAAAGAACTTGGGGAACCTTTCATCCCAAATGGCATGAATTTGTATTGGTAAAGTCCATCTGGAGTCACGAATGCAGAAATTTCTTTTGCTTAGATCCCTGATCAGATTGTACAGACTTAGGGAGACCAAATAGTGTGAAAAACTAGACCAAAGCTTTCACTATGGTCTTAGCTTTGATATTCCATAAAGGAATAGCTTCTGGAAATCTTATGGATGCACACATTATCGTCAACAAGTATTGGTTGCCTAACTTAGTCTTAGGTAAAGGGCCGATGCAGTCTACCATTATTCTACTGAATGGTTCATCAAATGCAGGAATAGGTGACAGATGAGCTTTGGGTATCTTCTGATTGGGTTTTCCCACCATTTGACAAGTATGACAAGATCTACAAGACTTAGAAACATCACTTTGAATTTTCGGCCAATAAAAATGATTTAAGATTTTGTGATAGGTCTTATTTACTCCTAAATGACCAGACAATGGTGTTTCATGGACTAAACTAAGTATTTCCTGTCGATATGACCTAGGAACTACAATTGGATAACTAACTGACCACTCATCACCAGCGGGTACCCCGAGTAATCTCCATTTCCTCATAAGGACCCCATTCTTCAAGAAGTAACAAGTTCCTTCTTGTGTGGCTTCAGTTACAGTCATAACCCACTGAAATAAACAGGAGATATCTGGATCCTCCTGTTGTAAGACAACTAGTGATTGTCTTTTATCACCCTGATTAAAGTTATGAGACTGTGTAGCTGAAAGAGTATCACTGTGATCAATACTGCTTGATTGATCCAAACAAGGAGCAAAAGTGACCTCATTAAATGCCTGACCAAAAAAGGTGTCCGCTAAAGGAAATACATCCTGTTCAACAACATCATTCTCAAGAGCAACCTTTGCCGTAGCTCTAATAACTGCACAAGCTGGATATAAACCAGGGATTTCTACCTCAATAGGATCAACTCGTTGATCCGTACAAGGCTTGTCAGTTACAAGTGGATTAACCATGACCTTATCTCCCGCTAGATCATTACCTAGTAATAAATGAAGGCCCTTAATAGGCAAAGAAGCCACAGCTCCTATAGTCACTAGTCCCGCAACTAAGTCTGATGACAAATTAACACAATGGAGAGGGACATTTACATATCCATATTTTACCCCCTGTATTAGGACACTTTCACTAGTAGAAGTCTTCTCATAAACTAATAAAACTATGCCATTATAATTTAAAAGATGATAAAAAATTCTGTAACAATATATATATATATATATATATAACTAAAAGTGAACAAGTTAAAGATACTTTCAGTGACTAATGTTTGTGCAGAGTGATCTTTTAGGTGAGACTGACAACTTTGAGTAAAACACTTACCTTGTTGTTGTGAGCCCTTACCCTTACACTTCCTGGGATCAAACCTCCAACCACCAAGTTGTAGAGCAAGTGTGTTACTAACATGATATCTAAGTTGTAATTGTAATGTTTTACTGTTATTTTCCTGACTCTTTCAGGTCCTCCCAGGCCAGTCTCCATAGCGACTCTACAGCAGTGGTCACCAAATCGGAGGTCCTGGGGCCTGGAGTAAGAATTAAGAAGGTTGGTACTGACAGGCATCTTCTTTTTTATTCACAAAGAAGTCATTAATTAAAATATTGCTGTTTTTTTCAGGCAAACAACTCCTTTGATTCAAGAAAATATTTATTGACCATAATAAGACTGAGTTACTTGCAAACCAGCATGACTCAGTAATACACCTGAACTAGAACAACTCTGATGTGTTGTCATTACAATCTTCACAACAGTCACATACTGCAGAATTTGAAACTGTATCATTTAGACCTTTTGACTTCCCTCTCCTCACTTATTTATCTAATTCACCTTTTTTATCCCGCCTGACCATAAGGACAACTTGAGTGAGCTTATGGTATGGCCCTGCATCCATTATCTGTCCATCTGTCAATCATTGGTTGTTACCACTCTTGAGGCTATATTTCATATATAGTTTTGATCAAACTTGAAATATGGGCTTATATCATCAGGATCTTCGATGAGTCTGATAATGAGTGAGATCCATGCATATTAATGAGGTTATCTTACATCTGATTGGCTAAGCTTGTTACCATGCAAGAGTTCATATTTTTGATCTGAATTTTAGCAAACTTGGAATGTTGGCTTATGTCATCAAATTCTCAGAAGAGTTCAATAATGAGTGAGATCCACACATATTAATAAAGTCATTTTGCATCTGATTGGCTGAGCATGTTACCACTGTGGAGACCATTTTTCTGGTCTGATTTTGATGAAACATGGAATATAAGCTTAGATCGTCAAGATTTCCAACAGGTTTGGTAATGAGCAAGATCCATGCATACTAATGAGGTGGTCTTGCATCTGATTGACTGAACTTTTTACCACTCCAGAGGCCATATTTCTGATCTGGTTTTGATAAAACTGGGAATATAGGCTTTGACAAGTTTGATAATGAGTAAAATCCAAGCATATTAAAATAAAGTCATCTTGCATCTAAGTGGCTGACCTTGTCACCATTCTTGCGACTCTCTTAGTGATCAGATTTAATAAAAAAATTTAATGAGTCATATATAGTCAAGATGTTGGATGAGTTTAATTATAAATGCGATCTACCTATATTTATGAGGTTATCTTGTATCTGATTGGCTGAGCTTGTTACCACTCAGAAAACCAAATTTAGATTGGAGTTTGCTCAGATTTGATAAATAAGCATATATCATCATGGTCTTAAACAGTTTTTATAATAAGTAAGGTATGTTCATATTATTAAGGTGGTCTTGCATCTGATTGGCCGAGTTTGTTACTTAAATTGGTATATCATCATTGGTAGTTCAGTTGTGAGCCAGAGCTATGCATTTTAACTATGCCATTATCTTTGGAAATCATTTTTATACACCCACCAGAATTTTGAGCATATAATGCTATGATGTCTATCTGTGCATATGTATGTATGTTCATTTGTACATCTGTCTGTGTGTTACCTTTTTTGTTTCCACACAATAACTTTAGTTTTGCACCTTCTACCTTTACCAAACTTAGAGGATGGCTTTTACATGGGGTAAGAAAGAAGCCTATTGATTTTGGGTTCAAAAGGTCAAAGGTCAGGGTCACTGTGACTGAAAGAAGAATAATGGTTTTTGCACAGTAACTTTCATTCTGCATCATAGATCTGGACTAAACTAGAAGCCTAGTGATATTGGGTTCAAATGGTCAGAGGGTAAGGTCATTGGCTGAACTATGAAAAATGGTTTCTGTACAAAAAAGTTTTAGCAGCTGACCATATACCATCACCAAAGTTTGTAGATGGCTTACACTTTTTTTTGTAAGGAAGGAGAATGTTGTTGTTGGGTTTAAAACAAAAGAGGTCAAGGTCACTATTCCTGAAAGAAGAAAAATGGTTTTTCCATAATAACTTTATTTCTAGGCCACCTACCTTGACCTAAGTTTGTGCAGCTTCTGACCATGTACCGTCACCAAAGTTTGTAGATGGCTTACACTTTCGGTAAGGAAGAAGAATGTTGATGTTGGGTTTGAAAGGATAAAGGTCAAGGTCACTGTGCCTGAAAGAAGACAAATGGTTTTGCATAATAACTTTATTTCTAGACCACTTTTCTTGACCAAATTTTGTGCAGGGTTTGCACTTAAGATAGGGAAGAGGCCTTTTGATTTGGGGGTCAAAAGATCAAATGTCATGGGTCCTGTGACTAAAATAAATGTGTTTCGCATAATGAGTTTTGTTGTAGAGTAAATTTTTTGACCAAACTTTGTGCATGGCACTTAGGATAGAAAGGAACTTGGGCTGTAACAGATTCCAAATTTAGAACTCGAGTACTAGAAATGACAGATTCAACTCAGCCATGAGTAATTGAATTTTGGTTGCCAATGGCATTATCTCCAGTCATGTCTACCTATGCCCCCCCCCCCCTCCCCCCAGACTGTTTTGAAAGGACTAGGTACTACAAGGGTCAAATTTGGCCCAACCACCAAAAGGCTCTAAGTTTTGTACAAAGACTCTTTAGGATGCATTTTGTGCAGAATAATAAAAATTTTGTTGAATTCAATCAAATTATGTATGCTGGAGGCACCAAAAGTTTACCTACATAAAATGACGTTACTTCTGGTTCCATTACGTTATCATGATTTTAATGACGCCATGCATGCAAATTTTAATTTTTAAAGACTTGTTGATTATATATATTTATATATATGCAAATCATGGGGACTAAAGGACTTTGAAAAAAGACTTCTGCAAATATCAACAAAACATCAAAACATCCATTAGAAAAAATATTTATTTTATGCTAGGCAGTGAATTACTGGATTTTCTGAGTGAAATAATTATGATATTTCACTGCAGTGAAAAATATATTTTTTCACTGACCATCAATAATGATGGATAACATTATGAGTAAGAAATTTCAATCCTTTTTGTAAGATCCTTGCCTGGTGTAAAGGTTAAGGTGGCTGCTTTGCATCCAAGCGAACCAAGTTCAAATCCAGGAAGGGATAAAAAAAAATAAAAAAATTTGTTGTCTTCTGTTATACCTTCAATTGGGAAGGAGCATTATGTAACTACTGATATCTACTGATATTTTATGTGCCAATATACAAAAAACAGCAGAACATTAACGGTAAACCGCTGACATTATCGTGTGGGATGCAGCAAGAAATAAGTGTTATACAAATTGCTAGACAATACGCTTGAGCATAAAATAATAAGAATATTTGCTTGCTCCGAGTGAAAAACGGATATATATTTCATCTTGTGGGTGAAATAACTTAAGTATTTTCACTCGTGGATTCGCCACGCGTGAAAATACTAAGTTTTTCACCCACTCGAAGATATATATCCATTATTCACTAGTTTCAAGCAAATATCCTCTCTATATTCAACTTCACTGCGTTAATTTATTTATTTATTTTTATCCAGAATGCCAGTACTTACGCTAAAAACAAACATATGCTGTGACATTTACATGCATAATGTATGGTAAGAAGAATATTGATATCAAGTCCCTTGTCAATAACAATTCCAATACAAATGAGCTAACAACATAGCAAATACATGAGTATTTCGCCATACAATTATCGTCACAAAAAATCTAAATGTTGTACATCGTCACTGTATGTTTAAAAGAACTAATTATGTACACATGTATAACTAGAACACATACAGTATATAACTTGACTGGAATGTACAAGGCAATACTATTAAATTACCGTTTGGTTATTATTCTAAGTTTTAATAAAAATATTAAGCAAGCAAATGCATGTTCTCGTAATGACCTATTCACAATGAATTTTGTGTCAAATTTACACAGTCTAAAACAGTATATACTTAAATCTTTCAAAATGATATATATTATTAAAACTACAGAGAAATCTGACATAACAATATTGACAGTTTTTTTTTTAAAACCTGGACTAATTACTTCACAAGCAGCCTGTAACTTATTTTTAATGATTTATTACTCTTCGATGGCAGCTGTATCATCATCATCACCACCGTTATCATCATCATCATCATTCAACTAAGGTTCAGGACGGTATTGTGCATCATTCAAATAAGAACTCCAGTCAGACATCGAATTAAAAGGTGCATTTAGATGACGTGCATATCCAAGGTACCATATCACGGCTGCTATGTATGCACACGTACCAACAACACGGGCTCCGACTCGACATTGGCAGTACCAACCTCTGACTGAATATTGATCATAATCAAGTCAGAGTTTTTAGGCTCTACTGGACACATGCCGGCTCTGAATTTTTGCCATTAGAAGTCCATTCTGGTCTTTATGCACTAATAAATCGTAACCTCCATCCTCACTAAGGTGCTCATGGGTGTAAGATTTTGCTAACTTCAGTTGATATACACCAAAATTAATATTTTGCAAGTCTTCCTAATCAAGCCTTGGAGAGTCAGGAATTATGGTATCTGAGGCATTTATCTTTTCCCAAGGATTTCTCATTTTGTCTAGACCCTCATGTTCCACCTTCTGCATGAGCTCATTACGATTACAATTTTTTCATATCAATGTGGAAAATAAAGGTATTATGGATTACTATCTGTACTAAGTGGAACGAAGAAGAAAAAATAAATTTCTACTTTCCTGGATATCGTACACAGGTCGGCTCTGCATGTAAGCGGACATTTTACCATTGGACCACGAAACTATGTATACGTGATTTGTATTTATATGAGCTATATAAACTTTTTTGCATTCTGTAGCAGCCACATGGATTATCTTTCTATTAAATATTTATGGTGTTTAGCAGACTGTTTATATAAGATATGGTTTTATACACGTTTGCCAATCAATATAAATACTCTTTTCATATTGTGTTTCCTCACTAACCCTTCCAGTTATAAACATAGTGAGTTTGGAACTAGAGTCCACTAGAGAATCTGGCACAAGTTACCACACTGTCGTTAATTCTCATGGATTATCTTTATTATTGATGAAACAAAATGTACCTTATATTGAATGTTAATTATTTATTCTGCCATTTCAAATTGTACTACACTGAGTCTTCAATAAGTGATGAACGTGAGGTAGGCCTGACTGGTTCCGTACGGAAACTGCGTAGACCCTCAATCGCTTTCTATGATTGGAATATTTTTTACCAAAAAATTCAAAACTAATTAACAAAAGTTTAACAGTATTGCATACCACTGTATATAATGCTCTTATAGAGAAATATTCGTCCGAAATACCAGTCTGATACAAATATTTTATAAACCAAGCTGGATTTGCTTATTTCTTCATAAAACTAGTCGTCTGCAAATCAACACCGCCTGGAAATATTTCAACTGTGAAGATTTTCCTTAATTTCTAAAGAATATGTGTGTATGATAAAGTAAAACTGGATTTAATTTCATACTTTACTCATTTATTGTGACATAATATTTGTAAAATGAAAGTTACATACCTTGTAAACTGCTGCTGTGATAAAAACGTCACTGTTGCCTGCCATATTATCTAACCATTTTCTTTAAAATTACCGTATCCCACATGAGTGAAACAACATACAATTTTCTGAGATTACAACTTATCTAATAAGAGAAGTGTCTGGAAAGTTTCCCGTTGTTTCATGACTGCGGGAATAGTTTAATATATATAAATACATTATAGTCAGACGAATTTTTCAGATTTTCCGCATTCTACGCTTCACACGCGGCTGCAGATGACGTCATCGCACGCGATAAATATGAAAAATAAAACGTATTATTAAAGACAAAGGTATGTCAATACAAAATAAATAAAACAGCTTTTAAGATCAAGAAAATACATTTTGGATATTTTCTGAGGCCATTACAGTGATCTAGAGTCCCTAGTCCTTTGAATAGAAAACATTATTAGATACTCTGTCTTTAAGTAATGCAAATTGTGCTCATAATTTTAGTATATATACACTAAAAACTGCACATTAATCAGAACAATCAACATATAAAGATTGAGATTGTGCATTATTTTTGGATGACCAATCAGAATGCAGTATTTCATTTAGCTGTGACTGTGGGTCAGTTAATGTAGGAAAATGGGATGGCATTTATCAATGGTATAAAAGTAAGCAGACTGCACTGTATACATGCAAAGTCCAATATAGGAGCTAAATATCAATACAGCTTCAATTAGACTGCACAATATATAGCTTGCAAAATCATTTTAATAAAAATAAATAGGTCATGTGGAAGCATTCTCGTTTGTATTTCAAAAATGGTATTGAATATAGACCTCACATATACATGATATATATGACAGAATAACAATCGTAAGCCAAATGTAGCTTAAAATAGTATTATATATAGTCCTCACATATATATGATATATAAGACTGAATAACAACTGTAAACCAAATGTAGCTTAAGTAGAATGAAAATCATAAGTGACACATCCTCCAAATTGTCAGGAGGAGTTGTCTCCCATTGTTGAGTACTCCAGTTTAAGATGTATCTGACTCATACTAGGTTACTCAAATAATCATTGCAGCACAAAAGAAAACCTATAGCTTTGGGGGTCAAAGGGTCAAAGGTCAAGGTCATGGTAAATCTAAAAAGAAAATAATGGTGTCTGCATGGTAAGTTTAGTTCAAGATCACATGCTTTGATCAAAGGTCAAAGTTATTGAGACCCATTGGCCAATAATCTCTAGAGTCAATAATCTTTGAGTATTACTTATACAATTTATTTCCAGGAGTTCAGTGAGAAGAGGGACTTCCCCAGCACAGTTGGTTCCCGTTTGCTGCACAAGGACAAGAAACTGGACTTGATGTTAATGGAGGACTCTGATAGTGAGGACTCTGAACCCGAGGACATCAAGGCCATCAAGGGTGAGGAGGAGTTTAAACATGTCAGGGGGATGCATGGCATGTACTACAAGGTGATTATTTATCAAACAGCTCTCTTGGTTATGTTTAGAAATGCATCATATTTGTTTTTACCAATACATCTACTCTTGTTGTACCATCTGTTGAAAACTATGAGAATAGTTGAGTGTAGAATATTTTGTTGTAGATAGACAAATCAATAATTACAGGCAACTCGTTTCTTGTTCTTTTTACTCCTGAACTGCATGAAGGATGGTGTCAGTTTGTTCTTATTACTCCTGAACTGCAGGAACGATGGCGTCAGTTTGTTCTTTTTACTCCTGAACTACAGGAAGGATGTTGTCAGTTTGTTCTTATTACTCCTGAACTATAGGAAGGATGGTGTCAGTTTGTTCTTTTTACTCCTGAACTACAGGAAGGATGGTGTCAGTTTGTTCTTTTTACTCCTGAACTGCAGGAAGGATGGTGTTAGTTTGTTCTTTTTACTCCTGAACTGCAGGAAGGATGGCATTAGCTTGTTATTACTCCTGAACTGCAAGAAGGATGACATCAGCTCATTGCTTGTTCTTATTACTTCTGAACTGCAGGAAGGATAGCATCACAGGGCTCATGAAAAAATTTCTGAAGTACTCGTCCCAGGAATGAGTGAGTTGCAAGAGTTATTCATTCCTGTCCTCATTATACTCAATGCAGTACACTTCTCCACTACACTGCTTATGCTTTCACTAAAGAACCACAATCAAGCTTGACAGTAAAATGGGGCAAAACCATGAAATAATTATGTTTTAATACATGGCTCCTTATATAAACATATAATAAGAGTCAATGTTTGTAACTCAAGAAATTGCAGTTGCACAGATAGCACTTGATTTCTTAGAGGTATTCATGTTTACAGTGAAACCTTTCAGTAATCTAGGTGTCATAATTTGCCTTTTCAACGAGCTATCACACATCTTTATGAGTTAGATATAGGAGAAGTTAAGAGACAGAGAATTTTATGATTTTCATCTGGTCAGACTGTTGTGCTTGCTCCAGATCACCAGTATTTTCATGACTGTGGAGCTTTAATAATACACTGTCAGGTCAAAGTAAAGACCCAAGCAGATATTTATATAAGGATGTAATTACTTTTCACAAGAAAAATGTCGGCAACATGCATTTGAAAGGATTCCAACTCTCTTAATTTCCACCAACTTTCGTACTAAATGATAAATTTGGGTCAAATCCATTCTAGAGAGCTACACATGGGTGCATAAAAAGGAAGATTGCTGATTTTCCAAAAGAATTGGAGCATTTTTAGGTCATTAACCCAACAAGATTTCGACCAATCAACTGTTGTCTCAGCGTTGTCTGCTTTATAAATAGATTACAACATGTTGCATGCATTGTGTGAAATTTGGTGGGAATCAGATGAAATCCTTAAAATACTCATTTCAGATGTAAGTTGGCAGCATTTTTCTTGTGAGAAGTAATTACATACTTATAGAAATATCTGCTGGCATCTTCCCTTTGGCATGACAATGTATCAATAAAGCTTCAGTCTTGAAAATACCGGTTACCTGGGGCAACTGTAACATTGCCTGACCAGATGAAAACTGTCAACAATTTTGACATTCTCTGTCTCTTAACTTCTCTGATAGCATTCTCCACATCAAAATTATGCCCAAATTACTGAAATGTGCCACTGCAAATGCAAACATCATTAAGGAATTGAGGACTAGGTGTGAAACTGCAATATAATATGTTCATAATATTTACCCATTTAGTGTTAATCTTACATCATGTAACTGTGTAAAAAGTAAAGAAGTAATTTCCTTTGTGACTTGTTCTAGACTGACAAAAAGTAGGCAAATTAGGCAAGCGTTATTTATAATTGACACACGCCAAATGTTAAGTGATATTGAACTTTGACGTTTGTTAAGGGTAGAAAATGCACTCAGATTCATTCACAAGGTTTGAATCTTAATCTATTCAACCCAGGGATGAGTACATAATAAAGTTTTACTCTGTCCAGCCAATTTTTCTCCGGTCAGGACGAGAGGACATGTTGTTTTCCTGAGCCTTGCATCAGCTTGTTCTTATTACTCCTGAACTGCATGAAGGATGGCATTAGCTTATTATTACTCTTGAACTGCATGAAGGATGGCATTAGCTTGTTATTACTCCTGAACTGCATGAAGGATGGCATTAGCTTATTGTTACTCCTGAACTGCAGGAAGGATGGCATTAGCTTGTTATTACTCCTGAACTGCAGGAAGGATGGCATTAGCTTATTATTACTTCTGAACTGCATGAAGGATGGCATTAGCTTGTTATTACAACTGAACTGCAGGAAAGTTGGCGTCAGTTTGTTATTACTCCTGAACTGCAGGAAGGATGGCATTAGCTTGTTATTACTCCTGAACTGCATGAAGGATGGCATTAGCTTGTTATTACTCTTGAACTGCAGGAAAGTTGGCGTCAGTTTGTTATTACTCCTGAACTGCAGGAAGGATGGCATTAGCTTGTTATTACTCCTGAACTGCATGAAGGATGGCATTAGCTTGTTATTACTCTTGAACTGCAGGAAAGTTGGTGTCAGTTTGTTCATATTACTCCTGATCTGCAGGAAGGATGGCATTGAAACTTGACAGTTACTATGTCCCTGCAATATCTATGTAGAAGACATAAAGTGTTACCCATGTCTTTCACATTACACCTTGTCATGTTCCATCTCTTGTGAATTTTGATTCCACTGAACAACTTTTAAAGGACTTCATGGATTGAAACCAAATTTGGTATAGGATTTACATTAAAAATACCTAGGTCAAGTTTGTTTTTTACCATTTTCTGGATAAAATGTATTGGATTTATGGTTCATGATTGACTTTCTCATGGCCTTCAATTGCATACTATTGATGGGGACATCCGTGTCCCATTTACACATACCTAGTTTATCCTAAGATCTTTGTTGGTCCTATAATAAGACAGGTGCCCCTTTTGTGCTCAATATGACTATCAAGGCTACTTTTTATAAACCAATGGCTGGATGGCAGTGAAACCTGACATACACATTTGTCTTGATGTCTAAATTGGTTCCTTAAACCACTGGTTGGATGGCAGTGAGACTTGATATACACATTTGTCTTGATGTCTAAATTGGTCCCATATACTACTGGCTGGATGGCAATAAAACTTGATATACACATTTGTCCTGATGTCTAAATTGGTTCCTTAAACCACTGGCTGGATGGCAGTGAGACTTGATATACACATTTGTCTTGATGTCTAAATTGGTCATATAATGGAAGAAGATCCCTTTGAAAACTTTGTTGCTGTTTCTTTACCTATGCAGCTATTATATTGATCTTGGGCTTTCATACAAGCAGTATCATGCAACATATAGGTGGTCCTTAATAAACGTTTATGTTACCTTGATGTACAAACTGAAAATATCATTATTTTCATCTGCTTCTGGCAATCTGGCCACCTTGATTTTAAAAAAATGCAGACAGGGATATATTATTAATTTATCCTGCTCATGGCAGTCTACTTACCTTGATAAAACAGGGGAATCTCATTATTTTAACCTACATGGCAGTTTAGCCACCTTGATGTACAACATTTAAAGATCACCTTAGCATTCTAGCTACCTTGATGTACAGCATGGAATTATCATTATTTTACCCTTCTAGTGGCAGTCATGTTACTTTGATAGACAACATGAAAATCTTATTATTTTAACCTGCTTATGGCAGTCTAGTTAGTATGATGAACAACATGAAAATGTCATTATTTTAACCTGATGATGGTGATCTAGTTACCTTGATAGGCAACATGAAAATCTCATTATTTTAACCTGTTTCAAAGTGGTTGGTAAAACTGACATTGTGTTCAATAAAAAATACTTTATAATATGTAACTGGTTCTTATTTCAAAACAAAAATCATGCCAATCACCTTGTATCACTGCTGCCTAAAAGCTAGTTTTACCAATCACCTTGTATCACTGCTTCCTAAAAACTAGTTATACCAATCACCTTGTATCACTGCTTCCTAAAAGCTAGTTATACCAATCACCTTGTATCACTGCTTCCTAAAAACTAGTTATACCAATCACCTTGTGCCACTGCTTCCTAAAAGCTAGTTACACCAATCACCTTGTGCCTCTGCTTCCTAAAAGCTAGTTATACCAATCACCTTGTATCACTGCTTCCTAAAAGCTAGTTATACCAATCACCTTGTATCACTGCTTCCTAAAAGCTAGCTATACCAATCACCTTGTACCTCTGCTTCCTAAAAGCTAGTTATACCAATCACCTTGTGCCACTGCTTCCTAAAAGCTAGCTATACCAATCACTTTGTGCCTCTGCTTCCTAAAAGCTAGTTATACCAATCACCTTGCGCCTCTGCTTCCTAAAAACTAGTTATACCAATCACCTTGTGCCTCTGCTTCCTAAAAACTAGTTATACCAATCACCTTGTGCCTCTGCTTCCTAAAAACTAGTTATACCAATCACTTTGTGCCTCTACTTCCTAAAAGCTAGTTATACCAATCACCTTGTGCCTCTGCTTTGCTAAAAGCTAGTTATATCGGGATATGTTTTTCATAAAAATGTTACTTATGGTGTCTGTTTGGATGAAAATGAAAATTGTGCCTGATATCTACTACAGCAGCCATAATAGTGACTCATGTTGATGGCTGGTTATATTGACATGAAAATTTCCTAACAATATTTGTTGGAACATTTACTTGGACATAGATGAAAATGGTGCCTCTCTGTCATTCAGTATAGCCAACATGATGTCAAAATTTAAAACCTTGAAAACCACTACTTCTCCAGAATGGCCAGTTGTCTTGATATTGGATTTTCTATTAGATCCATTCATTGTAGTATTAAGTTAGTCCTCCATTAAATTTGTGTCAACATTCAATTTGGCCATATTTAAAATCTTGTAGTTGCCATTTCAATACTGTATTGTGGATGGTAATCATAGGGGATGGTAATTGTACTTTAGACAGGCAATCATACTGATAGGAGATGGTAATTGTGCTTGAGACAGACAATCATATTGATAGAAGATGGTAATCATGTTTGACACAGACATTCATACTGACAGAATGGTAATTGTTCTTGAGAGAGACACATAATGTTAGGGGACGGTAATCATACTTGAGACAGACACTCCTACTGAGATCAAGTTGGTTCTAAATGAACATGGTTTCTGTCTGAGGTTCAATTATTGTTATTACTACTCTTGAACACATTGTCATACTCACCGACATGGAGTTTTCACAACATATTGGTCAAAAAATGATTATTGTATTGAATTGTCATACCATGAAAAATCAGGGTATGGCAATTTTGCTTTATGTCATCAGGTGTTTTTGGGGGGGAGGAATATATAAAAAATGTGTTCCATAAAAGTTGTCTAAAAATAGTACAAAGAACTAAGTATCTACCACTAGAACATGAGCTTTATATTAGGACTCTTAGTAACATTTCTAGTGTTGTAAATATGTATCGGTTATGTAGGGGTACTGTATTTGGAAATCTGTATCGGTCATGTAGGGGTACTGTATTTGGAAATCTGTATCGGTCATGTAGGGGTACTGTATTTGGAAATCTGTATCGGTTATGTAGGGGTACTGTATTTGGAAATCTCTATCGTTCATGTAGGGGTACTGTATTTGGAAATCTGTATCGGTCATGTAGGGGTACTGTATTTGGAAATCTGTATCGGTTATGTAGGGGTACTGTATTTGGAAATCTGGATCCGTCATGTAGGGGTACTGTATTTGGAAATCTGTATCTGTCATGTAGGGGTACTGTATTTGGAAATCTGTATCGGTCATGTAGGGGTACTGTATTTGGAAATCTGAATCGGTCATGTAGGGGTACTGTATTTGGAAATCTGGATCCGTCATGTAGGGGTACTGTATTTTTTCTAATGAACTCCCAGGGGGCATTGGAATTTTTGAAAAGAAGGATGTCTGTCATTATACCAAATTTAAACTTTAGATGAAGAAACTGCTGGTGGAATGTTCTTTAAACACATTTGATCATAAATTAATTTTAAACCAACCCTGTCAAACAATATTTTCTAATTTCATCTTTCCACTCATGAGTATATTGGACAAACTTTGTCATATCTGCATATTCTGCTTATTTTCCTTGGGAGAAGAAAAAGGCAGGAGGGCATTTATTGGGGGATGGGCATTTTTGAAAAGAAATATGGCATATTCTGAATCACATGAGAAAACCTCAGCCAGTCAGGTAAAATCAAATGCATAACGATCAGGAAAATAATAGATCATGTTGTATATATTGTTCTATAGAGATACATGCAGAACCCAATGGACCTGTACCATGACAAACTGTTTTCCATGCTACCGAAGACATCCATCACAGACCCACCCAAGTACAAGAAGAATATGACCCATGTGGAAGAGCTGGAGACACACTTCTTGGCTGTCCAGTAAGTTGTTAGATCGTTGTAACATTGCATATTTATTTATAAGTGGCATAACATAATTTCATAAAACTTGTATGTCACACTGTAACATAACAGTTAGCATCAATACACAGTAACATAATGTCATTAGACATACAGTTTGTGAATCTTGCTGCATAATACAATATGACACTCCAGTAAGGTTAATAACAGCCCCCGATAACTATTTCTGTGATTGCAGAAACCTGGATATTAAGAAATATGGAGGCTTGAAACAACAAAGTTTTTGAAACTGCCCTCATATCTGAGTAAATCATGGGTGCAGAATTACCCACAAGGATTACCTTATATGCTCGCTTATAAATTGAGTCAAACTGCAAACAGCATAGACCTGGATCTGCCATCATATAATGCGCTGGCAGACCAGGGTCTGTGTTCTTTGTTCTACTGATTAATGCCGTCAAACTGCATGGACCCAGATCTGCCAGTGCATTATGCGATGGCAGACCTGGGTCTGTGCAGTTTGCAGCTGGACTTGACTTTAAAGTGAGAACATACGGTACTGATTAGCTTTTTAGCTGTCTGTGCAGCTCAACAAAATACGCCGGAAAACCAGAGCTAGACAAATTTTACAAAAGTCAGCTAGCCCCAGGGCAAGCTGGCTGACAGATTTTACAAAAGTCAGCTAGCCCCAGGGCAAGCTGACAGGAAAATTGAACTTCCCCTTGGGAGATTTGAGCTTGCTCCCAAATAAAACAACATAATATCACATTAAAAAAAACATTTTTTTAAAATAAAAAGTTAAAATAAAATATGGGATGTTTTCTTGGAATTGTGTTATATAGATTCTACAAATGTAAATAAAGAGTTTTTGTTAAATATTTTTTTTTTGCACATTAAACATTTAAAATATATCTAATAGTACATGCAGATAGGTATGTAGATGAGGAAAAAAAGGAAGGCTTTGAGTTTATAGCTGGAGAATAGAATGCATAGATAGTTAGAAGTGAATGACAGACAGAAAACTAACAGACACATCTCTTTGACGATATCAGCAATAATGAAAGCAAGATGTCTTTGAAACGAGAGTGGTTGGTAATGATTTATTTAATTATACACCTGAATGATTTGAGAACACTCTTTTTATCCATATAATTATTTATAAAACAGCAAGAATGATGCTATCGGTCTCCTGTAATTACTACATAAACAATAAATGATAAACACTGCTAGTGGATGGTAGATGTTTCGGTACATTGATCGCACTTTTAGAGATATCCACATGGCTAATCATTAGAGATGATTGCATTTTATTTCCAGACACACCTGTTGCATAAATCTCAAGACTTATATCATGAACAATTATCACATAGTCAGCTTGAAATCAGCTACATGCATCAAAACAGTCTTTGACAAGATGACTTCTGATAGTCAGCAAGTTCAGCACATTTAATTGAATTGGAAAGTTGGCTATGCAGTTTCATTGGCCAGCATAATAATTAGGTAGGAGCCCCCTGTCACTAGGTTAGGACTTGAAAGTCATAAAATCCTGTATACTTACAAATACTACAATTAAAATATAACTGTACATGAGTTAAAATATAAATATTTATTTGCTATTTGTCGAAACTTGCTTCAAATACAGTGGTCCCCCTCTTATAAGGCCACCCCTTCTGCAGCAAGAAAGTGGCCTTATAAGACGGGTGGCCTTTCTAGAGGGGGATCACACAGTTGTGAGTAATAACTACATATAAAGTATAAAAGATGTAACTAATTTTTATATATTTTATATTTTCATTTAAAAATCACAGGAATATTATCTGGTTAAGGACTCAATATGATACAACTAATATCAATGAAATTTTTAAATAATATGAATAATCATGAATCGTGGTACAAAACTACATTGTCAGTAAATTCTGGGCACAAACATTTGGTTGTAACTATCCCTGTACGTCCGTCAATTCCGTCTTCCCACTCAATGCAGTTGAATGTATATTGACGATGTTTATTTGAATCTTGCTGACATAAAATTTCTCCGTAGTTATCAAAAGACTCTCCCTCTTTTCGTTTAATTTAATTGCTTTCACTTTTTGTTCTAAACTAAGAATGTCTGACGATATTTTGCGACAACTTAATCCTTCGCGGGCATTCACGCATGAGGCACAGTGTTACAACGGAAGTGAGTCTGTCACGTGATCGACTTTTTTTTTCTTCTTCCCCAGTCTGGTACTTGGTTATATACATTTCATAATCTATTAGAGTGAACCCATAAAGGCTAACATACCATTTTACTATCTGGCGACCGGATGTCATGCTTACTTGAGCTGAAAAATGCTGTGCTTCTCTGCGGTTAGCTTGTGTCCTCTTGATAATTATCGGTGGTATTAATAGCCAGTAATTATCAAAGTGACACTAGCTATTATCTGAGGAACACATGGCAGTAATTGGATTACTTAACTCTTTGTAAGGATTAAAGTTACTTTATTGGCATGTTGGAACAAAATCTCAATGTTTTGAATTGAGATTTTTAAAAATATTATTGAGATTTTACTCTGTAAACAACCATTATGTGGCCGCTCGCGGGGGGTAAATTTGACCGTTTTTGTACTAAAATGCTGGCCGCTGGTCGCGTTAGAGGGGTGGCCGTCCTTGAGGGGTACTTTTGAACACAAACTCGTCGATGTCAAGGGATTGTGGCTGTATAAAGCGGGTGGCCGCTGGTCAGGGGGGTCGTTCAAGAGGGGGACCACTGTAGAAAGCATTCACATTATCATATCTGCATAAGCAAATGTGAAACTGACCTTCACATTGACAACAAGATGGAAGTGACAGACTTGGACAGTGTATCATGAAATAAAGATTGACAGATGAATGAAATTGAGGGCATTTTTGTATCAGATACACATAAATGCTCAATAAAGGTGCTAGTATATGTACTGTGGTGAGTTTGCAGAGTGTAACACTTGCAAGACATAGAGCATTACAAACTGAACATGACCTCTCTCTTTGCATGACATCAGTCAGGTCCAGTGTTGAAAAATGATGTCAGTATCAAATGTTTCTATTGATTGGAACAGTTGGTTTTTTAATTGCTATTTGAAAAACCTTCTACTTTTAAATATTATTGGTTATCAAATTGTGCAATATTGCTTCAACTTGTCTGGGACTATTTTTTCATGTGCAGAATTTAAATGTGCAGAAACTGAGCCTGAATGAAAGGAAATGCTGAAAATCATTTGTTCTTCTTTCTATTTTGACTTTTTCCTCTCAAAATAATAAATTTGATAAAGAGAATCTCAAATGGGCAATGATTTAACATTGAATTTATGAAACTCATTGGATAATTTCCAGCTTTTGCTTGCCAAGTATCGCAATATTAAATCATCATCCTTTTGAGATCTTCTCTTTATATCATTGTGGTCTTAGATGTGTTCAATTATGAACAACATCCACTCATATTAATGAGTTGATCTTGCATTTGATTTGTTGAGCTTGTGAACATTCTTTGGAAAGGACCTAGATGAGTTAGTTAACTCGTGTCCAGTCTCATGTTGTTTAATAAAATGACAATAAACTATGTTTAAAAGAAAACTCTCTATATTTCTGATCAGATTTAGACCAGGTTTGGTATGTATGTTTATTGTTGAGAACTCTGATGAGTTAAATTATGAGCAACATCCACTCATATTAATGAGGTGATCTTGCATCTGATTAAATGAGCTTGTGAACATTCTTGACATCATATTTCTGATAAGATCTTGATTAGATTTGGTATTTAAGCATATATCATCAAGATCGCAGGTGAGTTCATTTATGAGCGATATCCATTCACATTAATACGTTGACCATGAATTTGATTGGCTGAGCTTGTGAACACTCAAGAAGCCATAATTTGTATCAGATTTTGGTATGTAAGCTTATATCATCAACACCTTGGATGAGTTCAGTTACTGGTGATATCCATGCATATTAATGAGGTGATCTTGCATTTGATTGGCTGCACTTGTGAACACTCTAGAGGCAATGTTTCTAATCAAATTTTGAACAAATTGGGTATGTAAACTTGTATCATCAAGATCTCAGATTGGTTCGATTATGAGCAAGATGCCTGCATATTAATGAGAATCCATTATCAACACTTTCATTCTGGAACATAACTCTCAAACTCAAAGGTATCTCTATGACACTAAGTACACATATTGGACTAGTAGCCCGGATGGACCTTCATCAGTTTCAGTATGGTTAACATTTGTATCCATTTGTTCATCCATCCTTCATTCATACTTTTGATTCCAGGGCCTAATTCCAAAATCATTAAATATATTTCAGTGATTCTTAGTATATATATTAGACTAGTGATCCAGATGTACATTTTGCTATTCCCAGTCCTTACACATATTAGATTAGCCATCCAGATGTACATTTTGCTATTCCCAGTCCTTACACATATTAGACTAGCCATCCAGATGTACATTTTGCTATTCCCAGTCCTTACACATATTAGACTAGCCATCCAGATGTGCATTTTGCTATTCTCAGTCCTTACACATATTAGACTAGCCATCCAGATGTGCATTTTGCTATTCTCAGTCCTTACACATATTAGACTAGCCATCCAGATGTGCATTTTGCTATTCCCAGTCCTTACACATATTAGACTAGCCATCCAGATGTGCATTTTGCTATTCCCAGTCCTTACACATATTAGACTAGCCATCCAGATGTGCATTTTGCTATTCTCAGTCCTTACACACATATTAGACTAGCCATCCAGATGTGCATTTTGCTATTCCCAGTCCTTACACATATTAGACTAGTGATCCAGATGTACATTTTACTATTCCCAGTCCTTACACATATTAGACTAGCCATCCAGATGTGCATTTTGCTATTCTCAGTCCTTACACACATTAGACTAGCCATCCAGATGTGCATTTTGCTATTCCCAGTCCTTACACATATTAGACTAGTGATCCAGATGTGCATTTTGCTATTCCCAGTCCTTACACATATTAGACTAGCCATCCAGATGTACATTTTGCTATTCCCAGTCCTTACACATATTAGACTAGTGATCCAGATGTACATATTACTATTCCCAGTCCTTACACATATTAGACTAGCCATCCAGATGTGCATTTTGCTATTCTCAGTCCTTACACACATATTAGACTAGCCATCCAGATGTGCATTTTGCTATTCCCAGTCCTTACACATATTAGACTAGCCATCCAGATGTGCATTTTGCTATTCCCAGTCCTTACACATATTAGACTAGTGATCCAGATGTACATTTTACTATTCCCAGTCCTTACACATATTAGACTAGCCATCCAGATGTGCATTTTGCTATTCTCAGTCCTTACACACATATTAGACTAGCCATCCAGATGTGCATTTTGCTATTCCCAGTCCTTACACATATTAGACTAGCCATCCAGATGTGCATTTTGCTATTCCCAGTCCTTACACATATTAGACTAGTGATCCAGATGTACATTTTACTATTCCCAGTCCTTACACATATTAGACTAGCCATCCAGATGTGCATTTTGCTATTCTCAGTCCTTACACACATATTAGACTAGCCATCCAGATGTGCATTTTGCTATTCCCAGTCCTTACACATATTAGACTAGCCATCCAGATGTGCATTTTGCTATTCCCAGTCCTTACACATATTAGACTAGCCATCCAGATGTGCATTTTGCTATTCTCAGTCCTTACACACATATTAGACTAGCCATCCAGATGTGCATTTTGCTATTCCCAGTCCTTACACATATTAGACTAGCCATCCAGATGTGCATTTTGCTATTCCCAGTCCTTACACATATTAGACTAGCCATCCAGATGTACATTTTACTATTCCCAGTCCTTACACATATTAGACTAGCCATCCAGATGTGCATTTTGCTATTCTCAGTCCTTACACACATATTAGACTAGCCATCCAGATGTGCATTTTGCTATTCCCAGTCCTTACACATATTAGACTAGCCATCCAGATGTGCATTTTGCTATTCCCAGTCCTTACACATATTAGACTAGCCATCCAGATGTGCATTTTGCTATTCCCAGTCCTTACACATATTAGACTAGCCATCCAGATGTGCATTTTGCTATTCCCAGTCCTTACACATATTAGACTAGCCATCCAGATGTGCATTTTGCTATTCTCAGTCCTTACACACATATTAGACTAGCCATCCAGATGTGCATTTTGCTATTCCCAGTCCTTACACATATTAGACTAGCCATCCAGATGTGCATTTTGCTATTCCCAGTCCTTACACATATTAGACTAGCCATCCAGATGTGCATTTTGCTATTCCCAGTCCTTACACATATTAGACTAGTGATCCAGATGTACATTTTACTATTCCCAGTCCTTACACATATTAGACTAGCCATCCAGATGTGCATTTTGCTATTCTCAGTCCTTACACACATATTAGACTAGCCATCCAGATGTGCATTTTGCTATTCCCAGTCCTTACACATATTAGACTAGCCATCCAGATGTGCATTTTGCTATTCCCAGTCCTTACACATATTAGACTAGCCATCCAGATGTGCATTTTGCTATCCCAGTCCTTACACATATTAGACTAGCCATCCAGATGTGCATTTTGCTATTCCCAGTCCTTACACATATTAGACTAGCCATCCAGATGTGCATTTTGCTATTCCCAGTCCTTACACATATTAGACTAGCCATCCAGATGTGCATTTTGCTATTCCCAGTACTTTAGTTTTAATATTTTAAATATTTTTAGCCATCCATCAATCCATTATCCACACTTTTGTTTCTGGGACAAAACTTAAAAACTGTTTATGATATCTCCATGAAATTTGATATGCATATTAGATTTGTGATGTAGATATGCCTTTTTGTTATTCACAATTCTTCAGTTTTATTATTTGTAAAAATTTTCTTGGTTTTTTTTATCATTCTCAACCATTCACAAATCATTTAGAAGATTCTTATTACTTCTCTTTGTACTTGTACATATGAACTTCCTAAATATGAAATATTCAGCAAATCATTCTGTCTCATAACAGACATTTTTGGTGGGCAGAGGATGTAGATGACTCTGTCTTCTTGGGTTTTTTTCATCCCTCTGGTATATAATGCAGGAGGATGGGGAATATATTTGTCGCAGTGTCTGTTTGCCTGTCAGTATGTCCATAAATACTGTTTGTTTCTGGAGAATAACTCTCATACCGTTCAAAATATTTCAACCGAACTTGGTTCATATGTCAAGCACGATGTGTAGCAGTGTCTTTTTATACTTAGAATTTTTCACATTCGATATTTTTTATGTTACCATAGGGGGATATGTCATCTCTGTTTTCATTAGCAAATAAAAGTCTTTTCCTTATATGGCATTCATTAAATTAATTGGTTGTGATGACATGGATGTGTTTATTGAATGAATCAGCTCATGTATCCTTCTCCCTTCTGATAGAATATATACTTTCTTAATGTTTTATAATTAAATTATTGGCATGCATCAGAGATACACAAAAACATATTAGTTTGGTTGGGGTCAGCTGGCAACCAGGTGTTTTGCCAAGTGGCTTTGATTAGTTTCGTGAGCTGTGAGAATAAAGTGTCTTGCCTAAGGACACAATAATGCAGCCAACCAGACCCAACCAGGCCAGGGAATTGAACCCAGTACTCCTGCATAGGAGTCCAGCATGCTAACCACTAAGTTATCATGTGAACGATTATTTCACTGTGAAGAGTAAGAAAATGTTTAAAAGTTGAATAGAAACATACAAAATATACTGTAATATTTTCTGATGCACAGGAGAGAAGTTATGTTTTTTTATTTCAACATTCTTCCTTCTAATGCAAATTTGACTTTTTTTTTAACCTTGAAGGTGTGAAATGGCATGCTTTGTTTTCTTTATTAATTTAATCTACATAAATCAACTCTTTTTTTTTGAGAAATTATACTCAGAGTGAGATTGTGAGATTACCTTAAATTACGTGAGATTTTATCTCACTGTTTTATCATAGGTATGAGATAGCTGTACTAATGTATTATAGGTCAATAAATATTGAGTCACATACCGTATTCAGTATAACGCTTCCATTATGCACTTAAGAAATTATATTTGTGTATATTTTATGAAGTAGATTTCATCATAATATGTGCACACAGATGATATCATAAACAATGTCACTATAACATGTATAAAGATATTAGAAGAGTTAGTTCCCTTTGACTATGTTCAGAACTCTCATATCTGGAGGTTTATTCTCTCTCCCCCAATATTATCATGCTGAACAAAGCAGTTGTTAGGTCTGTTTTTGGCACTGATTTAACCTACAATGTTAAGTGGTATTTAGACACCAAGCATGCACAATAGTAAATTCCATGAAAGTAATGATGTTTTGTACAGGTTTTAGCAGCCACTTTTTTTCCCTGAATCATACTGCGATTGAGTCACCAGCACCTATATGTGAGTAAATAATAAATGTATATAAAGACCACCCAAAGAACCAATTAAAATTATTCATGGACATGCAGTCTTAGTATGTGGCAGCTTTTTATATAAAAATTGGACATATTTCACTTGCCCTTTATAAACAGGTGGCTAGCAAATTTAGTACATTTACATTTGTCTGTATATCACAGTTTGTTAACTGTTGCTGCACAATTCAAATGTAATCAGCTGTTCTGTACTTTTGTTTAATAATTACTGCCTGTTTTTAGTCTGTTGTTATCATTAGGCACTTAATTTTTGCAATGGGCTCTCCATTTCAGACAACCATTCTCTGACAAGGGCCGATTTCATCAGAAAGGCCATGAGAGAATGCAGTACATTGGGCGACAGTTTTTGTCAGAGTTGGGGTTCTCACAGTGGCGCAGTAGGGAATTTTGGGGAATGCTGCTGCTATTGCTGGTGGTCTTCTTCATCCGCATGTTCATGCACTACATTGGACAGTGGCTTTTCCTCAGCGCCATCAAGATACCCATCAATAAGTAAGGGAATGTACTAGAAAGTCACATCAATTATACAATGAAAAATTTAAACTTGATTTATGTGGGCAATTCATTTTTCTCACTTGTTACATTGTAACAAAATGTAGTTGTGCTATCTTAAAGCTTTCCATAACTGGAGATGAGAGCACCATTATTTGTAGGGGTGCCACAACTAGAAAAGAATTAAAATTATATAGGGGAAAAAAGAAAAAATAGGTTTAGACTCCATCCAATACAGAAAAAGGTGTGTTTCCTCTCCACAAATATATTTGAATGGAAAAGCCCTTAGATTGAGGAACATAAATGAACACCAGTTTTTTTTTATGTGAGTCTTGCATTGGTCATGTGCCTGGTAGAGATCTGTTTATGGACTTGTGTTAGAATTATGGAGAGGTGAAGCAGGTATCACACTGGACATCTACTCACATCACTCAGGTGTACGTTATAGTGCCCATCTAGAACCAAGGAGTTTCCGGGTCAAAGCCCAGCTCTGTTGGTTCCATGGGGAATTTTCTTGAAGGTTTTCGTTAGCTAGAAATTAGATTAGTATGCACGCTCTTACATGTGTCTTCATGCTAGTTGGGAAAAAATGGCTTTCTAATAAATTGAAAAAAATTTAAATATATGAGATTTTTTTACAAAATTCCTAATCACAACAATGGTAGGGCATATAGTGATGCCCTTGTCTGTACCTTTGTCCATCTGTCCATCATGCCTTGATTAGGTTTGCATTTAGGTCAGTTTTCAGGCACTGTATTCATGTTTCCATGTTTGTTGAACACATTTCCTGGTTCCTGAAAATCTTAAGCCGGCTCGAGTAACATCTACGTCAATTTTTTTTTGTCTAGGTTCAATTTCCAGCCATATACAGTTGAGTTGAATTACCAGGAATCTCTGATGTCTGCCAGGCAGGAAATCCTTGTAGTGGCTCTCGGACCAGTGTCTAACATCCTCATTTTCTCCTTCCTGGTCTTCTTTGCATGGGCATTTCAGAGGCTGCTCAACTTCTTCCCAGATTTTGGATGCAAGTTTATCATGTCGTATGGCATTCACACCATTTTGGATCCAATCCTCATCATTATTGTGGACTGTGCACTTGGGGTAATCATGTGAGAGAGTGTGCACAAGAGAGAATTCCTTGTTGTTTGAAAGTGGCTTATTTTTCTTTAAAATATCCTCCAGATTGTATTAATTATGTATAAGCAAGATGCTTCTGATCATATATCATTTTTTTTTATTGCATTATGGGTCAGAAGCTTGAAATATTGAACAAAAAATGAATCTGATTTCTTCTTTAGGAATTCTTGTAAAGATAAATTTGCGAAAAAGGAAAATTCTTCTTTTGATACCTAGCTTACAGCTCTAGAGTTAACTCATTTTCCCCATGAGATTATTTTCATTTTGGCCTGAAATGAGGCTAGGAAACACATTATTTGTGCCACTTCTGATTGCATCCAAACACGTGTTTCTGAGAGATTTTCATTTTGCCGGATGCTTAGATGTATAAAAGGCCTTGTTTTTTACTATTTCACCTGTGCATGAGCAGATGGATGAAAATTGGAGTACTCCCTTTTTTTTGCTTATTGAATCAACAATTTTTGTGTCCTGGTCCCTTTTCACTCCAAATCTCAAACTTACCCTACTTTTTGCAAAGTCTCATCTGTCTGTGTGTGGTTTGGACTTGTATGCTTTAGATCTAACAGCAGGAAGTCTAAAATCTGGACACAAACTCTAGCTCCGGAACCAGTAATTTTTGGCCTAAAAAAATATGGTCTCAAAAATTGCTTTTTTTTTTTGGCTGCAGTTTTTAGCATGAGTAGAAAGTATACATTATTTGCTATCGTTGTAGAACTATATCTTCCCCTTTTCTATAATACCACTCGGATTGGTGTATCATAGATTATATTGACACCACAGAGCTCAAAACAAGGGTACTACCTCATGACACAAAAATGTGGCAATGCGGGATAATGAGTTAAAGAATAGAGCTGGCTTTTTTTGCAGACCTCTTATTATACTTAACTTTTGTTCCTCTAGCTTATAAAGTAAAAATTGACATTTCTATGCATTATTATCCTGTGTAAAGTTTATCTCAATGAATGAAAATTGCTTGTAGCTCCAATTCATAGAAGAGTACAGTACAGATGTTAAAACTAACCTGTTTTGTTTGTATGGCATGCATTTTTTTGTCAGATGCATAAAGAATTTACAGTACTTGTAATAAACTCTTGTTGTATCATATACAGAGAATTAGTTTTAAAGTGTGTAAGAGATAACTGTATGTTACCAGCAAGAGCAACAACAGATGAAACGAATGGTTCAACATCTTGGTTGGAACTCCCTTGTCTTATTAATTCCAACTCAAAGCTAACCTCAGTTCACTAAACTGAATCTAAACTCAGTTCACAAAGCTTTCTTTCATGCTTGTCATTGTCATACTGTCGGAAATATCCTATACCACACTATTGAATAATAGCTAGCAACATCATTAAGAAATGCAGTTATGGTATATCACAAAGTTGAATAATAGCTAGCAACATCATTATGAAATGCAGAATATGGTATACCACACTTGAATAATAGCTAGCAACTTCATTGAAGCTGCAGATTACAGTATACCACACTGTTGAATAATAGCTAGCAACAGCATTGAGGAATGCAGATTATTGTATACCACACTCTTGAATAATATCTAGAAATATCATGGAGGAATGCAGATTATGGTATATAACACTGTTGAATAATAGCTAGCAATATCATGGAAGAATGCAGATTATGGTATACCACACTGTTGGATAATAGCTAGCAATATCATGGAGGAATGCAGATTATGATATACCACACTGTTGAATAATAGCTAGCAGTATTACAGAGGAATGCAGATTATGGTATACCACACTGTTGAATGATAGCTAGATATATCTCAGTAGACTGCAGATTATGGTATACCACACTGTTGAATAATAGCTAGCAATATTACAGAGGAATGCAGATTATGGTATATCACACTGTTGAATAATAGCTAGAAGTATCATGGAAGAATGCAGATTATGGTATACCACACTGTTGAATAATAGCTAGAAATATCATGGAGGAATGCAGATTATGGTATACCACACTGTTGAATAATAGCTAGAAGTATCATGGAGGAATGCAGTGTATGGTATACCACACTGTTGAATAATAGCTAGAAATATCATGGAAGAATGCAGATTATCATATACCACACTGTTGAATAATAGCTAACAATATCACGGAGGAATGCAGAGTATGGTATACCACACTGTTGAATAATAGCTAGAAATATCATGGAGGAATGCAGATTATGGTATACCACACTGTTGAATAATAGCTAGCAATATTACAGAGGAATGCAGATTATGGTATACCACACTGTTGAATAATAGCTAGAAATATCATGGAGGAATGCAGATTATGGTATACCTCACTGTTGAATAATAGCTAGAAATATCTTGGAGGAATGCAGATTATGGTATACCACACTGTTGAATAATAGTTAGAAGTATCATGGAGGAATGCAGATTATGGTATACCACACTGTTGAATAATAGCTAGCAATATCATCGAGGAATGCAGTGTATGGTATACCACACTGTTGAATAATAGCTAGAAATATCATGGAAGAATGCAGATTATCATATACCACACTGTTGAATAATAGCTAGCAATATCACAAAGGAATGCAGAGTATGGTGTACCACACTGTTGAATAATAGCTAGAAATATCATGGAGGAATGCAGATTATGGTATACCACACTGTTGAATAATAGCTAGAAATATCATGGAGGAATGCTGATTATGTGCAGTTTTTGACAAATATAATCTTGAACTTAAACTTATCATATATGAAATTGATGCAAATTGTAAGGTGCACCTATTTGCAGGAAATTTAGGCTTAGATCTGCATAATTTACAGACAGATCTGGGTCTACAATGTTTGCAGCTGGATGCATGTTTTACATGATGAAATATGGCAATATGATATTTCACTCGATGTAGGAGGTGTTTTCTTCAGCTTTCCAAGAAAAGGGACCCACTGGGTCAAGTTTATGGGGCTTTTTGCACTTTTAGGTCATCGTGCCTATTATTTGATTATTTGCTTATTACATCACCACAGTTATGAACCTTTAAATTAACTTCCTTTAAATTACTGATGTAAATTCATACTAGCTGTCCTCTTAATATTGTAGAATTATTATAAAATCTTCTTATTCAATATAATAATTTCTGTAGTATAGATACATTAGAATTGAAATAACAGTGCCTACACATACAGTTGCTGTAGGAGAGTTGCAGTAGCTCAGTTGGTATACCATCAGACTCTTAATCCAAGGGTCATGGGTGCAGTACTCACCCAGGCTATCTGGGTTGGTTGCCTTGGTGTATCCTTGGGAAAGGTTCTTTGCTCCTATTTCCTTGACATGATATAGCCAATGATGTGTTAAAAATGATGTTAAAACCCACAAGAACAAAAAGCAGTGGCAGTATCATTCGTGTTTCCATTTAAACAAGCTGCACAGTTGTTAACAAAATGAAATCTTATTTGAAGCAAACCCTTTTATTTGAGATATAAGGAGTGTGACTATTTTTTTTTCGTGTGCATTATTTACACTTGATTTGCCAAACTATCATTGATTTAAGCATTTTGTGTGAAAATGTGAGATCTTTTTTTAATTCACAATTTGCTCACTTAAGAGCTCTATCAAAGCAGGAAGTAATCTTGATCAATTAGAAGATCGCTGCATCACTTGAGTAATAAAATCATGCATCTTGATGACTTAGTGGATATGCCTAACATTCAGGCCACCGAACACAAGATAGTAGATAATATAGATGACTATTACGATGAGTTGCCGATGTTTAAGTGTGCCCTTTCGAATTTTACTTTGAAAATAGGCACAAGGGTGCAGCCTGGAGAAGTCACTGTGTTAGCATCTTATGGACATAGTTTATTTGCCTTGTTGACTAAATTTCATACCCAATGAACATTTATGTCACATCCTGCATCTCTGTTTTTCAGCGTTACAAGGATGACAGCATCACTCCGACTGCTGACTTTACTAAGCTGTGGTGGCATTTTTATCGCGTGGAGGGAACAGGGCTGGCTGGAGTCTTCATAACTATATTCCTGTACATCTTCACCATGTTCGTCTCTGGAGCCATCCTCTACATGTATTTCCTCAGGTTAGTTTATGCACACACACACACATTCATGTGCATTCGCAGGCTTATTTTGAGAGATTTAAACCAGAATTCAAATTTCTTTACCTACCTGAAATATAGTTCCTATATTGTGAGATTACCTATGTGAATAAAAGAAATTTCTCTGATGAAAGTTGAACATGTATTAAAGTTGTTTTTTTGCATACAAAAGGGGGTCTTTAGTGGAGATTCAACTATAATTGAATGCGGCCATGATTAAGGTTACTCATGTCTCAACAGGTAACAAGGAAATATTCTGTTGTGTAAAGCCCATATAATTATCATACCAATTATCCATAACTTTTATGTTTTTAGACTTCACAACAATGGCCGCCTACTGGACATGTATTGGAGATTGAAGAGTCTGGAGGAGAAGTTTTTCATGCCCTACGATCTGGAGATCTCAAATCAGGAGCTTAGCTACCTTGTCAAGAAGGCTGAGATGTGGCGGGGAGAAGAGGGTGAGAGACGCAAAGTCGCTGTGTATGATTACATCTGGGAAGAGGAAGATGTGAGTAACAATATATTTCTCCACACTTTTGTTGCTACTTTTGGCTGCATTGCAGAGCAATTATGGATTGATGATATCTGTTAGATTGTGAATCCATCCAGATGGAAATTTGTCAGAGTTCACCGTATCATTGTTGAGAATATAAAATTGTGCTTCAGGTTGCTTCCATGTTGAGTGAAAGAATACAATGTATCATCCATAAATGGTAAAGAATATGAAAGAACCATAAGGTCTGTTCCATAGAAAGGGTGGAAATTTAAGGTCCTTATTTTTAATTATATATCGATGATGGGTAGTAGACAGATACATTTGTCTTGATAATTCAATTTTTATTCTGATGGGTCATTATTGAGTCTCAATAAAAACCATCTGAATAATGAAAACAAAATTGTTATCTCTGCAGATCTATCAGTCAGGAAGGAGTGTAATCCTGATTATAAAATTTGTCAGCAATGGAATCTATGAAAAGTTGCCTTACAGCCACACCAGCAACCCCACCACTCTTTTTTGTGGCTTTTTGGAACCACCCTAACATAACAGAATATATACAGCTAAAATGGCCACCATGTGATTGATAATTCAGTAGTGAATGATTTCTGCAATTCTTAGAATGAGATAATTGTCAATCATATGATATTGTCTGTAATTTTTCATACACTTTTCTTGCGTACAAATAATTATAGGTAAAAAAAAAAAAAATTTCTGTATCAAAAATTGTAGGTAATTTTTTTATGCATTGACAGTGTATGAAAATATGAATCAATGAGAAGTTAGGGACTATACAGAAGTAAGGCAATTTTCACATAATAACCCATCCATCATGTTAACAAGATCTTAATTTTCACATGATAACCCATCCATCATGTTAACAACTTGAAGATGGTGATTTTCACATGATAACCCATCCATCACATTAGCAACTCGAAGATGGTAATTTTCACATAACCCATCCATCATGTTAAGTAGATGGTAATTTTTCCATGATAACCCATCCATCATGCTAACAAGATGGTAAGTTTCACATGGTAACCCATCCATCCCTCTAAAAAGGTGGTAATTTTGCCATGATAACCCATCCATCATTTTAACAAGATCCATCACTTTAACAAGGTGGTGTTTTCACATGATAACACATCCATCATGTTAACAAGATGGTAATTTTCACATGATAACCCATCCATTATGTTAACAAGATGGTAATTTGTACATGATAACCCATCCATCATGCTAACAAGATGGTAATTTTCACATGGTAACCCATCCATCACTTTAACAAGGTGGTAATTTTGCCATGATAACCCATCCATCATTTTAACAAGATGATACTTTTTGCATGATCATTTTGGCAGCATTTTGTAAAAGAAACAAGCAAGGCAAAATGTAAATTATACATTGTTGAATTAATTTATGAGGGAACATGTTCAAACTTGCTAAATCACTTGAAATTCAAATACCCACTCAAATGGTAATCATCACATCAAAATTCTGAATAGTCTCATTTCTCTCAACATCACCATGTCTATTCATTGTCATTTAGGTGCTCTTGAAAAGATGATATGTAGTGCAGCAAGTTGATAAAGATAATCATATAGAACAGGGGTCAGAGTCAACAAAACCTTTGTGTATTAACAACGTTAGCACAGTCTTGAAAAGTGCGTGAATTGTGGTGGTTACCCTGAAAAGTGCTTGAATTTGAGTTTGGCTCCAAAAATTGCTGGAAAAGAGCTTGAAAACAATCAGTATCCTTGAAAGGTGCTTGAATTTTAAAACAAATGCATTTAATGGAAAAACATTAATTTACTGACATAAATATCAAGAAAGACAATAAAAGATTCATCAAAAAAATTATAAACCTGATATTCATGGAATTTAATTCTGTGTTGGGTCACATGTATTTAGTAAGACTTTCAGTTGGGTCACATATGTGCCCATTAGTAGTCAGGCTTATGATGCAAATGAATAGATGCTTTGTTGACTGAGCCATTAAGGCTGATAAAGAAACTCATTTAAATGCTCTGCAATAGGAAACATATTTTCAATCATGAATGCCACAAGCACTATACACACTGTATATATGGGTAAGGCCAAGCGATAACAAAAGAGCAATGTGTTGTGTTTATTGAAAGACTGATCAATGGTAGCTGAGATCACCTTAAGTCATACTGTTAGTGAGAAGATTGCTACCGATTTATGATTATCATTGATTTACAATCATCATAATCAAAAATAAAAGTCTCAATGGTATGTTTCTGGCCCTGATGCAGTTCAAATCACTCAAAACATGGAGAAAGTAGCTTGAAGAATAGAGTGTTATATTTTATTTAGTTAAAATTGATGAAAAAAATACCATAGAACTAGCACCAAGTGCATAATAGCCTGGAACTGCAACTCTGCTGAAAATGTTTATGCATTTGACCTTAGCTGTAATGACCTAGCCATCAGTATGACTATAGGGACGAATAGAGTTAAAGCATCGTCAATGAGATCAATAAGTAAAAGTGCTTTGAAGTCTTATGGCAAGAGTGAGAAGCATAATAAGAATGAAAAATCAACATAAGGAATGAATTTAGAATAATTCTTTTGCTTTAAAATGTTTTATTTAAAAAGTTCAACACTCTGGCAAAAAAGATTGCTAACTCCAAAACTGATGTAGATGAGATGACTGCCCAAAGCTCCCTGGCAACATTGTCTTCATCTAGGCCTAGTTTTAAAAAATAAGTTCTTGATTATGACTGAAATACTTAATTCTGAAATTTTGTGGACTCTACATACCATAATCACCATTCTTCCTATGTTTATACACAGTTAACTATAGTGCCTGTAAATGAAATTTTTGTCCTTGAAAAGTGCTTGAATTTCCAGATGAAATAGCTGTATGAACTATGACTAATCAACATATCCAAATTTAATTCCGGTATTTTCTGCACATTAATTGATTCATCAACTGTGTTTACATGAATTGTCTTCTTGAATATTTTGCACTCCAGTCAAGTTACAGAACTCTAGGTAAGCAGCATATTTGTGTATTTTATGCAAAGAAATTGACCAAAAATACTTGAAGGAAATTTTAATTGTGTCAAAATTACGCAGAACAATTTTTAGCATTGAGACCAAATTTACCAGAGCATTGCTCCTGATGTAAGCACAGTCCATTCATTATGTTGGTGCATTCCAGCAATATAAACTATGCTATTGGGACACGTTCTGGATGTTCCATTCACATTTAACATTATAGTACTTGATAACTGTGAAAACACTCACTACAGTAGAGCCATATAATCAAACACACCCTGAACTGATATTGGTTTTGATGGTTAAGACTCACTCCTGTATCATAAGTTTGTATTTTGTGTTGTTCAAAAAATAGCCCATCAAATTTTAAAAAATGCAATTAGTTCCAAACCAGGGAGTAAAACTCAATTTGTTAAATTCTTATCTAGACCTTTGAAGTTACACCAAAAGTCAGTTTGTACAATTTTCATGGTGAATAAATCACTTCCTAGATCATTTTTTTGCGATAATCCCAGAATTAACAGAACAAGTACTCAAGAGTTACTGCCATTCTTTACCTATAGCCTATCTTCAGGAATAAACTAATGTTTTTGGTTGTACTGAGTTTGAAGATCAACATGGAAATTAATATCTGCATTATGTTGACTATTAGTCTGAATCAAAAGAAAAAAATTACTCAAGACCCAAAAAATGTCATTCATTAGATTTTGATTGCCAAGTCCACATTCTTTTTGGTGTGGTGGTGGTGGGGGTATTAAATATGCAAGTAGAGCAACAAAAAAAAAAGATTGATTTGATAGTTTTATTGACATCAATGAATATTCAAAATATATCCAAATACATTCAATGAATATTCAAATTATATCCAAATACATTCAATGAATATTCAAATTATATCCAGATCCATTCAGTGAATATTCAAAGTACATGTATATCCAAATACATGCAATGAATATTCAAATTATATCTAAACACATTCAATGAATATTCATATTATATTAAATTCATTAAATAAATATTAAAATTATATCCAAATACATTCAATGAATATTCATATTATGTCCAAATACATTCAATGAATATTCAAATTATATTCAAATACTTTCAATGAATATTCAAATTATATCCAAATACATTCAATGAATATTAAAGGAGGAAAATTTGGTATTCATTTCAGCTCTTAAATCCACTTTTAAAATTTTAAGAAATTAAAATATGAGAAATATTGTAATGTCCAGTTCATAACTTGTTGGTACATTTGATAAAATATTTCACTGTCAATCAGGTGGATGATAGTGTGTGGAATGAGAACACAGCAGAGCAGGAAGAGGATGCAAAGAAAGAAAGTCGCAAAGAGATCACCACCCACATCGCAATCCACACCATACACTTGGACGGCCTGCGAGAGCTTTATCGTCACTTCCTGCGTCTTCCAGATGGCGCTATAGTAGAGGTATACTGGATAGATTTGTAGATTAACAGAGCAGTATTTTGTTTGTGCATGAGCTTGTTTTACATTTATTGTCAGATATAAAGAAGATTTTTAAGATTATTAAATGTCTTTAAAACGTGTGGTGAATTTTTTTAAGCCAAACAAGTAGCTGAAAAATACAACATGCCCATTGCCTCAAACAGCTCAGCTTTCTTTTATTATTAATTGTATTTACTTCTGTAGTGGTAAAGAGCATTATACAGTCATCTTTTATTATACATCTATATTTATAATCTGAACAAATTTAGAACAGGTACCATGTGATTGTACAGAAATTGATAATATATGGCTGAAAGCAGGAATATCTAGAAAAATGATGTTTCGCAAGCAAAGCCTGTATTGTATAGTCAAACAAGAAAGCCTTTATTGGACATGGACTTCACAATACGAATAGTGGCACAGCTGTATAATAAAATATCATTATCTAGTAAAGTTTACAGTATGGATTTTTATTTTGCTTGTCCTTCTTGTGTATAGAAAACTGTATTGGACTTGACACTTATAAAATCTCATCCAATACAGGTTTTCAACACTAAATGAAATCGTACAATACAAATCCATATTGTACACTTTACAACATAGTGACCTATAATATAATTAAATTTGTTTATGAATTTTGGATTAAATGAACACTTATTTTACTTATGTATATATAACACACACTTAAGAACATCAACTCAACTACAAACAATATAGACTGATCAGATAATACACTGACATATCAGGGTCTAGGCTGTTTAATTAAGGAAAATCTTAATGAAAAGTAAAAGGTTAGATCTTTCATGATTTGCACTGTTTGATTGAAATCCTAAGTAAAACAAACACTTTTTACTCAAAAGGAAGAAAGCATTTTGATCTTTACTCACTGAAGGGTTAACAGGATGATAATTAGTTCTGAAAAAGTATCAAGGTGGAAATGCTTCCATAGATTATAACTATTTGCTATAATTGTAGTATCCAGGTATATGCATATATATATATATATATATATATATATATATATATATATATATATATATCTATATATATATATATATATATATATATATATATATATATATATATATATATATATATATATAACTATTTGCTATAATTGTAGTATCCTGGTATATGCATATATATATATATATATATATATATATATATATATATATATATATATATATATATATATATATATATAGATAGATATATAACTATTTGCTATAATTGTAGTATCCAGGTATATGCATATATATATATATATAACTATTTGCTATAATTGTAGTATCAAGGTATATGCATATATATATGTATAACTATTTGCTATAATTGTAGTATCCAGGTATATGCATATATATATATATATATATATATATATATATATATATATATATATATATATATATATATATATATATAACTATTTGCTATAATTGTAGTATCAAGGTATATGCATATATATATATATATATATATATATATATATATATATATATATATATAACTATTTGCTATAATTGTAGTATCAAGGTATATGCATATATATATATATATATATATATATATATATATATATATATATATATATATATATATATATATATATATATATATATATATATAACTATTTGCTATAATTGTAGTATCCAGGTATATGCAGTAGATATTAGTAATAATATTAACAGTTTGGAATCTATAAGAATGGCATGTTATCATGAATCATTTGTTATAATAATACAGAAATTTCATATGCATTAATGTATTATCTTTACTATAGGATCATTTAATCTGTGTAGAAATTGTCATGCAAATATCAATATTGAGGTGCATGCAAATATATATATATATATATATATATATATATATATATATATATATATATATATATATATATATATATATATATATAAATACAGTGCTAGCCATGTACATCACATATATCTGTCTGCCATAAATATTTTGAAAGACTTCATAGAATGAATACAATTTACATGGAGCTTTACATTTAAAACATCAAGGTCAAGTTTTCACCTATTTTCATAAAATATAAATCAGAGCTTTTGTTTTCAAATTTTTTGCTTATCAATTTTATCAGTTTGCGCTAGTCTGCCTAATTCTGTTTCTGCTAGTAGGCCTAATTCTGTTTCCAGAGCATAACTTTTGAATGACTTCATGGACTGAAACGTTTGTCATGGGGTTCCAGATTAATAAAATATAGGTCAAGTTTGCATTTTTACAAATTTTTCTCAAAATTTAATAGAATTTGGGTCTATGTTTTACTTCTAAATGTGACATTGCATCAAGAACCAAAGTTGCTTCATTCATTCCATATTGGCAGTGGCATCCATATCCTCTGGACATATTTTCAAGTCAGCTATATAATGAGTTTTGGTACGTCAAGGGACTTCTTTACTTTTATTGGTTTTATTTTTTTTAGTTTTACACTTTTCTGATTATGTGCTAGAGTGGACTAAATAAATGATTTTATTACAGGTGTTTGTATGGCCTTGTACTAAATAAATGATTTAATTACAGTTGTTCGTATAGCCTTGGACTAAATAAATGATTTAATTACAGTTGTTCATATAGCCTTGGACTAAATAAATGATTTAATTACAGTTGTTCGTATAGCCTTGGACTAAATAAATGATTTAATTACAGTTGTTCGTATAGCCTTGGACTAAATAAATGATTTATTTACAGGTATTTGGAGATCTGGGTATACCAGGGATGGACAAAGATGTGAAGGCTGCCATAGGGAAAGGATCCAAGGATTTTGAAAAATTGATGGGGTCACAGACCAGCCTTAACAAGGTAAGTGGTTGTAAACAGTTACTTTTTTAAGTCAGCCAAAAATAGCCTTATCCATGGTCAAACCACCAACTGTTGGAAGTAGAAAAAGTTACCTCAAAATATAGGTGGCACTTTAAGTCAGATTGATCCAGTATTGTTTGTGGGAATTATCTTGAGAATGTAATAATAATAATAATAATACTAATAATAAAGACTTTATTTAACAATATTCACTTAGTTACATAATAGAGCTAATCTACCTTGAGGTCCTCAGAATTTAAAAGAGTTGATAGGTTTATAGATGTGACCATTTGGACAGGTAAGACTATATGCACAAATGTTATAATTATATGATCATTGTGCCTTGTATTAAAGAAAAGGAGTAAAATGTAAATCTTACTAATTGGTACAATTTAGTAGGAAAGAACATTTGAGAAAATTGATGTGATTATGCTCTTTGTGCCAATTGTGAACAGCATAAGCACAGATCTGCTTTTGTATAAGGTGCTGGTAGATTTGGGTCTACATAGTCTCTTTCAACCTGACCTCTCATGTGGCTCCGTGAGATCTTTGCCAATTAAGGGTCTGGTAAAAAATGAGTTTCACTTGTAATGCCAGAACAAAGCTTTCTGAAAATTTGGGAAAGTAATTTGATTGGCTGATGAGATGAGGTGATGTAATACATCATTGAGATGATGAGATGATGTCATGTTTCATGTACACATTGTTAACTTTGTTGGCTGATTGAGATTTGCTTCTTGCATCAGTGTCTCTTTACAAAGTGATATTGAATGATATCCTTTTAAGCCTAAAAAAATTCAGCTTCAGTGATTGCAGAAAGTATAACAAGATAAATTTTTATTTTGAGACAGCGAGAAATGTCTTTGTAGATTCAATTGTACAAAGTTTGACTTAAGTCCTTCTGTCTGTAACATCGATCATTGAAGAATTTTACCAGACCCTCATATGGCTGATATCTCATGGAGCCAGACAAGAGGTCTGGTTGAAGGACACTAGGGTCTACACTGTTTGCTGGAATAACAAGTAAAATGAACAGTGTACACTTTGATCTGCAAGTGCATTATGGGTGTTTGCATTATGTGACCATAGATCTGAGTCTGTGCTGTTTGCAGTTGGATACACATTATACTGAAGTCCTCACATGTACACACCAAATATGATGGACCATTGTATCAAGTCCTCACTTGTACACACCTGATATGACGGACCGTTGTATGAAGTCCTCACATGTACACACCAGATATGACGGACCATTGTGTGAAGTCCTCACATGCACACCAGATATGACAGACCATTGTATGATGTCTTCACATGCACATGCCAGATGTGATGGACCATTGTATGAAGTCCTCACATGCACACACCAGATATGACAGACCATTGTATGAAGTCTTCACATGCACACTCCAGATATGACAAACCATTGTATGAAGTCCTTACTTGTACACTCCAGAGGTCCTAAAATGACTCTATTTGCTGGACCTGACCAACAAATGTGCTCAAATGACTGTTTGCTAACTCGACATACTGGACATTGGACATAAGGTGCTTATAATTATCCAAAGCAGTTGTTTGATCATTATGTTTTCCCAATTGTTTAAACACTTCATAGCTACAAAGCACAAGACAAAAGAGGCGTGAAAGGTTATCTACTGGGCTTATAAGAACTCTACGACTCAATGATTGCCCCCGACTTGATCGGAAATGCTTGTTAGTTAAGTGTTTGTATTTTTTAAGTAGAGAGTTTGTTGTCAATTAAAAATCGAATTTTTAAAAGAGTAGAATGGCATAAAATCTAATGTTGCGTGAAATTCTTTTCTATAGTTTTCTAAAAGAAAAATCATTTTTATAAATAAAAAGAGGAGGGAAAATTACTGAAGCACAGCAAATGTGGAACTGAAAATGACTAATTTCCAGTATATTTGATAATTGAGTATATCATTGTTTTCTTATTTATTATAACCTCTTTGGAATGTTTTTCAATGAAATTTCACAAAAATCTGGCTAGCATGTTAATTTTGTTGAACAATGTACAGCAAGAGCCATTGAAACTTTGGAACTTGGGTACACTCTATATCAGAACAATATACTGAGGGTTGGCAATCATCTCTGTCACCTCTTCATTTAGTATTACTAGAGTCAACTATGTAATGTCTTAAAGTGAAAAAAAAGAAACACATTTAGAGTAAGTAAGCAATACAAAAACAAAATACTGTTAATCATTTTATTTTTTTGAGTATCAATTTTTTGGGTTTTTGTGAAAAATGACATTGTCATCTGTTCTTAAATTCATGGATCAGGAAGGGGTCCTATTGTTTCCACAGAAGGGGTCCTATTGTTTCCATAGAAGGGGTCCTATTGTTTCCAAAGAAGAGGTACTATTTGTTTCCACAGAAGGGGTCCTATTGTTTCCATAGAAGGGGTCGTATTGTTTCCATAGAAGGGGTCGTATTGTTTCCACAGAAGGGGTTGTATTGTTTCCACAGAAGTGGTCCTATTGTTTCCAAAGAAGGGGTCCTATTATTTCTATAGAAGGATCATTGTTCATTGGGTCTTTAAATTTATGGTTATTGGCATCTACAAAAATTGTTATCCATGAAAAATATTGACTTTATAGCATGGATCAAGCACATACAAAAAGCTAGCTAATATAAAAGGATCACGATGCAACAGGTAAGATGGCAAGTAAATTAGTATGAGTGACTCATATGTAAAATTGCAAAAAAAAGCACCTGTTTACTAAATTCTGTGTAGCTCATACCTATTTAGAACTGTATTCTATGTAATACCTGCACTGGGTACTTTAAAAAACTATTCTTTGGGTAAATTTCATAAGATTAAAGCTAACCATAATACAATTGGTGATGTCATAAACAGTGTTCCCATCACATGTATATGTCCATACTAGAAGGGTTAACCCTTTTTGTCTATGTTGAGAACTCGCCACTTTGGAAGTTCATTCTCTCTCAATATATATATGTCTCCTCTCAGTAAAACAAATAGATAATCCATTTTTGGGACTAATTTAGCCCACAAAGTTAAGTGTTAATGAGACAGCATGCTTTGTGGTTGTTTTAAAGAAAATCATGATGTTCTATGTGGATTTTTGCAGCTGCATGAGATCCATGCTTGGATAGAGATACATGCACTAACAAATTTATAATTTTATGGAAGTTATTGTGGGTGTGGGTATTATGTTGAATAAAGTACATGTACATATAATTCTATAATGACTAATGATAATATCAAAAACAAAAGCTTAATAAATGTGTCAATTTTTTACCTCTACTGGTCATAGATTGGAAGAGCTTGTGGGATGGCCTGTTGTTTGCCATCCAGTTTCCATCCATCCATTAGCACAAGTTTGCTATTGCTACACCTACTAAACTACTTGGAGGATTGCAATGAAACTTTACTCACACATACATCCCAAAGTCTAAATAAAAATTGTGCCACTGGGACATCCAGTATTGCCACCACAGGAGCTATGTTGAAAATCTTGTTATCACTACTCCTGCATAGATGGTCATATCAACATAGGGTTTTCACCAAATGACTTCTTATGATGTATAGTTGATCATAAATGAAAATGGTGCTGATCTGACTTCAGATATGTCCATCACAGCAGCCATCATAAAAATCTTGTTATAGTGACTTCTTCTGAATGGCAAGTCATATCGACATGAGGTTTTATCACAGGACTTCTTATGATGTCTAGTTGGTCCTGAATGAAACTGGTGCCAATATGACCTCCAAAATGGCCACCATAGCAGCCATCTTTAAAATCTTGTTATCGCTGCTTCTGCTGAATGGATGGTCTTATTGACATAGTATTTTCAGAAAAGACTTCTTATGATGTGTATATGGTTCTAAATGAAAATGGTGCCAATCTTACATCCAATATGGCCACCATGGCAGCCATCATGAAAATCTTGTTATTGCTCTAGAATATCAGAGATGGTTTCAACACTCAGCAGTTAAGAAAAAGAAACAGTCTTATCTTGGATTCCTGGAAATTCTTTTCAGCCAGTAGAGCATCATTTTTTTCAAGGGACTCTTGCTTTAAAATATTCCAGTGGTCACTTGCCATCCCTATTTTCTGAGATAGACTGGTGCTAAAATGTATAAGCAAACATAACACTGTCTAACAAGGATTGGACAGCTATAGCTTGCTTGAACCATGTGGCCAAAAAATGATTGCACTTGTATAATTAAGTTACCTGTATAAGTAAGTCTAACCTTTTCAGTCAGATATGCATCTTCATCTGTCATTGAGTTGATGCTTGAAATTCATAGTATAAAGACGATTTGACATCTGTCATTGAGTTCATGCTTGAAATTCATAGTATAATAACTACTTGACATCACTGGGGTTACTTGTATTCATCTGTCATTGAGTTGATGCTTGAAATGCATAGTATAATGACATCTGCCATTGAGTGGACGCTTGAAATGCATAGTATAATGACATCTGTCATTGAGTTGACGCTTGAAATGCATAATATAATGACATCTGTCATTGAGTTGATGCTTGAAATGCATAGTATAATGACATCTGTCATTGAGTTCATGCTTAAAATGCATGGTATGATAACTACTTGACATCACTGTTTTTTTGGTATACATCTGTCATTGAGTTCATACTTGAAATGCATAGTGTAATAACTACTTGACATCACTGGGGTTATTTGTGTACACATTAATAACTTTGGATATATATGCAAATAGTCAAAGAAAATTTGAATAAAAATACAGAAGTATTGTAAATTCTACAAATACATAAAATATCAAAATAGATGCTACCATGTGATTTTTGACATAACGTTCTTTTTAGAGATAAAAAGTGCTCAGACTCACTCACTCATTTGATTGCATAATATTTTCAGATACGAGGACGGAACACTGTCAAGACGCGAAGTGGTTTCAGATCAGATGACTTTACTCCATCACCCTCCAGTTCATCCACTGACCTGCATGAGAAGAAGAAAATGAAGTAAAAGTTTTCCAAGCACAAAGACTGATTTCCACAATGAACATGGTCAGCAGACAACCATGTGTTAGTTCAGATGCTGACTTTCTGATATACAACATTTTGGTTATATATATTTGCAGATTTAAATTCAGATCCTTTGGTTTGTTTTAACCAGTTTAGTATTTCTTTTTTTTAATTTCAGAACAAAGATTGAACCTTCATTTAATAATACGTGAAACTTATAATTGACAGATAGTTCCAACATTTTTTAGCTTATTTTGGAAACAGTATAAAATACCCAGGGTCCTAGACTGATATACTTTTGCTATGTTTTTAGTTTTTGATAAAAATACATTAATCATGAAGGCAAATCCTATAATTAGAAAAAAACACAAATTTATTACATGTATACATAAAAGATCACTTAAACCAAAGTTTATATTAAGTACACAATTTTGTATATATTTTTATTAATTTTCTGTATTAATGTATACTGAAAATAACGCATATTTGTAACTTAACTTTTGAATTACATAGGTGTGTGGTAACCTAATCCATTCTGATTATTAACATAAGAGACTACCACTTTTTGTGGACAAATATCTATTTTACTTTATAATTTGATAATAACAACAATTAAAACACTGGGAAGAAATAGTCTGATTAATAGCGTACCTGTAGCCTTATAGTCTCATATATAAAATCGTGGAAATAATTGCAACTCATTCCTTGAAACTGATAAAACATGACAACATACAAGAGATGATTGTGAGGTAAAATGTTCAGTCACATTTTAAATTTGTATTTGTTAATATACACTAATGAAAATTTCATGTCAAATAACTAGTGTATTCCTGCCTAAGAAATTAAAAACATGAATGAGTAAACCCTCAAATTTGTGCCTTTAAGAAGTTCAAATTTTGTCTGATCATCATAATCACCATTTGAATCTAAAAGTTTTAATGCAGTGTTGTTCATTGAACATCAAGTAAGGCAGGGTGCAATTTTCTATTATGGCACTTGAAGCCAATTTCACACATAAAACTACTTAATGATTGTGCAGTGGTTGAAACACACTACTGTTAAGTATTTCTTGCTTTTTTGCCATAAAACAATTACAAGTGCATAAATTCCAATTGATAATAGTGAAATAGATATCAAGAAAATTAAAGTTTAAGATTTGTAGCTGTAAATGCAAATCAGTAGTTTTATTATCAGGGCAACAAGTTGCATTACCATATTGTTTCTTACAAAAGGACAATGCTATTTTTGTAATCTACAAATATCCGTGTTATTCTGATAGTTAATTTTAGCATATCAACCAAGAAACTTAAACTGCCAACAATAACAGTTTATAGAAGCCAAACTCCATTCACTGTGAAAAATAAGTATCTTGCAATTTTTGGAAGAGACTAAGGGGCATATTTACAGTACAAACATTGAATATGAGGGTTTTCATTAGTAACTGTTGTTGTCTCTAACAACAGTAATGGCTCTTTTACACTCATTTGCACAGTGAATGACTGAATTCAGTTAAATTCTCAATTATTTACTTAAAAAAGCAACGTTAATAATTATACTGAAACAAATTACATCTAATTGGTGGTTTTTATCTCAAGATGGAATGTTTGCATGTATTTTGTTGGAGATTAGTGCATAATGGCACACATCAACATTAGCAATCGATGAGGTTCTAATGCAACTGTCATCAACCCCAATTCACTGTTGGAGACTTCTTTACTTTTCAAAATCTGAAGAAAAAAAAATTGAAAAAAAAAATATTATTGTTCATTCCAAAATATTTGGCATTAATGTGTAACATAATTTGATGGAAACCTTTTGTAATCTGTTCTGTCTTACATTATGATACACTGGTGAATAGTTGGGGTTAAAGGTAGCAATATAAGTACTGTGATTGTGGACTTTTTTATTTGTTGTAGTGGCCTTAAAGAGCACTCTTGGAAATTACAGAATTATCTCCCTTGCTTTGAAGCCTCACATTTGGATAAACTTCTCATTCCTTGATAAACATTCTTAATTATAAAAAGACATTCCGTCCAATTTATTTTGTGTGATATTAGTGTTCTTATCCATGAATGAACAATTGTACTATATATATTGTATTTACTCCGTGATACAAGTATGATTTTATATTTTGTATTGTAAATGTACATAAATATGCCAAGTTTGACTATTCTAATTCACATGCTTTCGATAATTATGTTTAGGACTTTAATTTTAACAAGATCTTGCAAACATTTAAAACAAGTGTTTAAATCCATATGAATAATACTATTTATTACTGATCTTGTAGTAGATTTTTCTGCAAGGTGGGTGGGAGGAGTCATTCTTTACCTGGATCCTATGCTTTGGTATTGTTATGCTACATGGACAAGGTATACAGTGTGAACATGATATGATGGCTCAGTATTTACATGCAAGGAAGAGTCTATTTGATGGAAGTGGGGGTCATCCCTTATTCAACATGAAATAAAGAACATAAATATTGATATTTCCGCTTATGTATGTTATTGGTAATTAAACAGGAGGCTTTAATTTAAGATAGAAAATCAGGGAGACGTCCGGGTAGGATTGCACAGTAATTAATGAACCTTCAAACCCTGTAATAGAAAATCAAGGAGACATAGGGTAGGATTTCACCCTGTGATAGAAAATCAGGGAGACTTAGGATTGGATTTGTCAGTAATTAACAAACCTTCAAACCCTGTGATACAAAATCAGGGAGACTTAGGGTAGGATTTCACAGTTATTAATGAACCTTCAAACCTTGTGATAGAGAATCAAGGAGACATAGAATAGGATATCTCAGTAATTAGTGAACCTTCAAACTCTGTGAGTATAAATAGGCATCATCTGTGCTTTGCTATTATATCATGCATGCACTGTACATGCTTGTGATCTTGGTAATGGAATTAGACCACGCCACGCATAATCATAAGATACGTCTAAGAATATCAAAATAAATTACAAAGTTGTACAGCTCTCCCTTGTTATAATACCATGTTAAAGTGATGCTGGATATAACACAATGCTGCCATTGTCCCTGTGTGTTATACTATCATATTTGAATTGGTTTATCAAATGTATGACAATATTGGTTGAATGAAAACAACATGAAGCTTAGTATTATATCTTTATTTCCTTTTTAAAACATTATTTTTTGCAAAAATGAAATGCACAAATCCCATGAAGTGAAAAAAATATATTTTTAATTTACATAAATTAGATTAATTTGTATATGTTTATCTGGAATTCCCCCCCCCCCACCCCCACCCCCCAACAAACTTGCATGCATTTACTGAATTTTTTATCATTCTGTCTATACCATACTTGGGTACATCAGACAAATGGCAGTTATGGCCCATAGCTACAGCGTTATAATTAGGAAGATCTGTATTAAGTATGAGATAACACAATTTCTAAAAATACTTTTTATAAAAAATTTCAATTGTTTCTTTTTTACTATTGCTGCTGGCAGCATTATTATATTAATATATCTGTGCAAATACTATTTTCAAACTTGTGCTAAATTTCCACAATAAACTTGTCATAGTGACAAAGTTGTTATTTTATTTTCTAATCTTTACTTTCTAACTTACATTTTATCACTGTAATATAAAATATGGTGGTGTCTGAAAACCCACAATGCAAGTACTGCTCTGTTGTGATTTTATATACCGGCATATTGAAACCTCTCATTTTATCACTTTTTTTGAGCCTTGCAAAACCTTAAATTTGACAACCTGTTAATATCCTACATTTTACAGAAACATGATTTCCTTATGAAATCTGGAAAAAGGTATTCTGTACTTTTGGCTGCCTAGTCATATTGGTATTCAGGATAATGAGATAGCAGATTTAAGCAGCCAAGTGCAGTCACTTATTTTTGGCTCAACTGGCTGTAAGGCCAAGTAAGCTTATGGTATTGCTCTGCATCTGTTGTTTGTTGTCAGTTATTCATCCATCAACAATTGCTTGTTAACACTTTGGAGTCTGTATTTCTGATCTTATTTCAGTCAACCTTGGAATAACATCTCAGATGGGGGGCCCCGGATGGCCAAGTGGTCTAAGGCGCTCGCCTTTACCGATCACTGCTATCTCACCTCTGTCCACGTGGGTTCAAGTCTTGGGCTTGGCCAATGTGGTTATGTGAGAAAGCTTGCCAGTATCTTCCCATGGGTCGGTAGTTCTTCCTGGGATTTACCCGGTTTCTTCCTCCACCAGATATACTGGCCGCCATGTATGGCCTATCATGTGCTGAAAAATGGCATTAAGCCCATAAAACCAAACCAAGCCAAACATCTCAGATGAGTTCTATAATGAGTGAGATCAACACAAAAATTATGAGGTGATCTGGCATCTGATTGGCTAACCTTGTTACAACTCTGGAGGCCAAATTCTGAACCAGTTTTGATCAAGCCTGGAATATATGCTTATATCATTAAGATCTCTGACAAGTTCAATAATGAGTGAGTGCCACACATATTAAAATGAGGTAATTTTGCATCTGATTGACTGAGCTTGTTGCCATTTTGGATGCCATATTTCTGATAAGATTTTGTTCAAACTTGAAATATGGGCTTGTATCCTCAAGATCTTCAACTGGTTCAATAATGAGATAAATCCATACTTATTAATGAGGTAATCCTGTGTCAGATTGGCTGAGCATTTTACCACCCTGGAATTCATATTTCTGATCCTATTTTGATCAAACTTGGCATATTATACTTATTTCAGCAAGATCTTGGACAATTTTGATTATGGGGGAAACCCATGCATATTAATGAGATTAATGAGGTGATATTGCATCAGATTGATTGAGCTTGTTATTACTCGGCAAGCTGTATGTTTTATCTGATCTTGATCAGACTTTGAATATAGGCATATATTATCAAGATCTTGTATGAATTCAATAATGCACAGGATCTGCACATATTAATGAGGTTATCATGCATGTGATTAACTAAGCTTGTTGCCACTCTACAACTGTATTTCTGATCAAGTTTTAACAAAACTTGCTAAATGGGCTACACTCATCAAGATCATGGATGATTACAATTATGAGCAGGATTCATGCATATTACTGCATCTGATTGGCTGAGTTTGTCAAAACTTTAGTGAGCTTATTTCTGATCATATTTTTATAAAACTTGATGCATAGGCTTATATGATCAAGATAAATGTGTTTTGTTCTGAGCAAGATCAATTTAAACGGTGGTTTATATAAGAAGTTTTGACCCTATTTTGAAGGATTTTACCTTTGTTTTACCTATATCTACAGTTCATATACCTTTTGAAAAACTGTAATATCTTTATCTTTTATCTTGCAAGAATGCATGGAAGGTTTATCTTCCTCAAGAATTTAGCAGTTTTTTTACCTTTTCATTTTTGCAGGGTAACTTTTACTCTGTGCTATATAACCAGGCATTAATATATTCCTTCTATTGTTTAATAATTCCTTCAAACAATAACTGTCTTTATGTATTTTTAACCGCCATGATGATGAAAAGACGGTTGATATGTTAAAATACAGAAATTATCACAAATCCCTTGCAAAACTTTAGTATCCATGGTAAGAGAACTAATGTCAAATAAAATGAATCATGGCTTTTATTTTATATTTGGATTTCCAGCATCATAATTATGAAGAAATCTACACAAAATGGTGACATTTATTACAATTAATTTCTAACCTCTATCATTCTTTTACACTGACATCTCTTAAACTCATTAATCAAATAATACAAGATTTAAGTTTTACATTTTTGCAATTATCAATGACGAAATTTAATTGATTTGAAATTTATAAGATTATTCTTTATGCAAGATATATATATATAATATCCTTGACAGTAACTATATATCTATCTTTGTTTATACCATTCTATCTATCTCTCCCAATTCTTAATGATGGCTGAGCTCTGGAAACCTTATTTCCCCAATCTACTTATGAAGTCAATTTTGTCCATGGACAAATGTTGGCATTCCAATGAGTGTTGGCTACACATACATACATACATGCATACATACATACATACATACATACATACATACATACATACATACATACATACATACATACATACATACATACATACATACATACATACATACATGTATACATACATATATATATATAGATAGATATTCAGGTAAAATTAGAATACTGTCTGTTGAAATGATGGGTATGTGTCAGAGAAAGGACAATCTGGAATTTAAGGACTCTTTTTCATTTTTTAAATTATCTGAACATGCATCTTTCAGGTTGCAAGTCTGACAGGCTAACCACTGAACCACCACAGGTACTTAATTTTGCTTGAGTTTTGTTATCTATACTAGTCAAAGAACAGAAGAGCTTATATGATGGCCTTATGCCCAGCATGTTTTGCCTCCGGCCATTAGCACAAGTTTTTTGTTTAAAATTGTGTACAGAACCAAAAGAGTGCCAAGGTTTGGGAGAAATAGAATGTAATGTGAATAAAAACCCAGATTATAAGCTAATGTAGTCACTTACTTTTGATCTATTGCAAAATTTAATTCAGTAATGTTGTAGAAAGTTGGCGATCTCAAATGATATGACTAATATTTTCAGTATGTATCCCATATAAAAAGCAAAGATCAATTAGAAAAATATTTGTGGTAATAATTTTATTAATTTTTTTTAACTGCATTCATTTGAGTCTGGGACATTAGGTAACTCTGTAAAGAAGCAGAAAAATACATACATACACACACACACACACACACATTGCAGATAGTAAACATTGAAAATGTTTAACGTTAGTTACCAGAGAAAACCTTCTTTTGAAATCATTAAGGTTTATCCTGTATTATCTTCATTCACAAAATCAATCACATATCTTATTTCTTTCTCCAACCATTTTTAAAAATAAAATATAAAATATCCACTTTTACCCTTATCTTAATATATGAATTATACCATATTTGTGTCTGCAGAAACAGCTCACCATTTTCAAGTTGTAAATTTCTTATTCAGTTCTATAAAGGCTGTAAAAAAAAACGCCCAGAAAGTATTTAATTTCCTATATATTAAAGATGTATAATCAGTCCAAATGAAGAAGATGGGTCAATATGCATTTCAGAAATTTGTGATAAATGTTTCCATTTTGAATCTGACGGTAACATTATTCTCAGCCATGTTAGTTGTAGTGCATGGCTAAAGTTCATAATATTTATTACTTTTTAAATTGTTATTACAATGTTTCACTTAATTTTGTCCTTGGATTCATTCCAAATAAATCTATAAAAAGGTGTATTCAGCTGCTTGCAACCTTGTTCAGACAGATTTTACAAGAATAAAACATGATTAATTTTAGGCAATATTACACTCTTTATTTACTACTATTTTACCAAAAAATTTAAGTAATCCTTTTGACCACTGAATAAGTGGATTTTTCCTGTCACTTATTTTGGAATCGTAGGTAAGAGTGATAATTTGTTCTAAATTGGACAAAAAGTGTATGCCTTGAACATGAAAATTCAGTACAATGCTAATTTAAAATATATTTAGAGCAGAATTTCACTTTACTATCTGTTCTGCTTCCATTAGCACATGTTATTGCTCCTTCTCCTAAACTACTGGAAGGATTGCCATGAAACGTTACACACACATTCACCCCATGGTCTAGTTGGTCTGAAATGAAAATGGTACCACTTGAACATATTGAAATCTTGTCATCACTACTCCTTTTGGACAAATGGTTGGCATTAACATGGGGTTTTCACTAAATCATCTATTGCAATACATGACTGGTTATGAATGAATATAGTGCAGATCTGACCAGCAAAATATCTGCACTTTTTTTGAAGGAGTTTGAAAACCAGACCTAACTGATCATATGGTCAACTAGAAGGTCATTGCTTACATTTTTGTACTTCATTTAGCTGATAAACACAGTGACTTGTAGAAATACAAACAAAATCTGACAAGACTTTATATTTCCCCCAAAAATATTAATTATAGATTTAACCACTCCTTTGCATGTGGATATATATTGACAGTGTCTAAAAGGAGTTCATTGACCTTGTATATTTTATATCAGATTCAATGTCAAAGGCCATGACAAAGAAGTTTGTACTGCACTTACACTACTGACGTTTTTGGAAATATGTTAACTTAAACATGTAAGAAAATAATTTTGTTACCAAATTTGGTATGTTGGAGTTTTTTTAAGAATATCTAAGATGGTTTCAATACTTACCAGTTAAAAGAATAAAAGGACAGAAGAAACAGATTTATCATGGATTTCTGGAAATTATTTTAAGCCAGTACAACATCAGTCCCTTTGCGGGGCTCTTCATTCCTTTGTTTCCCACATTTAAATTTAAAATTTAAAACAGCCAAACTGTGAAGATTATAATAGCAAATATTAAAATGCAGCTTTTCAGACAGAATACCACCAAAAATATAAAACTCTACAAAATTATCAGTCATATGGTGTGTTAAGGATGGTGGATTTCTTTGCTTTTCTAAGACATACTATAAAGGGTAAAAACCAAATTACAACAGTTGTCATCAATGTTCTCAGCTTCATATCCTTACATTCAAGAAAAGGGCAGATCCAGGGTTTTTATTCTACAGGGTTTGATTTGGAAAAGTGGTGGTTCAATTTGCTAAAGTTAAAATGGCCATATTTCCATGTTTTTCAGTGAAACTTTCCCCATTCCCCCTACTAATTCAGCTTCTTAAAATATTATCTCCTGATGTGCTGGAGGTGAGTTCATGATGTAGTTTATGTAATAATCATGAATACAAATGTGTACCTTAACAACAAACACACCGTATTTCTTACCATTAGAATTCATACAACTGAAAAGATTGCTTCCTTGCTCTGGATAATTCATGATTACTAGGAATTTCCCTTACTCAGAGCATAAATATGTTAGAGTTCGAAATTTTTGGCAATATCACACTGCCTTCATCAGCAACTACTGTTGATCATGTGACTTATAATGGTCATGTGATACGAGGAGACTGGTGTAGATATAGGGAATCTAGAATCTAGGGACCCTAATAAGATCGATAAAGAAAAATGGGTAGTGAATCTTTTGAATAGGAAACTTAACCCAGTGTAAAAGTCGATTCTGACAAAGGGGTTAAATTTTTGTGTCACACAATGATCGATACCATTAGTAGAGATTATCTCATGTACTGAAGCAGTGTTTAATCAGATTACAGATCACTCGGTGGCAGAGAGCCTGAGGGGCAAGGTTGTAAGAATTCTAAATAATAGTAAACTGGCCAGAAGTAATATAACCATCCAGGAGAAGATAGCCATACGGGACTTGGCAGAAGATAAAAGTTTAGTGATCCTACCAGCCGACAAAGGACGCACCACAGTATTACTCAACAGGGCTGATTATGTTACTAAAATGGAACTGTTGGTCAATGACAAAGACAATTATCAGAAATTAAGCAGAGACCCTACAACATCAGTAAAAAATAAATTGATTAATGTGTTAAAACATTGGAAGAAAAACCAAATTATATCTGACACATTTTACCACCGTCTCTACCCTACTGCTGAAAACATCCCGAAGCTATATGGGTTGCCTAAAATCCACAAGAAGGATGCCCCACTCTGACCTATAGTATCTAGTTTGGGCAGTGTATTGTATGCTTTAGCCAAATATCTTACTTCAATCATAGGACCTCTAGTGGGCAAAACCGAACACCATATCATTAACAGTGTACACTTTGTCCAAACGATCAGTGACCTAGAGGTACCGCTAGGTAGAAAACTGGTCTCTTATCAGCACTTTTCACCAGTATTCCAGTGAACAAAGCTATGAGTGTAATCAGAGAGAAATTAGAGGCAGACATTACTCTGAAATCCAGATGTGACCTCCCTATTGAACATATTTGCACTTTATTGAGGCTGTGTTTGGACAGCTCATATTTTATCTATAACGGGCAGTTTTACACACAGAAACAGGAAGCAGCAATGGGGTCACCAGTCTCACCAATAGTTGCCAATTTATATATGAAGTTTTTGGAGAAAAAGGCCTTGGAATCGGCCATGAACCCACCATTTATGTGGTTCAAATATGTGGATGATACCTTGACTGAACTACAAGTGTACCATGTGCAGGAGTTCTCCAATCATCTCAACTCCATTGACCCACATATTCAGTTCACCTCAGAACAAGAAGATGGCAAATTATCATTCTTAGACACATGTGTACACTTAAATGATGATGGATCAACCAAAGTCACTGTGTATAGAAAACCAACCCACACTGACCAGTACCTTAACTTTTCTTCCAATCATCATCTGGAATACAAGAGGTCAGTAGTGAGATCTTTACTCTACCGAGCTAACTCCCTAGTCACTGATGAGACAGATCGGATCAAAGAAGTAGAGCACATAAAAGTTGCACTACAAACAAATGGCTATCCAGAGTGGATTTTCAAACTTCCAAAGAAGAAGAAGAGAACACTTAATAAAACCAGTAGTGGTCCAAATAGAACCAACATCAGTATGCCATACATCTGCGGTACGTCAGAAGTCCTAGCTAGAGTATTCAAACAGCATGGGGTTAATATATACCACAAACCTTACAATTCTTTAAGACAACAACTTACACATGTGAAGGACAAAACAGAAAATTTGAAGAAATGTGGTGTGGTTTATCATATCAAATGTAATGATTGTGAGAATGACTCTATTGGTGAAACAGGCAGAGTGCTAGAAACAAGGATTAAAGAACACACCAGTAGAGAATCATCTGTTATACATGAGCATTGCAGCAATATGGGATATTCCATCATTCCCAATCAGACCAAGGTCATCACATCTGTGGACAACCTATGGAAAAGGAAGGTGAAGGAGGCAATTGAAATACGAAAGCGGAGGCCAACACTAAACAGGGATGAGGGGCTTGAACTAACACCTATCCACACCAGTCTCCTCGTATCACGTGGCCATTATAAGTCACGTGATAAACAGTAGTTGCTGTTGAAGGCAGTGTGATATTGCTGAAAATTTCAAACTCTATGATATTTATACTCTGAGTAAGGGAAATTCCTAGTAATCATTAGAATTCATGTGTCAAGGAGAAGGGGGGTGGCAATCTTTGATCAATTTTTAAAAAAAACTTTAAGGTTGTTTTGGACAAGATAGAATAATAGATTTTATAAATAATTAATTTTGTAAATAATCTCTTACCATTCTAATTAAAGAGTTTTTAAAACCAAAGCCCAATCCCTATGATTCCTTAAAGTCTTGTCCATGCATCAACACTGTAAAATATCTGCAAAACCTCTGGTTTAAGTTTTTACTTGGCTTTCGTTTGAATACATATTTGTGCTCCAGTTATCATCTAGGATATATACTTGATATAGATAAAATTCTTTTGATGGAAGAAAAATGAAACAGATCTAGTACAATATATTACAAAATTTTTCACTGCAGATGAATGTTCATTGAAGGGGATTTTGCATCTCTCTGTGGCTTTGCTATATGTTGTTGCTAAGTATTATGTCGCAGTGTGGTGAACAATTATTTGATATGATGTTATGATGCTATATACTACAAATGTTTTGTTATGAATATTGCTCATTGTCCACTTGCCATCATGCTATTTGCAACAGATGATTTGGCACAGTTATACCTAGATGACTGGCTACTTAATCAGTACTTTTTTGAAAAGTATTATTTAAGAAAAGTTTATAAAAAAATTTGTGTTCCTTTTAATCATCTTTTCATCCAATTGCATGCAGTATTTTTTACAAATCTGAAATCTATCAAATCTAGTCTACTTTCCTGCCACTGAGTTCCCTTAAATTTTTGAAGTTATTAATTTTCTTTTAATTTGTTTTTATTTATGTCTTCCATGATAATAAAACTATTTCCTTATTAGTCCATATCAGTTTCGGAATTTTGGCATTACGTTTAGTCTTGGTCATTTTAGTCTAATGTTCCAGATTGTTTCTAATCTTAGCTAAATTCAGTGACAGTTTCATAATTTTAGCATTATTTTTAGTAATGGCCATATTTTTTTAATATAATATTCTGGATTATTTTTAGTCTCAGCTAAAGTCCATAATAGTTTTGGAATTTTAGTATTTCTTTTTGTCTCAGACCATTTTAATCTAAGGTTCTGGGCTTTTTATCTAGTCTCATCTAAATTCGTGACAGTTTCGTATCAGTAGCATTACTTTTAGTCACGCCCATTTTAATGTCATTATGAGTTGGTACCCTTGATTATAGATGTTTATAACATCAGTACAATATATGTAAATTTACTGACACAGCAAACATACTCAGAAGTATAGGTAAGGCATTATATATAAATCATGGATATATGCATGTAGCCACTAGGCAGCATTCTGGCCAGGGGACTTTCCTTCCTCTATCTGGTTTATAAAAGGTTGAGCATTGGCTGGGGATAGCGAGTGATTGTCTAAACCTAGGTGTTAATCCTCATTACTTTACCTCCTAACTTTACATCCGAACCTTACACATCTGTTTGTAGGTGTGGGTGCTAGTCAGTAGGTGTGGGTGTTTGTCAGTAACAGTGTGTATTGATTAGTAGGCATCAGTGCTGGTAAGTCAGTGTGGGTGTTGCTTAGTAGATGTAGGTGCTGGTTAGTAAGACTGTGTTGGTCAGTAGGTGTGGGTGCTGGTCAGTAGGTGTCGATGCTGGTCAGTTGGTGTCGATGCTGGTCAGTAACAACGTATTGGTTAGTATGCGTTGATCCTGGTCAGTAGGTGTTGGTGTTCGTTAGTAGGTGTAGGTATTGATCAGGAAGATTGTAGGGAGGACTGTTGTCCGTCGTCCGTTGTCTGTCTTCCGTCATCAGTCGTCCATCTGTTCATTAACACAAGTTTGTTATCCCTACTGCTCCTAAACTACTTGTAAGATTGCCATGAAATTGTACACATACATTCATCCTAGGTGTCGATGGTATTAAATGAAAATTGTGGTGCTCGGACAATCATTATGAAGATCTGGTTATCGCTTCTCCTCCAGAATGGAAAGTCATATCAACAAGGAGGTTTCACCTCAAGACTTCTTATGTTGTCTAGATGGTCTTAAATTAAAATGGTGCTGACCTGACGTCCAATATGGCCATCACAGCAGCCATCTTGAAAATTTTGTCATCGCTACACCTCCTGAACAGAAAGTCATATCGACATGGGGTTTACATTAGAAAATTTCTTGTGATGTCTAGTTGGTACTAAGCAAAAATGGTGCCGATCTGATAACCACTTTGTTTGCATTCGTGGCTATTTTTAAAGCTTTTTTTCTGTACTCCTCCTAGATGGATAGTCATATCGACATGGAATTGTCACTGAAAAATTTCTTATTATGTCTAGTTAGTTCTAAATGAAAATGGTGCCGATGTGACATCCAGTATGGCCGTAAAGTGATATCGATATGGGATTTTCTCCATAAGACTTCTTATGGCGTTTATTTGGTCCTAAAACAAGTGATTCCGATCTTATATTGATTATCTTGTTAGCGCTACTTCTAATGAATGGACGGCCATATCAGCACGGGGCATTTACCAAAAGACTCCATACAATATCAATGTGGTCCTAAATGAAAATGGTACCAACCTTACATCCAATATGGCTGCCATGACGACCATCTTGAAAATCTTGTTATCGCTACTCCTCCTGAATGGATGGTCATATTGACATGGGATTTTCACCAAAAGACTTTTCTAATAATGTCTAGCTGGTCCTAAATACAAATTGTGGCCACTTTACACCCAATATAGCTGCTGCAGAAGCTAATGTGAAAATCTTCTTATCACTCAAGAATATTGGAGATGGTTTCAACACTTAGCAGAAGAAATGGTCTTATCTTGATTTTCTGGAAATTCTTTTCAGCCGGTAGAGAGTCAGTCCCTTTAAGGGACTCAATACGTTCTACTAAATATATATCTCAAATACGTCAGTATACTTCACTCAGTCTCCATTATACTTAATAATTTTCTCATTCTCCTGAACATCACAAATCTGCGTAATTTTTTTAAACTGTATACGTTATATATGCATTACTATACGTCGAACTCCATCAGTCTGATTCCATCTTTGCTGTTATACAGGATAGTTTAGCACAGAAAACGTACGTAGCGACATGCCTCGTGTAATAGTCAAAATATGACATATTTTCTTTCAAACTGTTTAAGGAATTATCCTTGATGTTACCGTTTTGTCAACTGGGGTTCACTGCGCTTTTGAGTATTCGTCATGGCAACAGAAAAGATAGACAAGGTAGTTTACAGTTTTATAGAACATTTTCCCCCTGTTACATTGCAATATCGTGACACCTCTCATGGCGCTTTCCTAAGCAGGAAATTAGGATTTTTTATTCCGTACAAAAATGACAAGGGTGTCGTCTGGTATGTTATTCATATAATTCTTCTAAAATATTGTGTTAATTCACATTGCGTAATTAAAAATTATTAAAATACCTATTAAGACAAATTCGACGTATATATTATATTTTAAAGTTGTATTTAAAAATCAAAAGAATGTATCACTTGGCATTATTGAGAATTTCATATTTTAATCTGCTTGACGAAATTATTTTATTTATCCTTTTGGGTATTAGTTCACTATAAAAAAGTAAGGACTTATATTTTTGAGCGTGGGCACACTCCACTTCCAGTACTACTGCATCAAAACAAAAATTAACAATACTAGCTCATTTCCCGTACTACATTGTAAGATAAAAAGAAAAACAAACAAACAACACGAGACCAGACTCCTTACTACTGCATAAAAACAAACAAAACAAAACAAACAAAAAACAAAGAACAAAACCATGAGGTCAGCTACCTTAATACGGCATTATAGCAAACAAACTAACAAACCATTAGGCCATCAACCTTACTACTGCTTACAAAGAAAAGAAAAACATGATGCAATCTACATTACTACTGCGTGAAAAAAGCAACAAAACGCCCCCCCCCAGCCCCCCCCCCCCCCCACTGGGCCCCTACCTTACTAATTACTAATTAATAGTTAAAAACAAACAAAACTAAACAAAAAACAAAAACAAAAAAATAAAAGACGAGGTCACCTACCTTACTACTGTGTAAAAAGCAAGAACAACAACAACTAAAAATACCCCCAACAAAACAAGCAAACAAAATTATCCCACGATGCTGCGTACATTACTTTTGCATAACAAACCATAAGCCCACTTTCCCTACTACGTAACAAAAATCAGCAACACTGGCTCACTTTCCTTCTTACTCCATACAAACAAAAACACCACCATGTCTTAGACCTTAGACTTTCAGTGCAGTGCTCCAGAATTGGTCGGCACCTCACTACTGAAACATACAAATTTGCATATTATATCAATTGGTGACAGTCTTTTCAAGAATATTCCAGGACAATCAATAAGACTTGGGAATTTATAAATAACAGGGGCTCTTCGCATAGAAATTCAACGGACAATGTCAGTAACCGTAGCTGAATGTCTTTAGATATATGTGGCCGATAAGGGCATTGCTTGGGCATTTACTTTGATGAAAGTGTTATATTATTTGGTTACGAATATTATCTGTCTGTCTGTTTGCGTTTCTCTATCTCCCTGCAGCTGATGTAATTCTCAGCTGTCAGTGCTTGTTCTGTTACGAATACTGATGTTGTCGTTTAATTTGTATGTGAAGAGCCACTGTTATGTGTATTTACAACTTGTCAAACATAGGATTTGAGCCGAAAATATTCTGTACATATTGCCTAAAGGACCCTTGAGCCGACCGTAATTCAGGAGCCGCGAGAAATACAGGTAAGTGTCTAAAATGTACACCGATGTGTGCAGACAAAATTGTCTGCATGAAAGTTCACATTTTAAAGAATAGGCGGGGATATCCCCCAAACCGTCAATCAGTATCAGTACAGGTTTGGGGGATAATTTATCGGCTTAGTCAAGATATTGTTGAAACCAGTCAGCGTATCACATTTAAAAGACCATTATCCAAACGTAAAATTGTCCATTTTTGTTAGAGAAAAACAAGTAAAAAAAAAGAGGAAAAAAATGAAAAAAAGAAAAGAAAGAAAAACAATAATAAAATACAAATAACGTTAAATGTCAGAAGTGGTTTTCCTGTCTCAAAGATTGTGTCAGTGAAATCGCACACTATCTTAAACCCTTTGTCTACTTGCGATACGTTTGCTGTGATCGAGTACTCTAGTAATGCATGTTGCATGATGGTGATTTTTCTCGTGATGCGCTTGACTGTTTTTAACAATACATTTTCTTAGAGTCAACACACAAACCAAATGGTGACTAAGAATAATTTTAACAAGAAAATACCATAGTTACAATTTTCAATGTTGTTAATTGATACCTTTCTTTTTTTTAGTTAAGTAATCAGTATCAGTACAGGTGTAGGGGGATAGGCTATAGGTCTATACCTTGACCAATGACAAAACCAACACGCATACCAAAAGAGTAGGAAATATATGACAGCACGAGGCCATTAGCTAAATCAAAAATATTTAAGACGTTTTGGCATGGGCTCACACCACTTCCAGTACTACTGGAAAAAAAATCCCTAGCCGACTTCCCGTATCACTCCGTAAAAAAGAACAAAACAAAACAAACAAGACGAAAAAAAAATCCATATTAATGGGTGAAAAAAAAATATAAAAGAAACTCGAGAACACCTACCTTACTACAGCATTAAAAATAAAAATAAAAACATGCGTTCTTTTCTTGTTTCCCGTACTACTGTTTGTTTGAAAATAATAAACAAACAAATAACGAAAATAAACACTTGAACACTTACCCTACTGCTTCATAAAACAAAAAACACCATCATTTCCTAGGTCTTACTAATGGACCGCTTTCCTTACTACTGGATTTTTACTAAGGGTTTTCTGGCTGTTTTCTTCCAAAATTGGTAGATACCTTAGAACTGAAACATACAATACATCCGTATTATAGCTCTGGACCACAGACTTTTCATTTGGATGACTATTAGAAATATGTAAGTAGTTATGAGGATGATATTAGAAAGAGGACGCGCTATGGTGACCTAAAGGAATTAACATTAAATATGACCCTATGGGAATCTATGGGAATTTAACATTAAATATGATCCTATGCCCTATGGGTTCTATGAATGATGTAATGCTAAAAGCGTCTATAGGTAAATAAACAACATGATCTTATGGACTTTATTTGGATTTAACATGGTGTCATCACCTACCTTGACAGACCAAGACTTATCCTAACTCGCCAGCACATACAAAATTCAACACTACAAACAGACGTATAGGGGTGGGGTGGGAAAGGTAAAGGAGGAGGTACAATCATGAAGAATATCATTTATTGACCACGCCCACCCACCTTCACTATGCAACACTTACAAACCAAACCGAGGAGGGAAGGGATAGATAGGTAATGCTCACTCGAACATTTGTGGACCATTCAACATATCATGTCACAGCAATATCATCACACGTAAGTAGTATATGACCTGTATATGCTGAGCCACTATGACATACCAAGAAACAGACTTAATGAATATTTCACTAACAAATAATCTCCTCCTTCCCCAGATGAAACAGGATAAATTAATAGCAATCATAAACCCAAGGTTACTGCCAAACTTTTTTTTCCAAACCCAACACCTAACCACGCCTTAACTGAACCAATACGACATATCCACGAACAACTTTATTTTTATTTTCAAAAAATTAGCACCGTCCAGGGCTCTAAATATCCACTTGCCCGACGCTCAGGACAAGCTAAAATTCGTCTCGGGAAAGTTCAAGTTTGCAAAGTACTTCCCGCGGGGAAGTTAACAAATTTAAGAGAGAGGCAGAGTGAACAAGAAAGAGAGAGGTCGTGTTCAGTTCGAAATGCTTTATGTTCTACAAGTTTTATTCTCTGCGATCTCGCCACAGTACATATAACAGCATCTTTATTTAGCACTTATACGTACCGCATTCTTTTGCTACATAACTGCCCCAGTTTTTTTTAAATGTTGATCCTTCATTTCACACCATATACTGTCAAAGACTGTATTTTCTATTTTGAAGACAATTTCAAGGTCAGTCGAGCATTATCTCGTGCAGAAAGATAATGCTAATTGTTTTAAACATATTTTATTGTGATTTTATTAAACAATATTGGATTTGACACGAGTTGTTTAACTCATCTATATCCTTTCTCAAAACATACAAAATGACCCAAAGATGAGAGTCATTTTACAAAAATTCAAGTAGATCCGAAAAAACAAGGTAAAATATTTCGTATATTAAAGGACACGAAACATGTAGTTAATTAAATAAGCAATGAGAGAGAGAGAGAGAGAGAGAGAGAGAGAGAGAGAGAGAGAGAGAGAGAGAGAGAGGACATTGCACTGTTACAGTCGCTTTTGTCCATTTCGTTTATTTACAAATTTGTTACTTAGAATATTATTGTAAGTATTAAAAACGTCCAGTTTCGTGGATATATTTCTGAACATTTAGGAATATGACAAAAAATTGTTTTCTTAGTTCCACTTCACCTTTCAATACTAAATCCAGAGTTACAGAACATGTGTATTAGAATATAGACCTAATGATCTTTGGGTATTAAATACGGGAATAGATAAAACAGTACTCAGCATCTTCATTGTCATAACAACATGTACACATGGGAGAGTTAACTAAAGTCACTCTGTAAAGATCTGATCTGAGGTGACTACATGAGTGTCCAAGCTCAGTATGTATGATATTAAGGTGACGTTTGCCAATATCATAATACGGTGGTGGCCCTTCATTTGAACTAGATAAATGTTTTTCAAAGATAGAAAGATTATGAACTTTCGAATATCTTCAGGGAGAAAGTCCCAAAGACCAATCCTACATGGGTGAAAAGACGTCTGAAAAAAAAGTCGGGTAGAGATGGGTATGATGCTTTGGGAGTTATGTAGACGGTAATGAGATGCCTCATATCTCCTTTGTGGAAGAAGGTCACTTGAATAGTTAGGTACTTGAGCATTTATAATCAAATACGTTATGCATAATCTCTTCTTTTTCTTTCCTTGTGCAAAAGTTTCCCAACCAGTTTCTGCATACAGAGACTCTCTAGAGCAATAAATGGGTGCATCTTCCAATTGAATTTTTTCTCTAAACTTGACTCTTCAATAGAGCAATTATTCCAGACTTCAGAAAAATATTATAAAATTGGACGTATGAATAGTATATATAGTTTGGCCAAAACTGTTCTGCGAAAAGAGTTTTTAGTCGCGAGCAACATAGATATTTGGATGCTTTCTTAATAATCGTACTAATATGATCAGTCCATTTATCATCAGAGGATAATGTTAATCCTAAGTGTCGATGCCTTTTAATAGGAAGCAAACGCATATTATCAAAAGAAAACTTCTGATAGGAAAAGTCAGTCTACCGGTTTGCGATTAATAAAATGTCTGTTTTCAAAGTGTTAAAAGTAACAAGCATGTTGTTTGTCCTTGCATTAAGTTTTTCAAGATCATTGTTATAATCCTTTATACTTGTAAAGGATCTTTAGAAGAAGTTGCAAGAGAAATATCATCAGCAAATAGCCTTGCAAGCGAGTTCAAATCATCTGCTACATCGTTGACATAACAAAGTAATAGTAAAAGCCCTAGCATGGAACCTTGGGGAACCCCAGCAGTTACTTGACATTTTATTGATACTGAAGTTCGATCGAAACTCCGTGGTAGCGGTTTGATAAGTAGCTTTCGAGCGATGATAGAAGTTTACCGGCAATTCCATATTTTTAAAACTTATAAACTAACCATTTAATCCATATTCTATCAAAAGCTTTACTGATATCATGGAATGTTAAACACGTGATTTCATTCGAATCAAGAGAAAAACATATATTTTGTGATAAGGTTCACGAGTTGCTGAATGGTCTGGAAGAAATCCAGATTGATATTTATACATCAAATCGTTTTCATGCAAAAAATTATATACATGTCTGAATATAATTCTGTCAAAAGCCTTGGATACACCGCTCATTAGAGAAATTGGTCTATAATGACACGATAGCGTTTTGTCTCCTTTCTTATAAATCGGTATGACATGAGCTAGCTTTCACTGTGCGGGGAACATAATGGCTTCAACTGATTTTTGAATCATATTTGTAAGGGCACAGAAATTACTTCAACTATTTATGATTTTATTTTACAGTTTATGACTAATTTGATTTGGTCCCGCTGCTTTGTTTTGAACTAGACTAGTTATTTCAGTTATAATTTCCTATTTATGTATAATGATGTCAGCAATAATAGTTTCATATATAACTTCAAAATGCGGTAACTGTTTAGCATTATTTATTGTTTCTTTGATAGTTATGTTTTGAGACACGGCTTCATTGGGAGATAGCAACCATCCCTTTAGACCTCTAATACCTTCCAAATATTGTTTGATTTTTTTAAAATGCCAAAATTCCTAACAATGACATGCATAAATCATGCAACAACTCTGAATGGGCTTTATAACTGTGAAATATGGCTTCTCGTGACAATAATAATAGTCCCTATACTCCTTTTCTATCTTCATATTATCATTTTCAGGCACAAATGATTAAATGTAACTAATCCAGTTTCAGAAATAAAAAATAAAAAAGAAACAAAGAAACACACATACACACATTATTTTTTTGAAAATATTCTTTTCAGACGTACATTTCCAAATGTAGCATCCAGACATCATGCAATAATTAAAAATACGCTGAGGATGTTGACATTGTGTAACAGGTCAAATGTTGCCATCGAAAAGGATAAATCGCAATAGACTCGCTCCCAAAAGTAGGAATAAAATATAAATATTTTCATGCGTCTTATGTTATAAATTTTTATTGTGCGAGGCATACATTGTTCATGTACACCAAAGAAAATCTCTAAAGATATTTTCTGATCAAGTTTGACCTCCAAACACGCCAAACACCTCACCATGCAATTTCTCAAGAAAGACCGCAATAATTTGGAATTCCAAGTTGTTGAGCGAAATTTCTCAAGAAAAGGCTTATTCCAAGTTGTCGCGAAACATAGCCACGAAATTCTAAATGGCCTCAAACCACAATTAATTTTCCTATATAGTCTCTACATTTGTTTGTCAGTACTGAACTTTCCACTGTTTCCAAATCCTAATAAATCATATGTTGTTGTAAAGTATCTTCAAATATGAACTCGCGGTGAAGTTCGTGTCATAGGTTAACCGGCATTCTTCTGAGAGGATGGACTGTAAACAAAGCAACGTGCAACGGGTCACATATTTCTAATGCATACATCACCACCAAAATGAGAGAGGAAAAAAGGCTCTAAAAATAGACTGGAACTACGTTCGTGGGTACTTAACCGGAAGTATTAATTGTGACCTGATTCTTATCAGAGTTAGAAATTTTCACCTGAATGGAAAAAACTAAAATAAATGTGTCTGAAATACTGCTGGAAAGTTTCAATGAATTTGATCCATGCATATACATTTTATCTGACACCATTGTATTAGAAACACTGGAAAGTTCAAAATGGCCGACTGTCAAAAATGCACACAACTTAAAGTTGAATGGTGAATTTATTAATTACGATAATAAACAATTGAAATAAACTGTAACTAGTTTTTAGTCCTCATACAAATTTGGAAATTACTAGAAATCAAACCTGACTATTAAACTCTTTTAGGAGAGTCAATTGTAAAATATGATACATGTTTTTATTTAAAATTTTGAATTTAAATTAAATTTTCATGAAAATTTAAAAACTCAAGTTGAAAAATTTTGTTCTTTTGCAACATGTCTCCATTCCCTTAGTCAATGGTTTTCCTTATCAGGTGTGAAGTAATTAAACCAGGGCGTGTTAATAATAGGTAGCACCGGAAACCTGGTAGCATCTGAATACGCTAGTAACTAGGGTAGTGATATCATTTTTACCCTTGTAGGGGAGGGGCTCTTATATGTTAGGCTTCCAATAGTATTGAAAATTTGGTGGAGTTCTATGATACCAGGGCAGCACACCATTTCCTAGTTATATATGGAGAAGAGAGGATAATTCTTGTCCTTTTAAATGCAGTTATTTTAACTGAAACCATGAAAGTGTAAGACAAGAAAAAGAAAACTTTTTTTTAAACCAGGAAATATTCCACATCACAAAGCAATCAGATTTCTGACTGTTGATACTCTACCAAGTTCCGGTGCTACATCTGCTCAAGTGACCAGAAGAATGGATGCAGAGAAGTTCTCTCTCATGGCAGTGACGAAGCCGACAGGTGGGGGTCTCCAGTCAGTTGTGGCACCAGACTATAATGGCACACATGGGTCTGCTAGAATTCTACGGTCATCATCCAAAGCAAGACTGACCCTGAAAGAGACAGAAGTGAATCAGCATGAGGGGATATGTATGATCTGTATGAATAAAAATGTTGAAACGTGGAATGATATCATCCATCGTTATGGCAATCAAAACAGTTGTGAGAGACCTGATTTCCAAATTGCTAATGAAAAAAAAAACGGGGACTTGCTTGGTAAGCACACCATGATATGTAAAAACGGCAGTTTTGAGTCACCAGATTATAAGCTGTATGAGGAGATAAAAACAACTATACCTGGGCCAAATCCTGCTGCTGTAAATATAACATTTCAAGCAGGACTACAGGATACACCAATGGGCATCACCGGGGCTAGATACCTATTTGCAGCCACTGACATTCCACCACCTAGCAGAACATCCATGCAAAGGGCTTCCAACATTGTAGGTCAAGCTACTGTGCAGATAAATGAAATGGATATGGCAGACAAGCTGAAACTAGTCAGACAAACAATGTCATGCGTGGTGTGCAGGATACTGAGCAAATAAATGTCGCATTTGATGCAAAATACAATCCCATTAGCTTACACATGAAAATAAACCTGATCAAAGTTCATTTCAAACTGTTGGAATTGTCTGTGAAACTGTTACAGACAAACAATACATTGTAGAAACTACATTTCTATTAGAAATTGTGTGTTTGTGACAAGCTAGGAAGTTTTGAACACTCTAGATCAAACTTCAGTATCACGGCAATAGTCACCTATGCAGATCGGCAAGATAGGGGTTGGATAGATAAAATTGTGTTATTTTAATATATGTCATATTATTGATTAATGTACAATTTTTAATCGAAATGTATTAGTAATATGACATTTACACGTTATCCAAATGATAATGTACTGTATAGATATATTTTGATTGATATTTTACATATTTGAATTTTCATTTTGATATGAACCCTGACCTACTTTGTGTCCTGGTGCTGAATAAATCTTTCTCTTGATAGTGACCTTATCTAGAAGAGATCAGACAATTTTCAGCGCGTGGCATGATACAAATTTTGTAAGCTTGAGTACAGGTGAGGACATTAAAGAGACCACATGAGAATGACTATATTATGCAAAAAGTAGTTTCGGTATGGTTGTGTGTTGTGGGTGGGTCATTTAATAATGAATATGGACTAAACTCAGTGAGTTGTCACGTTTGCCAAAAGATAACAATCAACAAATAATGCGCCTTTTGATTGCATTTTTCTAAAGATGACCATGAGTTTCGAAAACATTTTTGTCGTCCCTAATTCTGACTGAAAATATCTATCGATGTTCAATCAGAATTGTCTTTTGTTCCACGATGACCTACCCTATTTTGAGCCTTCCCTACATCTGTAAGTATTCTATTTACAGATTTAATGATTGAACTAGAACGTTTTCGTTAGTAACCGAACTTAAGTACAACTTTGGCTGTTGTTGACAGAGATGGATGAGATGAGGGTTGACCACAAATTATTTTCGTAACATATTGCTTATAATTTAGTTTTGCAGTTTTTAAAAACGACATATGTCGTAAATAATGCAAGGAGCCTAGGTAGCTCAGTTGGTAGAGCATAGGGCTCGTGAACCAATGGTAGCGGGTTTGATACCCGTACCTGCCCAGGCCAGCCTTGGTCGGCTGCCTCGGTGTGTCCTTGGGAAAGACACTTAGCGCCCATTTCCTGGGCATGATATAGCCAATAATGTGTTAATCGTGCCGTTAAAACCAAGAAAACAAAGAAAAAGGACAAATAATGAAAAGTATGAGATGCTATGAAGTAAAAGGTGAAATGAGGAATGAAAGTGCTATTTCTGAATATTTAGGATATATTAATATTGATAATACACTTTAACACTCATGTCAGCATGTACAGTACCCGGGGATCATGACGATGTGTTGTACCCAGTTTTCTGTCAAGCTAATGTCAAGGAACAAATGTACACCACTTCCAACTACCTTCTCTCCAGTCGACCTTCCGGACCAGTTTGCAGATTTCTTCCGTGAAAAAGTACAAACCATTAGAGATAAGCTTGACAACATAATTTCAATTGAGTCGTCGTCACCATACAGTTGCGATACAGAATTTCAGCGGCAACCGTTAGCAGCATTTGAACCGGTCTCTATGGATTTAGTGCGTACAATCATGATGAAGAGTGCCCCAAAGTCATGTGAACTTGATCCGATTCCGACATCACTGCTGCTTGAGTGCTTAGATCCAATATTGCCTTCACTAACTGATGTTATTAATACTTCTCTCTCATCCGGGGAATTCCCATCATTTTTCAAAACTGCCACTGTAAAGCCTCTGCTGAAGAAACCAACACTTGACCATAACGATTTAAAGAACTACCGCCCTGTTTCTAACCTTCCATTCATGTCAAAAATCTTAGAAAAAGTTGTTCTATCCCAACTTGTATCTCATCTGAATTCAAACAGTCTTTCTAGCGATGTACAGTCTGCATATCGCCCTCACCACAGCACCGAAACTACCCTTCTGAAAGTAGTTAACGACCTTCTCTCTGCTTTGGATAGTGGAAAGATTACAGACCTCACCCTCCTTGACTTGTCTGCAGCATTTGATACAATAGACCATGATATATTGCTTCACCGTCTCCATCATGTATTTGGTATTCACGATACAGCCTTACTATGCTTCAAGTCCTACTTGGTCAACAGGACACAAATTGTGTCTGCAAATGGAAAACACTCCAGCCCAGTTGATCTATGTTTTGGCGTTCCACAGGGTTCTGTTCTTGGACCTGTTCTCTTCATTCTATACACTCAGCCGCTCTCAAGTGTCATAGATCGTCATCCAGTGTCTCACCAATTGTACGCTGATGACACCCAAATATACAAATCTAGCCACCCAACTGAAGTTGACGCTACCATCCAAGGTGTAGAGAGGTGTATTTCCGATGTGAAATCATGGATGACATGTAACAAGCTGCAGATGAATGATGATAAAACTGAAGCCATTCTGATTACCACACAAAGACTTTCTCATTCACATCCTTTACCTCAAACAATAAATATCAGCAACACCGACATTAAATTCACACAGTCAGTACGAAACCTAGGTGTTACTCTAGACAGTACACTCTCATTGCACCAACATGTCATGAACATATGCAAGGCAGCATACCTTGAGCTGAGACGGATCAGCTCCATTCGCAATTATCTTTCAGTTGATGCCACTAAAACACTTGTGTGTTCCTTGGTACTTTCAAGACTGGACTATTGTAACTCAATTCTATCTGGTTCATCTCAGTATCTACTCCAGAAACTTCACAAAGTTCAAAACACAGCTGCTCGGATCATTCTTAGAGTACCACGAACAGAGCACACCTCTCCCCTGCTCTGTACCCTACACTGGCTACCCGTTCGATCCAAATCAAACACAAAATTTGTTCTCTGTGCTACGTTTCACTGACTGGCACCAGTCCAACATACCTATCTCACCTCACCCATGTGTAGACACCAGCAAGATACTTACGATCCTCTTCCGACACCCGTATTCTCATTATTCCCAATACCAAAATGAAGTCATACGGACAACGTTCTTTTGCATACCAGGGCCCAGCAATGTGGAACGAATTGCCCACTGAACTTAGACACAAAGACACAGTGATCTCATTCAAGAGTGCTCGTAAAACGCACCTATTTCGACTGCAAGAATAGACCTAAAGACTTAATGTTTTCTTACCTTAACTATTTTCAGCATGTTTTTGTTTTCTAATTTCAAGGTGTTTGTTTCTTCTTTCTTTTCGTAATCATATCATTATATATGTTTTTCTTTTTAGGTGTTATATAATGTTGTAAAGCGCTTAGAGCTTCTAAAGATTAGGCGCTATACGAAGTCCTCATTATTATTATTATTATTATTATTTCTGCAGATATCTTCCTCGTTCTGGTCATAATTTTGGGTGGACACAATTTTTAGATTTTATGTCAAACCTACCTGCAAGCTCTCCATATGATCCTGTCCTTCTACTATCAAATGATAATTGTCCTTATGGTAAATGATAATTTTCCTCCTCCTGGTACATGATAACTGTCCTCCTGTCAAATGATAATTGTCCTCCTCCTGGTACATGATAACTGTCCTCTTTACAAATGGTAATCGTCCTCTTGACAAATGATAATAATCCTACTGGTAAATTATAACTGTCCTCCTTCTGGTACATGATAACGTTCCTGGAAAATAATAATTGTCCTCATGATAAATTATAGCTGTCCGCATGGCAAATGATAATTGACCTCTTGGTAAATGATAATTGTCCTCCTCCTGGTATATGATAATTGTCCTCCTGGAAAATGATAACTGACCCCTCCCAGCAAATGGTAATTGTTCTCCTGACAAATGAGAATTGTACTCCTGTTAAATGATAATTCTCTTCCTGGTAAATGATAACTGATACATGATAACTGTCCTCCTCCTGGTACATGACAACTGTCCTCCAGTGCAATGATAATTGTCTTCCTCCCGATGCATGATAACTGTGCTCCTGGCAAACGGTTATTACCCCCCCCCCTCCAGTTAATGATAATTGTCCGTCCTCCTGATAAATGATAATTGTCCTCCTGGTAAATGATACTTGTCCTCCTGGCAAATGACAACTGTTCTCATGGCTTATGATAATTGTCTTCCTCCTGCTACATGATAACTGTCCTCCTCCCTGTACATGATAATTGTCCTCGTGGCGAATTATAAATATCCTCCTGGTAAAAGATAATTGTGCCCGCGGCATATGATCATTGTCCTCCTGGCATATGATACCTGTATTCCTGGTAAACGATAACTGTCCTCCCGTTACATGATAATTTTCCTCCTGTCATATGATAATTGTCCCCATTGCAAATTATAATTGTCCTCCTGTTAAATGATAACCTGTAAATGATATATCCTTGTATAATTTTCCTTATTTCTTTCGATTTGTACGTATCTTAGCTATTGTACTTTTCCTTACATTTTCCATCTGTTTTCTAAACACCCTATTGTTCATCAGTTTAAAGAAGTCCTCTTCAAAGTCACTTTCGACTTTTTGACCTTTTGTCTCGAAGTTGTATTGACCGCTATGCAAAGCTTAGCAACTGTTGCTGTTCGAATAATACAAATCTTTGGATTTTCGTCAACTTCAGTTCCAATTACATATACAACTTCACATTTTAGTAGTGAATTACGTATTTGTTTTGATTTACAACGTACAAAGCAATATAGACACTGTTGGCTTTGTTAATTAACCCCTCCTCGATGAAATGTTTTTGTTGCGGATATAATCATGTTCATCTGGAATTAATTTCTCTGGGCCAAATTGATACCTTTGAAGCAATCGTGCAAGTGAGTTTGTACTTCTAGATCGACTTCTAAAATTAACCCAGTTTCATTGTTGTCTGTGTTGACTTATCGCCCAGCACTTATTGTGTGTATATGATATATTATAAAGGACATTGCCTTGAATTTATAATGCTCACTGTCATTTTTTTCTCACCATCATCAGCAGCATAAAATTTATAATTAGTTTTTCCGTATACAATATCCTTCTCATTCCACCTCTGTCATAGTCCGTTGACAGTTAGAGTTCAACACAAGATACCTTTAATTAGGCATCATGGGCTAGCACAGGAATACGTTATTAATATATTGTGGCTACCGACACATCCTTTATGCCAATATATTAATTATAAATAAAAGGCGAGTTTTGGCGCAAGGGCTCAAACACGCCTTTCGCTGGTCCATGACAATTAGTTCATAAAACTTGGGCTATGACTTTTTTAATCGTTGGCCATAATAAAAATTGTACTATGAATTAGGAGGGAATATTGAGCTGATCAAATCTCTTTCTATATCGCACTCGTGTATTTAAAGTTGTTTTATTAAAGAATATAAAGGAATATGGCTACGTTATGCATTTATTATAACTATTTGAACTAGTGGTTTATTGATGCCTCAAGAAAAATGATCATCAGACATTTGACGTATATCTTTGTTAGTTAACCCTTAAAACAATACAACACATGTAATATTTGGCCTAAAATACTTTGGCACCTCATAATGGGATGGGGTTTGAAAGATGTAATTCGTATTTTTATTATTTGAGAATCGAAAGTATTTCTTATTATTGTTCATATTATTGTGGGTAATTTTAATATCGTCAAGCAGGGTTATTTTTCGCATATCATTACTACAAAAACCTATATTGTTTCACTGTGCCAATTGTAGTTAAATTCCAGGAGGACGTGACAAAATATTTCAGGGCCCCGCACTCTTCCCAATTTTGCCGAATGAATCTTAGACCCTACCGACGACACTTGAAGCGAAGTGGACATCCATCATTACGTGGACTGTCATCGTTTTGCTTCAGTCATGGATTACAATTTCTCAGGATACGACGAACAATTTTTTTTGAAATATTATTCAGAACAAAGTCACCATGAACAGAGTCAAACTTATTTACATGAAAGTGGGACAAGTACAATTTAGAGATTCCATGAGTTATTTAGCCATACCTTTGAGTTATAATGCCGAAAACTTTTGGAATGACAGAAATGGCCAAAGGTTATTTTCCACACGTTTAGAATACCGAAGCTAATCAACACGTTTTGCTTCCGCATTTGCCTGATGTTCGCTACTACGACCCTGACGGTATGCACACAGAACAGCGAGAAGCATTCTATGCTTGGTGCCAAACTTACTCTTCAAAACCGTATGACTTTCAAGAAGAAATTTTGAAATATTGTCGATCGGATGTGGACATTTTACGCCGTTGCTGTGGAAAATTTTGACAATTATTTCTGGATCACGGAGGTATCAATCCTTTGAAGGAAACTTCTACCATCGCTAAAGCGTGTGGATTAGTCTACCGAAAGAAAATCATGCCTGAGAACAAACTAGCCATCATACTACTTAATCGCATCTCTCGATTAGCCGTTGATACTCCGCCAAAGCTTTGTGCTGGCTGCATTACTTGTGTGAAAATGAAGCCAAATGGATACAGCATGCTCGAAACGGTGGAGAAGAGAAAATTTGAAGTCTTTCTGTGGATGTCTGGGATTTAGAAAATCCCCAGATCGTCTACGAATTCCAGGGATGTTTATTTCACGGGTGTCCTACTTGTTTTCCTCAACGAAACATGAAAAGTCCTTTCGCAGAGTTCACAATGGAAGAGTTGTACGAGCAAACATACCAACGACGCCTGAAGTTAGAAAGTCAAGGATATCAAGTGTTAGAAATGTGGGAGCACGAGTACGATCGACGTTTCAAAATCGATCCAGAATTTAGACCCATTGCTGAAAGTTATGACGTGGTAGAGATCGAACCTTTGAATCCACGCGGCAGTTTGTTTGGAGGACGAACCAATGCCACACGCTCGCTGTACGACGTAGACGAATCTCGAGGAGAAGAAATTAAATACATCGATGTGGTGGTTGTATCCTTGGGTGTGCAAATATGTTCGATTCCCTACCGCTCACATTGAAATGCTCACATGCTCACAGAACACATCGACGTGGAACACATTCGTCAATACGAAGGGTTGATCAAATGTAAAGTCTTATCTCCAACCCACTTGTACCATCCCGTTTTACCACATCATTGCCAAGGAAAACTGCTGTTTTCTTTATACCCTACGTGTGCTGAAACTTGTAATCAAGCCCAACCTTGCGGCCACAAGGATGAAGAAGGCGCTTTGACAGAAACGTGGGTGAGTGTCGAATTGTTTCGTGCTATGGATCGTGGATACCGCTTGTTAAAAGCAGACGAAATTTGTCACTTGCCTACCACAGAACAATACTAAAAAGACGACGACTCAGGTCCAGGAATGTCCTCAGGCTACGTTATCGAATTTCTTAAACTGAAACAAGTAGCTAGTGGCTATCTAGATTCGTGTCAGACGCCAAAAGACAAAGAGACATTCAAAGAACGGTATCGATCCTTAGAAGGCATTATTTTGGAACAGGTGGAAAAGAACGAAAGAAGATAATTGTTTGCCAAAGTCATGTTGAATTGTTTGTGGGGAACATTGGTACAACGTCTAATATTGCCCAAGACGGAATACTTGGCAGATCCCAGTCGCTACTTTCAACTGGTGGACGACAAAGGAAAACTCATTAATCACGTAGACATTCTCGGTGAAGATTTTATCTTGGTCAATTATGAAAAAGCGAGAGAGTTTGCACCCTCCGACGCTTTTGGAAATGTCATCATTGCAGCATACGTGACAGTCAATGCCCGTTTAAAATTGTACGATACCTTTTAATAGATCGAGTCCTGTACTTTGACACGGACAGCTGTATGTACTCATTGCCAACATCCAGCAATCGAAGGGGACTGTTTAGGCGTGCGGACAGACGAGCACCCAGAAGACACTATTGTCAGTTTTTCTAGCGGTGGCCACAACAATTACGGATACCAATACAGAGACCGACATGGATAAAGTCATACCAAATGCAGAGTCAAAGGACTGACACTGAACTATCGATCGAGTCAAGTTGAACTTTGATGTCTTGAAAGAAGCTTTACAGTCCGGGCAAGATCAAGACTCTCGCGTGAAAATATTGGATGCACAAGAAATTGTACGTTTGCAAAACCACCAAATTGTCAGTCAACCTTTAGAAAAGGTCTATCAGATTGTGTACCAGAAACGAGTGCGACTTCCAGACCACAATACTTTACCGTACAAACACACTGAGCTTCAGTATAAAAAGGGAAACGTTCCAAGACCAGTACTTCATTGTGAATACAGACGTCGAGCGAGAAAGAGGATGAATAGTTGAACACAGCAATGAACTCCAGGTTCACTTCTGAGGCCAGCACAATTTAATCGATACTGACGAATTCGACAGAGCAACCGATTGCGGGTCTACTGTGCCTTGCGATGAGAGTCATGCTGTACTCTGCGACATCAGCGATGCAGCACGACCTAGCCGCTCCTCTACTATCGAATGCGATGCCGTTCGTGTGCCTTTACCGTTCTACTAGCGACAGCAATGCAGCAGCACGACCTTTCTGCTTTACTAGCAAAAGTGATGTAAAGCATGTATCTATCTACGAATCTCATCCACTCTGGATACCACTAGCTCATCGACATGTACAAATCAAAGAAGAATATACGTTTCATGTGGCTTTGTCTGGCTATTGTGACTTTGAAAGTCGACTCAAATCGTTAAAACAATGGCTTAAAGATCTGGATGGAATGCCCAGTACCAAAACGTTAGCCATAACCGGATGTGTCTACTCGCAACGAGGAGACCAAGTACAATGTTTCAGTTGTGGTGCGAAGATCCGCGAATGGAAGTATAAAGACTCAGCATTACTGGAACATCTCAGATGGTCTCCGTGCTGTCACTATGTTCCTTTGGTGGGGCATGATTATTACCTCATGGATAAGAAGAGAACATTTTTAGTTTGCCAATTGAGCTAAGGGAACACATTTCCAGATAGTTTGTACAGATTAAAGTGAAACGCAAAGAACAATTATATCCTTTGCAACATAGACATTTAAATCACTGGTACCTAAATGCTATAAGAGGGTTGATTACTTTGAAAGTGTTCAAACGGTCAGACATTGATCATCTACCAACCACTTAGAATAATTTTGAACCCATTACTTCTACCTACAATGTTGGAATACTACAGAGAATTCGTCTTCCAAAAGAGGATGAAGACTTACAGGATTTACCAAAATCGTGTACAAGAAGTATTGCCTCAAGACGAGGTTTCTTCAAGACGTGTGTGTGTGTGTGTGTGTGTGTGTGTGTGTGTGTGTGATCTGTAGGAAGTGGGGTCTTTAAATGACACTCTTCCCCTTAACTGGGGTCTCATTTTGCAAGGACCCCAGTTCCAAAAGACCCCAGTTCCAAAAACCATAAAAATGAAATCTAATATGCCTATTTTATGTTTAAAAAACATTTATTAAAACAGACCCCAATTTCACCTTTTGCTTCGATATATTCTCGCATCGGAACATAACCATATCGTATTTCAACCGCTAATTTGGACATCCTATCTACGCGCATGCGTCTGTTCTGTTTCCGGCTATGTCTCTAGGGCGAGCAGGACAGTATTCTTGATATCCACGTGCAGTTAAGTGTTTTATATGTTTTTGGTTTAATACATGTTCATTTCATAACTTGAAAATCATCAAACTATTTCGATATCTGTTTTGGTCGGTTCAAATACTCCAGGCTAAAAAACACTTCCCGGCGCCATATTGAAATTTGAATAGACTTCGTCGGTTGCAATCTGTAAATAAGATGGGTGGAGTATTTATTAATTATTAATATTGCTCTTGCAGCAAAAGAAATGCATTATTTTCATTCGTTATATAAAGGACCAATTCAGAAATAAATTTAGTTTAAGTGTATCTGTTAGATATAGTCTACTTTTCTTTCCAAATTGATGCTGGCCTGTCCCATGGCAATCCGTGCCAAGTCGAGTTGAATCAGGGTTGGGACCGTGGTCTCCCAAACCAGGGTCAACTTATTTTGGGCCGAGTTGTCTTTGCTCCGGGGCAGTGGCGGCGCGAGGGTTCGAGGCGCCCGTGGGTAATGTTCTATAGTGGCGCCCCTACAGAGGCGCCCGGGGGAAATGTTTTTTTAGAGGCCACAGAGAAAAGTTTTTATGTCAGTTGCCGACGTCCATCGCCCCCCCCCCCCCCCAATCTAACCATCTAAATATAAGTTTTGTGAAGAATTGCCCCTGTTACACTAAGGTGAGGTGAAGTACTATTTTTGCAGATGTCTATACTGCAGTGTTTGAAGGCCCAATTTTAACAATCGTCTTTGTAAATCAAGTGTTTAACACTTTAGTCAATTCTTATTGCACGCCTTTGAACATTGTGTAATAAAGCAATATCTTTTTATATTTAGTGTTCTTCACTTTAATGGTGTACGCCAAGTGAGGTTTGATCAAAGATTTGTAGATTTGGATGAACTTGTCTTTATACATATACAGTTATATCTAAAAGATCCATAGCTACGATCCAGTAGCCTCGACCATAGTGATCCTATATCAAAGTCAAAGCAGAAGAATTACGTACAAAAATCTACCACCGAAGTAGAGTTTTATTTGTCAAGAAGTTTGTGTATGATAAAGTTATTAAGCCTATATATGGCCAAAAACAAAATATGTGTTTCCTATTGCACTGGTTTCAAAATTAGGGTAGGTAGGTATATATATTTTTTTCTGTTCAATTATATACAAATCAAATAATATTTCAAGTGCTTCAAAGTACTGGGCAAAACCGGCTCAATTAGATGCACAAATCAATTTTGGCAATGTGATTTTTTAAAAAAATGTTTTTGGTTGGGTGGAAAGTGCTGGGGTCTGCAGTGAGAAACAGGGACAGTCGTCCGACCGGAAACACATATATTTTTTTTTGTTTTTGGCCTAAGATAAAATATATTGGTATGTTTACACTAACATAGTCCTACAATGGAAGCTGCGGACCCTGATATTAATGATAGAGATGGGTACAAAATCTTACTGCCAGCAGAAACAGTGCTGTGTAGCATGTTCCCTCATAGATTGAGGGGAACTAGAGGCCAAATTTTCTAGAATGTCTCACATACTTGGCAGTCCATATCAGACACTGTTGCACAGATTAAAGTCTAATTGCTTAAGTCAGACTATACATACTCTGATGTCTTTTTCCTGATGGAATCAAATCTAGGCAATGGTGTAGTACTAAAAGTGAGTAGACAGGTTCGTTTCATTAAATAAACTTAGTTACCCCTACTTCAACCGACTTAGGTATTCCTCGGCTACCATCACATTCCAACCAACCAAAATGTGTATCAATGGCTCTGAAAAATGCATGCACCTAATTGTGGCAGGATTTGTTTCCGTCAGGAAAATTACATCAGAGTATGTATAGTACGACTTAGCAATTAGACTTTAATATGTGCAACAGTGTCAATATTTGGCCTCTAGTTTCCTGGTCAGTCAACCGGGGAACACGGTATACAACACTGTTTGTGCTGGCAATATAGTGGCACGTCCTAATATCGCGGTATGCCGATTACCATGGCATTTATACATTTGTGTTCAGTGATGCCACCTTGTGTAACATTGGAATAACCTACATGTAGACATAATGTCAGAAGTTCACATAGCCATGCATATAAAAAATTGGAAGAATAACTCTGTTCAGGGTAAACAAAATCGTAGATTTCTTTTACGTGTACAAATTTAAGTAAGTGATAAAATCCCATTCATACCATATCCAGTTCCAATCCCTTTTTTTTGTACCTTTCAATCATAAAATTGCTCCAAGCACATTTTCAACAAATTGTCTGCTTCACAATTTAAAGAATACAAGAAGAATTGGTGACATGACTGACGCTCTTTGATAAAAATTGTAATCTAACATTACGGGTGTATTGTCAAACTTGTGGCTTTTGTTTTATTGCGGGTTCTTAGATCAGTAGTATAAAGGCAAGTTAATGAACATTGTCATTCCTTCAGATTAATAAAAGGTGTTTTCTAGACACAGGGCATACGATTAAAATTTACGTGGGTTGAGGTTAATAATAAATATACCATGTAATATAATGTAAGAATATTATAAACCATAATTATTTCATGGATTTGCTACAATTCATGAATATAAAGATCTTGATTACATATATGAATTTAATGTTGAAATTTTGTTATTAAAAATGTGTTGATTTTACATAATATTTCCAGATTTAAATTTTTTTTTACTTTAATATTGTACTGTCGATTGTCAATGTATTTCTCAATTGCTGCGGTAATAGGACGTTCTCTTTACAGCGCCTCCCATTAGTGGTTACCTCGGAATATCCAGCACTTTGGCGATCCCATTGATCAGAAACTAAAATCATTCACCGTGACAAATGCACCACATGTTGAATACTGATGCAGTGGTATAGAAGTTAAAGAGTAAGTATAGTGAAACTTTTTTGAGTATGTTTTCTAGGTAGTAACGCTATTATAAATATCAGGGTCAACGTCTTACATTATAGGACTAACACTAACCATACTTTTTCAGCCATGATGGATGACACGAGAGTCTTGCTATAATTTGTTTTCCAAATAAGGCTTGCTATACCAAATTTGGATATATTAATTGTTGAATGACATGGCATGCGAACAGCAAGCATACGTATGCTTCTTATTAGTTTGTGTAAATAAAAAAGAAAAAGGTAACTGAAATGTAAAAATGATAAATAGGCTGTTATGTGTGTTACGAGTGATTAACATGTCTGATTCCAAGCACGCAATATTTACTACGATTTGTGTACATTTTAATTTAAGGATGCAATTTCCTTATATGGCACACCGAGAAATGAGACTGAAAACAGAAATAGTATTAGATCAACTAATATGGCAAATGATCCAACAGCAAAATATGTGTGGAGAAGGTAAATGCTATTTTACATGTGTTTCTACATTGAAATTTGACAATTCTGGCATTAAATAAGAGACTGTGTGATCAGTTTAAGGATATTTATTCAGTATTTTCAAACTTTCTGACAATATGATGAAAAAGCACCAGATGAGAATCATACCTGGCTGCTCCATTGATTTATATAGGAATATTTTAGTACCCTGTTGATAAAGGAGGTAGGGGTAATCATATTAGTACCAAAGATCCATAGATCAGACCAAAAAGCAGATTTACCTTTTCACAGAGTCTAAAATATGGTCAGAAAATTATAGATTGTTGTCAAACAGTATCTCCAGGACCTTCTATTAGTCAGCATCTTCCAGTTCTGTAAGTTCCTTGAATTATCTTTCATTAAGTATTGTTGGTCACAAGCTACATCTTCAAGTTTCATGGACTAGGGACTGACAATTTAACTTTCTAGCAAGGAGAGGCACCTGGGATTTTTTGGGGAAAAAATTCCGGCACTCAAATAGCTTAAAAATATTCTTGCTCTGATTTATAGCAAAAAATCCATTTTATATCCATTACATTAGTTGACAAAAATTATCTTGAGGTAAAAGAACAAAAAATATCCCGACTGGAAAGAAATTTCCAGGCCCCACCCCGCTAAAACTCCAAAATTAATTGCTTGGTCCCTTATTTGCAGTGTGCATTCCAGAAATGGAAAAAGTGGGGTGCACTACCCCTGCATGGCGAAAACGGGGGGCATTTAGAAAAAAATGGGTTGCAAATACCCTTGCCTCTTTCTTGATTATTGAAGAAATTCAAGCATATATCAGTATCACAGGCATTTGCATTGTGGATTTATTAATTTCTGCAATAAATATTCAGTTTTCCAGCATTATATGCTTCGAGTCCATTTTTATCCAGTCAGACTACGGCATGGTTTTCAAAAGCTATGTGTTGAGGCTTCAAAGTGATCCTATAGTTGTTAATGGAGCAAAAAAAAAATACAGTCCAAGTTACCAAACAGTTTGTATCTCATCTTGCAAAGCATGAGTGTTTAGATGACATGGAACTTTTTCTGTCTGTGTATCGTACTTATCCAATCAGATAGACTCGGGCCACAATATTACTTCTGGTTCAGTACCTGCAAATGTAATCCCAGTCTATTTTTTCCTCTCTCATTTAGGTGATGATGCATGCATTAGATTTAGGCATTCTTGGTATTGATTTAAAGGAAATTGGTTATTCTTTAGTATATGAGCATTATGGTGTGGTTGTCTGTGTGTATTGTGGCAAAAGTGCACAGTGAGTAATGAGGCATTGGTGCTGATCTGGAAGTGAAATCTGTGACTCATTGCATGCTGCTTTGTTTACAGTCCAGCCTCTCAAAAGAATCCCAGTTAACTATGACAAGAATTTCACTGTGAGTTCATCTTTGAAGATACTTTAGATCAACATATGATTTATTAGGATTTGGACACTGAATAGTTCAGTACTGGCTAGCAAATGTAGAGTCTGTATAGGAAAATGAATTGTGGTCTGAGGCCTGTCAGTGAGATGCCCTTAAAAGTTTAAATTGGTATCCCAAGTTTATTATTAAAGGTAGACACATACAACTTTTACAGTTTGTGTATATTGACTTTAAAAATAGAACTATCAATTTTAATTTAAAAATTAAACATTTTTTAATTTTTCATTAAAAAATTAAATTTTTAAATTAAAATTTTGCAAATATGTTCATATTGATAGTCTTTATGGGGTTGATACTCATAATTCTCGTCAGGTATGTATTGCTACACCATATAAAAGTTCAAATTGTGGATAATGTTCAAATTCTGTCAGAGAAGATAGCTTTTATAGTCAGAACGAGACCTTTATTCAAAACACATTAAGACCTCTTTCTAGTTGATACGGTACCTTTAGGTCATTTACACTATTTATTATTATGGGTCCAAGCAGTTCATTTATGTGTTTATGATGGGGTGATTATATGAGTAACACATATCTGCTTGTATGGCTTTCAGTAATTGTTTAAAAACATAGTTATATGGTAGTGAGAGGATGGAGATAAAAACTCTCGTAGAACCTACTCAGGTTGTCTGCTAAGCCATTTTAAACTTTCAGAGAATGAAAAATGTCAAAAACAATATAGGTCAAAGGAATAAAATGTACTTTTCCCAAGTCTATTTACCTTGGATGTAAGAAAACAGCAAAATGAAGTAAGTCTTGCACAAAATGCATTCCTTTTTATTGTTCATTGTGGTTAAGACATTGATTGAGAAAGTGCGGCATTGCAGCACAAGCTGATATCCCATTCTAATGAACCATTTTACTGTATGCATTATTAATTACTAATAATAATTGTTCACTGACACTTTAAACTTTACACAAGAAATCTTCAAACAGATTATTTGAATTAACTTTGTATAAATGATCTTGACATGGTTACATATGCCACATGAGCAAATGTTCATATATTTTAGAATGTTGGGGATCAGAATTTCACAATCAGTACATCATTAAGGATCTCATTGTTCCTATAGTTGATCTGTTAGGCACAAATGTGACTGTTTGCACTTAAAATATCCCAAAATGTTATTTCCATCATGAATTTCCTTACGTATGGTAATATATTGTAATTTAGTACTTTGACAGAGAGCGGTATTGTAGCATCAGCTGGTATCACATTCTAATGAACCATTCTACTTAATAATTGTTAACCGTCACACTTACAAATACACAAGAAAAATAAAACACAGATTATTTAAATTAAGTTTGCACAGTTGATCTTAATAAGTACACGATACATGTTCCACATATGTGAATGTCCTTCCTTGTTTACAAGTTTTGGAGATCAGAATTTCACATTTAGTTAATCAAATATGATCTGTTGTGATCTATAGTTGATCTGTGAGGCACATAATTGGCTGTATGCATTTGAAATATCCTAAAATGTTATTTACATCATGAATTAGTTTACTTTTGGTAATATCTTTTAATTTAGTACTTTGTTACTTAATTTCTCTATATATTGGTATGTACTAATTTTTGAACCAATGATCAAACCCTCGCAATCCCTACACTGCCTTTAACTTTATGATAGCTATTAGTTATTTAGCCTATACCTGGCTGAACATGATCTGATAAAACATACTTCTAGAAATCTCATATATTTTTGGGATGAATAGTCACTTTAATACATGTCCATTGCTTCACACTTCTGAGTGTCACTATGTCAAGTTTAATGTTTTTCCAGTGCTTGAACATTTTCACGTTATTTACCTACATCTTACTGACCTATAAGATTAAGTAAAACATGTTATATCTTTTCAGGTCTACCCTGATATTTGGAACAAGATGGAAGAGTTGGATTAGCTTGGAAGCTCTCCATTAATCAGGCGGTGATACCAAGGTCTCATTAAGACATGTCCAGTGTACCCGCCATAAGTTACCAGAATTAGTTCATACTACCACGCTGATACATAGCAACTCAAAGACATGGCTTAGGTCTTCATGAGAGAGTTCAGCACCACTGTTCAGTAAGGTAGAGCCTCCATGGAGCTGTATTTTCCTATTACATTGTCACCTTTGTGTTAATGGACATTGAAACGCAATGCATTTTTGCTATAAAACATGGTACTGGTCCCATCAAAATTGGAAATCTGAGTGTGCTATTATTTATACTAACAACTGGCTGAGTACCGGACACAATAAATGTGGAACATAGCACCTGTCATTGTTTCTTTAGTGTGTACACCCATATATATTTGAACAGGCATATTGCAATTTGCTGCAAAATTCACTGTGAGCAATCTTGCTTCACTATCCCTGAACAAAATGTTATAAGTTGTACAGACCCAAGCTACCACTTGTTTTAAATACCACTCATTAGTGAACTTTGCTGTTTACAATTTGTCAGTTTCTTTTTTAAAATTTGTATAAAAATTTAATTTTACATTAAAATTTAGTTTTCTGCATTTAATTGTTTATTTAAAATTCTATTAAAATTTAATTTTTCAATGTTTTTATATTTCAAACATATTTTCAGATAGGAATTATCTTGTATTACAATTCATTTTTTACCTCATTGAAAACTTCTTATAATTAAGGAAGATATAGCAAATTTAGTTTTGAGATCTCAGAAGCACTTGGCCCAAAACTTGCACCCTGTGGAATACCAACACTAAACACTTTCTGACAGCCATCACACACCTTGTTTCTTATGAAAATCTAAAAGACTTTTTGAGTAAACTTGAAATAGGTGTGGCATGCAAATGTAAAAGTTTGATTAAAATTGGCCATAAATAAGTTGGCTTGATAGGACTCGGGTCACAATTATTACCTCAGGTTCAGTACTTGCAAATGTAGTCCCAGTCTATTTTTAGAGCATTTTTTCCTCTCTCATTTTGGTGGTGATGCATGCATTAGATCCAGGCATTCTTGGCATTGACTTAAAGGAAATTGTTTATTCTTTAGAATATGAGAACTATGGTGTGGTTGTCTGTGTGTATTTTGGTGACAGTGCACAGTGAGTAATGATACATTGGTGCTGATCTGGAAGTAAAATCTGTGACCCATTGCACACTGCCTTGTTTGCAGTCCAGCCTCTGAAAAGAATGCCAGTTTAATTAATTTTCCTGTATAGTCTCTACATTTGTTTGCCAGTACTGAACTTTCCATTGTGTCCAAATCCAAATAAATCATATGTTGATCTAAAGTATCTTCAAAGATGAACTCATGGTGAAGTTCTTGTCATATATATTGACAGCCAATATAATTATACTATATTTAACATTTAATACAATTAACAGGGTGGAAGCTATAAGGATTTGTGGGCTAGAAATTCTTCGATTATAACCTCACTTAGTGAGTAAAGAGAAATTCACATAGAAGATTAGTGTCGATAACATAGAAAATTCTCCCTGTGAGAGTTAATTCCTCGAATCAGAACCTAGCTTTTGCCATGAACTGCATGATAATGTGAGCACTGTCTGTGGAATGCCTTGTACTTCTTTTTAGTAGCAAAAGATCAATTACCTATAGCACTATTGTTTAAAGACACCACAACTTGTACAAATTGTGCAACATACAGGGGTCAAGCTAGACTTGAAATTTAGGGAGAAGTGACTTCTCCTTTTGGACAGAATAGGGAGAAGTGAGAGCTGAACAGGAGAAGTGGGAGCAAAGCGGGAAATATATATATATGTGTGTGTGCTCTGGTTCTTCGTATGTTCATCATGTCTCTGTACAATATTGCTTGATGCAGTTATGGCATTTTAATGAAATTTTGTATTCAAGTTTATAACCACAAGACCTAATATGAATTTGATGTCCATTGTCCTCCCATTTTTTTAAATATATGGCTTTGTTCAACTTGGAAGTACATAAGAACATGGTAACAGTAACACCTTATGAGAAAATGGTTCTTTGTAACATGTGTTCATTGGTTTTTATGCTGGTTTTTACACACAGTGAATTAAATGGTCATCTTTGTGTATCTAATATTTATGGTTATAAATGAAGTTGCATAAATCATGGTTTCTGCTCAGCATTTGCTCAAGTGATCTGCCAGCAAATATGGCCACCAATAATAAAAATAGAAAAACTTTTAAACTACTTCTAAAAAACTGCTAAACAGAATTTGACCTAGCTTGATAGAAAGCATCCTGGTATGAATACCTTTCAATTTTATACAAACAATACCATTCTGCCATCAAACATGTTCACCATTACTAAAAATAGAAAAACCTTTAATGACTTATAAAAATCCACTCAGCAGATTTTGACCAAATTTGACAGAAAGCATCCTCGCATAGAGGGCTTTAAAGTTTATACAGCTTATACTGATCCACCATCAAATATAGTCACTGGTAATAAAAATAGACAAACCTTTAAATGATTTCTTCACAAAAACCACTCAACAGAAATGTGATACAAATTGACAGAAAGTATTCTGGCATAGAGGGCTTTAAAGTTTATACTAATGCTGCCAATCTGCCTTCATATATGGCCATCATTGCTAAAAATAGAAAACCTTTCAACAACTTCTGAAAAACTGTTTGGACAATGTTGCTGATGGCCCAGGAAGATAAAAGAACCAGAGAAACCTTGAAACAGTTGTTTTCATAACAAATGCAATCAACAGCACTGGAAGAAATTTAAACGGCAAACATCCTACTGATGCAAATGTCTTGGTCAGCTGCACTTGCCTTGGCTATTAGGCAAATATCAAGCAGGTGAGGGATCTCAGGCCCACTTGGGCCTCTTGTTTGATTGTTCTTTTTGAATCAGACCTGAAATTCCCACCAGTTTCAAGTATGTGTTTATGGGACTCCAGTTTCAGTTGTGTGTGTCTTTGACCCTACTTTAGTGCTTGTATTGTTGTATATATCTGATACCCCAATTCCGTGTATCTGTTTATGGAACCCTACTTTCAAATATGTGTGTCTGAGACTTCACTTTCAAGTTTGTGTTCGTATATATTTATTACCATTGTCTGTATTATAAGCCAATACCTACTTTAATCTATATTTGAAACTGAAGTGGCATTAGCTCAGTTGATAATTTCAGACTAGTAATTCAAGAGCCATGGGTTGGATATCCGCCAGGCCAGCCCGGATCAGTGGCCTCAATGTGTTCTTAAGAACAACACTTAGCTTCCATTTCCTTTGCATGATGTAGCCAATGATGTGTTAAAAGTACTGTTAAAGTGTTAAAGCAAAAAAAAAAAAAAAGTATTTAAAACACAACTTCACCACAATACTGCCTTTCATTTTATCACATGGTATTATGTTAGGATTATGTACTTATATATGACCACACCCATCCTGCTAATAACCTTAGATTTAAGATTACTTAGTATTAAAGACAGTAGCTGTCACAGTGGTAGATGAGACACACATTTGGACATGGCGTGGTTTCATAAACTTGCAAAACGGCATTTATTTACTTTGTAATAATGCACATGGAAGACAGCAAATGCAAGATAATTACAGTGCAACATCTCTTTACAAGCCATTGATGAGAATGAATTTGTAGGAATTTGGAAAGGTTCACACATTTTCAAATATATTATAGTATTCTTTGACACAAAGGAGCATGACATAATAATGGCTACAAAGCAGTATGTTTTATTTGTGCCCACAAGAAATACACTAATTCCATGTTAAGAAAATGATTTTAGAAAAGTGTTTGTTATACATATAAAAATATATTTTTAAGTAAGTACTGCATTGAATGAAAATAAAGCCTCAACAAATGATTACATGTAATTTTGCATATTTTCATTATGTAGCTGGTCCTAAATGAAAGTGGTGCTTATGCAACTTCCAATATGACTGGCATGGCAGCCATACTGAAAATCTTGTTACCCTTCTACAGAATCAAGGGTCCAATCAGTTTGGGGTTTTCACTACAACATTTCTTGCATCATGTAGTTAGCTACGGTAGTTTAGTTGGTAGAGCATTGGACTTGTAATCCAAGAGTCATGGGATAGATACATATCCAGACTAACCCGCGTCAGTTGCCTCAGTGTATCCTTAGGAAAGGCACTTACATGTAGCTCCTGTTTCCTTGGCATAATATAGTCAATGATGTGTTAAAAGTGCTGTTATAACCACCAACCAAAATGAAAAGGCAACATGTAGTGCTGATTCAAAATCCAATGTGATTGGCATGGTATATATCTTGAAAATCTTGTTATAGCTACTCCTTCAGGACAGATGGTTGTATAGATGTGGAGTTTTATTACAACACTTCTTACAAAATACAGTTATCCCTAAATAAAAATGCTATTGTTCTTATGTCTAATATGGCTGCCATGGTGGCCATCTTGAAAATCTTATTATTGCAACTCTTCAAGAAGGAATGGTTGTATCGATATGGGGATGTTACTTTATTTTTTCCCTTTTTAAAATAACCTTCCTTTCCAGTGTTGAAGAGTTACATCCATTTGTAAAACAACACATGTTGCAAATGCTGTCTAGAAAGATTTTTAATGCATCAAACAGTAACTTCAGCTTGATTTTAATTCCATTTTATTTATTTGTGCATAGTATTAGATGAAAGTATCTTGAAATTTGTGGAAACTCTTCACAATTAGCAACACACATAAATAATATTGGTTTTGTCTTTATTACCACTGAAGGAGTCCAATGGCCTGTGCTTCTTCTGAATGATCTCTTGCAAAATAATGCAATTCGTTGTACATGGAAATAAGTTTCAAAATTTTTTATGAGCTGGTTTTTTTTTTAAATTTTAAATTGGAGGTTTTTACCTTGACCAGCTTGACTGTTAGTAGCTTGAAAACTTTTCTTCACAACATTCTGATGTACCTGTCAGATTTTTAGTCTAAGTGATATTATACAAGTGTTGTCCCAGTATCATCACAAATCTTCAAAATACATGTCGATCTGGGACTCTTGTTATTGTAAGTATTAACAAAATATGTTTCATTGTTACTTTATGTAAAGGCCAAATTATAAACTGTTTGATGTGCAGCTTAATTCTGAAATGTCAAAAAAGTAGAGAAAAACATACACTTCAAAATTATAATTATATTATACAAAAGTGAAGGCATAGTTTGGGAACTTTTACTTGAAATGTGACCTAATTACTGAGTTTGCGTAAAGAAACATTTATTGATCTTGCTTGACATATTAATATTAGTGTGAGGAAAGTGTAATGAAACGATTAGGCAGGATTTGTGAGACAGTAAGACATTAGGAGCAGAAAGAAACCAGTTTTACCAAACTAGCTAGTGTGACATTTAACCTTTTCTTATGCCACCTATGGAGAAGGACTTTTAAATAGCATTTTCAGTTGTTTTTTTCTTGATTGTACTGCTGAACATGAAATGGTATTGATTCTACTTAATGAACAATTAGTTATGCAGGGGTGAAATCTGTAAGGATCCTCTTGTTACTGTATTAGTCATTTTTGCTCACAAGGCCAAGTGAGCTCATCGTATAGCCATACGTTCATCGCCTATCGTGAATCGTGTGTCAGCCATCAACACTTGCATGTTACCACTCTGGAGTCCATATTTCTGATTTGATATCAATCTAACTTGGAATATTGGTTTATCTTGGATGAGTTCAGTAACAAGCAACATCCATGCATTTTAATGAGGTGATCTTGCATTTGATTGTTGAGCTTTGTTACCACTGTGCAATCCAGATTTCTGATCCAATTTTGATCAAACTTGGAATATATGCTTGTATCGTTGAGGTCTCAATCGAGTTCGATAATGAATGAGATCCATGCATACTAATGAGGTCATCGTGCATCTGATTGGCAAAGCTTGTTATCACTCTTTAGGCCACATTTCTAATCTGATTTTAATGAAACTTGGAAAATGTGCTTATATCATCAAGATCTCAGACGAGTTTGGTAATGAGCAACATACTAATTAGGTGATCATGCATTGGATTTGCTGAGATAGTTGCGCCACTTGAAGTCATATTTCTGATCTGACTTTGATTAGACTTGAAATATGGGCTTGTATCATAAAGATCTTGGATGGGTTCGAAATTGAACGAGATATATGCATATTAAAGAGGTGATCTTGCATTTGATTGGCTGATTTTGTTACCACTATGGAGGCCCGATTTCTGAGCCAGGTTTGATCAAACTTGAAATGTATACTTATATCACCAAGATCTTGGACAAGTTCAGCAAGATCCATGCATGTATTATTGAGGTGATCTTGCATCTGATTGGCCGAGCTTGTTGCTACTCTGGAAACCATATTTCTGATCCTACTTTGAACAAACTTGAAATATCGGTTTATATCATCAAGATCTTGGATGGTTTTGATAGTGAATAAGATTCATGCATATTAATGATGTAATCTTAGATCTGAATGGTATAACTTGTTGCCACTCTGAAAGCCTTGTTTGTGACCCAATTTGATCAGACTTGAAATATATTTTTATATCGTCAAGATCTTCGACCGTATCAATAATAAGCGAGATCCGTGCATATTTATGAAGTGATCCTGCTTATTACCATTCTGGAGGCCATACTTTTTTTCAAAATTGGAATAATGTGCTTATATCATCAAGATCTTGCACAGTTTTAAAAGTGGGATCCACACATTATTGTCAGAAGTGTTCTTGCATCAAATTGATTGATCTTGGTACCACTCTTAAAGCCATATTTTTGATCTGGTGGGTTTAGTATAAAGATCTGAATGACTTCGATTATATGCAAGAAACTGTGCATATTAATTATGCCTTTATCTTTGGAAAGAACTTTTATCAGAATATAGTACAATAGGTAATATCAACTTGATATAAAGTTTGGGAGATGGTTTACATAGGATGTGTTCTTTCAGTACTACATAAACCTGCTTGGTGAAATGGTTAACTGTTATGTAAGCCAGGTGAGCAATGACAGGCCCACTTGAGCCTGTTGTTAAATCTTGATTGACATGTGACATCGTAATGTCAAACACATAGGTAGTAAACTGGCATTGGTGTGAGAATCATATTAACCAGCTTTGGCAGCATAAGCAAGTGGATTGTTAGATTATGAAATATATTAGTCCGAAATGTTTTTCCCCATATTATCAGTTCTCTCGTGCAATGTCAGTATGTTGTTTTCAAATGTTTATGTTAAAATGATGAATTTGTTTAACAGAAATTGATTGCAAGTTGTATATTATTCCTTTAAAATTACTTTAAAACAATGAAGTATTATCATATGATTTACAAATTGATGCATTATGTAATATGTTATTAAAGGAGTAGAAGTTTAATTTGTTTTTTTTATTCATAATCATCTATCCATACATCATAGAAATTTGAAACTATTATTGCTGTAAGCAGGTTGTTAGCTCTGTTCAGCAAAGACCAATGAGCTTATGTGAAAGTGTGTTGTCCATAAACAATCTGTATTTGCTGCTTCTCTTTGCTTTAAGTCTGATGTCTATGTAACTTTATGGGAAGCATCTCCTCATAGTCTGTTTGTGCATTCCACGTTTTTAGCTCACCTGTGCGAAGTACCGAAGAGCTTACATGTATGTTATGTAGTATCCCTGGTGTCAGAAGCATCATCCACAGTCAGGTTAACTAAATTATAAGAATTTTGTTTGCCTCCCATTAACTCAAGATTTATGCATTACATTTTCATTTAACCTGGTCAGTCTTGATGACTGTAAGATTCTGAACCATCCAAAGGGAGAGTAGATTGCAGTGATATCCGTTTGTTGCAATTATAACGTTGTTGTTTAAAGGTTAAGCTGACTGTTCGAGTTTTTGCGACCTGGATTCGCTGCAGTTGTAGACACGATACCTCCAGGGAGCTTGGTTAAGGTGTGCCTTGCATCAGTCAAAACCTCACCAGAGAAAAATGATAACAGTGACCTATTTTTCTTGGTTAACCTTAGCATTATAGTTGCATGACAGAACTTAAGCTGTATACATAATATCTTGTAATTGGATCTGGAGGGTGTTCCTTACATTATTCAGAACCAACCCAGGGGAAAGTAAGTCACATTTACCTACTCTTATAAAACCAATTTGTTGTTTACAGGTCAACCTGGGTGTTTTTCAGTTTCCTGGCATTACTTCAGTTGTAGGCATTATGTTTCATGGAATTGATTTAGAAGCTCTTTTACATCGTTCTCAACCATCCCAGGGGAGCATAGGTTACAGAGACCTACTTTTTCTTTCGCTGATTATTTTATTTTGTTTCCAGGCATAATTTAAGTTTTATGCATCATAGATTTAGTCTGAGCATTCCGTGCATTATTATCAACCATGCAAAGGGAAGGACAGTCACAATTACCCACTTCTCTTACACTAATTACTATGTTGTCAACAGATTAAACAAAGTGTTTAAGTTTCCTGGAATAACTTAAGTTGTAGGCATGAAAGTGGAACTTGGTGAGAGTGTTCTTGGATAATGCTTAACATCCTACCATTCATACATTTAGCCTTGCAGTTAATGTTTGTGCATGTGATCTAATACACTGAACTAGGTCAAAATACGATTTAGACTCCTTTTCCGATAATATCTTTGTTTTCTGCAAAACTCTGAAAATGTGGACATTTGTTTTATCTAATTAGTGACGTTATTTTAGGTTCTATTGATATGCATACATGTGATTCTACCGGCAGTAGTTCAAAAATATTGTTTTAAAGTTCATCTACCATACATACCGTTTTATAGTCAAAATCTACCACTTTTGAAAAATAAAAGATTTTTTTTTTAAATTTAATAAAAAAAAACCATCATGGCATTTTGACAACTTCTGTCAACACATTAGAGAAACCAGCCAAAACCAGTATACTGGGGACCGGAAATTTTCCACCAGTACAACGACCAGTGTGATGATGTGTTGCAGAGTAAGAGGATTAGAATTGTTAAAGAACAGCTAACAAGTGTACACAGCAAGCTGTTAACTGATTACCTTATTGTTGTAATTTGGGGAGTTTAAGGCCAAATGCGGGATGGGTTTTTTGGTGTTATAATTAATAAAGGAATTAATAGGTGGTCCATTATGTCGTTTGAGCCTTTTATGAAAATTGGTCGATCTCTGGCGGAGGAGATAAAATGTAGAGACCGACCGTAAAAAATAATTTCAGCAGACACACTAGAGTATTAGTAAGTATTTTGATTTTTTTGTCTTGTTTAATTGTTATTGTATTGTTCAAGATGTTTTAAGAGGAATATTTAAGGACGGCTCTTATGTTTTTTTTCATCTGCAAATTATGTCAAAAGGCCAAAACGTGTGCTTTCTGCCAATGCTAAGAAACCACCGGCTAAGAATTATTACAAGTTCAACAGTGCATGGATATCATAGTTTAAGTGTGTGCAGGCAAGTAGCACAGGTCCTGAGTTTGCATTATGTGTTTCAAAGGTATGTATGTTTTGTATTTCATAAACAATTTGAAGTTATATGCACATAAATTAAATTCAAGTCCTAGATAAAATATATCAGTTAACAATATATTACAAGAAAATTAATTTTAAAGTTGGAATAAATTATTTGTAAAATCATAAATATATTATGTATTTTTTCATTGTTTATTTAAAATCTAAATCATTCTTTATTTTTTAAATTTACAGTGGTGAAACTTGTTAACAGATTTTTGAAACATTAGCTATGAAGAGATAAAAGCCCTTTACGATGAGACTCAGAAATATATCCCAAGTTCAACAGGAACTTCCTCCTCGGGGTGAACATAGTTTGGAGGAGTATTGGAGAGCAGTCAGCAACCTTACAAACCCAACAACAGGAAATCTGAAGTATTAACTTCTTTGCAGGCTGAGCATGGTTGTCATGTCATTGACTCATTTTAATGCTGATATAGAGGCAACATTCTCCATTCTTCACAAAATATAAAGTGATTCAAGTGAAAATCTGGATCAGAGAACTATTGAGAGCCTGTTAAGTGTGAAGCTTAATAAGCACAATGAATTTCATAAGTGGTCACTAGACTGTGATCTTGTGAAGGAAGTTAAAAATTATATTGAATTTTATATATAAAAAAATCTTTGCAGTGAACTATTGGATAAACAACTCTTCCTTTTTCATTTAATTGACAATATAATGACTCATATTAATTATTACTGTAACATTTTCCATCCGAAAAAGAATCAGATTTATGTTCAAAAGAATACATACTATTTAAAAAAATGCATTTACGTTTTCAATCCCCTTAAAAAAACGTAAAATTATGCCGATAAAAAAATCTACTGCTTTAGAAGTCAATCTACTGATCAAAAGTTATAAGTGTACTGGTTTGAAATCCTGGTTCTGTCACGTGATTTTGTTTTAGAATTTGGCTGCAGTCATCATGAACCAATTTTTTTACTGACATTTTTCTGTCAGTTTGCAAACAAAAAAAGATTACTGGAAAAGCGTCTAAATTACTTATTTTGACATTGTTTATCCATCTTGAAAACCAATTGCACCACCATCACTGCATGATATACCCATCAGTGGAAGCAAATGTTTTGCTTGTGGCATAATCTAAAGAAAAATTGAAGGTGGCTAAATAATGCCAATACATAATAATATGTCCCATGATGATGAAGACCTAAGTCATTACATAATATGTACCGCAAACATGGGGAATATGAAACTCCAGTTGATGAAACACACATGCACACCCACAACACACACACACACACACACACACACACATATATATATATATATATATATATGTATATATGTATATAACCGATTCTTCAACAGTTAGTCGAAATAAGCACAATGTCGTAAAACAACAAATATTAAGTCGCAAGTGCGAGATGACTCTTTATTCCAATAAGATTCATCGGAGTTCGAATCATGTGAATTTCACAATAATTATATAGATATAACAACAATAAGAAATTTTACAAAATGCGAAAGATATATTTTTTTTCTGCAACCCTATGACTTGTACCTAATGATTGCTGAAGATATACAGTGACATCATACTGAAGATCCATATTTTGGGCAAATTATTAATTTCATTAGAAGATCGTAATTTCTACACAACTTAGAAGAGATGTTCAGCATATAATCCTGATGTATTCCAAGTAACAGATTACGTGGTTTTGCCATGGTAACATCCACCGCATGTAAGCAAGACCACTTCCTGTACAATTTTGGGTAAAATCTGTTCATTTTGTTTATATATCATTGCCAAAACATCTTTGTTAAAACAACTTTGTTTTCGTTAGCTCTCTCTCTCTCCTTAAGCTTCAATACACTACTCGGTAAAAATCCGCTTGAAGGACATCAACTACCGAGGGCGAGGGAGAACATTGCTCCTGCTAGTCTTGCAATGTAAGACGTAGACCCTGATATTTATGACAGGGACGGGTCAACGTCTTACACTAGCACAAGCGACAAGCAGTGTTGTATAGCGTGTTCCCCGGTAGTCCGATAAATCAGCCCCCCAAACCTGTGTTGATAACTGATGAACGTTGTGTGGGTATGATGTCACCTATTCATAAAAAATGTGCAATTTTCCTCCATGCAAATCAGTCCGGAACACAGCAGCGTACAGTTTAGACACTTACCGGTATTTGTAACAGCTGTATGTAGCCACGAAATTCAAAATGGCAACAGGAGATAGGGTTGTGTTATTCCAAGTGGATTTACAAGTCGTCGGACATAGGATTTGATCCAGAAATATTCTGTACTTATCGCGAAAAGGACCCTTCAACCGACGGTAGCTCAAGAGACGTGAGAAATACCGGTAATTATCTAAAATGTACACCGATTTGTTATGGACTGATTTGTCTGCAGATAATTCCTAGATTTTATGAATAGGTGACATTAAACCCACAAAACGCCCATCAGTATAAACACAGGTTTGTTTTTTTTTGGGGGGGGGGTAAGTAATCGGACCAGCTCCTCGGTCGACCTACCGAGGAACTACTGGACAATTTGCAGCAATATCTCACATACTTGGCAGCCCATAATGACACTGTTGCACAGATTAAAGTCTAATTGATTCAGTCGGACTATACTTACACTTATGACTTTTTCCTGATGGAATGAAATTCTAGCACAAGCAAGTGGAGGCTATTCAAGAGCCGTTGACATACATTTCGGCTGGTTTAAATGCAATGGTAGGTGATGAATGCCGAGGTCGGTTAAAATGGGGTAAGTTTCTTTAACGAAACGGATCTATCTCATCTCTTTCGTCAACATTAGTGTGCATCTCTTGCAGATCAGTCACCTTGCAAATTTAAATTTCTTTGGTTATCATGAAACAAATAAAGTAGTTGTGCTTCAGTTGAGATAATGAAATAAAAGAGACGATATTAGAGGAAGGGTGTAATAAAAAAAGGAAAAATAGATCAAACTAAAATACTAAAAAGCCAAGCATTGCAAAACGATTCTTATAGAAAAATGAAAGAAAATTAATGGATCATGTATGCAATGTTGGAAAAAAAAAAGGAAATGATGAAGGGAAATCAATGAAAATGATAACAAATCAGAAGAAAAAAATCTAGAGCGTTTTAAAAGGAACAAATCTGACCGATAGTAAATCATACAAGTAATTAGGAAAGACATCAGCCGCAAATATAGCCAATCGCCGCATCTTTCTCAGTGTCCCAGCAACAGTGTAGATCCATAGGTTTATTGTTATTTCAACAATCTTTATATAGGTCTAGATAATACAACATATATTGTGACCTGTTGGGTTTTTGGCACTGATTTAAATAGTTCGGATATATGACCCAAGAAAACGAACACACACATACATATATTATTTCGCACACAAAAAACACCTGCAATAGCTACAAAAATCTTGCGTATGCCACTGTTCATAATTTACATTTCGCGAATACTGCGTTTCGAGAAAGTAATGCCCGACTTATTCGGGACAACACTGATTCACAAAGGTGGAGCAGACTATTCTTGCGACTTTGCGCTCTAATGAATATAGGGGATAGACTATTTAATTTATGCACTGCAGGGGAGGGGGGGGGCTAGGCTTTTCTTTCTAGCCGGGATATATCTTTTTCTTTTACCTTACAATTCTTATTTTTCAACTAATATAATGGATATACTATTTTTGTTGTTGGTATGAATCAGAGCAAGAAGGTTATTGTCGAGCTATATGAGAGCCGTCATTTTCTTTTTCTAAAAAATCCCAGAACCCTACCCCCCAAATTAAATGGTCCGTCCCTAAACAGTATGCCTCAGTTCTCACTCTTAAAGGTGTAAATGCAATTTTAGCATTTCAAATCGTAATAAGAAAGTAACATTTCGTGGAAAATATACACATCTCGGCAATCGATAGAATGTAAAGTGTCTTTTATTTTTATAAAAAGCAACTTATAACACGTACTCTCGGACAATACAGCTAGTAGAGATCTTATGAGGTACAGGCAACCGGAGAACCAGAATCTCTTGGCCATTGATGGGAGAAAAGGAACATAGGACATGGCGGCATCATCGAGCTACTGTGGGTACCAGACTGGTGAAAATGAATCGAGGTTTGCATTCTTCCAGATGGAAGGTCCTAAGTCTCAACTGGTCTTTGACTCTGTTCTCTCTCTCTCTCTCTCTCTCTCTCTCTCTCTCTCTCTCTCTCTCTCTCTCTCTCTCTCTCTCTCTCTCTCGGCTGGTGCGGCATCCTGGCACTCATCCTGACTCGCGACATACAGCTAATGGCACTATATGGGAATCGTAACATAACTTGTGTCGGCTAAAGTCAAGATCTGAGAACAAGTACAACGTAGATAAATCAGATTTTCCTTTGGACTTGAACTGTCGGTTGACTGAACGCTACTGACTCATAGTCCTTATGGGTTTTTCTATTCGGCTGATAAAGGAGTTTAAATGGTTAAAAGCTAATTTAAGGAATTGTTAAGTGTCGTGCTCCATAAGGCGACATCCTGCTTCATTATCTCAATAGCCAGCATCCGTTTTACAGCACCCGTGAGTTTCCGTACTTTGTCAGATTCACAATACCGACTTAATAGCTGAAAACAGGAAACGAAACTTAAACCCTCAATATTTGGCTAGCTGTGATAAGTTGTAGATCCGTACAGGTCATTTGTTAATAGGAGATAAGAGTCTCCAAAAAATATATCTTTCTGAAAGCACAAGTCAAGGACGAAAAACAAAAACAAACCGTATAACTTAAAATAAGCGGGAACTCAGTTGAATGAATTTGAATTATTCAAAAGCAGCATGTTCGATGCGCTCAAATATGGCTAAGATAGAGATTATCAGATAATACAGTACAACAAAGTTCGGTTACACTATGATACAACGTCACAGCCAAACGAAATAAACAAAATAAATACATAAATCATACACTCAAAGTACAAGCTACCAGGATGCGTTGATATTTTACATTTCACTCAGTATTTGCGAGATTGCTTGAATGTTTTACTATCGATGATATGAAATTATCAGCAGCATAACTTTATCTGTATCTCCATCTACAAGTTAACTTGGGAGTAAATCTCTATTTCATCAATGTATTTAGATGTTGCTTGCCTCCATAGGTTAATATGTTGACTGCTTGCATCACGTGGGTGTGCTAAGTCAATGACGGGCAGTAACTCGGCAAAATATGTCAAAATCGTGCTTAATCTAGCAATTTATCCAAGATCTTGTTAAATTGTAAATTTTGTTGGAATTACTCAAAATGTACTTGCTTAAATATTCACAATTCATTGATGTATTTTAGGTCGATGAAGGGCAATATCTTTGTATAAAATAAAACAAATTGGCGGGTAATCGCACTGATTGGACATTCTATAAATGAATCTTCATAGTATTTTGTAATTACAATCAAAAACGGTGTTACCGGAGTATTTTATAAGTAAACCCGTTATACGTCGATCAGGAGCCATTACTTAAAACAGCACGCAAATCTCGAAGTTATTTTCAACCATTTTAAGAAAGAGCTTGGCCGATAATTTGATTAAATTTAAAACAAAAAAGGTTAAAGCCTACAGCGTTTAAAAGTTGTTAGGTTGTAAGAAATTCTGGGATCAAAACTCCCGAAAAAGATCAAAATATGCCAATGACTGAATCTACGATTTTATGAAGATGAAACTTGAACGCGTATTTGGTTGAAGCAACATTAGAATGCCTGATTACTAACACGCCGTTCGATTGCCTGTTTTTAGACAAATATTGACCATAACTCGCAAAACGTGGTCACAATTAATTGATTATCGAATTCATCTAAATCTATGATTGGTTAAAGCTTTACATCGATTTGGGTCCAATCAAACAGCAAAAAATGCGACTAATATTCAAGTATCCACAAGGCAATGGGCTGTCGATTTGATGCTAATGAAGTGCCATAACTGTAGGAAATGTAAGGTCAGTGTGCTCTTGATTTCTTTCCTTGGGCTGAAGCAACATAGGCAAAAGTAAGATAGTCTTTATATTTTAAAGCTATTTGCAAGATGAATATATAGTCTTGTTCTACTAGAGGTTTCAAGCCTAGAATTCCAATTGTGAACAAAATAATCTTTCAAGCGTAGCTTAACACTTTTTTTGGTTGGTTGTTTGGTTTAGCAGTTTAGCAGCACTTTTAAAACATTATGGCAACCAAGAGCCTTTCCCAAGGACACACCGGAAGCAGCTGATACAGGCTGACCTGGGCGGGTATCAAACCCGCGACCCTTGGATAACGAATACGACCCTCTGCCAGCTGAGCTGCCGCGGCTCCCGTATTGATTACCGACTTGTAGAAACACATCAACATTACCTACAACTTGTTGCATGTTGCAACCATATGTGTCCGAAACCAAGAGTTTCTTTAATCTAGAAGTATGGGTTTGATATGTGACATATAGTCTAGTGATGATACATTTTTGTGTAAACTTTCAAAAACTGTCTTGATCGGTTCAAAACGTGAGCGGACACAGAACAAAATATCAGACTCCAAGTTATGAAACTATTGTAGTGTACTGGCTTGTATAATGGATTGTGACTGTAGATAAAAACCAAATAATCCCCTAATGTAACAAGATTTAAAAGTGAAATTGTATACATAGTTTTTTCTGTCATCGTTTTCGGCTTAATATGAAGACGACATTTTCACCTGACATAGATTTAACAAATTGTCACAAATATTACCACGCCGGCGTAAGTGCATTTAGTGCCATAATTATATAACACAGACAAAAAAAGAGCTCATCATTGAACAAATTCATTATGTTACTGATAATATGCTAAATGATATTAGGGTACATGTATTTTTCAGTTCACTCTCTTCAATGCAAAAACTTCAAGGCGGCTGTGGCCTAGTTGTCGAAATGTATGCATATCGACCATATCCATGCTGCAGTTTAACAAATTAAAGGATGTAAAAGTGCTTTTTTCTGCTGGAGAAGCTTGATTTGTCTCGGCTGCGTCAACAATTTGTTAAAGATTTGGTTAATATGTTTTATTGTAAAACCATGTAACTGTTTCACATCTGGTCCAAGCCATATCGAAGAGGTGACCAGTCTGTTGATGTCAGCGTGTTTTGATGATCAATTAAACCTACTGAGCACGTGCAAAAGTTCTGACCTCCTGACCGCTGTAAATGCCCATTACTTTTATTCATTTGCAGATTTTCATGATACAAAACGACGGTTTGAACTATTTCTCGTCCTCTGTCAAGGAAGATAGTAAAGTATTCACAAAATAATCGAATTGCAAGACCCGTTCCGGAACATGAGGACCAATCCCCGATAGAACGGGTGCTATCCGATTGACTGTTTAACGTCAATACAAAGTATCATACCCGCCAAACTATTATACCTACATGACATTATAGAATAATACTTGGGCATATGCAATCTAACGCTGAACAAGCAGAAATATATAGAAATATGTATGATATTTACGTGGAAAATTCCAATTACTTTTACTATGTGGATACTACTACTACTAATAATAATAATAATAATAATAATAATCTTTTATATACTTTACATTATCGTCATTAAAAGTATAATTATAAAATTAATAATATCATTGTCTATTATTTTTGTTGTCATTATTATTATTATTATTATTATTATTATTATTATTATTATTATTAATACCAATATGACTTTATAAAATAAAAGATTTGTTCTTATTATTATACACTTATTGGAATGATAAAATAGCATATATCATTTGCGGTACACATAATAACGAAACTGGAACTTTACACGCAAATAACGTGCATTTTTCTACTAATTCAGCGTTAAATTGGATATTTAGGAAGATATGTCTTAGTAATATTCTATAACGCCATGTAGGTATAATAATTACAATTTAAAAAAATTACTTTCTAGGCGGTTATGAAACTTTATATTGCCGTTAAACAGTCTGTCATAATGGCACCAGCTATCGCGGACTGATCAGTGTGTTCCGGAATGGATTTGTTCGAAACGGGGCTTGAAATTTAGCTATTTTGGCAATAAGTTACGACTTACATTGAGAAACGACCAGAAAATGGTCCAAACCGTCTTTTTTATCACGAAAATATACAAATCGATGAAAATAACGGACATTTACAGCAAACTGATTAGTGTTTTAGCACGACCCATGTCAAAGTGGTACACATGTACGAACGAACCAATTTGGTCATCTTTCATTTCATTCTACAACATAAAATGATACTTATTGCATTACTTTGTTGTGTTCTACGATGATTTGCTTTCATGACCCCAATTTCAAGTGTGTGTTTCCGGACCCCAAATTTCAGGTGCGAGAAGTTATCACATGATCAATCACTTCCTGGTCCACAGTTCCCAGGGTTACTGCCAACATTGTCAGAAGTGATTATCTTATAAAGTACAAATACTATCTCTAATGTAAATTATGTGTTTAATTTCAGAAGGCCAGTTTTTGTTATATTTGACAGTATTTTGTGGATAAAACAATCAGAACCATGGGACCCCGGTTTCAGGGATTTTTGTCAAAGACCCCACTTTGGCGTTAAAACACGTGTGTGTGTGTGTGTGTGTGTGTGTGTGTGTGTGTGTGTGTGTAAACCTGAGCAAACTATTATTATGGCAAATTATAAGCTTTCTCTGTATACATCAGGTAAAATTTGACCATAGGGTGCACAGAACATGGAACCAAAATTCGATTGAAATAATTTCAACCAAACACTAAAATTTACGCAGATGCCTGTTCACTCGAGCACATTCAATTCTGGTAATATTCATTATCAAACGGCGGGTTAGTCAAATAGCGGCTGAAATTAGCAGCCAAGCAAACAGATAAGATACAATTTTGTTAAAGACTTTAAGTACATTTAAAGCTTAAATTACATTTTATTCAGGCTTTTATTTCACGCTGTCTGCAGAAGAATTTTGTTCTTCCCGTTTCCTAAATAATCATAGTTTGCTTTACATATTTACTAAACAGATTCGAATGTTTTAGTACAATCTATATATTGTCTATTTAATAACTAAAGTGTATATTTTTTCAATCAGGACATTCAGACATCTCGAAACAATAGCTCCTGATGCTTTCTTTATTTTATAAAACCTTATTATGACATTTGATCTTAATATACAGTTTTTCTTCAAGTGCTCTGGTTTACAAAGATATTGTCAACAAATACCACAAGAAGAAGAAAAAGAAAAATGCATCTTGTATGACATCCAAGTGAACAGACTAATATTCCATCAAAGGAAAGAATGCGAATACTTTGAGGTGTTTAAATGCTTTTCAAAATAGAAAATTGAAATGATTATATTTTCCACGGAATTTCTATGCATCGAGTTTGATGATTCAGGAAGAGTATATATGCTACTTGCACTTATTTATTTATCTATTTATTATTTTGGCTTTATTCAGCAAAAAATGCAAAAAAGCGAGACATTTTCGTTCCTTTGTCGACCTGAAGTGGTTTTCACTTAATCGTTCTAAAAAGGTTTTCATTCAAAAAGTAGAAGTTCAAAAAGTTAAAAAAATGTATACAAAATAAATAATTAAATAAGCAAACAATTTCATTTAATTATCAGAAGAAATAACCAGGTCATCTACATACGAATAGAAATATGACTATTACATTTCATTTTCTAAGAGTCAACACACAAAACAAATGGTAAATAAGAATCATTTTAACTAGAAAAAATGCCATACTTACAATCTAAAATGTTGTTAATTTATACCTTTTTGTGTTAATTATAATTTTCCACTTTTCCTTTGAACTAAGCTGTATTCACACTCAAGTCATTGTAATATTGATATATGAAGCATATACAAAATTAATTAACAATCAAATATGTTGCAACACTTGAGAGGGCTAATTAAAGTTGTTAGAACTTGTACCCAATTCCATTGTATCATATTGTGACAATACAATATGTTTAAAAAACATATCAACTGCGCATGGAGAAAGTACACGCAAAGGTTCCGTTGTACAGGTAAGGCCCTCTTATGGGGACACTTTTTACAGCGCCCGACAACATCTGAAACATTGTAATAAACATATGTCCATTTTTTTAAAAGCATCCTTGGGGAATTTGACAGTAAGAAGAAACAAGAAATTAACGACAGAAAAGAGAAAAATTAGTTAATAGATCCTTCAAATAATTTTTTACGCATCATAAACTCGAGTGGAGGAGATCAATTAAAAAAATAATCCCAGCAAATATCGCTATGATATGGACAGACACTTGTTCGTACCTGTAATTACACAAAATTTCTTTCATGAATTTTCTAATAATATGTCGATAAACTGTATTCAGAAAGAAGAGAGAGAGAGAGGGGGTGAGGGGATATGTAGCACAGGAAAACACACGCACAGAGAGGAGATGGGGGAAATAATGGACACTATATTTATCATGAATTTATAGAAAACACTATAGTAACCGAACTATGCAATAAAAATTGCTTCATGGCATTTAATGCACCCTTTCATATATTTTACTAACGTATCAATATGAACTATATAAACAAAGGCAAGTTGGTAAATCGAGAAAGCGTGCCACGGTCATCGATGTTGTTTTTTTTTGTTTTTTTTGTGTTTTGTTTTTTGTCCTTTACTCGGCTTTCTTTTAAGCTTAATAAAAAAAAACATTTACTTTGTTTATTCAACTGGGATAATCTAACTAATATTTATTTTATCCAGCAATCAATTATCCCTTCCTCTCCTAGTCGATTGGACTATCCATTTATTATCAAGGTCTTTGATATATTTATATATCGCATTCTATTAACTACAGATATAATTATCATAATATAACACTTGTTTACAATAAGACAATAAAATGCATACTGGAATTGAGTTTATGCTTGCTTATTAAGGAGTTGGTGTAGTAAAAGAATAGAAAGAGAAACAGCTACAATACATGCATACATACATACATACATACATACATACATACATACATACATACATACATACATACATAGTTACATACATACATACATACATACATACATACATACATACAATACATACATACATACATACATTTACAGAAAGTAAACTAGTTCATTGGTATTTAACTCATTTTTATGCCAAGGTGTTACTACTAGGGGTAATGTAACAAAAGAAAAGACTCAAACAAGCTTTCATGATTTAAAATACAAATATTTAATTTCCTAAAATATTAAAATATTTCAACAAACAATCAAAGTGAAAGAATTAAAAATAACTTACAGTATAGAATATTCTTAAAAGTCCTAAATTGTTCGATTGTTCACTGATCCGGAAGTTAATCCAAATATTCCGAATGAAACCACTAAAGTGTTGATGTACTAACAAGAATCAGTTATATCCAAATAGTATTAATTCCAAATAATCCTTGTGAATATGGACTGTCACACAAGTTCTAGAAATGTTTCCGATAATTCCAACGGAGCTGAATTATTCTTAAATTTTAAGTAGCAGTACTAAATCCAGAATGTACTGTATAATAATCTCTGAAGCAGAATACCACACAAAATGAACCAATCTCGTTTATGACCTTTCAAACTGACGAACTATGAAAGAATGACGAACGCTCCGATTACACCCTTTTATATAGTTTCTTAATCTGCGTCATTGAAATACAAATAAAACCCATTTCTTAATTCCGTCATAAATCAACATCTCGGTATTTACGAACTTATTTTACTTCTAGTCAACAGAAAATGAATCACTCTCTGTAACTGCGAAATCTCGGTCAGAACATTGAATGCGGGTCAAAAGGACGAATCTCACGAGCTGAATCACGTGATATGACTCATGCTTTAACCGACAATATTATTGATTATACCGTATATGTGCACTCTGCAAAACGACACCTATTAGACTATTATACAGAGGTCATAAACTAATAAAACTATACCATTATTTAAAGAAATGATACCTAATTCCGTAACACCTTCTCCTTTTCGAAAAGAAACGTTTTATACAATAAAACTTTTTTTTTGCATATAGTTCTAACATATAAGTAATTGATTGCATAAAAAATAATACATGATATAGTCATGTATACAAAACAATGCAAACTGTAAAGTTATGCACGTGAAAGTGCATCAGCGATCAAATTTTCCTTTCCCTTGATGTGTCTGACTTCGATGTTATATGGTTGTAACATCAGACTCCATCGTAACAATCTCTGATTCTTATTCTTCATCTTATTAATGAACGTGAGAGGGTTGTGATCATTGAAGACAACTGGAAAAGGAGTTGCACTAACATACACCTCAAAGTGTTGCAAGGCCATTAGCAAAGCCAAACACTCCATATCTATCGTGGAATAATTTTTCTGGTGCGTATTCAATTTCCTTGGAAAATAGCACACAGGATGATCCACACTATTGTTGTCTTCCTGTAAAAACACTCCACCAACCCAAATGCCACTTGCATCTACAGACATTTTGAAAGATTGATTAAAATCTGGAGCTGACATAACTGGTGCACTTTTGAGTATGGCCTTTAACTTATCAAAAGCCTCCTGACATGTTTCTGACCAGAGAAACTTGATCTTCTTCCTAAGCAAATTGGTCAGCGGCTCGGCTATCATGGACAAATTGGAACAAAATTTCAGATAATAACCGGCCATACCCAAAAAAACGCATCCGTTGCTTCTTACTGACAGGCACAGGGAACTCAGAAATAGCCTTAACCTTAGCTTCTATTGGTTTTATTTGTCCATGTCCCACAACAGACCTTAAAAAGGTAACACAGGCACGACAAAAGTCACTTTTATTCAAATTGATGGTCAAATTCGCTTCGCTGTTTTTTGAAGAACTGCCTAATTGTTTTCATGTGATCTTGCCACGTGCCGTTGCAGATGATGACGTCATCGATGTAAGCATCACAATTTCTTATTCCAGATGTTATCATATTCATCAAACGTTGAAAAGAACTTGGGGAACCCTTCATGCCAAATGGCATGACTTTGTTTTGGTAAAGTCCATCTGGAGTCACAAATGATGAAATTTCTTTTGCTCTCTCCGTAAGTGGAATTTGGTAGAATCCCATCAATAGGTCAAATTTTGTGACGTATTTGGCATTTCCAATCCTGTCAATACAGTCATCAATTCTAGGAATTGGAAATGAATCTGTCTTGGTGACACTATTTACTTTTCTGTAATTAGTACACATACGGAAAGTCTTGTATGGTTTCGGCACTAAAATACATGGTGAACTCCAGTCACTTTTACCTGGCTCAATAAAGTCATTTTCCAGTAAATACTGAATTTCTTTCTTCAGATAGTCTTGTTTGAGAGGATTCATCCTATGAGGGCGTTGCTTTATAGGTGTTGAATTTATTATTTCTACATCATGAAAAATGTTGTTGGTTCGTGTGGGAATATCTGGAAATAAATGTTCATTTTCATTTATCAGCTGCTTCAGTTCGTTAATCTCAGGCGGCAGTAGATGCGAAAGTTTCTGGTCCAGGTCGTCCAGAATTTCCGAATTGCGAAGAGTAGTGACTTAGAAATCATCATTATCCGATTTCTCATCTTCATTTAAATGTTGAATGTGTGGGACAGGTACTACTAAAGTAATTGGATAATTTATACGGCTATCTCTGTCTACATATTGTTTCAACATATTAATATGGCAAAGTTGTTTCTGCTTTCTCCTCCCTGGAGTGTTAATAATGTAATTTAAATCACTCACTTTTTGTCAATGGTATAGGGGCCAAAATACTTAGCCTGAAGAGGATTTTGGGGTATGGGTAGCATAGCCAAAACTCTATCACCTGGCTGAAAACTCCTATCTTTCGCTTGTTTGTCATATCTCAATTTCATTTTCTACTAGACAGATTTTAGATTAGTTCTTGCCATCTCGCAAGCCTTTGCCAATCTATTTTTAAATTTAGAGACATAGTCCAGAAGATTTTATTCTGACTCTTCAGTAGAAAGAAGTCTTTCTTTCAATAATTTCAATGGAACCCGGACAGAGTGTCCGAACACAAGTTCAAAAGGACTAAATCCAATAGACTCTTGCACAGACTCCCGTGCAGCAAACAACAACAATTGCACACCTTCATCCCAATCTTTCTCTGTCTCATAACAATATGATTTAATCATATTTTTTAAAGTCTGATGGAACCTTTCCAAAGCACCTTGATTCTGAGAGTGGTAGGCTGAGGATCTAAACTGTTGGATACCTAATTCATGCAAGACCTGCTGGAATACACCAGACATGAAATTAGATCCCTGATCAGATTGTACAGACTTAGGGAGACCAAATAGTGTGAAAAACTTGACCAAAGCTTTCACTATGGTATTAGCTTTGATATTCCGTCAAGGAATAGCTTCTGGAAACCTTGTGGACGCACACATTATCGTCAACAGGTATTGGTTGCCTAACTTGGTCTTAGGTAAAGGGTCGACGTAATCTACCATTATTCTACTGAATGGTTCATCTAATGCAGGAATAGTTGACAGATGAGCTTTGGGTATCTTCTGATTGGTTTTCCCACCATTTGACAAGCATGACAAGATCTACAAAACTTAGAAACTTCACTTTTATTTCTCGGCCAATAAAAATGATTTTGGATCTTTTGATAGGTCTTATTAACTCCTAAATGACCAGACAACGGCGTTTCATGGGCTAAACTAAGTATTTCATGTCGATATGACCTAGGAACTACAATTTGATAACTAACTGACCACTCGTCATCAGCGGGTACTCCGAGTGGTCTTCATTTCCTCGTAAGGACCCCATTCTTCAAGAAGTAACAAGTTCCTTCTTGCGTGGCTTCAGTTTCAGTCATAGCCCTCTGAAACAAACATGAGATATCAGGATCCTTCTGTTGTAAGACAACTAGTGATTGTCTTTTATCACTCTGATTAAAGTTATGAGATTGTGTAGCTGAAAGAGAATCACTGAGATCAATACTTGACTGATCCAAACTAGGAGCAAAAGTGACCTCATTAAAAGCCTGATCCAAAAAAGGTGTCAGCTAAAGGAAATACATCCTGTTCAACAACATAATTCTCAAGAGCTCGCTTTGCCATAGCTCTGGTAACTGCACAAGCTGGATATAAACCAGGGATTTCTACTTCATTAGGATCAACTCGTTGATCCATGCTAGGCTTTTCAGTTACAAGTGGATTAACCAGGACCTTACCTCCCGCTAGGTCATTACCTAGTAATAAATGAATGCCCTTTATAGGCAAAGAAGCTACAGCTCCTTTTGTCATAGGTCCCGAAACTAAGTCTGATGACAAATTAACACAACGAAGAGGGACATTAACATATCCACATTCTACCCACTGTATTAGGACACTTTCACTAGTAGAAGTCTTTGCAGAAAAAGGCATAGTAGTATCTAGCAATAGACTCTGAGAAGCTCCTGTGTCTCTTAATATCTTAATAGGAGTAGTCTTATCCAAGTCAGCAACAAGTGACACCGAACCCTTCGACATTAATGGTTCGTATTTCTTCATTACAAAATCAGACTGAGGTATACAAGCCTCCACATAAGTATCTTTCCTGATACATGACCCTGACCTTGACTTCTTATAAACTAGAGCATTTGGAACTGCTCTATTAGAATTCCGTTGCTTAGTTTCCAACCTAAAGCAATCAGAAATAACGTGTCGTTTTCTCTTACAAAAGGAGCACGTGGGAAGAGATAAGGTTTTCTGATACTCCTTATCAGAAATTTGATTCCTCACAGTTACACCAGCCTGAGGTCTGTAATTACTCAAACGAGTCTGAAATGGTTTCTTAACAAAAGCCTGCTGAGAAGAAGATTTATTTACAAATGTAACCTTGTGAATCAGAGAGTATTCATCAGCTGTACTAGCTATCATAATCCTTATCAACCTTCTTAGACGTACACCATCTCGTAAACAAACGCTCTTTCTCCCAAGCAAATTCTATATGAGTCTGTGTAGTTTCCTTTCTATAATTTCTAATATTTTGACGATAAGTTTCAGGTACCATCTCATAAGCCCTCAAGACACTTCATAATTAGCAGATTGTTCAAATGAGAGTGCAGTATAAACATCACTAGCTTTGCCAGTAAACACACTCTGCAATAATGAGGTCCAATAATCTTTTGGTCATTTCAAAATCTCAGCAATTTTCTCAAAACTAAGAAAATATTTGTCTACCTCCTTTTCTCTAAAAAACGGTGGGGGGGGGGAGACCTGTCTGATATGTTTGGCTAGATCAAAGTATGAACCTGTATTGCCATGAGAGTGCCCTTTACTGGTCAATTCTAATTCCCTTAATCTAAATTCCCGTTCCTGGTATTCTTTTCTTTCTTCCCCATCCCTTATTTCCCTCTGTATTTCATTATCTTCCCTTCTTTCCCTCTCTTATTTCCCTCTGTATTTCATTATCTCTTACTTTATCCTCTCTATCTCTTAATTCCTTCTGTATGTCTCTATCTCTTTCCATTTCCTCCCTATCTTTTACTTTATCCTCCCTTCTTTCCTGCATCTGCATTTGTTCCCATTGAAGTTTAAGCTTTTCTTACTCTATGTCCTTAGCTATCTGTTAATTTCCTTCCTAAACTAGACGGAGATTTCTTCTTTACACTTGAAACACCCTCTTCAAAAACACCTGTTTGTACCAAATAGTGTATCAAAATACTCCTAATCTCTTGTTTCAACAAAGAAGCCTTTGCTTCAGTCAGACTATAATGTTTGGCAATTTGAAGTAACTCGTACTTCTTCAAGGACTCAAATTTCTCCTGGATAGGATCAGCTACGAAACTCTCTACTTTGGATGTCATGATGAAAGCCTGTTCGTTTCTCTTTATTTCTTAATCGGGAAATCAAAATGTCAAAGACCACTACAATTTCAAACAATGAAATTCAAATGTCGAAAAGAAAACTTTCCGAAGTATTAAAATGTCTGAAATTTTAAACCTCGAAAATGCTTAATTAAATTTAAATACCTAAATATTCAAAATTCGGATCCCGAAATTATTCAAATTTCTAATCCCGGACGAGCCCCCAATTTTTCTTGTTACGACTAGGGGTAATGCAACAAAAGAAAAGACTCAAACAAGCTTTCACGATTTAAAATACCAATATTTAATTTCCTAAAATATTAAAATATTTCAACAAACAATCAAAGTGAAAGAGTTAAAAAATAACTTACAGTATAGAATATCCTTAAAAGTCCTACATTGTTCGATTGTTCACTGATTCGGAAGTTAATCCAAATATTCCGAATGAAGCCACTAAAGTGTTGATGTACTAACAAGAATCAGTTATATCCAAATAGTAATAATTCCAAATAATCCTTGTGAATATGGACTATCACACAAGTTCTAGAAATGTTTCCGATAATTCCAACGGAGCTGAATTATTCTTAAATTTTAAGTAGCAGTACTAAATCCAGAATGTACTGTATAATAATCTCTGAAGCAGAATACCACACAAAATGAACCAATCTCGTTTATGACCTTTCAAACTGACGAACTATGAAAGAATGACGAACGCTCCGATTACACCCTTTTATATAGTTTCTTAATCTGCGTCATTGAAATACAAATAAAACCCATTTCTTAATTCCGTCATAAATCAACATCTCGGTATTTACGAACTTATTTTACTTCTAGTCAACAGAAAATGAATCACTCTCTGTAATTGCGAAATCTCGGTCAGAACATTGAATGCGGGTCAAAAGGACAAATCTCACGCGATGAATCACGTGATATGACTCATGCTTTAACCGACAATATTATTGATTATACCGTATATGTGCACTCTGCAAAACGACACCTATTAGACTATTAAACAGAGGTCATAAACTAATAAAACTATACCATTATTAAAAGAAATGATACATAATTCCGTAACACAAGGGAACTGAAATAGCAGAGAGATATACATAGCCCAAGAAACTTTTGACAGTTGTATTGGTTTAATAAACAAATAGTCTGCAAACTGTATTAATTGACCACTCGTTCAATCAATTACGTGAACGGGTATCAATGCCGCTGATAACATCATTTTTGCCAGAAAAAAGTCAAGTAATGACTAATAGTCACAAATAAATCATATACCTACAATCTGGAATTTTCTAATCGACTAAATAAAATGAGTTACTTTATATAATTTACAAGTGTGGAGTGAACCAAACTGGTTGAACATAACGTTGTTGTTGATGATGATGACGACGTTGACAAAGATGATATGATTATTATTATTATTATTATTATTATTATTATTATTATTATTATTATTATTATTAGTATTAGTATTATTGTGTAAAATAAATTATTTAAGAATTAGATTAACCTACGAAACACTGTCTCAGGTCCCTTCATTCACTTTGCGGGCCCCTCATACTTCTTGCGTGGAAATTACATACATGTCTTGCCTAGGTGAGATCAGGGGTGGGCCGGTAATGCACCTAAACACCATTTAAAATTATCTGTCTTTGTAGTAGTTAGACAATAGGTGCGAGTGGGATACTACATATTTTGTATGGACGGCGGAAGGGACCGGGGAGGGAAGATACGGGTTCTCTGCCAATATCCTTTTAGCCCCCCTAAACCCCCCTACTCACCCCATGATACAACTGGTATCATGCAAGCGATATTGCCTAACAGATTTATTGTATGAATTCGGTTTTCTTTCAGATTTGTATGCTTAACTCACTTTTGTAACCTTGGTCACGTCTGTTTCCCTCATTCTTATAAAACAATGTTGCATTATGTATCAAAATATATGCAGCCAATTAGTTTTGAGTTATCACGTGATCATACTCCTGTCTCTTCCAAATCTCTCCCCCCCCCCCCCAACATATCATTTGCACATAACCTTATTGAGTGAGGGTTACATACGTAGCTGATGCTAAGCTTCCATATAACCCTCAGAATAAAAAGGGTCAACACAAAAGCAAATTAATACAAATGTACAATAAAGTAAAAGATCCTTAACTAAAATCAGTGGACATATTCTACTCATAAAACACACTTGAACACATATTTATACTTGTATTCACTCTCTGCAAAACATTATACTAGATGCAGAAATCTAAAAGTTAGAAAACAAAAGGAGAAAGATTTCTATCTAACACTTCATGTACTATATACACTCACACAAATATGCATACACATATGTACAATCAGACAAACATACATTGAATACACCTGCTAACACTCACTTATTACCAGTTTAATATGACATTATATGTATTATAAACACTTTGAAACATTTACACGGACATCTAAAGAGGAAATAAACTTACCACCATCTAATGAATACAATCAAAATCAAAGGACAGGTACCATAAGAAAGTAGTTGATGATGTAATAGCACCAGCTTGAGAAAGCCATATTTGAATTACTGATCGCTACTGAAATACATTGCTTAAGAAAGTTCTTAAACTTTGACATGAAACTTACTACAGTTTGTATTTTTCTAATTGTTTGTGGAATGGCATTCCATATTTGGAGGCCAGAGTAACTGAATGACTTTTTAAAGAGTTCTGAATTTTGGGCTAGGTAAAATTAATTTTTCCCTCCGGCATGACCCTATGCTATACTGGCAAATGATATATAGCGTTTTATTAAATATTGGATATATACTGCCGCTAAATCATTTTACGCTTTGTATACAAGGACACCAGTGTGACATATAATTCTATAACCAAAGGGTAAGATGTTAAATTCTTTAAAAAGGCTTTTGCTTGCTGTAATAGTCAACCCATTTAGCACTACTCTCAACGCCTGCTTTGGTATCTTAGCTATGTCACGTGTTTAATCCTTTGAGTATCGTCGACAAATAAAGGCACCATAATCAAGTATAATTAGAAATAGGAGTAATATAAGCATTATTGAAAATATATTTCGCTTCGTCAGAATAATATTTGTTAAACCTTCTTAGTGTAACAACCACAGAGTCTAGTATGGAGTTCATATTACAGATTTGTTCAATGATTTATCCACACATACACCTAAAACGTTCTATAATTAAACTGCATTTAAAATATGATTATCCACCAAAAGAGTTAGTCTTGAATTAATAACTTTTGTTGGCTACTAAGTAAAATGCAAGTAGTTTTTTGTCTACTAATTGCCATGTTGTTAAAATGGTACCACTTTATTTAGATGCAGTCTTCACGTAGATGCAGTTATAATTATGTAAATGTATTTTCCTTTGAATGCATCGTAGTGTCATCAGCATACATATCAGTAATATAATTATTTGCACAGACTGGAAAGTCATATATATATATATATATATATATATATATATATATATATATATATATATATATATATAGATATATCTATATATCTATATATATATATAGATAGATATATATATATATATATATATATATATATATATATATATATATATATATATATATATATATATATATATATATATACTATCCAACAGTTGGTCGAAATGAGTAAACTCTCGTAAAGTACCAGGTAGTAAGTCGCAAGTGCGATATGACGCTTTATTATAATATGATTCATCTGAATTTGAATCACGTGAATGTTAAATTACACATTAATTATACAGATATAGCAAAAATCAGAAACATGTTAATTTTGAAACAAATAAGAAATATATATTTTTCTGCGACCAAATGACTTCGACCTAACGTTAGCTGCAGATATACAATGGCGTCTTACTGAAGATCTATGTTGGGCGAATTGTTATATTCGGCGGAAGATGGTTATTTCAACACAACTTAGGCATGATGCTCCACGTATAAAAGGGATATATTCCATGTAAAAGATCACTTGTTTCGCTATGATAGACTCCGCCCTGATATGTAAGCAATACCACTTTCGGTACTTCCAGTACACTTTTGGGTAAAATCGGTTAATTTTGTTGATATATCGTTGCAAAAACAGCTTTGCTAAACAACTTTGTTTTCGTTAGTGCTCTCTCTCTCTCTCTCTCTCTCTCTCTCTCTCTCTCTCTCTCTCTCTCTCTTGAGCTAATCGAGGGTCGATTCAACACTTTTTCTGTAAAGTATGGTGCTATATTTAGTCCTACAATGTAAGACTTGGACCTTGATATTTATGATATGATCGGTCAACGTCTTGCTGCCAGCACAAGCGGTGCTGTGTAGTGTGTTCCCCGGTCAAGTGACCGGGGAACTAGAGGCCAAATATTAATGAATATCTCACATACTTGTCAGCCCATATTGACACTGTTGCACAGATTAAAGTCTAATTGCTTCAGTCGGACTCTACTTACACTGATGTATTTTTCCTGACGGAATCAAATCCAGGCACAATGAAGTGAATGTGCTTTCAAGAGCCGTTGACATGCATTTCGGTTGGTTGAAATGCGATGGTAGCAGAGGAATGCCGAAGACGGTTAAAATGTGGAAAGTTTTTCATACAAAACGAATCTACCTAATTGCTTTCGTCAATTGAGAGAATTAAATTAAAGAAAAGATATTGGAAAAAAGAATCAAATAAAATGAAAAAAGATCAAACTCAAATACCAAAATATAAAGCATTCAAAAACGATTCTTATAGCAAAGTGAAAGAAAATATATTGATCATGTATGCATTGTTGGAAAAAAATGAGAAATGATAAAATGAAACCAACGAAAATGATAACAAATGAGAAGATACAAAAAAATCTTATTAAGGGCCTAGAGCGTTTAAAAAGACACAAATCTAACCTATTGGAAATCATACTAGTAATTATAAATGACATCAGCCGCAAATATAGCATATATTCCCGCATCTTTCTTAGTACGCCAGCAACAGTGCAGACCCATAGGTTTATTGTTATTCCCGCCAATGCTTATATACGTCTAGATAATTTGCATTATTGTATATAAATCAGATTTTCCTTTGGACTTGGACTGTCGGTTGACTGAACGCTACTGACTCATACTCTTCGTGGGTATTTCTGTTCGGCTGAAAAAGGAGTTTCAATAGTAGTAATTTAATTTAAGAAATTGTTTTTCTGTATTTGTTGTCATTTCTTTTAATACTTATTCATACACGAAGATGTAAACTCACTTTCGTTACCTTATAAACATCTTGATATGAACGTACATTTAGAACAGGACTGTGTGTTAAAGTTTCATGCTCAATGAGGCGACATCCTGCCTCGTTATCGCAATAGCTAGCATCCGGTTTACATGGCGACCTGCCCTCGAGTTTCGGTACTTAAGTTTTAAAACAATTAGTAATAGCTGAATGCAATATATTTAAACTGGAAATGAACTGAATCTCTCGATGTTTTGCTCGATGTGATAAGCTGTACATCCGTAAAGGTCATGTGGTAATAGAACATAAGGGTCTCCTCAAAATATATCTTTCTGAAAGCATAAGTCAAGGACGAAACCAAAACTTATGACTTAAAATAAGTGGGAACTCGGATGAACGAATTTGAATTATTCCAAAGCAGCGCGTTCGATGAGCGCAAATATGGTTAAGATAAAGATATAATACAGTGCAATACAGATCGGTTACACTAGGGTACAATCTCACAACCAAACCAAAAAAACAAAACTAAATACATAAATCATACACTCAAAGTGCAAACTACCAGGATGCGTTAATATTTTACATTTCACTCAGTATTTGCGAGATTGCTTGAATTCTTTTACTATTATTGCTATGAAATTGCCAGCAGCATAACTTTATCCGTATCTCCATCTGCAAGTTAGCTTAGCAATCAATCTTAATTTCATCAATTTATTTATATTGTTCTTGCCTCCCCAGGTTAATATGTTAAGTGCTCGCGTCATGTGGGTGTGCTAAGTCAATCACGGGCAAAAACTCTGCACCATATGTCAAACTCGTGCTTAATGCAGAAATTTATCCAAGATTTTGTGAAATTAATCAAAATTGGCGGTAAATCTTGAAAAGTGTATATCTTTGAAATATTTATATTTCTGCATATTTAAATGGAAGACACGCTTATTTAAATCTTGAAAAGTATATATATTTGAAATATTTATATTTATGCATATTTATATGGAAGACACGCTTATTTAAAAGCAAATATCAATATATTTCTTTATTAGCAAGATTAGACAAAGATTTAAACATATTTTCACCGAAACTAACGCAAAAAAGGGCCTTCAACATAATATACTTTTTTTTTACACTAGCCAGATATATCCCCCTCAAATTTGAAAACAAAATTGTTTAAACTTTGGGACTTAATTATTGGAAATAGAGTTGATTGTTATTTTTTCAGACCCTTGGGATTGTTTCTCACCAAAATAGTTCCGACTGAAAAAGGAGAAAAGTAAAGAAATCAATCGTGAAACATTATGTCGCAATCCTTTTTTAGACCCAATACACGCATCGACACAATATTCGTATCTTATACTCAAACTTCGGTCAACTGTTGGCGAGCCGGTTATATATATATATATATATATATATATATATATATATATATATATATATATATATATATATATATATAACCCTGTGGCACCCACTGTGGCAATATATTATATTGAACATAAGTTGTCTGTTATTAATATTTGCTGACAAAGTTCAGTGTAATAATGTAACCATTTTAGACACAAAGATAATAGATTAAGTAATTTTAATTTGCGCAGAAGTATTTGATGGTCAACTCGATTTTTTTTTAAATCAGCTTTTTTCTTTAAATCAGCAAAGACAGTACCTACCATACTTATTATCGATGCATTCTATCGAATTATCAATAAGGTTAAAGAGGCTTGTTTGACATGAATGTTTTTCTCTAAAACCTGATCGAGCATCATAAAGTATTCTATGTTTAGACACATGTCTTCCAACGACTTTTAATTGAGAAATAATATAGAAATAGGCTTATAAATATCACGATCATTTTTGACAGTCCCCTTATAAATTTTAGTTATTATACTCACTTTCCACAGATCTGGGAAATGCCTGTATTTAATGCTCCTTTTGATTGTGGATTATGTGTGGTGCTAATACATGATTGCAAAGTTTAAAATTCTTGGGCCTAATTCCATCTGTTCCTGTAGCCTCTGTGTTATCGAGTTTGTTGCTTTACTGTGTTACATGATACATGTTTATAGGCGGTATATTGAAGGGTTTTTATTTAGTTTATCTTTCATGTGCTGTGTAATCAAAAGATGGTTTTCAAGACTGAACTGCTTAGTCTAAATAGATTAAGAATCAATGACAAGATGTTGGTTTAGATTTTCAATTATGTCCCGCTCACCATAAATGTATGGTTGTTAACTGTAAGCTTTAAGGAAATAGATGTTTTTGATCCTTTTGATGAAACATATTCAAGATGATTCTAAATGAATTTTGTCTTTCTTTCTTTCTATTTACACCGTTCTCAAATAGAGATCGTTTTGATTGTAGTATTACCGTATTACAGACTTATTTTTTCTTCTCAAAACTGTTGTACCTCTGGTCAGTATCTACATTTATGAAAATGATCACGAAGTGTACGTGCATTGTACCATTCGTGTTGTTCATTCATTTAGTTTTAGTAATGTTGGTTCGGCAAGTCTATCACCACACAGTGCCAAAGGAAACAGCGTCTTTCGGGTCATTTGGGGATAAAATATTATCTATATTAGTATGAAATAGATTCTGGAGGAATGCATTATCATTGAAATTCTAAAAAGATCTATATGTTATTCTATAGTGTATATTATTCATTTAATTGCAATTGAAATCAAGTTCGTTGGGCAAGGTAATTCATACAGGGTATTTGTCACTAACAACAATACATAGCGCAGTTAAGTCATTTTGTTCAGAGTTGGCACAGTATATATGATCCATAATGGTGGATGATGTTTGGCACAGTATATATGATCCATAACGGTGGATGATGTTTCAATCAACCTGGTGGACTTATGTACTAAAATAAAATATTATATTGCTCTATTTTTTGGAACATATTCAGTATTCATATTGTGTTAGAATGCGTTTTGGGAATTTTTACCTGAAAACTAATGCCAAAATATGTTAAACTGAAAATACGGACAACTATACTATGATATTGTTTTTAATTTCATTCGTGGAGCAATGGTTATGAAGATTAGCGGGCGGGGGAGGGGGTCCTTTTTTTCGTTCATTATTTGGCTCTTGGTGCAATTCAATGTCTTATTTTATTGTTCAGTTACAGGATGACAAAATAAATCAAATGAATTTTCAATATCCATTATTTCATTTTATTTGTGGAATAAATTTCGAAAAATATTATCTCTCTCTTTCAATTGTTGTTTTTTCCTCGCGATAATTCACTGTTGTCTTTCACGTTGTATTTATTAACACAGGATGGCACGAAAAATACTTGCAATTTTCAATTTCAACATTTTAGTGTCATGTGCTAAGATATTCTATTGTTAAAAAGTACTCTGTCTCTCTCTCTCTCTCTCTCTCTCTCTCTCTCTCTCTCTCTCTCTCTCTCTCTCTCTCTCTCTCTCTCTCTCTGAGACTCCGTATATTTGTCCGAGGACCTGAGACAGCAATTGACATCATTAATCAATATTGTACTTAATAACGATCTTACATGGAATGCCGGGGAAACTTATAGCACGCCCTACCCATAGGCTATCAGAATTTACGACACGGAAAGATCAGACGAGAAAAAGCCGCCGTCATACAATAATTATCCATCTACCCTCTGTGCAGTTGCGTTTCTGCATATTAGATATTAGTAAGAAAATAAGGCGTAAAAGTGAAATGATGACAGCAAAAGTATGATAGTGTTAGATTTAAAATTAGTGAAGAAACAATAAACTAGGATACAAACAAATAAAACAAAACTGATTAGAGTGTAAAATAACAGACTGCACGAACTGCTGATCTGAAGAAATATAGTTCAGGCAAGACAGTGATATTTTGTGGGAGTTTGTTCCACTGTACAATGGTTAAAGAAAAATAACTGGCTCTTGCCTGAATCTGGAGGAGTGAATTTGGGTGCATGTGTCTGGTCATTTTGGTAGGTTGTCTTATATAAGTTGGTAAAGAAATATCCAAACGTTTGTATATAATTTTGTAGAACATTACCAATCGAGCATATATGCTTCTGTCTTGAAGGGATGATCAACCTGATATGTTTTGCATATTAGTCATTCTTCTAATAGTGACTTTTTGATATTATAAAGATGTTGAAATTTTAAAACAGAAAGTTTAACACTAACATAGTTTTTTAAGTCATTCTTCTTACCTTAACTAACATTTTAGTTTCTTTTGTTTTTGTTTTTCTTTTTGGAAATATTGTTTTTTATGCGTGTCAAAGTGGCAGGTAAAAATTGATTCAGTGAATACACTGACATTTATGGGAGAAAATCTAAATAATTCACCCTAGAAACTCTATCAACATACAGGAGTACCTCTCAAAGTAATGAACTTGTTCTCTTGTTCCTTTGATGAATGGCATTATCAGGGAATTTGTGTGGAATAGTGGGAAATTGCGAAGCTTTCGAATGGACATTTATAAATCTCTCCCAATGAAATTGCGACCTTTAGTTGTTGATTTCTGTCCGACTTACATGATGAATCTCTGTCTACAATCATGAATATTGAAGAACATAACAAAGAACCTTTCCAGCAGGTAATATATGAGAGTTCCGAAACACTATTCAGATTTAAAACAGCTTGATCTTTGTGGGATAGAAATAACCTGATGAAAGTACAAAACGCCGTGAAGACAGAAGACATGAAGTTAAAACTGCGCACACTTGACAGATCAAATCTAATGTGAAACCTAGCCACAATAATTACATTCAAGGTATGTTGTAGGTTTTTCGTGTCTTTGTGATGCCTTTTTGTTTTTGCAAGTTGTTGAAATCATACCTCCTGAAACAACTGCAATTGTCGCCAAATTGGTGTATATAATGTACATTGCTTTGTGCAACTTATCTTGTAAAGTCATTCTGCAGTGTGCATGCTATTTAAAGTGCGTGCAAATCATGTTCAAATAAATGACCCAAATGGAGGGAGTCTTTACAAAGTTATCACACTGCACTCGATATAGCATTCGTTGTGTCATATAGTATGTTACTTACAAATATTTGGGTTTTAAGATTGGTCCACAATACAAACTAATCTTGTAAAGTCATTCTGCAGTGTGCATGCTATTTAAAGTGCGTGCAAATCATGTTCAAATAAATGACCCAAATGGAGGGAGTCTTTACAAAGTTATCACACTGCACTCGATATAGCATTCGTTGTGTCATATAGTATGTTACTTACAAATATTTGGGTTTTAAGATTGGTCCACAATACAAACTAACTTTCATGAAGCTAATTATACATGTGGGTTAGCAGAAGTAATGAAGCACTATATAATCAGTAGTGGTTTGTTACCTGAAAATAGTTTGCAATAAAAGTTAGGAAAAGTCCACATGCTTTGTCTAGTCCATCAATCCCTACGGGAAGCTATTTTTATATTTATTACTTGTATTACTTGTATTATATATTTTTAGGTGTTGCGTTGGGGGAGATGTGCTAACCACTCCCAGGGACAGGATTGATCCTCCTTTTTTTACGTTGAATTGGATGGGTTGTTGCCTTGGGGTTTTTATTACCCTCGACTCTAGACCCAATCTACTGTTTTACATAAACTAATGTATCAATCAGAGAATACAGATGAGCTCAAATGTTTACGGATCCAAATTGCCTTATAACCTATTACTGTCACCGTTATTTGCAAAACGGAATGTGGATAGTTACAAACATACATCTTTCCTGAAAAATCTTTTTAAGCGTGCATGTCCTTTCTGATATATTTTAACAACGTAGAGGCAATTAAATACTTTGCTTTTATTTTCATATTGGTTTGTTCTAAATTTTGAATGATTTGAAAAAAAAGCAACATAACCGATGTTCAAAATGCTACTAACAAGGGAAGCGTATAAGCATAACCATCACAGTAAAATTTATTTTAAGATGCTATTATGAGAGGATTATAACAGTACATGTTTCTAGCATAGATGTTGAACATGCATGCGTGACCCAGTGTCATCTTATTGCAGTCATGTCTGTGCTCTGTGGGCTGAATCTTTATTTTAATATAAAATGTATCATTAACACCAAACTGACTCTGGAAGCTTTGGTGCTCATGTCAGGCAAGTGATTACTATCTTGTTAATTTGATCTCCAGATAAAGCAGGTATCTTATGTTCTATAAGGTATTCTGGGTTGTAGAATCAGAAGTCACATTAAAGAATTTTAAAGCCTTACTGTCGTTCTCTTTGTTGTTAAAAGGAGCCCCGCAACAATTTATTTCTCTTGACCATTTATGTTGCGAATTTACAGTACAACAAGTTCAGCATTTATTGCAGCAGTGATGTTTCAGTAGCATGATATTAGGATTGCTGGTGTCAAGAGATCATTCTAATAAATCAATAAAATCGTAGACTATTATATATTTGCTCTTAATACACGTCTCAATACTTTGATTTGGCTGGTTAACAACATCGCTGTATTTCTCTGTTCGTATTTCATTATTTCTATCCTATTTTGCATTTGTACTTAATTTCCCTGTTCACATTTGATGCGTATTATTTTTAGTATGCTGGTGAATATATATAATATATATATATATATATATATATATATATTGATATGGTCCAACTATATATATATATATATAGAGAGAGAGAGAGATAAAAATGTAACTATCACACTTTGCAAGGATGTAAAAATACGCTTTTGATCTCCCATAATCAGGTTAATTTTTAAATTAACAGTCTAGACATCGTTGGCATCGAGCATTTCTACGTTCTTTCTTGATTGGCCATTTTGCAGAACCACATTTTTAGCATCGTATCGATTCCATTTTAGGTAGTAAGTCATGTTTCAAATATCACATTCGAATAGTGGTATTTCAGAAGTAATGTGTAGACGAACTCTGGACCACCTCTCAAAACCCAGACGTAAGAAACGTGGTCCAGTAGTAAGGTCTAGGAATACGATGGTAGTTTTGTTTTTATGCAATAGTAGGGTTTCGTGATTACATGCAACTATTGTGGATGTTTCGGTAATAAGTATATATGAGAGCACAACAGAGGAGTAATTTGAATTAATCATTGATTCATTGTATTTTATTAGTTGTGCCTGGGCAACAGACCACGCCAAAAAGATCAAACTATTTTCAATTTAACTTGTTTTTCTGAACTCTAAGATATTGCCTACTCTTTTCACATTATTGATTGCAATTATAGATTTCTTTGATCCATTTCAGTATTCAGAAACACAGAGAGAGAGAGAGAGAGAGAGAGAGAGAGAGAGAGAGAGAGAGAGAGAGAGAGAGAGAGACTCGATTATTCGACTTTTGATGTATCCAGAACTGTACTATTTCAATCATTCCTATATGTGTGTGATACTGTTTCACTTGTAAGAAAGTCATGTTGGATACTCAGATTCCACAGGAGTGCACTCATTGACACTGTAATGACGTCACTTCGTGCTTAGGATGTAATAAACATAAGCATTTTATTGCAGCGGTTTTATCATAGAAAAGATAAAGTTTGCCGGCATATGCACATTAATCGTTGTTGACAACAAATTCTTTGCTATAAACTAAAATTTCTATGATCTAAAAAGGTAACAAGTGCGAGAAAAGACTCCATGTTTTTAATCTTCATGCATACAAAATCTTTTCTTACACCACTATCTATCGGTTAACAATAAGGGAAATATAATCCATCATGTGCTTTGGTTTAGGATAGAGAAATCCCACCCTGCAGATCAAGAATTCGGCAAAGACTCGTACCTCCCACAATTCACACCATATAATATGATTACCCCAACCCACCCATGTGCATTTGATGGATTATTATATAGCTTTCAAATACAGACTCGATTATCCGAAATTCGTTCCTAAATTTACTCTGGAATTAGGATGTTCGAAGTTAGTTCTTGCATTGATAAAACCTTTCAAATGAATTTTGATATAGTACATATCCTATTTAAATAACTATTGATATTGAGTGGACTATAATCTACATATTTAACCTCTTTATTATCGTATCTAGTAAGTATTGCAAAACGTTATTATTGAATCTATTCTTCTGATACAATTATCAAAACATTTTGAAGCCTATTACAATTCTGTTTGGAATTTCCTATATATTTCAAATCAATATAATTATGTAGTAATTTCTTAACATCAAGCAATATATAATTTCTTGTTCCTGAAGAAAACTTGCAATTGAAAAAAAAACAGCATTCATTTGTGATTTAATGCATGTAAAATGTATCTAGGTATAAAAAAGATATATTGCTTAGGGTCAGGGTATGATTAGGAAACATATTTTAATTTTATTCTCAGAGTGATTCCAGAAACACTCTGACTTCACTAATGTTGTCGTAGAACTTGTCTGATGCTGCCTTAAATGTATCAACAGCTTGCTTATATTCGCTCAGAGCTGCATCTAATTTGTCCCTCTCAATTGCTCCAGTGATGGCTCCAATGATCATATCGATGCCAAGAAATATGACGGTGACAACGACTGTTGAAATGGCACATGCACCCAATGTTCCGACTGAGGCAGCCAATGATGTCAAGACCAATCCTGTTCTGATGGCTCCCACGAGAAAAAGAGCACCAGCTGAATATCCTATGCTCATGGAACCTGTTGACACCTTTTTTACTATGTCGAGTTTGTCTAGAAAACTAAGGTCGATCGAATTTAATTTCTCGAACAGTTCAGGATTCATACGATCTTTCACATCCAACCGGTGCTGTTCCATATATTCTTCAATTTCATGAAGCCGTTCTTTGATGGCGTTGCAATTGGTTTTGATTGTTTTGTCTTTGTCAATGGATACTTTCGAGAAATTCTTTCCGGGAAGATGTCGTTCCACAGCCTCAATTAGATGGTTTGTTGCATCACAAGATCGTTGCAAAAGATAGAAGAGCTCACCAGCAAGTCGATGAATCTCCTCCCTCTTTTTCTGATTGTCTGGATAAAAAATCTCTGACCAGTTTATTCCCATCGTCGGAAGTCTGAAAAAAAGAGGTGTCCATTAGCATTTCTAACATATGTAGTAAACCTTACTCGTGTTACTTTAATATTATTTCCAAATTATCGACCATGGAAAATAATTGTCATTAATATAAATGTATCATAGAGGCCTTCTTCCTCGGATCTGCATAATAATGATTTTTTCCCCCTATATTGTAAAATGTCTGAAATACATAAACGATACATTACATTTGCGAGATAAGACAAGAAAGTTGGAATAAATAGCATTATGTGTAAGTGAAATAACAGTGAGTGGTACCTATCAAATAAATATATTACATATCTATTGTGCAGACATTCAGTTACATATACAAATAGGCAAAGTGCGTTCAATAAGTGATTGGCCGCATGGGAATTTAGCTTGATGTCATGTCAAGGCCTAGAATGTTTTGTATGTTTAGGGTTGAAAGGCATGTCAGCATAACCCTGGCTGTATAGTGTCGATTAAAAATTATGTTCTAAAAATGTAAAGATAAACTGGTCTAATGACAAACGCTATTCAGTAAAAAGCAGCACGTTTTAGTTATAGAAAAGAATATTTCATTGAGTGGTAGCAAATCTTTTTGCTTGGATAATATAATCGTGTGCAAAATTAAAGATTCTAATATTGGTACCAATGTTGTACTCATTATTTCCATTTATTATATTTTGCACAGTTAACGGACAAGTTAATTGGAGAATATACCTACTTGTTTGGTCGTTGTAAAGAGAGCACGACAGTAACGAGAGTTCAACAGACTCTTTGCCACAACAACTTAAGTACCGGTTTGAAATAGTATAGACCTTGATTTGCCGGTTGTCACTATCTATTGATAATTTTTTGATAGGATACTGCTAAATTGGTCACTATCTATTGGTAGTTATGGAAGCATGCTGCTAAACTGGCCACTATATATTGCTAACTTGTAATGATACTACTGAATTGGTCACTGTCTACTGCTAACTATGATACTGCTAAATTGGTCGCTATATATTGGTACCTATATAAGGATACTGCTAAACTGGTCACTAACCAGCTACACATATCTTTGCACACTAAAACGTAACTGCTTTTTTCTAACACGGTAAATTCGGAATATTTTTTCTGACAAATAAGGGTTATTCGAGTATTAGAGTACTTCTATAACAAATAAGGATTATTAGAGTATTAGAGTACTTCTAAAGCAAATAAGGATTATTAAAGTACACCTATAACAAATAAGGTTTATTAGAGTACTCTATGACAAATAGGGATTATTAAAGCATTAGAGTTCTTATATAGCAAGTAAGGATTATTAGAGTACTTCTATAATAAACAAAGATTATTAGAGTACTTCTATAAGAAAACATGATTATTTGAGTACTTCTACAACAAATAAGGATTATTAGAGTATTCTAGAACTTCTATAGCAAATAAGGATTATTAGAGTACTTCAATAACAAATTAGGATTATTAGAGTACTTCTATAAAATTAGGATTATTATAGTACTCCTTTAACAAATAGGAATCATTAGAGTACTCTATAACGATTATTAGAGTATTAGAGTACTTCTTTAGCAAGTAAGGATTATTAGAGCACTGCTATAAGAAACAAGGATTATTAGAGTACTTCTATAAGAAATAAGGATTATTAGAGTACTTCTATAACAAATAAGGATTATTAGAGTACTTCAATATCAAATAAGGATTCTTAGAGTACTTCTATAAGAAATAAAGATTATTCGAGTAATTTAATAAGAAATAAGGATTCTAAGAGTACTTCTAAAACAAATAAGGATTATTAGAATAATTCTATAAGAAATAAGGATTATTAGAGTACTTAGATAAGAACTAAGGATTATTAGAGTATTTCTATAACAATTACGGATTGTTAGAGTAATTCTATAACATATATAACAAATAAGGATTATTAGAGTATTAGACTACTTCTATAGCAAATAAGGATTATTGGAGTACTTCTGTAACAAATAAGGATTACTAGAGTATTTCTTTAAGAAAAAAGGATTATTGGAGTACTTCTATAACAAATAAGGAAGGATTATTAGAGTGCTTATATAAGAAATAAGGATTATTAGAGTACTTCTATAAGACAGGGGTCTCCAAACTTTATAAGACGAGGGCCATGTGAGATTTGCGGGCCGAAGCGAATTAGAAAAATTTAAATATATGCAAAATTGTTTTAAAAAGTATAAGACCGCGGGCCGGACAAATCGAAGCAGTGGGCCTGATCCGGCCCGCGGGCCGTAGTTTGGAGACTCCTGCAGTATAAGAAAAAAGGAATATTAGAGTATTAGAGTACTTTTATAGCAAATAATGATTATTAGATTACTGCTATAGCAAATAAGGATTTTTAGACTACTTCTATAGCAAATAAGGATTTTTAGAGTACTTCTATAGCAAATAAGGATTATTAGACTACTTATATAGCAAATAAGGATTATTAGACTACTTCTATAGCAAATAAGGATTATTAGGGTACTTCTATAACAAATAAGGATTATTAGAGTATTAGGGTATTTCTATATAGAATTAACGATAATTAGAGTACGTTTAAAAGAAAAAAGGAATATTAGAGTACTTCTATAACACAATAGGGATTATTAGAGTACTTTTATAAGAAATAAGGATTATTAGAGTACTTCTACAACAAGTAAGGATTATTAGAGTATAACACTACCTCAATAGCAAATAAGGATTATTAGAGTACTTCTATAAAAGATAAGGATTATTAGAGTACTTCTATAAAAGATAAGGATTATTAGAGTACTTCTATAACAAATAATCCTTATTAGAGTACTTCTATAAAACAAATAAGGATTATTAGAGTACTTCTATAACAAATAAGGATTATTAGAGTACTTCTATAACAAATAATCCTTATTAGAATACTTGTATAACAAATAAGGATTATTAGAGTACTTCTATAACAAACAAGGATTATTAGAGTGTTAGACTACTTCTAAAGCAAATAAGGCTTATTAGAGTACTTCTATAGCAAGTAAGGATTATTAGAGTACTTCTATAAGAAATAAGGATTATTAGAATACTTCTATAACAAATAAGGATCATTATAGTACTTATATAAGAAATAAGGATTATTATATTACTTCTACAAGAAATAAGGATTATTGGAGTACTTCTATAACAAATAAGGATTATTACAGTATTAGTGTACTTTTATAGCAAAAAAGGATTACTAGAGTACTTATATATGCAAAATGGATTGCTAGAGTACTTCTATAAGAAATTATGATTATTAAAGTACTTGTATAAGAAATAAGGATTATTAGAGTACTTCTATAGCAAATAAGAATTATTAGAGTACTGCTTGTATAACAAACAAGAATTTTTAGAGTATTAGAGTACTTCTAAAGCAAATAAGGATTATTAGAGTACTTCTATAGCAAATAAGGATTATTAGAGTACTTCTATAGCAAATAAGGATTATTAGAGTACTTCTATAACAAATAAAGATTATTAGAGTATTAGTGTACTTCTAAAGCAAAAAAGGATCATTAGAGTACTTCTATAACAAATAAGGATTATTAGAGCATTTCAATAAGAAATAAGGATTATTAGAGTACAAGAGAAAAGCGATGAAAGAAATTAGGAAAACTTCACGGAAGTATGATTTGATCTAAAACAAAATGGGATAATAATGGACATATTAATAAGATATACAAGGTTCTTTAAAATAGAAGCTTTGTTCGCAAATTATAAACGAAAGATGACATTTTTACCAGTCGCTTCATATCCTCATTGAAGTACATGGATATTAAGAAAAATATGGAAAGAAGAAAACAATCTGCCATATATATATGGTATCACTTTCAAAAGATTAAATACTATGAATCGATTAACATTTTGACAGCCGTGGAAGAAAAATATATTAATTTTTGAAACAATTTCTTGGTCAAAAACGATATGATAAACGACGTAAAGGTCTAAAATTGTAGGTAAAATTGAACAATGGAGAGAAAAAACAAAGATTAAAGTCTGCATTGTGCATAAAGTATAGAAGTCTATCTGGCATTCAGTCCAAAACTAATCAAGTTGAGGTGGCAATACTGCTTCATCAGATTCTCTGTGTTGATATGATATCAGCAGTGCGTCAACTTAGATACTTCAATAGTATTGCGAATTTATATAATATATTATGGAGATGCTTAAAGGGTACTTACTTATTATTTGCATGCACAGTGATGCATTTCACGACTTCGCTTGTAACTACAACAACAACAACAATAACAGCAACATCAACAACAACAACAACTACTACTACTATTACTAACAATAATAATTAAGTTATACAGTCAAACGTCAGTTATCCGGACACATATTATCCGGATTATTCACATATACGGACTACTGCCATGTGCCCCAAAATGTTTACTTGATACATTAAACATGTATCTATAAATGAAACTGAATTGCCAATCACGACTTCATGATCAGTTGATGCAGACATGGGAATCAACCATTACTAACTCGAAAAAAGCTGATACACATAGAATTTTTAAAACGTAATTAATATTAGAACATTATTTATTAAAAGACTTATAAAAAAATATAAGTCAAATATAAAAAAAATTCGAACATGTAATCATAGAGAAGGGAAAATGGGAAAATTTGCCTAGACATAAAAGATTGTGCAAACTTTGCATGCAAAACTGCATGGGTGATGAATTTCATTATCACCTTGAATGTAGCTATTTCAGAGAACAAAGAAACAATTGCTACCCAAACACTTCTATATCTGACCAAATGTACCAAAGTTTAAAGAATTATTGAGTTCTGAGAAAGTTGGCGTTTTAAGAAATCTCTCTAAAACAATTGATATTATTTCATCAAAATTTCGTTAATTTCAAATCATCTTTACTCGATGTGTTTCTTGTTCTTTCCTTTTTTCAGGAAGAGAAAAGCACCACAGGTTCATCATTGTAAAGTAATGAGTTTACTACAGATTAAGTTGTGTTCCATTTATCGTAATTTATATCCTGTCTTTTCAATTATGTCAACATTCATGTATTTAAGTTTAAACTTGTTCATATGCCATTGGAGTATTGACTGTGATATTGCTGTCAATCTGAGTTAAATTGCAATTACTGTGAAAAAAATTGCATCGTCCATAGCTGATGTACACGCATGCAAAGTTAGATACTAATATTTTACCTCATATGTTGCGCGTTGCAGCCTGAGTGTAATAAATAATTTGTCATTGTCATTGTCATTGTCATTGTCAATCGCGATCTGATAAATCTCTATCAAGTCTGCAACACTTATAACAGAACAGAAATCAGAAATAAACACAATCGAATGTAATCTCATACAGTTATAATTGCTATGGTATTATGAGCAACTAAGTTCAATTTTTTAGAGTAAAACAAAACGTTATTACGAGAGAGGGACATACAAAGAGAGAAAGTTTATTCTTACACCTGAGTGTTGCTAAGTGAGTGCCGCTATGTCAATAGGTAATCTGTCAAACATAAATTCCCAGATGATCAAGCGTATAATTTTATTGATAATTGCTTTTTTCATTGCAATATCTGTAGATGCGTATATATTGTAAGGGCTTATTTTTTTAATTTAATTGACCAAAGTAAATATCTGTACTGACGCATGAAAATGTGGACGTGTTTATCTTTTTCAGAGTTAACATTTGTGAAAATAAGTCAAAATATGACGCTTCAATTTCGAACAGGATCAATGTAACCTTTTGCCCAAAACGTTTGATACCTTAAGAGAACCGAATGCATGATGACAATCTCAGTGATCATCCAATAATATTTTACGACACATAGTCATATCGCACACAAGGCGCCCAAAGAGAATGTCGCTATAAGTGAATAAAAATATCGTGATATGGTATTTTTAATTCACTTATAATAGCGAAAAAAAAAACAATGTCAAGAACGTTGAAACTAAGAAGAGCTTTTTTCGGTCTTTACGTTTCTCACTGCCAGTTACGAAAGTTTGTCGTACTTATTTCTTCTTGTTATTTATGATATTTAATAAAGCCCACCTCTTTACTTTATGAAGTTTGGTAGAACAAAAACATCCGCTTGAAAGCGATGCGATTGATTTCCTCCGTGTGCTGAATATGTAAGTTGTCAAGTTTAGCTTCAGTTGCAAAAGGGAATAATTGTAAAATACTCTACAAACTCTAACTAACATGATACTAAAATGCTAATCCATTGTTTCCGTTTCGATTGTTTAAAAATATTTTATATTACTTTCATTTTTTTATTGTAGAAAAGCTTTAAACTGTTGCTTTAAAGATTTTTGCAATGTACTGAACAAACTAAATCTTCAATGAAACCGTGTGCACCACAACTGTTCACTTAAAAAAGATATGAGTATCATATCGGCTTCTTGTATTATAGTGTGTAAAACTAACTTACTTGAATGGTCTTTTCTAGGCTTTGCTGCAGCAAGGTAACTATCTTGTGCTTCGCGAATTTGTCATCACACCTGTTGAGGCATCGTCTTATGGCGACTACCTACACACGATAATATTTATATTAATGCGTCCCATTCAAAAAAGGTGTGTCCTACCCACGCGGGCTCACCGTTAGTAGATAATGAAAAAGTAAATGTGACCTTTCCACGAATGCTCACTGTGCGAAATAATGTTTCCAGTCATCTTTGATGTACCGTACGTTATATGTTTTCAGGGTATGATATTTAGGAGAATTTAATCATCGGAAGTGTGGCTTTATATTGGGCGTTATCTAATTTAACTAAAGCAAAAATGACCGGCTACATGCATAAACGCTTTGTTCTCAAGCAAGTATATACCTTGTATTACTATATAGAAATCTAGGTTTTTTGTGCATGTATCCGAGTGTTAAAATTCCGCTCTCCTAGCGAGTGAGTTCTCCAGTTCTTACCTAAGGTCTTATTTGGATGGTACAAGATCTAGGGTAAGGACTATAGTTGCACGAGAACTCACTTGCTAGGCAAGCAGATGTTTCATGGGGATGAGCAGATGGCCACGTGGGATGGGGTTCTATATAGGCGTCAATTTATAATTGAAATCCAGTGGGTTTGTGAATATAACTGAGTGCGCACTTGGAGTCCTTACCTTCGACGTTTTCTGAATATCCATGGTCATGTGGATTAGGACACTGGTGCATGAGAGCTACGATATTGGCGCGTCATGGTAAGGTACCTTATGGGGTTATAACATTATTTACTGCAAATGACGTTTGAAAGATGTCATGTATTGGTACGCAGTTTCGTCGCCTTATTTTCTTATGTTTTAAGTCACTGCTAGTACAGTTCTGTTAAAACTAATATTTCCAATAGGACATGAAAATGACCAGCAGTGACATGTATACTCACTGCTTATCACGTCAGTACAAGTACTGCCTCGGTTTGGAAATTGTGTCTAATGTATTGAGACGGTAATTGCTAGCTTATGGATTAAATTATTGAACTAATATTATTAGCTGAAACGGAAAAAGAAAGGACTGAATCAAAGGAATACATATGAAAACTTCATTGTGCAGAAATTTCTATCTAGCTTCCATTCAAAGTTTTCACAAAAACATGTAATAACCCGAATAGCAATTTATACATGAAACAATGTCAGCATATGGTAAAATTTCATCAATTACCAATACATCAAAACTGGAACAAAGTTTGTAGTAGCAATCCTGATATTACTTTTTTTTCCTATAACAATAAAGTTACAAAAGTGGAATTAGCATTACAGTTTCCAATCGCTGTAAATAGAAAAAATGTCCATTTATATATTTTATATCTTCAAGGAAAATTTTATATTTAATAAGATTGATTTTCTTCTTTCATTGAACGGGACAAAAATCTTATAGACAAAGTTTACAAAAGGAAGGAGACACGTTCAATAAAATTGCATCACATGCAAAATAAAAGTTTCTTTATCTGTAAAGAAAATGGTTGAAGTTAGTAAATAACTGTTCTTCCCTGTTGGTTGTCCTTACATTAATGTCAGTGCCTCAGTTTTATAGCTCAAATTGTGTTAGCATTTATCAAATTAAATGGAATTTAAATACATTAGATTATGATAATACTTTGATCTCCCCTTTCCCTTTTTAATTCAAATTTTAAGTACATTGTGAGACAGACAAGAATTTTTTTTCAACATTTTTGTTTACTGATAACGTCTGCGCCATAGCACACTCACACACACACACATGACATAATAACGTTTCCTGTGATATACACCTGAGAAAGGATTTTTGTACACCATCTTGTAGATGATAGATTTCTACTTGGAGTGCAAATTGTTAACAAGGCACGATTTCCCAAATATGCTTGACATATTTATCAATGAAGATAATCCTGTTGAACCCCAAACGATAAAAAAATTCGAACACAATTATGCGAGACGTGCGAGTCCTAGTAAATGTATATAGGATCTAATGAATAATGTTTGCAATTGAGCCATAGAACCTGTATACTATTAGGCTTGACTAGAAAGGTACAATAATCCCGGATGTAAGGGACTAGATAATGTACTTTAGTGCACTTTTAAATCAAAAGAAGACTCTCCAAGCATTAAATTACTTTACATGGAGCTTTACGACGTATCGCAAAACATATTTACAAAAATCTTTAATGACTATAAGTCAGTAATGTTTTAAAGAACAAGGAGTACCCTACTTAGCAGCAAAAAATAATACAAGAACCGTCAAGCTGTAAGCATGGTTTGTCTTAATACACTCCTAATATTGAAACATTGACGCTGGTCATTGTCGAATAAGGTCATTGTAGTCTTTATACTGAGAAAAAACAAGGTACGTACGAGCTACCACCCTTATGATCAGGAATTATTAAGACGGACTTTCGGTATCTTGTTATGCTGGTCCTATAGTATTTGTCAGAAATGTCGGGTAATTACTAATTTAGACTAATATAATACAGAGCGCTCAGTCCGGAATCTTACTGCGGATGTCTGCGCTCAAAACACACTACAAAAATGCACCCTGTGTCGGCTTTGAAGGAATTGTGTCAAGAGATTAAGGAAATCCTTATAAAAAAAAACCAAATAAAAACTAACTATATTATAGCGTTTAATTCAAACAGAAATGGAATGTGGACAAAAAATAGCAAGTCCGATATGGGCGTTATTGAAATTAATCAAACAAAACGGCAAATTAGCTATTTTAAAGGGATTTATATGTAGGACCTATAGTGACAACCGGATAAATTGATTTAAATGTTAATTCAAAGAATATTGTCAAAGATTACTGTCGAAGAAACTCATAGAGACGTGTATTTTACATGGATCTCTAATGAATAATGCAAAGGTCAAATACATTGTTACAAACTGTCATGCTATATTAGAATGGTCGGTCCTGAAAACCCTCTTAATATTAAGAGATTCACACTGGTTATTACATAATAAAAGTCTCGCAGACCTTAAACTGTGAGGTTAAACGGTACGTATAAGCTATCACCTTATGATAGGTCTCGATTAAGACGGACGTGGAGTATCCTGTTATGCTGACCCTATAGTATTTGTCGCAAAACCGTCGAAAGCTCCATTAATTCTTTCTATTATTATTGTTGTATTTTTTGGAGGTAATTCAAAATCAAAATAAAATTTGGAGAAAAGAACAGAAGTCATATAAGTACGTTATTGAGTTAATCAAACAAAACAGTGAAGTAGATAGTTTATTGGGAATTATGTGTACAGCCTGTAGTGACAAGTTGAAAAACTTATTTTATCTATACAGCGTTGACTCTTCATTATTTGAGGCAAAAACAGTTTCAAACTAATATGGCTAACTTGTTCTTTGCAGCTGCTATCTAATGATTATCCTACCCTAGATCCCCTTGATCATCGAATTTTAGAAACCCAAGTCTTGCAGGCAAAATACAGTATTTACTGTACACATTGAAATTTAGTATTCGGGAAACCCCAGTCTTGCATATAAAAAAAAGTATTTACTGTTCTCATCGAGTTTTAGTATTCGGGAAACCTCACTTTTGCAGACAAAATATAGTTTTTACTGTACTCTTTGAGTTTTAGTATTCAGGAAACCATAGTTTTTCAGGCAATATATAGTATTTACTGTATTCATAGAGTTTTAGTATTCGGGAAACCCCGGTCTTGCAGACAAAATATAGTATTTACTGTACTCATCTGCTCATCGAGGTTTAGAAACCCTAGTATTGTAGACAAATACAGTATTTACTGTACTTCTCGAGTTGTAATATTCGGGAAACCCGTCTTGCAGACAAAATGCAGTATTTACTGTACTCATCAAGTTTAATAAACCATAATCTTGCATACCAAATACAGTATTTACTGTATTCATCGAGTTTTAGTATTCTGGAAATCATAGTCTTGCAGTAAAAAATATAGTTTTAACTGTACTCAGTGAAGTTGCTGTTTTGAATCTAATGCCCACATAGGTGTATAGATGTCAGGTTATAAACATTCATTTTGTTCGCATAGGTATCAGTTTATAGACACTCATTTTGTTTATATTTTCATTTTTGCACTGAGTTCATCAATCTTGGTAAAACAAGTTAAGTGTTCGGCACGATAGTGCTCAAAATCGTCACCTGTTAGCAAGACTGGCTCAGGAAGGCGTGAGCAGTTTATGTACACCTTGCCTTACCAACTCTAAAGCTTATAACGGATGGTCTGTGGACAATTGTCAGTATTTTTCTACTGTAAGCCAAGTGCCTAAAGAACAAATCATTTGGAAAAAAAAATACCCTTTCTCATTTGAATGCTAACCATTCTGCCCGACTGGTGGCGGTTTTTTTTTTTTTTTGGGGGGGGGGGTTGGTACCCCTTTTCTTTTTTAGGCTCGGGTGTAATTTTTGCAAAATATTAACCACCACTCTTCAGTAGGACAGCCACAAAGTCATGTAATGCTATTATCGAGTTTGATATTATTTGAGAGTGACTGCAACTGTAGAAAAGGGATTATGTACAAATTTTGCACCACCAAAGGACATTTTCGTATCTATCATTTAGTTGCTTGTTGTCACTTTTAGTCGTGCTTTGTACATAGGATAAAAATGCAACTGCAACTGTAAAAAAAGGCATTAGGTGCAAATATGGAAGGAAAGTTTCATATTCATCATTTAGTTGATCATAAAAAATTAAAACTTATAATGTCTTTAGAAATAATTTAACGTTTTTGGAAGAAAAAGAACTCGGATAATTTTTTTTAAAAAGAGTTGTTTGTTTGTTTGTTGTGTGTGTTAGTATGTGTGTGTGTGTGTGTGTGCTGCTTACATATTAGTTAATTACCTTACATGACTCAAAAGCCCTAAGGATTATACAGTGGTTACTGTTTATTTATTAATTCGGCCATAATAGACATTTCCTCATCAATTACGTCATATATCAGTTACTCAGTATTACATTACTTATCTTTGTGCTTTGTAAGTAGGACACAAGTTGCCATCAGTTTCAGTATGGAATTTTTCGTAGTGATTGGTAAAATACCAATAGCTGAATGGGCTATTCAGGACTTAGTCATTTAAATCAATCGATTTGTGAACGAGGATACACTTGTTTGCTTTTAATAATCAGCATGAATAAGAGTTGTACCACTAAATAGTGGGTCAGCCTCTCATTTATATTATATTTGTTTGAAAAATGTTTTCTTCGAAGCATTCATTGTATCTTGTTTATTAGTGCTAGTCTTGGTCTCTCTCTCTCTCTCTCTCTCTCTCTCTCTCTCTCTCTCTCTCTCTCTCTCTCCATATATATATATATATATATATATATATATATATATATATATATATATATATATATATATATATATATATATATATATATATATACACATATATTTGTGTCATATTTTTCTTTTCTAAATTGCAACTAAATTACAATATAACGAGGCTTTATTTTGCCGCTTTCGATCACTTCAATACTAGAATTAGTTGCGTATAGTCTCTTAACTATAAATCTTGATTACAATTACTCCCTTGAAGATTTATCCGACACTTCTCGAAATCTAATAAGTGAAAGGAAAAACCTTAATTAAATAAAAATTTTGTAATGTCGGTCAAACATGTATGCAGTGATTCTGGTTGATCTGCATCACATTCAACCATCAACTTATATTTTGTTCCTTCACAATTTTCAAAATATTTTGAATAATATTTTCATAGCCAATATTCGAGAAGTAAGGCCGGTACAACCATAACTAAAAAGCACTAAAATAAAATAAAATTAAGAATAAATACAAATGTAACAGAAATCTACGGCTAGAATGCACTCATATTTCATTTGCTTTCGACCTCCTGAAGTACTTAAAAAGGGTTCGAAACATTGGAGTATTTTTTGTACCAAGGGAAATACTTCATCCCATCAAAATAATGCTATCGGAAAAGACCGTATCAAAAGAATTTCTGCAGCAACGAGGTTATATAATTATGACCTGTGAGTACATTCTTCAAATGTTTTAGCTATTCTGTATTGCAAAATCTTGCTACTTCGTTTGATTTTATATTTTTTATTATATATATTTTTGAAATAAAGGATGCTAACTCAGGGTAAAAAAACATGATTACGATTACAATTTTAATACCATAATTGTATTGTAGCATAAATCTTTTTTTTTAGGTGCCACATATTGTTGTAATTTAAAGAATTATCTAAATTTCCTTTGTGTTCAGGTTCTTTGGACACCTGACTGTGCTATTAGTTGTATTTTAGTTTGTCTCCCTTATTTCTGCAGACTTTGTATCTTATTAGTTCTACAAACTTTTTTTAAAAATCACTACATATATCTTCAAAGCATACTACTCAAATAGCCTCTTTTCCACTAATCCTCAAATAGAAAAGCCTGCATATTTTATCATCAGAGGTGACCCATTACATATAGGCCTTATAATTTAAATATATTAATTGAATGGTCCATTTCATAATATTAGTTTCATTGTGTTTCGTTACCCTGAGAGTTTATAGTTGTCACGTCAGTTGTCAGGACATTTATCACATTAGCAGGGGTCAATTTATTCAAATAAAGTGTTTATTTTACATTAAAATAGTAGGGCAAGAGGAACAATTTGTGGAATGCCTGTAAATTCAGGTTTATTACTCTTACACATAGATTTTCTTGCTTTGAAGTATTAAAATATTTAATTTCTTGCAGATAATAATTACGTTGATATGGAATAAGTGAAGTAATCATACTTTAAAAGATTTATTTCGATAGGGGTTCAGTAATTGCGAATGTTATATAATTAGAAACACCTGGTTATTTTTATCTCATATTTATTACATGAAGTTGATGATTCAGTGCTTCAGAAACCGGAGAAAATGTTTTATGTCATCGGTGTTTCGCTGTAGATGTTGGTCGTATGGTATAACAGTTACAAGAATACAATGAAAAAGGAAACATAAATATTTTGTAAACAAATGACAAAACTTGTATTTATGTCGACTGTATCAGAGAAAAATGAAAGGGCTGAATTATTCGAATTTTGTGTTTACCGAGAAAAATAATTAAACATGGAATTTTATATGTCTTGCTCCTTACAATATTAGCCGCTGGATTTTCTAAGCCGTTTTATAAATGACGTTTATACTGATTGTGACATTTACTGTCAGTGTCGGGGTCACACAGTCCATGAAATCATCGCGCCAGGAGTAAATGCGACATCAAGATGAAAAAGGAATTTTGGACACCCACTACGTTCACAACAGATTTGGTGTTGGTAATAAAAAGGTCAGCTGGTGTTTTTTTCAATCTCGAACATCTTATTGTGGCTCTGAGAGTGTCAATAAACCCGATAAAGTACAACTAGATCCGGTGTATGAGATGTAATAAATGAAAGTCGGTGCACTTTTAGAACTATTGAATAAATATAAGCGCTATTGTAAAAGGTATTACTAGCAACTTTGAGAAAGCAGTGTCCCATATGTGATTGTCAGGTATAATCTAATTTTAACATTATGTATACATTAGTAAAAATAAATATCTACATTTGTGCTGACAGCAACTACTAAGCAATCTATAACCATAATTCAATACGGCAAGAATAAAAACGTATTTGCATATAATGTAACCTCGCATATAAATTATATGTTTTTATTTATTTATTATTTTGTTTGGAGGGGAGGAGGCTATCTAACCCTTTAAATAGTGATTCAACACGTTTAATACGTAGTGCTGTTATAAAGTAGTCCAATATCTGCTCCCACGAGGAACATACTTACCAAGAGTTGCTGAAATTATAAAGCCAAAGTCCGTACAACATTCTTCCACTATTAACGAATCAGTTAAGAAGTGGATCTCTGTTTTGTTTCAAAATGATCAAATATTAACGTTACGGATTATATTTTTCCTTGGTTTAAGTTTGATAAGTCAATCTCCTATCACTATAAATTTTATTTTAATTTGTGTACTTGCTCATATAATGAGGAAAAAGACATCAACTAAAAGCATAACAATGGCTGATCAAGAATACCTAACCTCTTAGTATGCAGATAATACCTTCTTGATTTAAGATGGGTCTGAAAAACCACGTAAATCTGCACTTTGTTTTTAATGTATATTGTATGGTCAAAGTTGGGATCCACATCTGTGGATCTGAGATGACTTTATTTATTTCAGAATTATTTTTACACATTTAAAATTATGCATCACACATGAAGATTTAATGAAATGTATGTAAGGAAAGCGTGTGCCAAATACAATGCTGCAAAATTGTACAATAGTACTGTATCTACAATATGTACATCGCATTCCTGGAAAAAAGTCAAGATGCAAAGAATGCTGGAACCCTAAGGCTTCGCCAATAAGTTTTACTTTAATATCATATTACCAATGCTGGCTTCGATCTAGGTGGAGCCCGGCAGGTGAGAGTCAGCATACACGCAGAGCCGTAGAGAAACAGATCATTTCAAGGTGAACCGGGGGGTGGGGGTGGGAGCCCGGCAGGTTTCGATCCTACAGTAGTGTACCTGGGGGAGCCCGGCAGGTATACTAAAACAGTATTTCAAACTTGATTAATTACTGAATGTACAGAAATGTAGTGAACCTGGGGGGAGAACGGCAAGTTTATATCATACCCTACTGTACCTGGAGTGAGCCCAGCAGGTTTATATCATACTAATGTACCTGGGGGGACCCCGGCATGTAGACAAAACAGAATTTTAAGCTTGATTAATTACCGCATGTACAGAAACGTAGGTACCTTCAAGAGTGCTTATTATAAGCAGACTCTGATTATTGTCTGGATTGAGGTCAAATTTCAAGGAATTGAATTAAAGGCCAAAATGATAGAACAAGTAGCTGATATTGTTAACGAAAGCCCATACTAGCATACTGAGTAGCCCCAATATGTCACAGGAAGACAAATTTGACATACTTCTCAAAGAAATGCATGTAATACAGAAACAGTATAAGTGCTTAAGATAAATACATGTAGGAAGGATCATAATTCACAGAACCAAACCTGTATTAGTGTAATGTGCTACACCAGAAATTAACATTTAAATAATGCTATGGAGGTATAATATTAAGTATGAGTGAATATTTGAGGCAAAAGTACATTTCCTATAAACAGGATTAGCAGTGGTGCAACCACTGAATAAGATGTATGTATGTTGTTGCCCCTAACTCCATATAAACACAGTGACATGCATATGCACCCACAATGATGCACACATATTACAGAACAAATAAACTGAAACAACAGGGCCAATGACGGGATTGGCGGGTGGGTAAATCGAAAAATGCAACACCAGAAAACAGTGACCGCTAGTAATAAAGGAATGCTGCTCATGTCAGTCTCAACAGACCACTGGTCATTACTGGCCATGTGACTACTTAATCTTCGTGGTAGCTCATTAAAATTACAGCTCTATTATTAGACAAAATTTGATTGACACTTTAGCTGAATGACTAAGTAATGCCATTGCATCTTCTTCCCTGCCTGTATCAATGCATACTTTAGTAAACTTAATCTGTACATTGATGATTGAAGCAGAATAACTCTACAAGTAGTAAAAATGTGCATAAACTATAATTACATCAATTAACATTATATATATATACATATATATGTATATATATATATATATATATATATATATATATATATATATATATATATATATATATATATATATATATATATGTAGATAGATATGCACACGTACACGCACACATATATATGTAGATTATATTTAAAACTACTGGACGTGTAGCACTGAAGTAAAATTTACTCAACAAAGGCATACACATAGTCAGTAAAGGCAACCATGCAAAGATGTTTTGGCTTTGAGCCAAAATACTGTTCAGTTACCTTCTGTCCTATCAGCATTAGCCTGTTGTCTGACATTAATACAATTGTAACTTTTGATAGCAGTATAACCAATGAAGAGGCTCATCGGTAAACTGTACATCATGACAGGGATTCCCCATGAGAAATAATTATGTTCGTCATGCGTACATTGCGTAATTTCTCAAGTGGCAAACTATTTTCGTAGTATAAAGTCCCAATTTTCGTATATTGTTTGTAGCTTATTATTTTCCTGGAACATATCACAGTTAAGGCTCCTGTAGCAAAATATTGCTCACCCAAATGAGCACTAATTGCTTTTAATTTCTCAGGATAGTTATACATTGTATGGAAGCCTACCTATGATTTAATTATATCCCACACTACATACTTAGTATTTATTTTCCTCTTTTTGTTCCACCGATTTTTAAAATGTAGCACTTACCATGCAATAAATAAACCATTAATCTCAACATTTTGGAAAGTCTAACTAAATAAAAATGCTTTCAAATTGTCAGGGCTAAGCTTTGCCGAATGAATGAAAAGTGTATGTAAGTAAAATCTCATGAATTATAAAATTAAATAAATCTTTTTGAATACCCTCTAATCCACGTGTTGTATCATCGCAAAATTAACATTGGGTGATGATGAAACCAATCTGTTGTTGCAAATACAGAGCATTTGAACAAGGACAAATCTTCCTGGAGTAATACATGGAACAAGCATCTACTTTGCAAAATTGATATTTTAGCAATTTACTTTGAAGAAATTTAGGGTAGATCATCAATGGTGGAAATTATTGAATGCCCCCAGTATATTTATAGTACATGTGTATACAGTTCATTTTATAACTATTTATCTGTTCCATTGCAAATGCACAAAAATAAACAAGCTAAAACTATAAAAATCTTTAAAGATTAATGTGGCCATATTTTCACCACACCAAAATTACATAGTGTCTGCTAACATAATAAGGTTCTGAGCAGAATGCCTTTTTAGCGATACAAAACAACTGACACAAATTTATTTAATGTAAAGTACCTAGAACCTTACAAACAACTTTTCTTCACAAGTACAAGTAGATCATGCAGATGTTTTCGTTAAAGAGGCGTGTATTGGTTATTAGTTTCTTTTCTCTTGGGTAAATAACAACATCTATCATCGACGTAATATTGATGAAACGTGTATGTTCTTGCGTAAAGAACACGCGAAATAGGAGCATGAAGCACAAACTGAATTGGAGGATGATAAGAGTAAGGTTAGCAGCTGTGTTACTTTATCAAAGACTATACAAGTCTGTATATTATCAGTCTGTACTTTACTTGTATGCAGTAGGTTCTTGCGTAAAGGACACACTGAATAGGAACTTAAAGTACATAGCGAGTGGGAGGACGATATAGGCAGGGATATCCGGTTGTATAATTTTGTGAAAGTCTATAAAAAGTCTGTACGTTATATGTGTGAGGAGTCAGTTCAGCCGAAAGCTCCCGAGAAGGTTCTCTTAGTTTAAAACTCGGGCCTGAAGCTTGTTTTGATCCAAATTGCAAGTAAGTACAACATTCTTTTGTAAATCAATGCAATTGATTCAATGCTATTTCATAGTTTTATATTTAATTAGAAAATATAGTGAACCAATATTATTCCTGTATGTATATACATATAGATTTAAATGTACAGTCAAGCACACTTAAAATGAACGCGGATAAAACAAATACCGCTTAACATGAAATAAATCCATAATAATTTTTGCATTTGTCCCTGGTTATTGCAAATCGCTTAAATCGAGTAGAATGTATAGTCCGTTGGTCACTAGATCAGTTTTAAAAAGAAACCTCTAATTAATTTTAAATATGTCATTGTGTCTGTTGAAAATGCAAACCTTTTTTACAAATAAATTTGGATTTTATAAAGGTAAACTATGGACAGTAGCAATATTTACGTGCCCAAAGCTGCAGACAACGCTTTAAAAAGTTTCTTGGTTGTTTATTTGTAAAATGGCTTAAAAATTGTAACTGTATGTTCCATATTCCTTTACTTCAAACTCTATTGATTCATTACAAGCTTGATATTGCACAGCGGTTTTGCAAAAGAAGAACTAATCGATGTCAATTAAGAACCACTATATCTTTATATATCAAAGAAATAATGTTCGACAGATATATATATATATATATATATATATATATATATATATATAGATATATATATATATATATATATATATATATATATATATATATAATTTTGTTATGTAGAGAGCCTTACATGGCAGGTATACTGAAATAGATTTATATAAATGTTCATTTTACAAAAGTGGTTACATTTGACCAATCATATAATTTTCTGACTGTTGCATATGCAATAGATCTCTGGACGGTTTTGTAATTCCGCTTGATATTTAATAACTGAATCTTTTCTACTGTTAGAAGACAAATAACCACTGAAGCAAACACTATTGGTAACTATTTATTGGTTAGGGTGATTGCTTTCATGTGTCACTTGTTAGGTGACAACGCGGTGTTATACGATCAAGTGACTTTCATGGTCGATCTTTCGGAATAGAAAAATCAAATGGAATCACTAAACAGGTATGCAATTAGTGGTTGGTATCCATGATTGCGACGTGTGCGTTGTTCAGTATCTGCAAGACAAGGAAAAGTTTTAATTAAAATGTAAGTTAACTGAACAGAGACACAGATACAGAGATAGATAAAAGCATTGAGAAATGGATGGAGAGATAGGTAGATAGATAGGCAGGTAGATATATAAAGAGATAAATAGTTACATATAGCTATAGACAGATAGAGGTATAGATGAATGGATGTATATGCACACAGATAGATTGATCGATTGATTGATTGATGGATGTAAACACAGTCATACATGCATTGATATGAAACTCGTTCTAATGTTATTTAATCAGTTCAGAACTTTTGCGTTGTCAATATTATCCCTTCTAGCATTGAAAAGAATGTTGCTCAAGCAGGCGATGATTCAAAAAGTACTTTGAATGAAACAGTCACTATCAGATAGTGCGAGACATTAATAACTGTGAATGTTAGACAGGCATTAGAGCACAATTAGGTGCTTATGTACCTTTCTAACCTCTGTTTTACTGTATATTTTTTATGCTTCAGATTTTACAAAACAATGTCTTGGTCAGATATTTTATACCCTGGGAATTCGAAGAAGAAAATGAAGCTGGCAGAATTATGTGGCGAGTTGAATACTCTTTTGGGGAGCTGCTTTACAGCAGTAAACCACCTAATTGACTGCATTGAAGAGAATTTTCCAGGACAGAAGTTCGAGAAAATATATATGAAAACATCTGCAAGCCTAAAGGAGAATTGCAACCTAATAACAGGGCGAGTAAATGACATAAAAGAGTACCTAGAAAAGAACGAATATAAGGTGGAAAAACTTATGGGCACGGAGCTGTTCAAAAAACTTATGAATCTTGAAACAAAATTTGAGGAAAAAATTGATATTGCTCGCAAGGCACTGATTGGAATCCAAGGCATTTCGTTGACTGTCGGAGGAGTTGTTTTGGTGGCAATGATCAATACCGGAAAGGTGTTAACCAATCTTGTTACAAAAGTGGGATTAGTCGCAACCTGTGGATTGGCTTCACTTGGGCTAGCCGTCTTTGGCCTCACGATCGACTTGATTGTATCCGCCATCCTTGGGGCAGTTGAAAGGACTAAGCTTGAGACAACTCTCGAAGAGTATTCGAAGGCCGTAGAAGCATTCAAACCTGCAGCTGATGAATTTTATGATAAAATCAGTGTAGTAAGGGCTATGATCAAGTTGCATATCAAAACGTAGAGACAATTTACCTGCTTATAGTTTATCTGTCTGAATTATCATTGACCCATGATGAAGATCAAATCATGATTCTTTCTCTTCAAAATTGATCGATATTGAAAACCATCATTATGTAATCAATAACAAAATGCAATAAATGCAATAAATCTATAAATTAATACGATTTTATGTTTCATACGGTATGATATATGTATGAATGTATTTATCTGTCATCATTTAATAAATAAATAAATATATACATAAAAAAACCAATAAACCTGTCATTAATTTTCTTATATATCATACTGCTATATATCTCTTTTATGTCTCTGATCCCAGTGACGGTTAATTCAAAGACTATTTTCATAGATTAGTTCAAAGAAACCCGGTGGATCGTGTATTTTACACGGAGCTCTATAAAATATTGCACAGGCAGTCACATTTACAAGATGCCACATTATAAGTATGATCGGTCATAAACCCTCCTAATATTAGAGCATTGACACTGGTTGTCACCGAATAAGGCTCCCGCAGACTTTAAACTGTGAAGTCACAAGGCATATACGAGCTACCAGCCTTGCAATCAGTATTGATTAAGACGAACGTTGGGTATCCTGTTATGCTGTCCTTATAGTATTTATCAGAGGGGCGGGTGATTAATAATTTAGGCAAATGTGATGCAGGGATCTTAGCCCGGAATCTTACTGCGCATATATGTCATCAAAACCCGTTAATAAAAATGCACCTTGTGTCGGATTTTAAGCATTTTAGTCAAGAAGTGAACGAAATCCATATATTGGACAGTAGATAACGGGGTGTTTAATAGTAGATTACTTGGTTATCACCAGACTGCCATCAGCATGTTATTTCACCTTATACCCCAGACTGCCCAACACATGTCTAATTTCTATTATGCCCCTGACTGCACCACCCATGTTAAATTTCCATTTGGGCTCAAAATGACAATTCCATGTTAAATTACGTTGGACGCTATAAGCTTTTAACACTGTTTAACATAGAATCGCCCTTTGAGGTTAAAGTGCCATTCTTGTAAAACAGTTATAGGAAGAATGGGAAATATAACGTTAATCTGGCCAGACAGACTCGTCCTGTGAAAACCTACGACGTAATATTTAATTCATTTCGAGGGCAGACACATTCCAACCTGTTACCTTTGCCGCCAGACCAACACAATATGTAACACTGTTTCAAACAGACAGACTCCTCATGCGGAATCATACAAACCAATTTTCAGACAATACATGTTTCCCCTATACATTTCAAGATGTTAAATTGTCGTTAGAGACTAGAATCTTGTTACCCTTTTTAAATAGGATGCCCCTTAAGGCTCAACTAGCGTACTATACTTAGTACTGATGGTCAGAAAAAGACTTAATAGGTTAAGTTTGAAAAATATAAAAATGAATTGCACAAAAATATTTACAAAGATAACCTTCCAAATAAATGCAAAATTAAGAACAACAAGATAAAATATAAACTGTAAAGATATTAAAATTCTGTAAATGTATATAAAGTAACAGATAATGGGAACATTTGTAAAATCATTCAAACATTATTAAAATTTGTTGCATAAACCGCATTCCTGTAAAATGTCGAAGATGTTCTCCGGCGGTTCGTCCTCATATACATGCATACATTTATGCATTCAAACATATATATCTGTACATGCTGGATACCAAAAGTAAACTCCGCTATTAAGAATTATGCTACTTTTCCCAATGTTCTAGTCTGTCTGTGCATGTCTTAAGTTTTGTGTAATATTTATTTTTCCCTGAAAAACTTCAAATAAAGACCAAATAAGTGAGCAACCACACCGTTTCAAACACTCAGAGGAGTTCTAAAATAATCTCTAATGAGTACTACTTTAAAATAAAAAGGATTCAGTTAAGAGATATATAAAAAACATGTATTGGTCTGCGTTTTTATCATTTTCAGACGTAAACGCGAAGAAACGTCCATTTGCAAATATTTGGAATGGTCTTTCTCTCTAATGCTATGCATACATATCAGCGTTACTGCGTATAAAGTTGCTTGTGGAGATATGATTGCACGCAGCATTCACAATTCTGGGTTCTTTAATATACGTTTTGTTTTCAGATTTTAAAGTCATGTTTTGGAGTGACATATTCTTCCACGGTAACCAAGAAAAAAGAACAGCAACAGCTAGATTGAGTGGCAAATTATTTATCGTTGTAGACAACTGTTTTATGGCGATAAACAATCTGATTGATTCCATCCAAAAGTATCTACCTGAGCAGACATTTTACAAACAAGAAATGGATACTGAGAATTCATGAGAATTTTGTTTAAATGAAAGGTTTAACTTTTCCATTTCAGCACTGTCAATATTTTGGTCAGGCGTATGCAAATCTTTGTGTCACTGTTGTTTTTCGCCACTCATGATTTCATTCCATTGTATTTAGCCTAGATATATATTATTGTGGCAATTGTCTGTAAAATATTATCGATTATATATTTTACAGCTGTGCTTGCATCTTGCTTTTTGTACTTCCGAATCACCTTCATATGCTGAGGACGATGGCGAACTTGCTAATTGTATGTATCGCCTAATGTTCAAATAGTTTCTAGTGTTGCTCTCGGGTTCAGATAGTTTTCAAGAAGCCCCGGTTAGGAATACGTGCGGAAAGTGAGTGAAAAATGATAGCCTTTATCACTTCAATTTAGATAATATTTACAGCCATTTTAGAATTAAGTGTTTTAGCGTTAAACAGCCCCACATTATAACAAAACCGTTTTTAGATTTACAAAGGCTTGGTGTGTACAGATATTTATTGTTGCATATCTGATTTCCGATAGGATATTTACATACATTACAGACAGATCCAGGAGAGCATGCATGCGTAAACGTTTGTGGCAATATATAATCACCACAGCGTGGCATAAGCACGTATCCACTTTCAAATTGCCGGTCACTTCGGTCATTTACTATGACTCAGCACCTGCTGTATTATGTAGCAATCAGACGTGGCCATGATACAGTGTGTTCGAGTACGAGAGTTATTTTGTAATTTTCCAAACTGTTTTTGGATATTCATTACCAAAATTTGATTCAGAAAACTAGAATTATATTGTTTCTGACATTATTGTTGTGCTTTGAAAGTCATGCCATATGGCTGCGATAGATTCGGACAATATTTATAGGAAAGAGTAGGCTTTAAACGCTACGTGTTTTGGAGGATATCTTGCATCATGCATCATCTACTTTTAATTAATTGGATAAAGGGGGAGGGGGAGACGTAAAAGTGGGGAAACATGTTAATATATGATTAGTTTGATTAAATATTAGGATTTAACATGTCCAATATCTATACGCTTTGTAGAGAAAAAGAAAATATATTTGGATATAAATACTACATATTGCACAACAGTATTGTATTAGAAGACTGTGTAAATAAATGCTGTGTGTTCTTACATAGTTAATATATTTTCCATTGCAATTATATTTTATCATTAATCACTCTAAGGTGTACACTTACCATGGTACTACCAGTGTCAGAGGTCGCACATGCAAACATGCAAGGCCAGCGGTGCGAAAAAGATGGTCGAGCGAGCAACAAAAAGAAACAGCCGGGACATTGAATTAGCGAAACATAATTCACAGCTGACAAAGTATCGTGACGTCACAAAAAGGGATTAAGTGCACAAATATTTTCTTTAAAATTACTAGAATTATATCGATAATATTAAGACTTGATTACTTTGCAATAGTTTAAATCTCCTTCTACCCAATCCTTGGACTAAAGAGAACATCACTTCTTTAAGCCCCACGTTTAATGTTGAATCGAAGTCAATCGAGAGATGGTGTCCGAGCATATTTTAATTTGATAGTTCAATTTGTCAGTCGTGAAGATGCCTAAGACTGGCGCAGAGGGTTGCTCAGTCAACCAAATTTTGAGCATTGTTATTGATTGCGCAAAAGAAGAAGATCGCTAGAAATTGTGCTCGTGAAAAGATGTTTTTCTTATATGACTGGTGAGTTAAAGAAAAGTTTGTTTTATAATCTTTGAACAAATTATTTTTACAGCGAAGCTGCAAAAAAAAAAAACTTTTTCAGCTAAAATATAACATTTTATACGATCGTTATATTTATCCCGATTTTAATTTACAAAACAGAGACAACATTCCTAAAATGTCATGAATTTGAAAGTTATAAAATTGTACATATAGCAGTATTCTAATGTACATTCGGAACATAGCATAATAATGGGTATTTATGTGGTAAATATTAATAACACATTTTTCACAACTGCCAAGTTTGCAACTGAGCAGGTGTTCAAAGTGGAGGTATTCTATTGGACGTGTTCGAGTACGTGAAAAAAGTACATGCGAAGTTCAAGAACTAGAGCATGTCAGGTGTGGGGTTGGGTAGGAAGCTATCATGTTAGGCCTGTTGAGAATAGTTGCATCGTGTTAGAGAATGAGGGTCAGTTTCTTGGAAAATGTTGCCTGAAACGGGACTTAGACATATGAAATACACAGTAACTTTGAGCCAGTATTATTTTGATCTTACACAAATTTAAATGATGTCTTTTTTCCGCTTAAGGGTTTGGACTGCAAACTTTCATATTTATTTGCTAGGGAAAACATTTTCTTAACTAAATGAGCGTGGGCGAGGATTAGGGCAAATTTTGAACAAGGTCCATAGAGCCTGTGTGTAATGCTGTGTGCACCCCATCCAAGTCGTCAGGTGCTTGGCTTGAAGCAATCGCATGGAACAAACTAGCTGCATATCTCCAAATATATTGCTTAACGTCAGAAAGAAAACAATATATCTAATAATGTGTCGGATTAATGTTAATCTGATTGATGTTAGCCAATCGGGAATGATGAATAAGCAAAGGATTGTGGTGGTTAATAATTCTGTTGTTAATGTCAGAATGCCCAACGTCTGGAGGTCAAACTCAGCTTTCGCTCCCCGAGGAAAGAAAAGAAAGATTAATAAGAAAAGTAACACTTCTTAAAAAAGCGTCACATTCTTTACAACGGCAGACTCGTTAAAACGACAAAAATTGCTTCAGACGAAGTTACTTGTTATTAGTTTATATATATATATATATATATATATATATATATATATATATATATATATATATATATATATATATATGTGTGTATCTGTGTGTGTGTATGTACATTTAAATTATCTACAAATAATAAATTCCAGGTCTGAAAATGTTGTATATTTAAGCTCATTTTCATGATCTCGTCAAGTTTTGATGCAATTATTTCCTTATTGTTATGCAATGGTGAGGTTTATCAAAATAACAGAAAACATGTATATAATGAATTGAAACAATGACTTAATGGCATTACTGTTTAGGGTAATATTCTGCAAAACGCCAAGACTTCTATGCTTTCAACAGCAGTGAACGATACATAGCGTATAACTGGGTTATCATGTAAAGTTCTTTGAAAGAACAAGCGTCATTTTCTTTCTTCCAAACTTAAAAATAAACTTTGATTACGCTGTCAGCTCTATCTCTGCCTTCACTACACTGATGTTGTCATAGAACTCCTCAACTGCTGGTTGGAATTCTCGTACGACACGTTGATAATCATTCAAAGATTCATCCAGTCGACCCCTTTCAATTGCTCCTATAATAGCAGACGCAATCATGTCCAGCCCAACAGTAAGAACTCCCAAAGAAATAGTTGCCACATCACAGTTTTTCAGGAGACATAGGACTCTCGTGATATTAGCAAACACATTTTCAGTATTTAGCGCCCCACACAAAGCGATCCCTTCCACAGATCCAGCAATACCAATTATAGTCGTGGAAGACGTTTTGGCAATCTTAATTTTCTCCATAAAGCTCGTATCAGGCGATACAAGCTTCTTGAAGATCTCAGGATTCATTTGCTTTTCAACACTTATTTTTGTTTCCTCTAGGTACATCTTCAGTTCGCCAAGTCTCTGAATGATCAGGTCACAATTGTGTCGGATGCTTTTGGACGTATCCATTTCGTGTTTGTCAAATTTCCTCCCAGGTAGATACTTTTGGATGCAATCAATCAGCTTGTTGGTCGCCACAAAACAGTTGTCTACCATGAAAAATAATTTGCCACTCAATCTAGCTATTTCTTCTCTTTTTCCTTGGTTACCCGGGAAGAATATGTCTTTCCAGGACATGACTTTCAAATCTGTAAACAAAACGCATATTAAAGAACCCAGAACTGTGAATACTGCGTGCAATGCTATCTCCACAAGTTACTTTATACGCAGTAACGCGGATGCGTATGCATTGTATTAGAGAGATAAATCATTCCAGATATTTGCAAATAGACGTTACTTTGCATTTTTTGTGATATATTTGAATTGAGTGCATTTATATTCTTCAAAAGTAGTACTTGCTAGGCATTAATGAAAAATTAGCTAATTTTGAACTTTCACTGAGTGTTTGTAACAGTGTGATTGTTCGCTTATCTGATCTGTGTTTAAGTTTATCAGGAAAAAAAAATATTGTACACAAAACTGTAGATATTCAAAGACAGCCAGAGACATTAAGAAAAGTAGCCTAAGTCCTGAGTTGACCTTAATATCGGGATTTACTTTTGGGATCCAATATGTAAAGATATATATGTTTGTATGCACGCACACACACACACACACACACACACACACACACACACACACATATATATATATATATATATATATATATATATATATATATATATATATATATATATTGATTACATCTAAATTACTCGAATGTAACACACGTAGTGACTACGGTTTAGACAGGTCATCTCTACATTGTTTAGAAATTGTGATTGCGATTCATTAATTCGAGCCTACGATGTTTTAGGAGAATTAAATGACCATGGAGGAGTAACCCGCACTCTATTGTTGAATGGCGTTGGACATCGCTTGTATGTGTTATATAGCAGCCTAAATTGCAGAGATATATGACGTCGATATTGGATTTAAAAATTATATTATTTATTTTTGTTCTACTAAAACATAATTCATTTTAAACAGCCTTATGTGGTCTTCAGTAATCAGAAAATGATAAGCGTTATAACTTGCAATAGCATATTGTTCATTCTCTTGATATAGCATACTGTTCATACTCTTGATATAGCATATTGTTCATACCCTTGAAATAGCATATTGTTCATACTCTTGAGATAGCATATTGTTCATACTCTTGCAATAGCATATTGTTCATTCTCTTGAGATAGCATATTGTTCATACTCTTGATATTGCATATTGTTCATACTCTTGAGATAGCATATTGCGCATATAGCGTATTGTTCATACTCTTGCAATAGCATATAGTTCATACTCTTGAGATAGCATATTGTTCATTCTCTTGCAATAGCATATTGTTCATACTCTTGCCATAGCTTATATCCAATTGCTAATTTGTAATTTTCTATTAGCTTCTTCCTTTCTTTACGTATCTTTGTTCATTTTACTCCATACATATTTTTCAGTTCTTCTATAGGAACCATTACCTGCTATTTTATTAACGATATTGTGAATATCTCCTATACCAGTCAATGAGTGGATAAAATATGTGACCCTGCTATATTTAGGTTAAACCAAAATGACGAAGAATAGAACATCTTCAACTGTATAAATGTTCCTTTTCTTTGTCAGTTTAGCCAATGCTTTAAAAACATTTTATTTTCCCAAATTTATTCAAGCGTGATGGAATCAAGGAATTGTAAAAACTCTCTCCAAGTGTAACTAATTTCGCCAGAACAATATATGATAAAGCTGTCCATTTGTTTCATTTCGGAAAGCCTTTCCTGGCCAGTATTTTTCATTGCTCTGACAAGAACAGTTTGTTTAAACCACCCCGAGATCACGATCTTTACAATGTTTAAATTGAAAATTTTGGGATGTTTATAACTTTTGAGAACGTTTTATGAAATGTGTTACAAAATCTATAAATTACCGTATATACTCGCGTATAATTCGATACCAACTGCAAACTGCATAGACCCAAATCTGCGGACGCATAATGCGCCGGCAGATCTGGGTCCATGCAGTTTGTAAGGACTAATCAGTAGAACAAACAACATAGACCCTGATCAGAATATATTGCCTTTGTTTTTAACATAACTCTTTCATTTGTTTAAATTGATTGTAATTAATCTTTTTATCCATTAATTTCTCAATGTTTTCATTTCTTAAGACTCTAAAATTTGATGTATTTCATTTTCTATATGTTCAATACCTTATTGAAGTCTCAAGCTTCTTTTTATTCCCAGAATTTCTTTTCGCTTTATGATTCATGTCAAATAGTATTTATTCTAAGTATTAATGGTCAAGTCTCCAGATACATTTGAACTAATATACTAAATTTGAAATTATCTAGTTTAATATCTTTTACATTTATTTCTCCTATTTCAATAGGATTTGTTTTCTTTTCTTCGCTATGGAACCATTTATCATGTTAATACATTCTGTATCCTTTGAAGGAGCTATTCACCCTATTTATTTTTTAAACTTTAAGTTAAAAAAATCCATGAATATTCTGATCAATACGCGAAACTGATGCAATCACTCATGAAAAACTGAATAAATCTCGAGGTACCTAAAATCTAAACGTGCTTGTCGACTAGGAGTTTTTCTAGGAAAGTAAAACCTTTCGTCTTTTAGTTGGGACTTCTCTACACACCGAAGGTTTAAGTTACCAATAATATGAACACCTGATTTCCTTGCATTTGGCTTCTTAATATTCGTGTAATTTTCCAAACCAATCTCTGGGTGTAACACAGAATCACCACACTATTATAATATACTCAACAAAAAAGTATCTCTTTACAATATTGAAAATGTGTCATTAGTGAAGATGTTGCTGCAGCCATTCAAGCGTGTCACACTTAAATGGCCATTATTCAGTATGAGCGTAATATTGCTCATCGTAACTAGACAAGGACTAGGAATATCTGGGATCGCAATTTCATCATCTATGTGAAAATAAAAGCACTTTCCTTGAATTCAAAAGTGGATTTTTGTCTTAAAGATTGCGGTAACGAGATTGCACATGATCTTAGTATGTCCTAGCTACGATGAGCGTGCTGTGTATGATATCGCTCGTATTATATAATGATCATTTACCCGCGATGCGATTTACTAGTTTCAACAACACATTTACCTAATGAAAAACCATCACACAAGCCGAAGGGGAAATACCTTTTTTTTTGTCAAAGACAAGCAAATGTAAAATGTAAAATTTTCAATGTTGTAAAATTAACCCTATTTTTGGTAAATATATAATTGACGGTCATGAAGGTGCATATATATATATATATATATATATATATATATATATATATATATATATATATATATATATAGAGAGAGAGAGAGAGAGAGAGAGAGAGAGAGAGAGAGAGAAAGAGAAAGAGAGAGAGAGAGAGAATTACAAAATGTACACCAAACAGAACGGAAAGTGCTATCCATGGATCCTACAGGAGAATGCTTTATAACATTAGCATAATTTTTAAATACGAATAAATAACATTATCTTACAGGTTAGAGAATTCTAATTCGTATATATATATATATATATATATATATATATATATATATATATATATATATATATATATATATATATATATATATATATATATATAATTTTAATATCGATGATATTATGTTTAAGATTTCAAAGAACTGTGACTCGTCTTTATTTAGCCTATATATGTTTATGAAAGTAAATCTTTTCCTTAAATTGTTATATCAACTATCAGAAGTTTCCTTTAGCATCTCTTTTATGTTGATTTACCTTTAAATACAAATTACTATTGAATTGTTACCCCTCTACTATTGCTGGTGTATGCGCTAAATACATGTATAGCCATCCCCATCCAGCTATAACATATGTTTGTAGATCACTAGCTTTATAAACATTATGTTGACAAAATATATTTGTTTCTTCCTAAAATAATGAAACCCATGTTTTTTTTTCTTATTATCACATAAACCTATCCAATTTTTTGAAAATAAGTATAATGTTTCACGTACAAGAAATCCTATTGTCTCAATGACATGGCAACTATTTTCCTGTGCCAGTAATATACGCTTATTTGGAAGTTTTCTCAACTTGATATGTGTTTTACTAATCATAAGCAGGAAAGGAATACAAATTAACATACAATAGAAACCTATTGACAATTTAAGCATCCAAGTGCAAATCCAATAGTTGCTAATTATTTCGGAGCATATATATATATATAGTAGACTGTCAATTAACCGAAGTCTGGGGGACTAGAAGAAAACTTCGGATAATACCGGGGTTCTAATAATTGAAGGTCATGAAGGTGCAAATGTACATCAATCCACAGAAATAAAACAAAGTACCATTTCAGTTATTCTTGTATTCTGTTTCCTTACAACATATCTAGCAAGCCATTTCATTGGAACAGCATAAAACAAAGACAAAAAACAATAGTGAAATTTATCGTTGTCATCATTATAATAATCTGTATGGCATACAACAAAGACAAAATTACCGTTGTGTATATGATTTCCCGACTTTCTTTAATCAAACCGACTTTACATAAAATTACTGCCATTACTTGAATTGATAACGGGGTTATCAAAAGGAAAGTCAATTATTGGATTAGCGACAAACAATAAACATAACCCGTTTTCGATTAATCAGTACTCACAGCTTGGACTGACAGGTTTCACGATTCAAGAAATCAAACATGCCACTCATCACGATTTTCACGCTTCTTATATTGCTTCGCAATTTCAATAGGATTAGAGGATTTCGGACCGCTAAAGTACTTCGATTAAGGAAGTGAACTCGAATAATCGATGTTCCGATAATAGACGTAAAGAAGATATAAACAAAGAACAAATTTAGCCGGGACCGGACAAATAGTTCGGATAATACCGGGTATTCGGATAATAGGAGTTAGAATAACTGAGTCTATAGTGTTTCCTATGACAAATCTGATCGGATATGAATACATTATTTGATATTGATCACAATTACAATATGTGATCGATTTTTCACAATTATGTCCTTTCACTATTGAAAGGATGAATAGTTTTGATCACCCTTGCAACTATAAACATTATCACTTGTGATTTTCAGATCTTCTAACCACTCTCCAACAATTTCAATAAGAAGTAACCATAAAAATGCAACAAAACCAACTAGCTATTATGTAAACACATACATATAATCCATTTTAAATTTTTGATTGCGGGCTATTCTAATGAAGTGCATTGAGCCTAATATTCAAGAAGATGGTATATCAGCATGCATTTATTTTCATGTACCTCTCACATACGAGAAAATTACTAAAAATTTAAAACCAAGATATGAAATGAGCACTTTATCTAGACACGTTGTTTATATATATTCGGTCCAAGAGATATTCTAAATTTAAAATATACGAGCCGTGTCGTTTATAATATATTGGAAATATATGCATACTGTAAACATTTAAGACATTTGGTCTAATGTGTATATTGACTGACAGTAATCTGTCATATCATTTCTCCTACAGAAAAAAAGTTCGATATCAAGATATTAATCCAAAAGATAATTAAAATGATTTTTCAAAATTTTCCACTGAAATACAATTTATTATTTATCATGATTTTTCAAAATTGTATTCTAAACCGTTTTTCATAAATTACAGTACCTGCACGCTGCATCTGCATTATCTTACTGCTGAAACTATCATCAGATTATGACATGCATTTACTAACGAGAAGTAGTTCTAGGTATAGCAAATAATTTTCATACAATATTGTACTTACTGAAATCGTGAATCGTAAATCCTCACACCATAAAGTTGATTTCAAGCTTGTTTACACACGGACTGAAATCAACTACAAAGACGGTACAGACTTTTATATCTCACTGTAAATTAGGTCATATCCTATCCCAGCTGATATCGTTCTCCCACATAGTATGTTCTTTCGACTGAGGAATGTTAGACATCGACAGCCTGGTTCGAGACGAATATTCGACCATGGGAAAAAATAAACGGCCCTTGACACGACAGTTTATCAAGGTCGATATGATGTCAAATCTGCATCATCTGAGAAAAGACACAAGATTTTGAACCACTAGATAAAATGCCCCCATGACATCAAGATCAAGACGTTCCCATCTTTTATAAAGCTTGCCAACAAACTTGTCTTCCACTTTTCTTTCTATGGACGAAATGAAGATGTAATATGCTGCAGTTCTGACGGCATGAAATTGCGTGAGATTAAAAAAATATTCAGCAGTAAAAATAATACAACGAAATGCCTGGTATATAAAGGCAGCCTTATTATGACTATATAGACTAAAGGACCATATATGTATGGACCAAGCTGTGTGGGTAAATAGCTGTATGAACTGATTATACATTTGTATCAACCGTTCACATTTATTATGAATATTAAACTAAGGAAAGCCCGTTTTTACCCGACTCATAAACTGTTTTGTACAGGTATAGTCTTTGTTGAAAACAAATGAACTGTAGATAATATGCAGACGCTATGTCAGTCGCGAATCTTTCCTATCCTATTATTAGCATGATATTATTAACATTACAGTTTTGCTGGCGTTTCATCTCTTTCATTACCCTTGAACCTCATATGCTAATTATGCATTTGCAGTCATCTTTATAGGCTGTCTGTGGTATTTCAGAATAAAAACGATGGCAATTAGTATGGCCGATTGGGCGTCCGACCGACTTCTTACCTACTCTTAGCTTTTTAAAGAAATGGGAGAGAACCTTATAGAGATTCGTACCTTAGCAGAAAAATGGTGCTCGAGTTACTTCATTTTATAATTAGACACCTAGACTCTCTCTCTCTCTCTCTCTCTCTCTCTCTCTCTCTCTCTCTCTCTCTCTCTCTCTCTCTCTCTCTCTCTCTCTCTCAACATCCACTACGCACAATAGTTTTGTAATAAATACTCAAGAAATATTGTTTCCCTGGCAAAAGCGATCCTATTTTGTCGGTCTAATTTCTGCTTCCATTTGTCTGTCTTTCCAGAAAGTGATGCATCCGGTGCTTTTATTCAAAATAATGAAAGTTAGAGTGACTATTTAGGTGTTTCTTTATATTCGATTGTAAATATATTAGTTATTAACAGGTCATATAAAATTATGAAATATCTGTTTACTATGAAAGTGTAACGTCTGGCAGTAGTAAAACATGTTACCGGACGGAACGAAAAAGTAGCAAATTTGTCTTGACTTAGGACAAATGTAAAATGTTGATGCATTTATATCAGTTCCGGGGACGAACTAAGATAAATGAACATATCCGGTATGCGGATTGTGCAGCCTTGGGTTGAGCACTTACTTGCATCATGCGTGCAATCTATATATTAGTATCACTACTAGCTATGATAATTTATTTGATGATTACGTTTTGTACACCTGTGGTCGAATATCAATCGAATTCTTTTTCAAGTAATAACATCGGTTCATGTTCTTCTGATTAAAGGTCAACGCTAATGTCGTCTCATTTTGAAAGATACATGTGCTAGTCTTCTTATTTTTCTCCGATTGCACCCAGAGCTGACACGAATCCACCATACTTTCATTCTGTCTAAGTCGGAGAAAATAGACTGTATCTGTTTGTCTCCCAGTACTATATGACCCAGTTATGGGACTCTTGTAGCTGAACGTCTAGGCAGTTGTAATAGTTTTTTTAGAAAATAGGTGTGTGAAGTAAATAATGTTAATTAAAGTGATATTACCATATAAAATAATAGTGACAGAGTGGTTGGATATATGGTGATACAATAAATAAATACATAAAATATGAGTGGAATTATGGTTAGGTATAATGGATGTGGATAACTGTCATGTTGATTTAGCCACATTTGTCAAGAGTTCCAATGGATGACGCTTTTAGAGAAGAAATAATATTTATCTGTAGAAATCTGGATATGTCAAGAGGTAAGATTATGTTAATTGCGGGATTGTCTCTCTAATGGAGTTAGATATTTTCCTTTCAGAATCTCAGCAACGTCATTGGTGATTTTATAAACGAGGCTCAGTTTATTGTCCTTTCTACACTGGTCAAGTCGTCTCCAATATAGTGATTGCAGCATATTTGTAACTCTTGATGTTTCTCTAAAGTCTTATTTTACCCATATAGCAGCACTTATTTGGATGGATCCAAGTTGATTGACAAGGTTTTCTGTGTGAGGTGCCTAGACTGTAGAGACATATTGCAGTTGTGTGCCTACACAAATTTTGTATGGAACTACTTGTAATTTTTTATGAAGATTTAGATGTTTCTTTTCAAGCATCCTAATGTATTTTGCTTTTGGGATTATATATGATATGTGTATGGTCCAGGCTGCTTGCAATGTGTATACCAAGGTATTTAACAGAGGTTACGGTTTCTAATTGAGTACCATGAAAGAATTATTGTGTTGGAATAGGTTTTCGAGATCTGGTAATGTGCAGAACTTGACGTTTGGAATTGTTGTATTCCATTTTCCAGTTTTGGTCACAGTTTTCCAATTCTGCCAGTTCATTTTGGAAAGTCTGTGATTGATTTATGTGAGTTATTATCATATACATGTCTGTGTCATCTGCAAACAACATTCCACTAGAAAAGACGTGTTCGTGAAGGTCGTTGGTCTAGGAGAGAAATACTACAGGTCCCGGAACAGGGCACTGTGGGACCCATCATGTTACTGGCATAATGTCTGAGGTTTCTCCATTTACTAAGGCTGAGTTCTGTTGTCTCGAGAAGATTTGATCCAAGCCAATGTTTTACCCCTAATTCAATAATAGTGTAATTTTGATGAGAGCTTTTCATAGGCAACATTGTTGAAATCTTTACTGTAGTCTGAGAGGATAAGAACAGTTTATTTACCGTTTTGCATGTTTTTTGCGAGTTAATCAAGAAGCAGTATTAGTTGGGTTTCACAGCATATCTTTTCCAAAAAACCATGTTGTAGTTCATAAAATATGTTCTGAGAGCTGAAGCATTTAGTTATGGATGATATGATACGTTTGAGGGTTTTGCAGGTAATGTGGGTTAAGGAAATGGGTCTATAATTTACTGGTTTGTAATTTTCCCCTTTCTTGAAGATACGGGAGAGACTAACATATTTCCAGATATATGGTAATTTACCAGAATTGATGCACTTTTAGAACAAATCATATAATGTAGGTATTATTAAACTTTATAAGGCATTTCAAAAGACGACTGATTTCCTTTATCTCATGTGATAATCCCGTTCTATTATCTCGCAAAGATGCCTCTGATTTTTTCATCGATGGATCGGACGAGTTGGCTGAAAACGATTGGAGGTGGATGGGGGAAGAAGGAAATTCATATCCTCTTACTTATACACACTGGGCGCCCAACCAACTGGACAATTTTGGAGCAAGTGAACACTGCATGGAAGTCCACTATTCCAATGATAATTTTGGGGTGATGTACCATGCGAAAGACGGAGTGAGTTCGTTTGTGAAGTCTCGCATGTATACATGGAAGGCCCGAACTTGTTAAGAAATATTAATGTATTTTATGAAAGAATCATGATATAACTGATACAAAAATCGTGATATACTTCATAAAAGAATCGTGATACAGTTGACAAAAGAATCGTGATATAGTGTGACCATTGTCTTTGAGGCAAGATCTCTTTGATGAATATTTAATGTCTTTAATACTCCCTGTTTTGGATTGTTAGTCTTTTTTATACCACTTATTGCCTGTTAGTTCAGTTTTAATATTCATGAACTATTGGTTGTTTGTGCGTACATACCTGTAATATACACGGATGTTGGCTAGTACAGCATTCAAACATGCGATTAAAACAGCTGTGAATCTTTACGTTAAGATGACGTCTATTTTAAATCCATTTAATTCTAGCCCTTACATGTCTTTGTTTTTGCTAAATATTCAAATAAATAAAGATATTGTCGAAGAGTCTGCATTAAGGAAATTGTACTAATTCTGTGATGTATGGATTCATGGGCCATCGTCAAAGTTACCTAATCAGAGTTTAAAGGAATATATATTGAGTCAGACGCATACATTCTTATTATCTTTCATCTAAAGACTAAATATTTGTAAATCTTATATCGATATAAAATAGCAATGGTTCCATATCCAATATGACGCAATGCTACACATTGCTAATGTATAAAATAATAAAATAAAACACAAAAAGCGTTTTAAGAAATAGAAAGTTCAAGCCGTTTACCGATATGCATTAAATGGAAACATTTACATATCAAAGTATTCTTATTTTCATTTTTATACCAGACACAGCTATGTCAGTAGCGTATAGAGCCAAATCTCCAGCCAGATAACTAAATAACGAGTAATCAAAACATGTTATCTCAATCTTTCATTCAAGTAGTCAAGTGTCTTAGCTCTCTTTTCCTCTTTAAGTCTGTAATGATTTTGTCATGTTAAAATCGTTTTACACCAGCTCCATTAGGATCAAATAATTTGAACAGATAATTATTACCTGTCAAGGCAGGACATTTAGCTTATTTGTTCTCTAACAATTACAGCTGATGTGGCCATTTAGTGTAGAATAAAAGTTTGTCAGACACAAAGTGACTGAAAGTCAAAGACATACTTCCGAAAAAACATTGTATCATTTATCTACCGATAAATAATAATAGGCTTGTTTTCCAAGAAAAAATAATCACATTTGGCGTTGCTGAGGGTCTGATTTGTTTTCCATAGACAAATCATCACATTTGGCGGTGACGAAGCTATGATTTGTTTTCCATAGATAAATGGTCACCTTTGCCTGTTATGAGGTTCTACAAAACATCTTATGAGTAAATACTAAAAGGTTTGTTTTCCATAGACCAGTCGTTAGATTGAAGTTCTATATACAAGTTGACAAAAGTTGCACATAAGTGTGATTTTAAAAACAAATTAGAATTACATATTGTTTTCGTTGAACTCTGAAGTTTTATATGGAGCTTCAGAATGTATGAAGGGAAACGTGTGGGAAAATGTATGTTTTCAAAACGTGCACAGCACTATTTCAAAGTGAGACACATACAAAATCTTTGCAGAATAGCTGGTTGTTTTAAGAACTCTCATTTTGCGCAGGAACAATTCCTGAATCCAACTTAGCTCTTAACACCAACCAACACCCACTCAAGTACACACATACAAAGATATCTATGTATGTGTTACTTTGTTAATATATATATATATATATATATATATATATATATATATATATATATATATATATATATATATATGCGCGGATGTGTCATATGAACGTAATTGTACAAAATAATGCGCTAAGTAACGATAATAATTTGAAGATATTGACAAAGCCTCAAATCTCAGCTTAGTTGAAAATATTTATATTTTATGTGAATACAATTACAAATAGTTATTTCTGTCTATATTTTAGTATAGTTGTACCACCTCGATATGTTTATTGTGAAGAAAACATTTTGAAGATTTCAAAGTACTCGCATTTGAGACAGATTAAATGGCTTTTCATTTAGATAATAAAAAAAACATTCACACAGGAAACGTCGTTTGTTAAATGTTTATTTTTTCCCCTTTCTTGACAGCTTGTTTCATTTGTTTCCTCTCAAATAATTCCGTCTATACAATGAGAAGCGGTAATTATTCTTTTATTATTTTTTTTTTCCCCCATTACAGGGACTCCTATCTGAAACCAGAAATAGTTCGGTAGATGTCCTAACTATTCAAAAAGCTATAATGGTCATTAACAAGGCTATAATTGAGCGAATAAACTATCCTGATGGAGTTTCAAGGCAATTAATTGCTTGTATACTAATGACGTTCATTACCTTTGTCCAGGAAAGAATAAACAACATCATTAACAGCTATAAAAAAATTAGATATATACTAGAAAACGATGTAGGCTTTGGATCTCTATTTACATCCAAAGGTTAATTTAGCTCTTTGGGACATGTACATTCAAACAAATGTAACTACTAGTATATTTGTAACGTGAACACTTACATTTAGCACATAATCTGTATGATGCCAAAGAAGCTAAACATATAAAAGAGAAAAACAATTTTTAAAAATACTATTGGTGGTTAATTTTAAAATGAAGAGTCTTTTTCACTGCACCCTGAAGTAAGACGTCTGCCACATGTCTTGTTACTTTGCTGAAATCGTAGAATCGTTCTATTAACAGCATCATTTATAGATAGGAAAGCAGCACTCATACCGTGATATCGGGACATTTTTACAGGTGTCATAACACTACATGGGGCAGTGAGCTGCAATTACAACGAATTGAAAGGAAAAGATGTGTGTGTGTTCACATGTTTTAACAACGATTTTGTTTTTTATACAATAGGTTTTCCCGTAAAGTAACCTCTCAGCTTAAACAAATTCCGTCCAGTCTAATTATATTTTATTTGTGCTTGTTCTAATAATAAGGTTTATGATACTTGTTTTCCTGTCCACGAACATCACAAGAAGAAACCGAATCACTCAAAAACAAAAAGAACAAGAATATTTGTTAGTGAACGTGTAGTTTGTTCATATGCAGTTTGTTCTCATACCATTCCAAAATATTATCCAAATATGTCGTGACATTATAATAATGGTGAACAATTCAAACCGGTCACTCTAAAATATGGATCATTTCTGTTATTCCCTAACGAGTTTAGTTCACAGTTTTAATAATATACTTGCTCATGGAAAAGCTATTCATAACAGTATACATTGTACCAACTCTCTAAAAAATGAAACGAAGCATGACATAAAGTATACAATTTAAAACTTCATGCATGCATCAAGTGCACGCAATTTATCGTAAACACGTCGGTTTCTTTGGCGTATGTAGTGTTTGTCCTACACAAAAAACAGCAAATAGAAGACACAAATGTGTCATATAACATTAATTCAATGATTTCAGTCGTGAATACTGTCACATAGTGAAATTAGGAAGTGCATCAACAATACAATTGTAGTGGTATATAGTAAGACTTCCATCAATCGGCCGTTCTGTACAACGATCCCCTCTGCAAATTGACCATTTTCTTCTAATTTATGTCATTCTAATACTGATTATGTCTATGTATTCTAGCAACCACTATAATAGGACCAAATTTGTTGTTCCTAACAGTGAGAGGTTTAAGGATTTTTCACTGTATATAATAGATTTTACTATAAGAGTCTCTCGACGGAACTGACGCTCTACTAGTTAAGAAGATATGATATGGACAACAAATTTTTATCATTTTAACCGCTTGGTATTGGAATCATCTGGAATATTACTGAGAGATTCAAACATACTAAGTTTGGTCAAGCCCATTTTTTTATGGTTGAAGTAACATGTTTGCAAAGGGACTATTGAAAAAAATCTGTGTCATGACCTCAGATTTTGAGTTGGTGGATATGGTAACATTACTGAACTTGCATCAGCTATACTTAGGATGTCGCAAATTTGGTTATAATCCATTATTTTTATTTGTTTAAATTATTGTATTCACAAGAGTGTAATATAACCAATTGCATTGGTTCCAAGTTTATACGAGAATTTATTTAACATATCATTCAGATATATTAAAAAACCAGATTTGATAAAAAGAAATCCATCCACACTTTCTCAAATTACAGTGTGCAAGACCAAAGTCAAGCCCATTGACCTTGCAACCAATGTTACATAATAACGTATATGAAACATGTCTGATATTTTGCCAAAATGTAAGTATGTGCAAAGATTGTTCATTAGTCATGTGTCTTCGTTTAAGTACTGATATTTACAAGCTCACGAAGTACAAAAGTTTAAGAAGGAAGGCTACTTATCAAATCCCCTACATGACATTGTTCAGATATACAAAGATATTAAGTTTGATCAAAGCCCAATTTGATTTTCTACAGTAGTGTCTTCAAGGCATCAAAGAGTAAACACTTTACTCATGGCCTTGACCTCGAACTCAGGGTCACACAGTGCTGATTATCCAACGCATCTGAGACGTGGTGTAAATGCACTCTCATATTAATTTTGTTCATGCTCCTTTTTATATCGTTTCAAGTGATAGTGTTTAAAAGTAGGCTGTAGTACAAAAAAGTTAAATAGTGACAACTGATCTTAAACCAAAGGTCAAAGAGGGTTAGTTATGAAACTTTTCTGAAATATTGCCGAGATAAATAAGCATGCCAAGTTTGGGATCAAAATTACTTTACAACTCTTAAAGTTATAGTATTCATAAATCGTCAGTTTCAAAAGCATAAATCGTGATAATTTACTTGAATCAAAGATCACTCAAAGCCAACCAGTAAAGTGATCTGAAATGTGATCGAGATGTACCCATATACCAAGTTCAGTCAGTATGCTTTTTTATTTGTTCAGGATATTGTTTTCACTAAATATTTTTAATGACAAATATAACTGTGTTCACTAAATATATTTAATGACAAATATAATTTAACCCCAAGGTCACAAAAGCTGCTTATAAAATTCGTCTGACATGTAGCCTGGAAAAAAAAAAGCCAGACATAATAAAAAGCCATTCATATCTCTACAAGCCATCATATTTTATGTAATGATATTTGACCTTTAAGAATGGTCACACAATGCTTATATGATATACTTCCCAAAAGCAATTGACACACACACATATATATATATATATATATATATATATATATATATATATATATATATATATATATATATATATATATATATAATATAGTACAGATTCATTTATACTTTTTGGGGTTATTGTTCTCATAAGCTATGTGTGGTAAAAATGAATCTAGTATTTGACCTTTTGAATCTGAACTAAAGGACAAATATATTGGTTATCAGACTTGTCTGGGATATTGTTGAGATATTCCAACATAACAGGTTTGATTAAAATCCACTAGTACCGGCATTTCTTTTACGTCGAGATATTCCAACATAACAGGTTTGATTAAAATCCACTAGTACCGGCATTTCTTTGAGTAATCTCAGAAGCATGTGCTAATGGACTGGGGACGGACAACAGACAATTTCAAAAGATGTGGTGGCCTTAAGAACATCTAACAGTATTCTGTAATTTCTACTACTTTGAAAGATGACACAAATGTTTTTTTTTTTTTATCCTGCTTTAACATTCGAGTTTTCGTATATTTGCAATTAGTCAATCATTCTGAAAGAATAAAACCCATCACTGCACATGGATTCAGGTCACAATTATTTTCCTTATAGAGTTTCTACATATGTTCGTCAGTAGTAAACTTTCCAGTGTGTTTAAATCCTAATAAATCATATGTTAATCTGAAGTATTTTCAAAGATGAACTCACGGTGAAATTCTTGTCATAGGTTAACCGGCATTTATTTTGAAAAGCCGAACTGTAAGCAAAACAACGTGTCGAGGGTAACGGATTTCACTTCTGGGCACGCATCAATGCCCGCTTACTCACTGTGCACTGTCGCCAAAATAAACACAGACCATCACATAGTAATGCTCATATTCTAAAGGATAAACAATTTCCTTTAAATCAATACCAGAAATGATGTAATCTAAGCCAAGGATCATCACCAAACAAAATAGAGGGGATAAATACTCTAAAAATAGATTGTGACTACATTCGTGGGTATTGACCCAGAAGTAATAATAGTGACCCGAGACCATATTGTTGCAACCAGGAAGTAAACACCCTCGAGCGATGCTGACTAGCAACACTTGACACCTGAATCAGTCAATGAAGAAAAGAGAACGGTCTGAATGATCTTTCAATTAAAGCTGAGATAATTCTTTGCCTGAGCTTTTGTATAGATAATGAAATAGATTTTGTCTTGAATGTGCAAACAAATTTCTTCCAAAAAGCCTTGCTTTCTTTTAGCAAATGAGCAGTAAGTTAATAGATAAACTGTAACTATAATAATAATAATAATAATAATAATAATGATAATATTATTATTATTATTATAATTATTATTATTATTACCAATGGACCCAAATCAGGGGTTAATAACCATTAATACATAATACATGCATTCATAATTTTTAAGGACAAAGTAATATGTATAGTCCTCTTGTTTATTACAGCTAAACAACTGCACTTTTCTCAACATCTTACATTTAAATTGAATGACGTTTGTGCCTCCAAACTGAAATCTTGTAAAATGTACCTAATATAAAGGCACGTTCAAATACCCTAGAAAAGGATAGAAATATAAGGATAACTGTGTTTTTATTGCATAAACAAGCAAATAACAAAAAGTCATTATAAAATAAAGATTTCTTTTTCTTTTATGTCATTTTTTAAAATTTATTTTTTTTAAAAATGTTTTTTTGTTTTTTTTGTTTGTTTTTTTTTTTTTTCCTGGGCACGTAACATTTATTTGTATTTGTCCAGTGTGCACGTGGGAAAAAGATCGAATTTTCTAGCCCTGCACAGTGCAATCAGCAAAAATGGAGAGAGAGAGAGAGAGAGATCATAGCGAACTTGGACGCTCACAAATATAAAACAAAAAGAGCGCTGTTATACAGTCATAATCACAATTAATATAGTTTTTTCTTCATATTATGTAGATTAAGAATGTATATATTTAATAAATACAATTACCTAGTGCATATCTTACTCATGACTTGTTTTCCTGAATAAACGTTTATCTTCTCGCTAGACGAGCTATTGTGCGATTTCTCCATCGCGACCTCACAGGTTATGTATCTATCCCAGATCAAAGGTGTTCATGGGTAACTGGTTTTTATTTTTTATCATGCTTATAACTCTGCTAAAAAAAACTAATACACACACACACACACACACACACACACACAACGGTAAGAGTCCATCCCATGGAATTAATTATAAACAAACTAATATAATGCAAACTTTTATCCTCAAAGTAGAGTAGTCACCGAAGGAGTAAGTGTGGTGCATAGAGCATTACATCTACAATAGCTTCTGACTTACTTGTTACTAGCTGCAAACTATAAATGCAAACTGTTATTCCTAAATTTGGATTATGCCATTTTGTGCTTTACAACATATTTACACAAATACATTGTAGATTTATCTCAGTCGGCCTACAACAGTGAACCACAACACAAGTTCACAAATTTATTTCGATCGACGCCTGTACATCATTGAAGTCTCAAAACATGTTACGGGGGGGGGGGGGGATCCAGAAAAATCGTTTTTCTTGGGGGGGGGGGGGCAAGCCCTCGGAAGCTCCTGCATTTTAAGCGTTTCCAGGGCATAATTCTAACCATCCAACTGTAACAAAAAAAATTACTCTAGGGGACGTTCTAGTTGTTTCGCACTCATATTTTCATAATTACGAGGGGGAGGGGATGCTCGCTGGCTCCGCCCCACCTTGCCCACCCCCCCCCCCGATCAACCCCTGTCTTATATATGCATTGTATATAAAAGTTAATCTACTCGTCCCACTCTCACATATAATACTTTCTCTCTCTCTCTCACTCTCTCTCTCTCTCTCTCTCTCTGACAGAAACATTCACTTGTAGCATTAATAACTACTTAAGCATGTACGAAAAGTTGATAAAGAGGTCACTGATACATATGTTAATCATGGAGTATAGAAACACAGGGTACAGTTACAACCACCCCTCCCCCACCCCCACCCCCGCCTCTGAAGAAAATAAGGAGCCGCGGTAGTTCAGTGAAGAGTGGGGGCCCGAATCCCACCAACGGATCAGACTTAGTTGGCTGCCGTGGTGTGTCCTTTGGCAAGGCACTTACTCTAGTTAGCTCGGCAGTAAATAATCTACTTGTGTTGCTGTGCTGTAAAACACCAAACAAAAGCCAGGTGAAAATATAATGTATATGTCGGCATCTCCGGTTACAGCTTGTAGCTTGTAGGCAGCAAAACTAGAGAGAGAGAGAGAGAGAGAGAGAGAGAGAGAGAGAGAGAGAGAGAGAGAGAGAGAGAGAGAGAGAGAGAGAGAGAGAGAGAGAGAGATAGACAGAGAGAGAGAGAGACGTTTGTCGTTGCAGATCATGATTAATTTTGCAACATCTTTATCTCACAGATTAATTTTAAGTTTGAAAGAAGAAGAACACTGAGATATGATCAAAATCACAATAGTTTGTCCATATATGTCGATTAAGAATGCATATAGCTAAAAACAAATACAGCTATAAATTACATGTAATTACACCAGGTTTAAAATGTTGTTTTTTTTTTCTTCATCAATTTTGTTCACACTTCATGATAGAGGGGGTCTATTAAAATTTTATTTTATGTTTTCTGAACAATCAGTATGTCACTTAAATGCAAATGAAATGATGTCAAAAGGGTTTCGAAACGGCGCGATGTTCCTAGTTGCGTAGATGTGTGTAGATGGAACAATGTTTATTTTTTTTAGAGATCTAAGAATATTAAAATTTACCAAAAGTCACTAGACCAGCCAGACATGGAAGTTTTGGAAAATCTTTAACATTTCTGGGCCGGACAGACTATGAAGACAATTAGTGAACATGACTGAAGATACATCAAGGGAAAAAGAAGAAAAAAATACTTGATACATAATTGGCCAGAAAAACATAAAACTGTACACTAAGGTTTTGGGGAGCAACACGTGTTCTTGGATTGGCTTCTTATAAACATAAATATAACTTTGGAGCTGGTACTGTTGAATATTGGAGAACACTGTTCGCTGATGAAATGGATTTTATGGCAGCTAAAAATGAACCTTCTGGCAGTACTTATTACTTTCTCAAAGATCCAAGATACCACCAAATTAACAGACTAGGGACTATCTAGACAGAGGCAAAGGATAAAGTCTTATGTAATCTGCATATTACGTGCACAGGTACAAAACAGAACATGTATTACAAAGGATCTTTCGACAGTATCAGAGACTGTTAAAAAGTTGAAAGCGCTATTAGTAAGGTTACGACAGAGATGAAACAATTATGGTAAAACTTCAACAATGCATAACAGAGTCAAAAATGAAATTAGACTGTCCTCTTAACGGTGAAGGAGTCTTTCTATTGCCGACTGATATGGTCATAAAAATGGGTATTATTGCTGAATACAACAAGAATTTGCAGAATCAATGACTCATTTGAACTGGGGTTAAACCCGACCATTAACACCAATGTAGAAAAGAAGGGTATTCAAGAGACTAATAAAAAATATGTGACAGCACAACAAGAAAATTAAGAGAACGACAAGGAAAGAAATTGAGAAGAAGGAATATTAAGATCACGGTCCTACTGTCATGTCTGCTAATGTTATCCGATATTCAGACATTAAAAGGATACATGGGACTCAGTCCGATTGAGAAACGATGAGAAACAATATTGACATGAAATAAACAAACAAGTTTGATACTTATGGTTGCATAAGCTGCTCTGGTTTAATTTTTTTAATAGGTTACAATTTGTGTTATCCACTTTGATGTCGTGTCTACACCTTTGATGAGTAATGCAAAACACAAACCCACTAACGCCAAAACAACTAATATAACGTAAGCAGCAAGAAAAGAAATAAATTGGTCAGCACTCTAATAAACAAAAAAACAATTTATCAGATGGCCATTAATACTAGGTATTACCGCTGCTCTATTTGTCGCTAACTGAAACAAATAATTATCTAAATTTTTAGACCATGTTTGTTTTTCGTTGTCATATATGACTAGCTTCGAGGAGTAGGATATGGAGCAGGAGAAGTAGGGGGTAGAGTTGGAATAGGTGGAGTATGAGGTTGCGGTTGACCAATATTAGCAATTGTAACACTTTGCCTTTTGAAGACTCGTCTGAATCTTTTACTTAACGACAATTTGTCTCATTTACATTAAATCTTTGATTATGTTTTCAAACATATTTCTCCAACTGTGTTAGATGCCCAAGCATTCAGATCCTTTGCTTGGGTCTATTTCTTTGGTGAGCTCTGTTTTCAATGTTTTTTTTTCTTTCATACATTTCAGTAACATCTTTAATATGTCGTACTTTCGGTTTGTCAGCTTCATAGAAAGGGGTGTCAAATTCTTTCATTTCAAAGTCTGAACCACCTCCTGCCATTTCAGTTTCTCCAATAGCAAAGGAATGAACAAAAGTCTTGTCAGAGACAATATGTTTTAAAGGCACAGCCAGCTGGAGAGAGAATTTGGATTGATGGAAGCCAAAAATAGCAATAACTCTCGTCAGAAACGGAAGAGTTCAAACATGAATTGAACATGGCTATTTTAAATGGAACTTGCAAAGAGATAGCGGGTAAAACATTAACTTACAAAGAGTTGGAGAACATGAATGGGAAACAAATCAACATGAAACCTTTGTCAATGCTAGAGCTGCTACAATTTCCAAGTCATCCTGAGATGTTGTAATTTATGCTGTGAAATCATTGAATAGCAGATTTATTCCGATCGCCAAATTAGTTTAACTTTCTTTTATCAGTTTTTACTGACTATCGTGTATGACCAGTTAAAACTTCTCCTCCGCTGGACACGATTGGATGGATACAACGCAGCACAAGGAATGATATGATTAATGTTTAACTCTTCATCGCTGGCATCTTGAGGTTTTCGACAGTTTCACTACCTTTGGGAGAAGCTGATATATAGAAAACTGATTATTTTGAATGTCGTGTCTGAATATAAGTGTTGTTTTAGGACCTGTAATAGTCTATCTCTTATATTTAGAATCATTCTGAAATTTGTATCATTGTGGTATCTTTGTCTATTGTGTTCATTAATATGATATATATTTTCCATCATATATTTCCTATTGTGCTGTTTATTTTCAATAATGGTGCTTCTTGAACTCGGCTATGTTGTTGTATTTTCCTACTTCGCATTTGAGACATGAATCGAAATCTATATAATTGATACAAACAGTTATATTTCAACTTAATTTTCACTACTTAAGGACAAGATTTCTTTTTCCATTTCAATTTTATCACTAGTTAACTTTCCAAAGTTCAGTACAATTAAACGGACGGCGAAGAGGACAAAAACGACAACAAAAACAACGTTGACTAAGAAACTAAAAAAGTTAACTTTACAAAGCCAGAATAAAAATTTGGCAGACAACTTGGAAAACATGAAAAGTATTTTGAAAAAAAAAACAATGCTGAAGGTTTAAAGAAAGAACAACCAGAGTCTAAAAAATCACGTGCATACATTATACTGTAGAAAGCTTTTTCAATAATGCAGCTCAGTTAAGAAGCTTTTAGATGGTGTATCATCAGAGAACATTATGGACTTATTAAAATAATACGTTTCGTATAAAAATGTTGACTTTATATTTTAAGGATTGTAACTTTGGTATCTTTTATTTTATATTCCTTTTAAAGAATGTTAAAACATTTGTATTTTATCTTTGTAAACATTTACATTAATTTGGAGGGGTTTATCCTCCTATTGATTTTGTTTAATTTTTTTTCCTATGTATTGTTATAGCTGCATAACAATGTTTGTGCTAGTGTGCTGTTAAACCCTATGCATACATGCTCTCAAAAGAGTACTCAAACACCTCATTATTTGCACGTGCTGGTGGCATGCGCTACCATGTGCCAGACGCGTGCTCTAGAAACTGATTCCGGCATTGTACAATCTAATTAAAATCGAGATCTCCGATATGACAGAGATCTGACTGATACGGATACGAGGCCATGATCTGTTGGCCTTTCGATTTACCAGTTTTCAACTTTCACATTTATGAAAGTGAATAACATCATTCGGAACATATCGTGTCTAACGATAACTCTCTCTCTCTCTCTAACACAAAATACATCGCTTTATCTGATAGGTTACTAAAATTAAGTGGACCGGGAATTCTAAAGGTCACCAAAACGTGACCTTTATCGGTGTCGTTTAGATGTACTTATTATAGAATTGCATTGCAATGATATTTAACAGTGTTCACCAGCAAAGTAGATTTATGATTGCAAATTACACAAATACCTTTTTATATTCAATTCTTAAAAAAGATGTTCATGAAATCCTAATGCTTAGTTGAAATAACAAATGCTAAATATAAGTCACGCTTGTGACTTATACACAGTGTACATATCATTGCTATTTATGCCCAGATAAAACTGAATCAAAACACTACAAGTAAAATATCAGAGTATGAATGTATTTATAAAAATGCACCACCATCGTCGGCGACATGAACGAATAGGTCAAACCAGAGACAAAGGTCATTGAGATAAATGCTCTGGAACCTTGCGTCTGAAATCATGTCAGTGTCGCATTAGGCGAGGATGTCCAACCTCATCGTTAAAACTCTCAAATTTTGAATCCTTAAAATTACTATGTATATAGTAGTAGTGGAATTATAAAGATATGAAATTTGTTATTACCTATCCGGGTTCGAACCCGAGTGCAGTGCTAAAGTTTCCCGACGCGCGCTCACTCGAATAGGTTTCTGAAAACTTAACCCTGACGAAACCCCGCACGCGAGACCACTTTGCGGGCCCTTCCTGTGACGACACGGGTACGCGCGTTCTACTCCGCGCGCACAAACATCTCCCACAGTAATCAACGCGAGACCACTGTGTGCGCCCGACCCTCGAAGGCACCCAGGGCTGTATTGATAAGCTCTCTCTGTAGTGTTTATTTTTAAATGCAACAAGCTCTTTAGACATAAACTTCTAAAAACTTTACCAGGAGACACAAAAATTCAAGACCTTAAAAAAGGCTTGAACCAAACAAATATCCAAGCGGAAGTCATGAAATATCAGGACACCGCCCCATGGACCTGTAAGTTCCCCAAAATAAATGTCAGTGCATTAAAATATGGGGATAAACTACAACAACCCATATAAATAAGGGCAAAAATTATATCTGAAATTGAGAGTAGGTATAAGGGATTCACCCAAATCTACACAGATGGGTTGAAATCCCCAGGCCATGGACGCACTGCAGCTGCAGTCGTGGTTCAGGGGAAAAGCATCACACTGGGGGCGAGGCTACCCGATCTCTATTCCATATACACAGTCGAATTTTGGGTTATTAATGAAGTAATCAAATGGATTCAAAACACCCAAACAGCAAATGCAGTGATAATTAGCGATTCCTTTAGTATGCTGCGAACCCTGGAAACAGGTAACTCTTCCAGCAGAGAAAATTTGTTAAGGGAAGTCTACTTAAGACTTAAAACCCTGGAACAAAATAAGCATACTGTAGAATGTATGTAGGTACCCTCCCACATTAACATTCCCGGAAACGAAAGGGCCGACAAAGATACACCAAATGGATTACAGCGTCCAGGAAATCTACAGTATGATTAGGCAGAAAATATATATTAAATGGCAGAGGGAATGGGATAACACGAAGAATGGGACCAAACTCTACAATCTGCAGAAGCAAGTTAGTAGAAGTGTTATCGCCCCTGCTTTGGTAAACCAGCATGACTCCAAAGTCATGACCAGAATCCAAACTAAAGGGACTCTACTAGCCAGCATTTTGGGGAGGTTTTTACAAGGCATAAAAGAAGCAGGAATTAACTGCCCGCACTGTCCCACCCCAGAAACGTTAGGCCATATATTCAACGACTGCCCCAGTTATAATAAACAAAGAAAGCAATTAAAGGACAACCAGAAAAAAACTAAAAGCCTCAGCCCAATACCCGAATTTCCTAAGTCAGGGAAATAATAATATCAATTGGGTGTAAGTAAATATTCTGGGGTATAGCTCTGCTATCGGAAAGAGGGGACAACTCTAGTCCCAGGCTAGAAACGCAAATTCCAACATTAGGGAGAAACAAAGTAAACATAGCAACTAAAGAAATAAAAATTAATAGTGATACAAAATGAAGTAGAAAATTCGCCATGTCAGACCTCGTGTCAGAGAACCAACAACCATAATAATATCACCAATAACTACAACAATAGCAACGCAGACTAAAACAATCAAAGTTAATAGTCTAACAATTAAAATATAGGAAGTTCGCTGTGTCAAAGAGACGACCTCTTGTCAGCAAACCAACAACAATAACAACAACAATAACAATCTTGACTAAAGCAACCAAAAACTAATAGTGTAATAACTACAACTATGAAGATCGGCATGTCTAAGAGATGACTTTGTGTCAGCGAATCAACAACAATAATAATAACAATAACAACAACATCAATAGCAACGTCGACTGCCGCAATCAAAATTAATACTTTTAAAAAATTAAATATGGGAAGTTCGCCATGTCTAAGAGACGACTTTGTGTCAGCGAACCAACAACAATAATAATAACAACAATAACAACAACAATAATAACGTCGACTAAAGCAATCCATATTAATAGTGTTACGATTAAACATAGGAAGTTCGCCATGTCAAAGGGACGACCTCGTTTAACGAACAATCAACTTTAATAATAACAACAATACCAACAACAATAACAAAGTCAACTAAAACAATCCAAATGGTCAATTTGGTGAACCCTACCTGCCTAAATCGAGGGAGGAAGGGCCTTATCGGTGGGGGGGGGGGATCGGCTTATCAGTCCCACTCTAGGACTGGTTCTCAGGGTGAGAGCCAATACCCACCCCCATGTCAGGAGAAACCCCACCTCCATAAAGATACAGCAAGACATAACACCATTAAAACACTCAAACGAACAACTAGAAAAATTGAAATAGGCATTAGGAAAACAAAACAAAAGATGATACCGCTATAAACAGACCCTCTCCCACACAAAAAAGAACAATAATAATAGCAACCGCTACAGCAGTTACAGTACAGTAAAACAAGTGAGGCACTCCATGCATGCATGTATCACATCTCTTTTCATCATTCATTCCCCCTAATCCTCTCTAAACCTTCCGTTGCATAACATCGCTAACGCGAATGAATGAGTCTCTAGATCATACTACAAGAGTAATACTTTTAAAAAATATATAAAAATAAATAATTTCTTTCTAAAAAATACAATTTCCTTCTCTTCTGTCTTCTATATCTCTCAACTCGGTGATGTCACTCGGTGAATAGTCCAAGGAATATCAGAGCAACTCTACCCGATCTGAAAAAAAAAATGACTTAATCAGTGTAAGGTCTTCCTAAGGCCAGACCATCAGGCCCTAGCCACATACAATGGCACTGTTCGGATCTCAACATAACTCGACCCATGCATCAGGCCTCAAACGAAATCTCACCGATTTACAAGTAATTAAGTAGTACGCCGTACATTAACAACACGTACATTGCCAATAAGGTTGAACACGTGTACACGTTTGATGCATGTAGTATTGTGAAACAATTAGCGTCTGTGGCTGATGCGAAAATTAAATCGCCTGAGCAGTGGTGTGTTTGTGCTGTAACAGAAAGGGTCAAATAGCTGTTTAGCTTGGATGCATCATATCGGTTCATCAAAGAGGCTAAATAGGTGGTGGATGATTTTTCAAATACGTATCCGGAGCACATTGGAAACTTAACCAAATTAGGAATTGCGTTAGAGCGCGCACGGCGACACCTTGGCGAGGAATATAACAAAAAGCGTGACAAGTCAATGTGTGATATTGTGTAAGAAAATTTCAAATTGTTGACGTTTACTTAGATAACCGGTATACCCAGCGAAGATAGTACATATAGTAAAGTGCCCAGTATACCCAACGAATATACCACAGATATCGATGACAACAAAGATAGCACATATTGCTATGATAGTGACGACAACGAAAGTCACCGAGGGCAAATCAATTAGATAATGCCTTTAACCAATAATACATCAATGGCATCCACACCTGAGTTTCATGAGGTATACGTACTGATATACAACGCATCAGAAGCGGAGTAGCGCAGAGAATGGGAGAAATTTTCCGAAGCTTTTCCAAGACCAATAAAGCAAAAACCATACCTGAGATATACCAGCACTCCTGGATGTTTGATATTGTTGGATACAAAAGTGCAAAGTCTTGTCGTATTCGAGTTGGTGCAGTACTTGATTATGGATCATTTGAGCTCATTTGGACTGAGACCGACTTGAGGAAAATTGCATCCAGGTTTGCAAATCATTTTTAAGAAGAATCTGGGGGAAAAAGCCTGTTTGTTTACAAAATCCTGCTTTACAATTTCGAATTTACATAACACAAAAATATTGTACATCACTTGATGAACTACGCTTGATGGTATACAATGCCAGTTGACTTTTACGGACGCGCCCGTGCAGTGATCCTACGCGGCTCTGATGTAGATCTGACCAGGTTTGTCATCAAAGTGGATTTGGCTCAGTTGAGCAACCGGGTTGTCGCTGGCTTCGGCCCCAGCGAGCCTTTAATTTTTCAAGATCAAACTGGAAAACTGCAAACATGGACATCAACGACGTTGTTTTGAAGCTGCGAAGCGCCATCGCAAAGAACCTGGCCTAAATCACAGAGAAGGAGGGAATCAGAGACTCTGGCGGTGGCCTTCATGAAAGACTGCGTCGATGAGCATACAGAATCGATGAGCATACAGAATGGAAAGTAAAAAAGGCCGGCGATGAGATGAGTTGAGACCTTATCATGAACGGAAACCGAATCCGATGGATGCAAGAGCCCATCGACGATACTGATGCTGCAACGAAACAATACCTGAATGTAAAAATCAGTTAGTGATGTCAAGGTTGTGGCTAGCAACATCATATTATTACAAATGCATTCTGATGGCAGACCGTTCATAGGAGGAGTAAAATCTAGAGTATTTACTGTAGCACATATAAATATCGATGGGCTTCATCCCGAAGGCGACTTTAGACTTGTTGCTGATCGATCTGGATATTATCTCTTTGACGTGTACGCGTCTATTATCAACAAATGGGAGACTCTTAATATTCGATTAGTAAAACAAATACAACCCTTTGGAAGATCCTGATGCTGCAGTTGAAACATTAGAATCTACTGATTCTATATATAGGGCAGATCCCAATAACAATTTAGTTAAAACTTTTTTCAGTTGTAGGCTCGTTCAAGATTAATACGTTTGAAAGAATAGAGATACATGGGCTAAATATTGCGAAGACAACATTAACCGTCATTGGTATTTGTATTTGAAGACCGCTAACAGTACGCATGGCGGACGAGACGCTTGCAGTATTTGTTCCGGGCGATGACGGAACTGGGAAAGACGGTGTTTTGGATCAACTGGGAGGGCATGCTAATGTCGATAGTGATTTTGTTCCACTCGTCGACAAAATATCTGATTCATGGTGGCGTTAACCAAACCTCGTATACACTGAAATATAATCCGGACAAGGGTCAAATAGAAATCAACCGTTGGGACCACCCTGATGTACCAATATCAACTCGAGGCCAGATTGTAATCATTGCCTGATATTGTAATCATTTCCTGATATTCAAGAAGGACGCACTTGTCCGCGTAACAATTCTTGGACGAAAATTAGAACCTTTGGAGACACAAATTAAAGGCGTAATCCATGTAATTTTAGGTGAACGTGGTGCAAAGCCCCTCGAACGCACAATCACTGGGAACATGAATATTATTTACTGTGATTCCATGGCAATTGTACCAATTTAATATGCTTGGTTGGAAGTGTGTGTGCGTTTTGCACCCGTACAAAGCCAGCATGTCAGGCACTTATACTCCAAGGTGACGTTATTAATAGAAGAATTGTGATTGACCCTCAATCTACCGACCAGAAAAAATAATCGAGGCGGAACAACAGTTGCGAGATGAAATCGCCAAGAGAACCAATATACTCGCAAAATATAAACGCATGTGTAACGTTGTAAATGCTATTTGTGGACTTGCCTCCCGACAACCGTTGGCTATAACAGCCACACCAGTTGGAATTGTTCTCGGAGCCATATCAATAGTAATCGGTGTCTCGGGTGTCGCCGGAAAAAAATAATTTCGTTACTGTTGCGCAAAAGAATACGCGTCTATTCAGAAATTCTCGCGGCGTCACTATGCAGTCTCAGCACAATTAGTACACTGTATTCGGTTTCCATCGAAGATAAAACCATTACCACGGCGGAGTTTGATATCGTATTGTCGACAATGGAAAAATTCCGACGACTCCGTGCGCAGATACGGAACCGTGAGGCTGAACCAAAACGGATTTGATTTGCATGTTGTAACAGTCGAGCAAACGCTCGTAGGAAACGCGCAAAAAGCGGTCTTGCGCCGATTACTGTTGGCCACGTTTGGCACAGAACGCGCGTTCCCGTGTCGTCGGTGGGCGCACTCGCGTGCGGGATTTCGTCAAGGTTAAGTTTCGAAATCGTGCTGATTTAGATCTTCAGAAACCTGTTCGCGCGCGTGTTTGTGGGCAATCGTTCGCGATGCACTCGCGTTTGCCGCGGAGGCAAATTTATTGGTGGGTAGAAGTCTCGAACCCGGATCGGTAATCAAAATCTCAAACTCCTATAATCCCACTACTATAGCTCTAAAATTATTCAAAGAAATTTAGCTTTTCTTGAGTGTGCTTGACTCCTAGGCCTATATCGTTCAAATGTCTAATTAACGTTTGATTGAACAGCCCGAATAAACAGTGTTCTTGCATTTTGATATTAGTAGCCAATACAGCAACAACAAGAAAATGTCGACACCCAGTGTTCTAGAAACCTCCTTTTCTAAAACAAAATCTTATCGAATTTATTTTAAAATTGTAGAAGTGTTCTCATGCTCTTATATTACAGCCAGTACGGCAAAATAAATGTGACTTCCAACCGTTTGATTAACCTCTTTTTCTAAACACCCTACCATCCAATATATTTTTTTAATAATTTACAAGTGTTCTCGCGCTCCCACTAGGCCACTACTCACACAATCGACGAGAGACAGAATATGAATTGAGAAAATATAATTCGAACGGCTAAATATATTAGCAAACTTTTGCAAAGAAATATAAAAACAGAAGAGTAACTTTTTTTAGTTAGTGTAGTCATTGCAATTACAACTTTGCTTGCAAAAAATTAACTGATGTATACGACAAAATTTAATCAGGCACACTTAATCTCGTACACATACGGTGGTCTGCATCACTGGGAAAGATTTGTAGTGCCCTCCAAACTCTGTATTTAATAGATTTTAGTATCAATATATATTAACATCGTGACCATCATTAATAATGTATTAATATCGTGAACATCATTGATATTCTATTAACATCATGTACATCATTAATATGGTATTAATGTCATGAACATCAATAATATGACATTAACATCATGTACAAAAGCATGAAATGGTTATCATCAGACTAACGAATGGTTGGCAAAAATTATGAATTCCATTCTGTTTGTTGATGTACATTCGACTAAATACAGCAACCCCCATCCCGACCCGTCTCCCGTGTTTACGCAACACATAGTCTTTCACTTCGGTATAATTAAATACACTGACTCTACTATAACATTCTGCAAAACCCTCCCTCGTTTTTGTCAAGCCCGTACTAGTGGAAGCGAGACATAGCACGCCCGTTTCAGTGGACGCGAGACAGCAAGCAAGTGTTAGTAGACGCGAGACACAGCAAGCCCGTTTTAGTAGAAGAGAGACACAGCGAGCCCGTTTTAGTGGAAGCGAGTAACAGTAAGCGTGTGTTAGTGGAAGCGAGACACAGCAAGCCCGAGTTATTGGAAGCGAGACACAGCAAGCCCGTTTCAGTGGTCGAGAGACACAGCAAGCCCGTGTTAGTGGAAGCGAGACACAGCAGGCACTTTTCCGGCAGAGACAGCAGAAGTAGCGTCATCGTCTGCAGTTTGTTAAGGTTTTCGTTAAAGTTGTTTCACAATGTTTTAATGGTGGGCTCGACATACAGTCTCTGGTCTCCTTGTTCTTTCTTCATATTTATTTATTTATTTATTTATTTATTTATTTATTTATTTATTTATTTATTTATTTATTTATTTTTGTTTATTTTAATAGAAAAAAATGTGTTTCTCCAGCTTTCCTACAATAAGGCTACAATGTCATTATTTTCCATAAGGGCCGCTATTATTTTGTACCAGTGAGCAGATCCCGGATGTGCAATGTGTGATTACATCACGCCACCTTTTCTGATAAAGGCCATATAGAGTAGATGCATATAAGATAAAGACAGTGATGTAGACTCCGTCAAAGACTAGTAGATACACATTTACCACATCTCAAAGAATGGAGAAGATGGCTCTGAAATATCTTGCTGCGCTCATACTGTTTCTTTTAAGTCAAACAGGTGAGTTTATGTAGATTTTAGAAAGAACTTTTGTTACAAATATGATTGAGGTTGGATGGTTGAAATAAAAAGTAAAGTTTATTTATTAGACCTTAACTACATATGAAATTAATTCTGATGTATATCCTTGCTCCAATCTTAGTTAATTTTCAACAGCTACTATTCTCTACTTCTAATTCCTTTTATCAATCGCTTCTTGGATAAATGTACTGCTTTAAAATACTGACAATGAACCGCTAAAAAAACAGTTTCGCAGGATTTGAAAAAAGTTATCATTTACATTATGCGAAACTTTTTTAGCAATTGCTCATAAGATAGCAACCCCAACTGAGTTCATAGAGACCTTCCATTTAAAATAAGTGTCGGCTTCATTTGCAATTAATATCGTTCTTTGTCGGTTTTCTTGCAAACAGATTCGAATAACCAATAATAATAACATTTATGAACGAAATAATTTTCAAGGAATTTAAATAGAAGTTCTGTAAGACAAAATATCATTGTAATTGTGTATTTTCGCTTACCAGGGCCCATTTTATGAATACAATATATCATCCATCTACGTTCTCAGAGCCTGTAGTATGACATCACCAACAATTCTTTATTGCAATGTCTGGTCTCTTTTGTATTTCTTTTTCTTATGTTCTCGATTTAAGCACATACCTTGCTTGACGTATTCCCGAATATGAATAGTTCGTTGCGACCCCCCTCCCCCGAAAAAAAGAGTAAAAAGAATTAGAGTTACAAAGCTAGAACTAATGCGATTTTCATGAGAGTATATCAGTTGGAATAATTAATACAATTATATTTTAGAAACAGCAATATGGTAAAAAAAAATTCAACCTACACAGACAAGTTTGCGTTTTGAACGAATGTCAAAATATTTCACTGCACGGCTGACTGAGTGATGTTTAACGGCACATCAACACAGGAAAGATTATATTATGCCGAGGCAGCTGGACTAGAATCTCCTGCCGAGAGACACACCACGACGCGGCCGGGTCTGGGGAGGATTCGAACCCTCACCCTTCTGGTCCCGATTCTGGCAAGCTGATCGCTTAGCCATCGCGGCTTCCTTTTTCTACAAAGTGTCTGCATCAATCTGTGTGTCAACTTTAATTCCAGAAATGTATCCTGTCTTTTCATGACCCTTAAAAATCACTCTTATTTATATACCTTCATCTCATATCTTCACTGTGGGCAAGCTACGAATATTTAAGTTTAAGCCAACAGGGCACTTCTGTTTTAGTTTAAGCCTACAGGGTACTTATGTAACATATTTATTCTATGCGAATCACTTATCCGCTAATTATTTTAAAAGATATTTGAATTAAAAAGCTATCGATCATTTTTGTCACTATTTCCGAGAGCATATTATGCAGCTTTATAACATCACTTTGTTCTCAAATTTGTGAATCTAATATTGAAACTCTCTAGGAAGAGTTAAGTACATAACTGAGAGTTTGGTTTGCTTTGGTGTTTTACTGCACATCAGCACAAGTAGGTTATTATGACCTAGGAGGTTGGAGTAAAATAGCTTGCCCAAGAACACACTACGGTCGCCGATCTGCGCAAATGTGATGGTAGGATTCAAAACCGCATCCTTTCGGTCGCAAATCCGTCACTTTAACCACTGAATATTGAGACTTGTTTCACTTCGGTAAGAAAACCTTTAATCTTAATGTCAGGAAACTGACAATATCGACGTTATCTCTATGCTCTGTGGTAAAAGGACATCTGTTGCGGTCTAGATAACAGTGTATATACACTTAATAAGGTCAAATTTTAATTTGTCTACAACCACAATGCGTTGTTGATTATCTTATGACCATTTATATCTTAGAGTGGTTTGCGAGTGGTTTGCAGGGTTAGCACATGTTTTGACAATCTGTTATAATGTCTTGAAAAGCAAGGTTAGATGAATACATTGCTTAAATTAAAAGTTATCTATTCACCAATTAACATTCCTCATGACCATTTGTTTTTTGCTTTCTCGAACAGAATTTTGCCATTGCATGAGGAAATACAATTTAACATCAATACCGTCAAATACATTGTGTTAAAATATGCAATTTAAATGTCCCTTCTCTTATATGGAAAGGACGTATAGAGTGACCCTCTTCGATCTGTTCTTCCCTCCTTCCTTTTTCTGTCCGTTCGTCTGTCTCGTTTAAATATGTTATTTAGACAAGTTTCTTGCAAACTGTTTGTTATAAATTCATCCTAAGTTGTAAGTAGTTGTGGTGGGTTTTGTTTAAAGTGTGATAGATTGTGGGCATATAAAATGTTTTCATTTTCCCCCATATCACCTCTTTTAATAGTATCAAACAGAGATTCATCAACTGTTTGTTGTTGTATATTGTGTGTTGAAAATCTAGCACATGCCAATTATCCTAGTAACTTATTTATATGACTGTGAAGAACCAAAGGGAATGCTGAGTTGAATAAGCTTCAAAAGGTTCGAGTTCTTTATTAATAGAATCACCAGCCAGCTTTCGCCACGTAAAAAAAAATATATGATAAGAGCAAAAGCAATAAATAATTTTTTAAAAAGTAAATTTACACGCTAAAGAACTAATAAAAAGCGTATCAGTAATTTATTCTGTGAACAGTACATTTTTAAAATAAACTTGATTACTCGTATAATTGTGTCTCTTTTCTTTTTGAATTAAATACTATTAAGCAAAGAGAAATTTCATACACATGAGTGCATACCATCTATAAGATTATGTATACTCTGCGTTCACTAGTTTTCGTGGGGTACCACTTTTCGTTGATTTCATGGTTGATACAAACCAAGAATTTAAGGTATCACTACCTACCGAGCCAATGAGCTGTTATTGCATTCTATTGTATTCCATACGAAAATAATTAATATTTTTTCTCTAATTTTTTCTGGAGATTTTCGAACCTGTGAAGAGTGTTACCTGCATTAAATACAAAGCAGTATTAAAGACTAAACAGAAAATAAAAATGTTTATTCAGCTCAGCCTCATGACTTTTGCGTAGAATGACAAAGGACACAGGTGTGATTCGACCTGTTCCAGAAAGGTCACTTGTAATAAAAATTCCGGTCATTTCATTCAAATGCAATTATTTTCAGGAAATGCAACATAACGTATACTGATTGTTTTATCCGTTGTGTCCAATTTAGTGCCTAACATAAGATAGCTTTGGTACATCTCAACTTATAACTAATGCACTGGATTTGATCCAAAGTGTGGAAAAACTACGGAGACACATAAGGCACAAAATTTGCATAGTAATACCTTTCAAAACTAAACGAACACAATGATCCTTCCTTTTGAAATAATAAGACGCATTCACAGTTCCACCACTACAGCTAACGACGATCTTTATATTGTGTAAAACTATGAAAACAGAATTCGCAGTATTAAAAAATTTTAATATTAGAGACATCAATTTAGAATAAAGATATTAGATACATCAATTTAGAATAAAGACATCAGAGACATCAATTTAGACTAAATACATTAGGGACATCAATTTAGAGTAAAGACATTAGGGACATCAATTTGGAGTAAAGACATTAGGGACATCAATTTAGAATGAAGACATCAGAGACATCAATTTGGACTAAATACATTAGAGACATCCATTTAGAATAAAGACATTAGGGACATCAATTTAGAGTAAAGACATTAGGGACATCCATTTAGAATAAAGACATTAGAGTCATTAATTTAGAATGAAGACATTAGAGACATCAATTTAGAATAAAGACATTAGAGACATCAATTTAGAATAAAGACATTAGGGACATCCATTTAGAGTAAAGACATTAGAGACATCAATTTAGAGTAAAGCCATTAGAGATAGCAATTTAAACTTCAAGAACATTCGCTCAATCTGTATAATATCCTTGCGGAAACAGTGACGACACATGCTAGATAAACTGTTCAATCAAATATCTCAAAAAGCAAGACTATTATCAGAACAATGTGTCAGGGATTAATGATTCGTTTTGAATTCAGATGTTACAGAAGTACATATAAGCTACTGGCATGTATATATATATATATATATATATATATATATATATATATATATATATATATATATATATATATGTATATATATATATATACATTCTTAATGGCGCAGTTACAAAATAGTCAATACATATATATGTATATGTGTATATATATATATATATATATATATATATATATATATATATATATATATATATATATATATATACGTGTGTGTGTGTGTGTGTGTTATAACGATTATGTTCGGAGACAGCACAATAATTTTATTTTAGTATTCATATTTTCACATTGTAATGAATGATTTCTCTTTTCATTCCACAGTTTCTCATGCTGTGTGTCCCGATGGATTTCAACATCATAGGAACAGCCGATGTTATAAAGTGTTTTCCATTCCCTCAAGTTGGATCGAAGCTAAGGTACAATTGGAAAATTCTCCCTGTCCCTTATCTATCTATCTATCTATCTATCTATCTATATATATATATATATATATATATATATATATATATATATATATATATATATATATATATATATATATATATATATATATATATATATATATATCCTTGCTTCTGTCCATGTGACTAACTGTCGAACTGTTTGTCTATCTTCTGTCTGCAGATAAGTATGTAGGCTATACAAATGGCATCATTTATTTTCCTTTTCAGGATAGTATTTTAATATAATTATTTTTCAAAACTTGTTTAATATGTTATAAGTACTGCCAAGGCATATTTAACCCGCAAAAGTGTTGGGAGTACTATTAAAATAACATATCATACAAATAATAAGTAAACATGGCTGCACTCGTTGAGCAAGGACCGGCGTTACGGTTTGACGGTAGCAATTATACGACCCACATCTTGGACTCGCGGGATTATGTGTAACGCTGATGAGCGCGGCGTTTGCCACCCTTCAACGATTTATTTCTTAAGAGCGGCGATAATGTGACTATATCCTGTTTTCATTGTAAATAGATTCAGATTTCCTAGTCTACAATGGAAAACAATACTGAAAACGATTGCAATCGATACAGCTGTAGTAAGCAGATGCAAACCGTATGTAACATGCAAGAAGTATCTACAAATGTGCCAGACAGTTGAGAGAAAGTTACTTTTTTCGAGAAACAATTATTAAATAAAGTACAAAACGATACTGAAACAAACCTGTTTATGTGAGCAAAGAATATGAATCAAATATCCATTGTAAATGAATATAGCATTACTTAATCCCTTAGAAGATTCTGTACAAAAAATACTTTCCCCACATTTTTTTTCCCTCATCAGCTGCTGTAATGGGTCGCATTTTTTCCGAGTAACAACAACTCCGTGGGTTGTTAGCTCCTTCATTTTTGCGTCCAAATTTGTCTAAATTCAGAAATCGCAGAGTAATCATCTTTATACAAAATGGCATGTCTCCCACCATTACGTAAATAGCTCTGAAGGGGAGCAAACTTTTGGGTGAATGTATTTGGAGGGGAGGGGGTCCCATCTTTCCTCCATATTTCACAAAATGAATCTTTGAAGCCACATATTTAGTCCTTTATCATTCAGTTGAGAAATATCCCCTGGAATAAAGTGAATATCTTCTTAGGATGTTTGAGGCATGACATTTATGTGGTTAACCCATTCCTTCCATAGCGAGTGCGTCCAGTTATTCACTTTGCGGGTTTTTGTATTTTAGGTACACTCTGTTCTTGTTGTACTTTTATGTCTGCAGTTGACACTGATAACACAAACCAGTCATTTACTACAATATTCTAGGATTCCAGATCGTGTGTACAAATTTCTAAAATTTGGGCCAGATCAGGAACATTTTTAATTGTACAATTTTCATTTAAAAGGTCTACTTCAGGGTCAAGCAAGACAGAAAAATCACCACTGCCGTCCATGTTTCAGTACAGAATACTCGAAACTAACGAGTTTCGAAAAGCGCGCCACGACGCTACGGGTATAGCTACTACCAATGAAAAATTAGTTTATATTCTAAGTCGGTGGTTTATGTTAAGTGAATTTTAAGTGGCCATGAAGGTCATGCTCTCTGGCACTCACTCCGCCCCTTTTTAACCACTACAAATTCACCTAATATATAAACTATTTCATAAGCTATGAAGGCGCAAATACATGTTTCTTTGTTCAGGTCGCACATTTCAATCTAAAGTAATGCGTGTAAAACTAAAGGATAGAAAATAAATTTTAAAAAATATGATTTCCGAATAGTGTCCAAAATAAATACACTATTTCAAGTAACAGTTCCGTTTTGCATATTGTATCTGAGAACAGTTAGTTATTTCTGATATAGAAACAAGCCACAGACCGAAAGTTTACTCTGAAAAATTACCAAAATCGTTCACATTATCCTGCACAGGTGTATACATAATTCACTGCTCAAGCTATCCGTGGGGCAAAAAAAGCATCCTGGATTTGCTTATCACTAAAAAGGGGTATGTAAATAACGTTTTTTTAAACATATTCTCATACTGTATGGCCGCGGGTAAAGTTTGCAAACATAGCGGAAAAAACTAGAGTAAAGACTGGAAGATTTCTAAAGTATTCAAGTAATTGACAAAAGATTGCTTCACAAGAACGCGTCTCTACGATGCGAATTTGTGCGTATATGTCGATTTTAGAAAACCGTCGAAATTTGCTCTAAAAATGTAAAGCGTTATTTAGTAATAAGCACATAAAGAATTTTCAAAAATGTGAGATAGTCATCCATAAGCTACAAATCCAGTATATTGATGATATTTAAATGTTTGCAGATGTACTGCCGTGTATACGGCGCTGACCTCGTTGCCATTGAAACTTCTGAAGAAATGTCGATAATAAAGGGAATTCTAGCGACAGTCCCAGGTATTTTTAATTTATGTGCCAAGCCCTGTTTCAACAACGTCAAACAGTGAAGATAACAGAATGACGTTACATGCATCTCACTGGATATTATTTGACTGACAAATTAATTAATTTATTGCTGCTGTACTACCTTTGTATAGGTCCTTGTATTTGATAGTGCAACATCCAATCAAAATTCTGCACAGATGAAATACACCAATGCACATGCAACAACAACAACAACAAATTTTTTTTTAAAATTCTAAAGCATAAGCAAACACCAAGGCAGGTGTAGTGAACGTACAGTGACTCAATGCTATGATTTAGTGTTAGAATAATGGAGTATCGTGTCTGCAGTCGGTGACCGTAAGTTCAACAAGTGCAAACTCTATGTTTTTCTTAGGTCCTGAGATATTTTGTTTGTTTTTTCTTCTTCTTACATGTACATTATTGTATTTCATCTGTACGGAGTTTTACTTCATGGCTTGGAAAGAAATTATCGATCAGCCCAATCATATGTTAAATAAGATAGTTTTATATACGTCCGAACAAGTAATGAGTACGTTCAATCTACAATCTAAATAAATCTGAGTCTTCGTTTCTGTATTATTTAGTCAAATATACAACAATATCGATATAAATCATTACATAACGATATGTACGGTTATTTATATGAATTATACATAAGCAATGTATTGCGACGTAAAAAGTGGACGGGTATAGAAGCTTTTGTTTTTTCGTCTAAGAATGATTGGCTTGTAGGTGTCGTTTCGTCATCATGTTGATGACATGAAATGGGATAAACCTATTCTTACTTAGTCAGTCATGTCGTGTCTGGAATTGTATGCTAACGTAGGGGATAACAGCCTTGTATTTGAGGATCTGAGTACTTGTTTTTCTTATTAAGGTTTCCTTTCTTTTTTTTCTTTTTTTTTGGGGGGGGGAAGGTGTAATTTTTAACGGCACTTTTAACACAATATTGGATATATTATGCCGAGGAATGGACACTTCGAGGCAGCCGACCCGCGCTGACCTCGCCAGGTATAGAACCCATGACTATTGGACAACGAGTCCGATGTTCTAATAACTGAACTACCGCGGCTCTCAGTATATATGTATGATTGTATGTAAGTATGTATGTATGTATGTATGATGCATGTATGTATGTATGTATGTATGTATGTATGTATGTATGTATGTATGTATGTATGTATGTATGTATGTAATCCATTAGGGTTTTACTGCCTGTCAGCACAGTAATGGCTATACGGTGTCATATAAAGGTACAGTTCTAAAGATTTAAATATAAAGAATTGCACAAAAATGTTTAGGAAGACAAATCCATCCAATTAAATGTAAACACGAAGTATTAAAAGATACAAATGAGAGGCAAAGCTGTTACGTTTCTGCAAAATGTATACAATCTTTAAGATAAAGGAACAGAAAGATCCTCAAAATACAGGTCATATATATATATATATATATATATATATATATATATAGTTTTCTTTGGTGGTCTGGTGGTACATCGCCATGAAGTTCCGTTATTGATTTCACATCAAAAACATGATATGAAAACTATAAAAACTTAATGGTGGCTTTAAAGTTTCAGATTAAGTCTTACCGACGACGCATAGCGGAGCTGGTAAAACGGATATTTGCAACACTAACGTCTTCAAATTCTCAAACACAAGACTGTTATCCCCATTCCAAGACATAACTCGATGTTTTGTCGAAAAATAGCGAAATATGTAATTCTTCTTAGTACCAAGTCACAGGAAGGATGATGACTTCACAATGGCGTCACAATATCTATAGTTCATCGTCGATTTTACTGCCACAAAATTTTGACGTTGCACTAAACAGATATCGCGTTACTTACGCTGATGTGTTAGAATGACATATCAACTAATCTCCTTTTATTATCGCTTATCGGAAATCGTGTTTACCGTTTCAACAATCACAGTGCATACCGTGTGTACCGCATCGATATTTCTCGAGCTGAAAGAGTCTTTCAGTATTTCTTGAAACAACAACTGAAGTGAAACAACAAATTAGAGTGCGAAAAGCGATGATAGCTGAACCACGGACCGCTTGAAAATGAGACCCAAAAACATAATCCAGATTATACAGTGTAGCCTCTGCCTTTAAATTACTCCATAAATATTTAGTTTTATATGTCATTGTTAGAGAGTAAAATATCATTCTTACCTCTGCTCCATACCACAACAAAACAACGTTGGAAGGAAGGTACTGTCCCTTTTCTAACTGAGATAAAATGATGTAACTTGACTAAGTTACCTGTATCTTCTTAGTGTGCATAATATTTACGACATTTTGATTTGTTATTAATAATTAGTCATTGTATTTGGTAGAAAACTCAGTAATGTTTCTTGGAACTAGTTTCAGACGAAAATATAATATACACATTTAAGTTAAGCAGATGTGAAATCGTCGAATTATAGCATAATAATAAAAATACTCATCATCTAAGTAACTCATCCTTGTATTATTGTGTCCAGCGAACTTTGTATCTTTGTGTCCGGATAACTTTTGTATGTTTGTGTCCGGATAACTTTTTATCTTGCTTTTTTAAACTTCACAAGGCCTGTCAAAAGACAACTGATTTCCTTTATCTCATGTGATAATCCCGTTCTATTATCTCGCAAAGATGCCGCTGATTTTTTCATCGATGGATCGGACGCGTTGGCTGAAAACGATTGGAGGTGGATGGGGGAAGATGGAAATTCTTATCCTCTTACTTACACACACTGGGCACCCAACGAACCGGACAATTTTGGAGCAAGTGAACACTGCATGGAGGTCCACCATTCGAATGATAATTTTTGGGGTGATGTACCATGCGAGAGCCGGAGAGGGTTCATTTGTGAAGTTTCGTACGTATACATGGAATGCCTGTACTTTTTAAGAAATATTAATGTTATTGATGAAAGAATCCTGATATAACTGATAAAAGAATCGTGATATACTTGACAAAAGAATCGTGATATAGTTGACAAAAGAATCGTAATATAGTGTGACCATTGTCTTTGAGACAAGATCTCTTTGATGAATATTTAATATCTTTAAAAACTCCCTGTTTGGGATTATTAGTCTTTTTTATACCACTTATTGCCTCTCGGTTTAGTTTCAATATTCAAGCACTATTGGTTGTTTGTGCGTACATACCTGTAATATACACGGATGTTGGCTAGTACAGAATTCAAACATGCGATTAAAACAGCTGTGAGTGTTTCCTGTTATTACGTTAAGATGACGTCTATTTTAAATGCGTCTAATTCTAGTCCCAACATATCTTTGTCTTTGAAAAATATTCAAATAAAAAAGATATTGTCGAAGAATTCGCATGAAGGAAATTGCACTAATTCTGGGATATATTGATTCATATGCTATCGTCAATGTTACCTAATCAGAGTTTAAAGGAATATATATTGAGTAAGACTCATACAAACGTTTTCTTTTTATCTTTCATCAAAATACTACTTATTTGTAAATCTTATATCGATATAAAGTAGCAATGGTTCCGTATCCAATATGACGCAATCCTACACATTGCTAATGTATAAAATAATAAAACAAAACAGAAAAAGCGTTTTAAGAAATAGAAAGTTCAAGCCGTTTACCAATATGCATTAAATTGAAACATTTACATATGAAAGTATTCCTATTTTCGTTTTCATGCCAGATACGGCTATGTCAGTAGGGTATAGAGCCAAGTCTCCAGCCAGATTAATAATTAATGAGTCATCAAAACACGTTCTCTCAATCTTTCATTCAATTAGTCAAGTGTCTTAGCTCTCTTTTTCTCTTTAATTCTGTAATGATTTTGTCGTGTCAAAATAGTTTTACGCCAGCTCCATTAGGATCAAATAACTTGAACAGATAATTACTACCTGTCAAGGAAGGACAGTTAGCTTATTTGTTCTCTAATAATTACAGCTGATGTGGCCATTTAATGTAGAATAAAGGTTTGCAGACACAAAGTGTCTGAATGCCAAAGACATATCTTCCTAAAAACATTTTATCATTTATCTAGTGATAAATAATAATAGGCTTGTTTTACACAAACAAATCATCACATTTGGCGGTGATTAGGCTCTAGTTTGTTTACCATAAACAAATCATCATATTTTGCGGTGATTTGACTCTAGTTTGTTTACCATAAACAACACCATAAACAAATCATCACATTTGGCGTTGCTGAGGGTTTGATTTGTTTTTCTAGACAAATCATCACATTTGGCGGTGATGAAGCTATGATTTGTTTTCCATAGATAAATGGTCACCTTTGCCTGTTATGAGGCTCTACAAAACATCTTATGAGTAAATACTAAAAGGTTTGTTTTCCATAGACCAGTCGTTACCTTTGGCTGTGATGAGGCTATGATTTGTTTTCCATAGACCAGTCGTTACCTTTGGCTGTGATGAGGCTATGATTTGTTTTCCATAGACCAGTCGTTACCGTTGGCTGTGATGAGGCTATGATTTGTTTTCCATAGACCAGTCGTTACCTTTGGCTGTGATGAGGCTATGATTTGTTTTCCATAGACCAATCGTCACCTTTGGCTGTGATGAGGTTCTATAAAACATGTATGAATGAAAATACTGCTGCCAACGTTTATCTTACTATGAACAACATCTCCATTGTAACTCTTATGAAGCAAAACTGTAGGATGATGGGGGGGGGGGGTTTCTTCAAAAAATCATTGTTCTATTCTAGATAATATGTATTTGATTCTATGTACATAGTAGAGTTATTTTGTAGACTGATTGTCTATACAAAACGTTTATTATTACCTCTAATCCGGTATCAACATTAAAAATAAATGTTAGATTTAAGTTCTATATACAAGTTGACAAAAGTTGCACATAAGCCTCATTTAAAAAAAAAATTAAATTACATATTTGTTTTCATTGACCTCTGTAGTTTTATATGGAGCTTCATAATTTATGAAAGGAAACGTGTGGGAAAATGTATGTTTTCAAAACGTGCACAGCACTATTTTAAAGTGAAACACATACAAAATCTTTGCAGAAAAGCTGGCTGTTTTAAGAACTCTCATTTTGCGTAGGAACAATTCCTGAATCCAACTTAGCTCTTAACACCAACCCACTCAAGTACACACATACAAAGATATCTATGTATGTGTTACTTTGTTCTTTGTTAAGATAGATATATATATATATATGCGGATGTGTCATATGAACGTAATTGTACAAAATAATGCGCTAAGTAACGATAATAATCGGAAGATATTGACAAAGCCTCAAATCTCAACTTAGTTGAAAATATTATATTTTATGTGAATACAATTACAAATAGCTATTTCTGTCTATATTTTAGTATAGTTGCACCACCTCGATATGCTTATTGTGAAGAAAACATTTTGAAGATTTGAAAGTACTCGCATTTGAGACAGATTAAATGGCTTTTCATTTAGATTAAAAACGAAAACACATTCACACAGGAAAAGTCGCTGCTTTTGTTAAATGTTTATTTTGTCTCATTTTTTTGACAGCATGTTTTTGTTTGTTTCCTCTCAAATAATTCAGTCAATACAATGAGAAGCTGTAATTTGTCTTTTATTATTGCACCAGAAATAGTTGGGTAGATGTCCTAACTATTCAAAAAGCTATAATGGTTATTGACAAGGCTATAATTGAGCGAATAAACTATCCTGATGGAGTTTTAGTTGTCTTTTTGCGTCCCTGTCTTGCTTTTACACTATGTTGTCACTACTGGCTTAGAATACTAATTATAAGAGTGAAAATAATCTTCCAAACTACGGAAATAATCCTTTGTTTCATTTCTTTCTTTCAGCAGTGTAATAATTAAGTAGATATTCTCAATGCGACAGTGTTTCGTGTACAAACGATTAAATTTTGTGAAACAACTGTGGAAAATTTATATTCTTGTGTTCTACGGCATATATAACTTTAACAATTGAGGCGCTATCTTTTTGGGGGGGTTAGGGTTGCTTTGTTTATTCAGAGTTTGACCTAGTTCGTTCAACCATTTAACATCAACTATTGAAACTATAGATTAGAACCTCTAATGATCCAATTATTTCTGAAAGAAAATGTATGTTGATTTCATTGACATCCAAGGCAAGGTGTAAAGTACTGAAATACATTTAAGGAAAAAATATAGCAGGTTACAAATTAGGTCGATGTGACGCAATTGACCTCATGACCTTAGAACCAATGTTGTATAATAACGTATATGAAACATGTCTGATATTTTGCCAAAATGTAAGTATGTGCAAAGATTGTTCATTATTCATGTGTCTTCGTTTAAGTGCTGATATTTACAAGCTCACGAAGTACAAAAGTTTAAATTATTAATTTTTAACTTCAATCCATTGTCACGGAAGGATAATTATCAAACCACCTACATGACATTATTTAGATATAAAAAGATATTAAGTTTGATCAAAGCCCAGTTTGATTTTCTACAGTAGTGTCTTCAAGGCATCAAAGAGTAAACACTTTACTCATGGTCTTTGACCTTGAACTCAGGGTCACACAGTGATGATTATCCGACGCATCTGAGACGTGGTGTAAATGCACTTTCATACTAATTTTGTTCATGCTCATTTTTATATAGTTTCATGTAATTGTGTTTAAAAGTAGGCTGTAGTACAAACAAGTTAAATAATGACAACTGATCTTAAACCAAAAGTCAAAGAGAGTTAGTTATTAAACTTTTCTGAAATATTGCCGAGATAAATAAGCATGACAAGTTTGATCAAAATTACTTGACAACTCTTAAAGTTATAGTATTGATAAATCGTCAGTTTCAAAAACATAAATCATGATAATTTACTTGAATCAAAGGTCACTCAAAGCCAATCAGCAAAATGATCTGAAATGTGATCGAGATGTACCCATTTACCAAGTTCAGTCAGTATGCTTTTTTATTTGTTCAGGATATTGTTTTCACTAAATATTTTTCATGACACATATAACTGTGTTCACTAAATATATTTAATGACAAATATAATTTTAAACCTAAAGTCATGGAAGCTGCTTATAAGATTCGTCTGAGATGTAGCCTAGAAAAAATAAAGCCAGACATAATAAAAAGCTATTCATATCTCTACAAGCCATCATATTTGATGTAATGATATGTGACCTTTAAGAATGGTCACACAATGCGTATATGATATACTTCCAAAAAGCAATTGACATATATATAAAATATAGTACAGATTCAGTTATACTTTTTGGGATTATTGGTCTCATAGACTATGTGTGGTAAAAATGAATCTAGTATTTTACCTTTTGAGTCTGAACTAAAGGTCGAATATATTGGTTATCAAACTTGTCTGAGATATTGTTGAGATATTCTAACATAACAGGTTTTATTAAAATCTACTAGTACCGGCATTTCCTTGATGTCGAGATATTCCAACATAACAGGTTTGATTACAAACCACCAGTACCGGCATTTCTTTTATATAGAGATATTCCAACAAAAACAGATTTGATTAAAATCCACTAGTACCGGCATTTCTTTGAGTAATCTCAGAAGCATTTGCTAATGGACTGGGGACGGACAACAGACAATTTCAAGAGATGTGGTGGCCTTAAGAACAGCTAACAGTATTATTTAATTTTACTACTTTGTAAGATGACACAAATGTTTTTAAACTCTTTAACATTCGATATTTCGTATATTTGCAATTAGTCAGTCTTTCTGAGAGAATACAACTCATGATTTTGTTTTTCTTCAAAGATATATCTAAATATCACTACATATAATATCTGTCGCAAAGGGCCACGAAATGTAAACATAGCAAAAGTCTTAAAATCAGATGCGTAGACTTTTAACACTGCCATTATTACCCAATAAGTAGCATACTGAGAAGCCTAATTACTGTTACCATATCTCAGAGGGGTAAATATTTAGTATTGTTAGCTTTTAGTTGACTGAATCAATCTCCTATAGAAGAGAAAGTATTATTAACTTTTGCGTAACTTTATCAATATATTTTTGCTAATAAAGATAGAAGGGTTCTTCGAATTAAACCTGTAGCTACCGTCTAAACTCATGTGTTTGATAATCTTTAGCAGTTAGTCATTTACTTCAAATGGAGATGTGTAGAGAATTTATCTGATCATGGAACATACCATTTTGTTATAAGCTATCATGTCGAATGATGTATCGACAGTTTCATCGATGAATGGCTCAATCAATTGGTCACTATCATAAATGTGATACATTATAAAAAAATTAATAAAATAATTGATACCGTATTTAATCCTGTACAACGAAACTGTCAAAGTTATTTTAATTTTACCTACGCCACTTCACATATAAATCCTTTCCGATCCTCACAAGGTCTGTCATGCCATAAGTACTTTTTCAAGTCGTGGTGGAGTTCCATGCAGTGTTCACGCCCTTCGCGATTGTCAGGTTCCCCGGGTGCCGAGTTGCTGTAATTCATTGCTATTGGCTTTTCGTCTTTCCTCATCCATCTCCAATCAGTTTCAGCCATCGAATCCGAGCCATTGATGGAAAAAGAACTATTGTCTGAAAGACCAAAAGTAAACAATAAAGATGGGGCATTCATGACATCAGTTTGAACGTGTTCTATAAGGTGTTAAAATTTATACAACGGACGTGAAATGAATAAAGTTAAAACTTTATTAAAATAGAAATTTGACGGTCATAATGCAAATGGTCAACCTCGTTGTCACTGCATGGAAAAAGTCAAAATGAAAAATACTCCTTACAGCAAATGATTGTATATATGTCAACATATTTCTTTGATGACATCATAATACGAATTATAATAGAAACTCGCTTTTCAATGATACTATATTCCTATACGCTTACTGCGCCTACCTAAAACTTTAGTACATTGTGAATAACAGCAAGAGTAACATAACAGCAGCGTTTTAATAACTTACATGTCTCTAACCACAGCTTAGTTTGTACAAAAGAATGACACAAGACTCCTTTGGGGATTAAAATATATACTTGGCGATACAGGGATCACTGAATACATTTTTATTACATAGACTTAATCTAGGCTAGATCAATGGTCCTAGCAGTCTATACCGTCAGTTCAACTGGTGTGGTAATGTTAATGCTTTCTTAAAATTGGTATTTATTATTGTCTACATATGTCAATATCTGTCATAGGACTTACAATAGCACCATCAGATGACTTACAATAACACTATCATATGACTTACAATAACACTATTATATTACTTACAAGATCATGTTTAATGACAGATACAGTGTCTGTTCGGTGTCATATTTGGGTCAGAGTTGTATGCATTGATATCCAAAACACATCCATGGTACTTCTGGACGTTCACTCGCAAAATGAGATCATACATGTTTATCAGATTTCTGAAGTATTTTCAAGCTGCATAGTCTCTCTGTAATGACAGATTGTCATATTCCCATTGCCAAAAAATAAACACAAACTTAAATTATTACTGATTTGTTTTATTCAGAACCCATCCTAAATTCTATGGCTTCGGAACTTGATTGGTCGCCTCCCAAACATACGTTCTCATATTCGGCTGAGACTTGCTTTGAATCTAATAGGAAAGGGTATGATTCAGTGCTTGTCTATGGCACCACAAATTTATTCTGATTTTTGTTTTTAATTTCGACCTAAAATAAAGGAGTGTGTTTCCAAATTTTTCCCAGTAACAAGTAATACATTAAAAACCAGCTACGTGTTTCAAGCAGAAATATGCATCAACGAAATTAAATTAATACTCTACAAATCCGCAACTTTTTTTTCATCCGTTTAGAACAAAGCATTGCAAAACAAACTTAAGCCTCAAAATATTCAGGCGATTCATTCTTAGATTCTTGCTAAAGTCACATGATCAGATAGCCACGAAAGAACAGTACAAATAAGGAAAAGAAGATGATGATGATGATTATGACTAAGAAGAAGGAAAATGTAAACTATGGTTGCATTTGGTAGATCTTAGCAAGGGAAGGTAAATTTTTAGTAGCAGATTGTGACATATTTGAAAACCTTTAACTTGTATAAATGTAACTATGAATGAAAAGGCAACTGAAGCAAGAAAATGTCTTCGAAATAAGATATTATATGTGTTTACCTGGAGCAGTGGTAAGAATTCCCTTAATAATTGACATCTCTTCAGCCGATTCTATGGCAGCAAGATCGGTTCCAAAGACAATGCAGTACATCTGTGAATTAATTTAGATATGGCAGTTAATATTAAAAAAATGTTTTAACGTATCACCAATCAATTTCACAATAGATATTTATCGACCTACATCTATTTAATGTGATGGGAAGCGTCCGAAAAACAAATACATTCATCATGTTCTCCGTTGGATAACCGACTCAACAATAATACTCTTCATTCAGTTCATACATTCAATATAATATTTTCGAAATACACCAATGATTGTGTTACGACTAGGGGTTATGTAATAAAAGAAAAGACTCAAACAAGTTTTCAAGATTTAAAATACAAATCTTTAATTTCCTAAAATATTAAAATCTTTCCAAAAAAATTTAAGTGAAAGAATTAAAAATAACTTACAGTATAGAATATCCTTAAAAGTCCTAAATTGTTTTAATGTTCACTGTTCCGGAAGTTAATCCAAATATTCCGAATGTAGTATTCCGAATGAAATAGCCTTCACTGTGCTGATATGTTGATAAGATTAAGTTATATTCAAATAATCCTTGTGAATATGAATCCCACAAGTTTTAGAAATGTTTCCGATAATTCCACGGACCTGTATGATTATTCAGGTTGAAGACAGTACTGAATCCTAAATGCGCTGTATTAATAATAAATATCCAAAATCCCACACTCAATCTGAATCAAATTCGTACAGTTCTTTCTATTCAAATGTAATTGTGAACAATCTTTAAATACAGGATTATTTCCTATATATATATATAGCCTTAATGCGCATAAACAAAATGAAAACCCATTACGTCTTAAACAAACAACTAGTTATTTCGAAAAATTGCAACCCTCTCCGAACAAATCAGGAATTAGGTTATGCGTGATTCTGCTAAAGTACTCGAGTACCAGTGTATTAAACAGTAAACATTATATTGATTCATAGAATCTCGGTCAGAACTTCACCTTCTTCCCGCGCTCTAAAACCACGTGATATGAAATATTGATCGAGCCGACCCTATGTGTACTCATGGTAAGACGACAGCTGTTAGACTAAGAACATATATAATAACTAATAAACTATACCATTATTAAAAGGAAAAGTATATATAATTCCGTAACAATTGAATATTTGTGCCCTTAGAAGGAAGAAACTTGCCAAAATTAGCCAGCCCCTATTTGTGCGCCTTGTCAACACCAGCTTTCAGCTAATGTCTAGTTACTTTTCTGGTGAAAAACACGTAACCTTTAGCTGTCCTTTACAGCCTGAAGCGTCTAAAAGAAAATACTGTTGCGCTTTTGTGTGGTTTCACATTTGGCTTAATCTTCTGGCTGGCTAAGGATAAGAACATATCAAAGAGATCTATCAAGAGACATCAAAGTATGATCTTCATCGTGTTTTTTCTTACTGCATGTTCACCAACAGAGCACTGGAGGTTGAAGAAAAGACTGACACAAGTACAAAGTATACGACATGAAGTATATCTAATTTACATACAGACATACATACATACATACATACATACATACATACATACATACATACATACATACATACATACATACATACATACATACATACATACATACATACATACATACATATCCTGTTATCAAATTTTCAAAGTTTACATTCACCCATGTTGGCATTTGATTGAATGAGGAGCAAGAAAGCATGGAAAGGGCGCTGAGATTAGTAGAATGATAGCCAGCCTCAGAAGATCAGCATTCATTTTTCAAATGCTTCGCCTTAATATCTATGGGTTAACCTTTAATTATATATATATATATATATATATATATATATATATATATATATATATATATATATATATATATATATGTATATTAGGCGCAAATACAAAGCAGTTTCCCAAACGTTTCGCGCTAAACAAGCTCTTCGTCAGGGAAAAAAACAATTTACATCCACAAAACAAACGCTAAACACAAAAACCAGGAAGAATTCGTGACTCCTACATGTTTCAATAACGGAAAATAAACAAACAAAGGATAAACAATACAAGAAAGAAAGAAGACAAAATTAAAAATCGGTCTAAAACGGGTAGGCTACATATCTCTGTTATGCTGCTGCCATCAGCCCAACAAAATTATGTAAAAACAATTCTAAGAAGTGTTTATCGTGCGTATCACGGAGAGGACCAAAGTATTTCATATATATATATATATATATATATATATATATATATATATATATATATATATATATATATATATATATATATATATATATATATATATATATATATAAACACACACAAACCAGACAGTGCAGACGATGTTGTTTTCCTGGATCCCAATAGGGTACATGATAATACGAAGCAAAATTATATATGGAAAAATGATATTGTCATAGAGGTTACAAACTTTTTTATTCTTCACAGAAAGTGAGAAATATACACCAGATAGAGCGTAAAGGGTTCAATCCTTTTCCGGGGATGTGAGCTAGACGATAGGGCATGGTGGTTGATGGGTGGCGTACCACACTGAAACAGGTTCGATTCTTACTTGGGGACAAATAAAAGAATTTCTAACCTGAATAATAACTTTCTTTCTTCATCTCTGTCGCTCTGTCTCTCTCTGTCTTTCTGTCTCTGACTGTCTGTATGTCTGTCTGTCTATCTGTCTGTCTGTCTGTCTGTCTGTCTGTCTGTCTGTCTGTCTCTCTCTCTCTCTCTCTCTCTCTCTATATATATATATATATATATATATATATATATATATATATATATGTACATGCATGCATATATATTTTCCGAATGCAAAGTAACATAGCTCTCATACTGAAACCTTTGAGTAAGCCATATTTGCTGATAAATAAAATAATAATTAAACATCGAGGACGTGCAGGATAAGGAAATAACAATATTGCTGAGGTGTATGTGGGGTCAAGGCTTAATAACCATCTAACAGATGCGCACTTTGCATGCCTGGCGCCATCCCCAGCTTCAAGTAAACAACTCAACAGCGCTCTTTTTATTCGCAAGTTCATGTTGTCTCGTTTTCAAATGACTGGTGTATGCCTGGTTAGGAACTGTAAACAGGTCTATTTTGATGCTAACCCATAGAGACTTATTCTTTGAGAATTGTCAGACTGTGTCTTACGAAGTTTTGAAAAAGCATAACAATCTAACCTAATGTAAAATTAAGTATATCAGACAATCGTGTGGAAAAAAACGGTGGCGACCAAGTGTAATCAGTCTTTTAACATCTTCAGAATGGGATACATCACAAAAGTCGATAATTCTTTCGAAATTTCTCCCTAATTTAAATAACTCTACCTTCCAATTTCATTCAGTATGTTGTGTATTTCTTAGAGAATAGTAAACACCACTTTAGTTTGATTTTCAAGGATGCCAAGAAAAAAGCTAGCCTCTGAAATAACGTATCAAAGCTTGTATGAGAGAAAGCGGCACAAGAACAAGAAAGGTAACTCCACATTAATTTCAAACAAAGTTAAAAAAAATCAAACTTACATATCAGTTGCTAGACGATGCTTTAAAAAAATCGAGTGTGGCGGTCAGGATAAGAGAGCATACAGACAAAAAGACGATAAACCTAGAGGTTAAACATTTTTAAAAGTCACAGACCAAAACACAGAAGAGTTCTTGAAAGAAAATATCGAAAGGAAACAAAGGAAAAAAGACATAATACATAAGACAAGGACTGCTCTTAAGGTCTTTTACGAAAGCACACATGCCAGCCAGTTATATCAAGAGATTAGGGAAATGCCGCCTGGTGACTTAGATAGCCTCTCAGCAAGATTTTACCTTTATAAGCCCAGAATTTGATTCTGTTTTGTTTTGTTTTGTTTTGTTTTTTCCTCTTGGATAAGGGAACTTGGTCCAAAACTTAATCTACGAACACAATACGTTATATACAAAAGGTACCCAAAAAATTGGCAAAAAAAAGAGTCATGTGTGGAAAAAACATTGATCCAACCACACCCATTTATAAAATAAAATAACATCAGTGTAGAAGACAAGTGGCTACAGGTGAAGTTAAACGATACATTTTGTGTGAAAAGGGAGAAAAATCGTATATTGCATGTGGGACAGGTTAAGACCAAGATTTATCTAACTTTCATATTTGTTTCTTAAGTCAAACGCATCATTAATTTCTGAGAACGTGACAGGACCAAACAAACCTTTAATGGAGAATATTCAGTTAAAGATGAATTCATCTGGAAGAGTATACTCGGAACGTAATGATAAGACTATTGCAGTTTCCCGATGCGATATATTAATCATCATTCAGTACATTTACCTTTTGTATTTAACGTTTAATTGACTTTTGGTAAGTGTAATATTCATATATTCTCTATTACTAAGAAAGTGATGTACTCTTGTGATAAAGTATTTAGTTGATATTTATATTTTATGCCATACAATAATTTACCAGTAAATCATTCTACACATAAAAAGTTTGCAATTTCATTAGTGCTGTTGGACCACCCACAGAAGTTTCACACTTAGGAGAATGGAAACAAACATACAAACAGTTAATGAATACTCGTTGCCATCATATGAGCAACAATAATCTGCTATGGGTGTAATTTCAAATATTCCTCTTCCAAGAATGATTCTGCATCAGATGATACTAAAAGCAGTATTATTTTACATGAGGAATATTTTCGGACAGAGTTAGCTGCTCTGAAACCCGTGATGGAGTAACCTTCCAACCAACAATACACAGCTATCAGTTCAACAACTTACCAGTCTTTCAAAAAAAGTTGCTAAGAGTCACCAAAAGAATGAAGACATGTGAATGTCTATTTTCAGTGGAGCAACTATGACTGGTGGAACTGTCGGTATAACTATAACTCCTGCAACAGGAACAAAATTGTATCAATTATCCCTGGCAAGTTCTGTTTCTAGTAAAGGTTCATTAGAAAAGGGACACATAACAGATTAAATAACTTGCAGATTTCTGGGAATATTTTGTTTCCTCCAAGAACTTCAAATTGTAATCGGTTCGTATTTCAACATGATCGTTGAATACAAATGTTTTAAATATTTATGATGTTTATTTTTTATATTGGTCCAGTTTGTTATGTTCTAATACATAAGGTGATTATGAAAATAAGTCAATTAATAAAATTATCATTAATGAAGTGTTTTCGTATTGTCCCAGTCTTTGGCCTAGGGTCAATACGACAGACCTCGGACCTATAACTGGGCCAATAGGAAAAAACTTGATAAATAACATAATAGTCAATTCACAACTACGTATATATAGCAAATTAGATTGAATAGATACTGCTCTAATAAAACGCAGCCGAATCTACACTTGGCTGATATTGGAGTATCAGGTTCTCAGCTACTTAGCGCTACACACTTATACATTAAATAATTATTGCTCATTTTCAAAAACACAGCTAAAAGAATAAAAATACAGTCATTACAATATATTGGGTAATCCAGAACTCTCATACTTCATACTACAATGATTAACCCGTAAAATATGGATTGGTCCAAAACTCTTGCATATATTATTCAGGAGGTTAAACTTGGCCGTTGCAGAAATCACATTTGTGCCTATTGAATGTCGTACATTATATTTGTGGTATTAAATGATTTACCGTATATACTCGCTTATAAGTTGAGTCCAACTGTGGAACAAACAGCATAGACCCTCACTTGCCGATACATTATAAATCAAAGTATATGTTGTTTGCAGTTCGACTCGACTTCTAAGCTAGTATATACTGTAATCGATAGCTTGAGCAAAGCAATGTACATCGTTTACACAAATATGGAGAAGATTAAAATTATTATTATTTTTTTTTTTGTATCATTTAAACATCTAATTTTATTAAACCAATAATGGAATTAAAAGCCTACTTAGAACAGAATGCAGTATGAAATACAAGACATCGGAGGCTTTTTCTAAGACATAATACGTTGCAATTTTTGTGGAAACAGTCTTAAAACAAAGAACTAAAATAGCATGAGAATAGATTTCCAAAGAACTATTGTGTCCGGTATCTAATTATTATACTTGTATCTGACATTAAAATATCCCTAATTATACATTATATGTTTAAAACAGTGGGTGATGAAACAATTCCCATTATGCACATGCTTATTTTCTTTCTTATTGTCTTTGTTGTGTTTAGTGGATACATTTGAGATACATTTTAGTTTTGATCATGTCTCTAATTTGTAAATAAAATAACCTAAACCAGCAAGCATCCTAAAATGTTATAAGCAGAGCAAACCACAAGAAATTCTGATTTTGTTTTATCTCCAGATTGTATTTTTCCGTTAGAGATGTTACTTAATTCCCCCAGCATTTGTTCGTTAGAGATGTTACTTAATTCCCCCAGCATTTGTTCGTGATCATTTATTTCTTTCATTTCATCCTACAACTCTGTACTCATAATCTCTTGTTACAAACTTTACTTGAACATACATTTTTTTGAACATACATTTTTTTCTATCTTCGTTGCCAATACTCATCTCAATAATTTTTTCAGTTCTAGCCTATTATGTGCTGACAAATGGCGTTAAGCCCATAATAACCAACCAACTAGCTGAGGACATCGCTAAAGGTATTGATTTGCTTATTGCTTTGAGCGAGTTAAATCCGTTTAAAACATTTGATTTCTTGCATATAACATGTTGTTTCATGTTCCACATTTCTCCTTGATGAGTGCAGAAAATAGAAACGCTGCTTAGGCATAACAACCTATTTAAGTAGGGAGAAATAAGTTACTGAAAGGTACTAGTTGCGTGTCACTAATTGTTACTATTTATCATTAACTGTCACTAAGTGAATCTCACTAAATGTAACTGAATATGATTAATTGTCACTAAACGTTACTAAATTAAGGTACAGCAGTTTTGTATTTAAACTTGTCCATTTTAAAAACAAATATCAGTCATAATGGCTCAAATTTCCGAACATGACACGGCATTATGCAAAATATGAAAACAGCATATAACAAGTAGAAGTTTGCACACCATAATAAAATTTAGATGGCTTAGCTGAAATACATATGCAAGCAAATCAAAGAGGCTGATTAGAACAAAATAGTTATATTACCAGTGTGAATATGGAAGAAAACATAACTTTGTTCGATGTAAAATAACCTAATAAATTAACTAGTTATAATTCTCTACTATTGAAAGTTATTGCCTATTAAAACGATGAGTTCTAACGTAACAATGTATTTTCGTGATAAAGCGAAAAATGTCTTACATAAAATGCAAATCTTGTCGCTCTCCACCAATGTCGGCGCACTGAAAATGCAAGACTTGAAAGAAGCAGGGTCCAAACGAAAGACAATGAAGGGAAGAAGAGTTTTAACGTCGACGGAACATATAGGAGATAAAAACCTTCAAACATAGACTAGAAAAACTAGAGTTGAAACTAAAAACAACGTAATGTATTAGGAAGCGAAGGCAAGAAGAGCAATAACGTCCAGGAAGAGAAGAACCCCACAACGTTGCAGGCAATACATGCAAATTAAAAATATGGCATCATTTAGGAAAGTGGTTAATGAATACAAATGTTCAGGAAGTAATGATTAATACCTATACTTGTTCTTTGGTCAGATCAAATCACACTTCATGAAAATAGTTGAAAGAACAATAAAAAATAATTTAACAGTCACTTACAGTCAGACTAAAACAGTTTACATTAAAAGACAGAGGCATTCAACGTAAAGAAACAAATTTACAACCCTACTAATTACATAGCTATCCTCAACAAAACTGAGATGAATAATGTAGTAAATAAAGTGTTCCATGATGTGCATTATCAATTTGAAGACTCATAATAGCAATAGGAGGATTTGTTTGATGAAACTCATGAGCATCGATAAGGTTGAACAGTTAAAAGGTGTTTCCTATATTGATTTACCCGACAGAAAAAAAACATAAAAAGGCTTATATGAACGAGCAAAATACTAAAACAAAATGTTTCTTGCATGCAATTTAGTCTGCACTCAATGCACCAAAGTGATCATGTAGACAGACCTTAAAAATACAATTTCAATAAATAATATTTGTTTAATAGATGTCCTGCAAATATAGATTATACTGAACAGTTCGAAGATGAATTTGATATGTCGCATACTGTTTACGAGAGTGTGGAAGATAAATTCATTAAGTCTGTAAGCATTTAAAAACGTGAGACAGAAAAATGTGTTGACAAACTAATATTTGCATGTGATGGTCCTGAAGACTACAAAGAAGGAATTATCACTTAAATTAAAGAGCTTTCTATATTGAAAAGAGTTATATCGATAAATTAAAACACTGTCAAAATCAATTAAAAGGTTCCATTCGTTATTTACTGCGGTTGTAAAAGAGTGATGGCTAAATCTATAAAGAATATAAACAATGCAACGGATCACAAAATAGCTTGGACGCAAAACTTGTAAAGGCATTGTATCTCACGTTAATTCACAAGAGTTCTAAACCTATAGTTTACAGGGATAATGATTGTATTTAGTGTTTTACTACTCGATGGGTAATACTACAAAAGTAGTGCATGGGAAATGGAGACTTAAAATTAAAAATAGAAAAGCTGTGACGCTTGCACAAGAGATCTAAAGAGTCTATCCCAAACTACATTTTCCATATCTGTGGAAAACATAATATATTATAAAGTCCGTGAAAAAAAAACGTTAGCTCTTTTAAAGTTCGCGAGAATGACTGTTGAGTGTTGAGTATAGAGGTCCAGCTCAGAAAGAATACAATTTGAATTATTTTAAATATCCTAAAAAATATCCCACTATTTATTGATAACTTATTCATAAAGCGTTCGATGATGGCAGTCATCTCTTTATAAAGAAGTTAGCAAGACAAGATTCTGATGAAGAGGTAAAAAGCATACCAAACAACGATACAAAATACATATCGCTTAGTAATAATGTCATAGTTGATAGGTTGATGAAGGAAAAGCAATCATTGCAATGAGAACTAGTAGACATTTGATTCGTCTGGCAAACATTCGAACAAATGACTACAACTTTAAGTGATTACATGTTTACAAAAACGATAAAAATGGTTTCAGCAAATTCAAACAAAAGTTTTATAAAGGATATTTACCTTTCGAATACATGGGTATCTTTGAACATTTCAAAGAATAACAGCTATACCACCAATACAACAGTTTTCTGATAAGTTTCCAATTCGAGTATATCAAATGATGATTATTAGCATGTACATGATGTCATGGAACATTTCAACATTCACACATTAATTTATCTTTACGACTGCTGCGTAACAAAAGAGACTTTGATGTTGTGCAACATATCTTTGTAGTTTAGAAATGTATGTATAAAAGAACTACAAGCCAGTCTCTGCTCACGACGACTGTACACAGAGACTGTACTAGCTCCTGCTGCCGCATTAAAGATATTGACTTGTTAACAGATTATGATAATTGAGACCATGATACCTTATCGCATAACGACGCTAAAGAAACTCACTAATACTATGAGGATGATAGTGACAAAATAAATATATAAAGTGGTTAGTGTGACAAGTCAATACTAAAGTCTTATATCGTGCATCTGGATGACATTCATTTCATACATGCCTGTTAAACATTTAGATGGGCACCTAACAAAGAATGTAGATGGGTATAGGAACATCTATTAGAAATACCTGAAAACAGTGATACTGCTTACATTAAAGAAGCTGATTTAGAAGTACCAACTCACTGACATGACTGTTGCACTTGTACCAGATGTAAATGATTTATCTGAACTTCAAAAACACTTGATTGAACAAAAAAGTATAAAACCAACGTTAATAAAAGTATTGTATAAAATGAAAAACAAAACGAAGTATGACATTCACTACACAGACTTTAAGCTTTATGTGCATATAGGCTTAAAATTTAAAAGATACACATATGTGTCATTTTTGAACAGAAACATCGGTTAAAACCCTATATAGAGTTTAATACCAGTTTGAGGCTAAAAACTTAAAGCTGTACGTTCGTACAATTTAAAAAGATACACAGATGTGTCATTTTCGAACAGAAACATCAGCTAAAACACAGCATAGACCTTAGTACTAGTTTTAGGCAAAATCCGACCTACAATCTTGGATAAAGACTCATCAAATTCATGAACACCGTATACATGAAACAAATAGATAACCTCACGAATAGGAAAACAGTTAAAATATATCCAATGAAAACTGAATTCGTAAAATGTCACAACGCTCTTTCATTTGTCAGGAGAATATTAATAGATGATTTTGTACTGGTTAGCATACAAAATTTCAACAACAAATCTAATTAACAAAATTATTTACGATGAAGTTACAGTTGAAAAAATATGACGATGGATTGACACTTCTTATGACTGATACTGACACAATATGAAACAGTGTTGAATCTTTTACAGAGACATAAAAGAAAACATTATTTTTCGATGCCACCAGTGATAAGATAACTTAGTTGGTATCCCACAAATAAAACAAAATATCAAGCGTTTTTAAAGATAAAGGTACAGGTATACCAATAAGAGAGTTTTGTGGACTCAAAGCAAAACATTATTCATTCAGAACTTATCAGGAAGAAAAGAGAGTATATAAAGGAATTTTTAAAAAGTGCGTGATGAAAAAAAAATACAATTTGATATGTAGGGATTGTGTATTCAGTCAGGAAGATAACATTCAAGAAAGTACTAGATTATAGCATCAAACGGAACAAGGCAGCGTTGTCTGCTTATGATGAAAGACGTTTGGTTGAAAACATTAGTACCCTATATAACTATTACATTTTTTTAAAACGCATAAATGTCTCACGGAATACATCCTTATGTTGCTAAAGAATTGTGCCATTAAGGTATATGTTCAATTAAGAATGTTTAGGACTTCAGTAAAAACTACAAACTATGGTTAACATTGTCGGAGATTTATAGGAGGATAGAAACACACGGAGAGCTTGTAAATATGTCGGGGTGCCACAGAATACGTAATACAAGATCATGAAAGAGTTTGGTATATTATTTCCATTTAGATACTAGAAGAAAGGTAAAACAACAAAGTTTTAAAAAATCTGCTGTTGTCCCGGTAGGAAAAGATGCCTCCTCGACTGAAAATGCATCAATTAAAAACGAGAACGTTCAAATAATTCCTTCTGACGATCAGAGTGCAAAGAGACAGCGAAAAACCAAAAGTGTACATTGATGATCAGAATATAAACATTACAAGAGGTGACCTTTCTTCCAGAAAGTTATGTAAACAGACACAAAAATGTGGGAAACAAATTCATGATTTTGGATAAAGAAACAATAAATTAAAGATTATTAAAATTAATTAGCAAAATTTTCGATTCACAATAACTTGTTATACATACACACCCACACAAGTAAAAACATACCCAATCATGACTTTTCAAGCATCATTTTACAGATATGGATGCGAAATGAAATGCTGGGCGATGCATTCAAAAACTCATTCCAATATATCAACAAAATCAAGGATAATTTAGATTTTGACAAAAAGTGGAACATATCATGTCGTTTGATCAAATCATTGTTGAAAAGCAGGAGATACATTTAATCCTGAAAAATCTGGTTAGCCAACTAAACAGTTGATAAACACAAACAAGGAACTTTTTGAAAAGTTAGGAATTTGTATCTGTGTATTATTTTGTTTTTTTCTGCACAATTTGTTAAACAGCGAATGAACAACTATGTAGAAGGATCAGCAGCAACGCTTGTTGTTACGGTATTTTATGACTTAAACAGTGTAGCATGGAATATGCGAGTTCTATATAACCGATTATATTTTAAAGACTACATATGTATTCATGCATTCTTTCATATTTATTTTTTTTATAAATGAGCAATACCTATTTAATGTATAAGTGTGTATCAGCTGAGCAATCAAGAAGCTGTGAGTCTAATATCTGCCAAGTGTAGATTATTCCATTTAGTAAATACATATTTTAAAATTGAAAAATAGAGTCATTAAAATACACTGGGTAATCCGGGACTCTCATTCTCCATACAACTTACTAGATAGGAAAATAGAAATAGTCAATCAATTTTGCTTGTCTGAGTAGTGAACAACTAAGAATTGAAAATCATCAGGCAAACCGCATCTTTGGCTAGGCTCTTAAAGTCCATTATTCGCACTAAAATGTCAGTTGAGTGTAACCTACATTTTTGTCAAAAAGCCAGAGACCCGGAATTTGCCTGTTGAAATTGAAATGATTGTTGATGAGTTTAATCATTCTGACATCTGTGCTCCAGTAAGGTCGCTCGACAGCTTATGGTGAAGTTATGAAGACAATGCGCAATTTTCTGTGCGGGACAAATAAACGATATGCTGAAGCATTGCTTAGTGCTGTATCTGAACATAGAGGGTATTACAAATGAGATGTCTCTTTAACAGTTGCTTTCAAAAAAATTCATTATAGAAACTATTTGTCTCAAAAGAAAAAAAGAAAGAAACGTATCGAATATACAAGGAGAAACTTCCAGCACAATTTGTATTATTATTATTTAGGTAAATCCATCGACCTTTAGAGTCTCATACCAATCGCGTCGAATTATTATTGTCGCATCACACACGAAAATAAAAAGATTTAGCTTATGGTCATGATCATTATCATTATCATCACCGTCGACGTCGTCATCATCATTATCATCTTTATTTCTTCCTAAAAAGGACTGTTATCAATCAGCACTGTTTATAACCAAATTATTTTCTACCGCCAAACAAGATTAACATTTCTCTCTCTCTTTCTTTTCTCTCTCTCTCTTTCTCTCTTTCTTCTCTCGCTATCTCTCTCTCTCTCTCTCTCTCTCTCTCTCTCTCTCTCTCTTAACAAAGGAGAGGTCAAATGTCATAAATGAATTGGCAAACATTTCTACTTCTTGCACAAATTTCATGAAATCACATAAATGATTGGAGTTCAAGCTGCACTCATTCAGGTAGAGTTAGCTTGTAGAGTCTCAAAGAAATAAAGTTCAAGTCCTTTGTTATATGACTGAGTCAAAGCTAAATAAGTTTTGGGAACTACAACATGCTTACCGCTATTTTTATAAACCACAAATCGTCTATTACTGATGCGATATTATATACCATATGTGACCTTTAATTAGGGACATTGCTCGTAATAGGAAGCAGCGTACACGAGGCATTAATAGGTGCAAATGAACGTACCCTTACAATATTTCATTATATATAATTGAAAATACTTTGTTCTGGAACATTAACTGTGATTTAAAAGTAAGATGAACTCAAGTTTATTTAGTACATATTTAGGGTCAAACAACCGCGAACTTGAATGCTTATTTCGTCGACGACCATACACTCAATGGTTGTCACAAATAACTTCCATCGCGGCATTGACATGAGGTTTTGGTTCCGATGTGGAAAACATAAACTATAAAAACTATACAGCACCTAGAGTATAAAATGAACCATAGCAAATATGTTTACAATAACTACCGTATGTACACTAATTTAATTGCGCTCTCGCTATTCTGCATATAATGTACTCATTAACAGAACTGTTTCAGTGTGCGAAACAAATTTTATTTTGAATGAGTGCAATGCAGATGAAGATCACTGAGAACAGATAACTTGACAAACTGAAATAAACTATCCATTACTGAGATAGAATTTGTAATCGGATATACCTCTGAGCCTGTAAAGATTTGTTTTCCTTTCCTTAGTGTTGATCTACCAACATTAATACAGCGGACAATACAATAATATTTATTTGAAAGTAATTAAAAACTTATGAATCAGAAAAAGAAGAAGAAGAAATAGGAAGCTCCTATGACATTATGATAAAACAACTAAATAAAAAAATGTTTCTTGATTGTATCTGCAAAAGTTTTGTACATAAATTTAGCATTTGACAAAGCAAAATGTCTAAATTATTAAGAACCAGACAAATTAACAGTTTCCAGAACATTCATTCAACTTTTAAATAAAATAAAAGTAAACTAAAATGAATGAAATATGCAAGGAAATGCATGAAGCAGAACAATGGAAATATTTTTGAGCAATAGGACTTACTTGCATGAAATATGAAGAAATGCATAAAATAAAGCAATTGATATTTATTTATCAGTTCCAACATAATAGAGATTCGAGTTATTTGGAACATATCATCTGCTGCTGATATTTAGGCCCTTGACGCGGTCCTTACTTTTGATATGATCTTTTAAAAGTGGCATTAGGGTGGTATTGTGATAGGGTGTGTTCCTTTTTATATTTGTACTTTGATGATTGTCGTTGGATGAATGTCAATCTAATTTAGAATTGGAAAAAATACAAATATACAACACAATTCATTTTCAGTAAGATTTTGAAGCGACCGATATTAACACTAATCAAGTGATTCTGTCAAAGATTCAACTTCCTGATTTACAATGTAGAGCTGAAGTACCAGGAATCCCTGATTTTGAACAGAAAGGAAATCCTCGTAGTGATAGCAAATTTAACATGTGCCACATCATCTTGAACTTTTTCAATCCAATCCTAAACCTCAGTGGGGATTGTGCTTGAGAAGATATTGTTTGCTGTTGGTTGATTTTTTTAAGGCAATATTAGCACATAATTCACTACAAAATGGCCCGAGGAAATGTGAGCAACATGTCTTTCTCACGGACATACCAAGGGTGGCTCCAGCTTGGCTAGCTGTGGTGCTCTGGAGGTAATTTAGATAACACGGAATTTAAGAGAGAGAGAGAGAGAGAGAAAGAGAGAGAGAGAGAGAGAGAAAGAGAGAGAGAGAGAGATCCTTGTATTTCTAATATTTTCAAAAGGCTTTTTCCAATCTTCCCTGGAAATTCATTTAGATAAGAACATATCTAAAGGAGATAATAAATTGTTAGTCTCCAAATACCAAACGAGTCTTGCATTGATCATCAGTTCCATCGTTTTACAGACACATCTAGTCAAAGAAATGGGACGGTAGTTCATTGAATCTGTGCTTTCCTTCCCTGGTTTGAAAACAGGTATTACCATGGCCTCTTTCCAAGTGTTTGGTACATTACCAGTGGCCCATAAATCATTGAAAGTTTTCAAAAGAGTGATTAGTGAAGGTTCCGGTAGGTGTTTCAAAAATTGGTAATGTATCTTGTCAGGCCCAGTGGATGTATCATAGGTTTTGATTAAAGCAAGTTGCAAAAGTGAAAACGTTTGATTATAACTTTCTGAATAATTTGGTGTGAATTTTAGATGTATCTTGTTAACGTTTCAGTCTTCTAAAATCTGCTGAATAATTAGATGATGATAAAATCTTAGAAAAACTGTTTGGAATTGAAAGTGTTGTTGTTTCCCTTACCATTTATTTTTTGGAAAGTGTTTCATAATTTATTTATAGAGAAATGAGAGTTTAAAGTAGAAACATAGTTTTTCCATGATGTTGTCTTACATTCTTTAATTATGTGGCGAGTATTAGCTAGGAATATGCGGTACCTAATTAAATGTTCAGGTGTCGGACGATTGTTCAATTTTCTCAATGCTTCTCTCGATATTTTCAGTTTCTCCTCTTCGCTCAAACTCCACAAGCAAGCTACCCGATTTATATATTTTCACGCTTTTTTGTGCCGGCTAGACTACATATGCAGACAGTGTGACAAGCGGCTTTGATCCATCTTTTGACTTGATCACCATGAAGCGTGGGAATGAACCCTCGCCACATGGTTTATCTTCTGGATCAGACAAAGGTTTTGTTTGTTACAGCTGATTTTTAAAATTTAGTTTCCATTATGTTCTGTTATATAGTCATCACCCGTGCTCACCCACCCACCACTGAACGCATTTGCATGATTCATCAGTAAGCCTTTCGTGGCCGAACATTAGTACTTCACGCCATGCAATACAAAACACGACCCAAACACCCTATACAAAGAATTATTCCTATCTCAAATTAGTATAAACATATCCAGAGAATTCCCTATGTTAGGAAATTAGCGAGGGTCCATTTAACGAAACTAATCCGTGCTGTCATAAAGTCTTGTGAATACTGTACATTATGACGAAGCTCCTAGAAATTGACTAATTGCTCGGGCTGAGAAATATCTTCCCAGCACCGACTTCCCATAGACAAACAAACAATCACTAAAATCTCACAAAACCTTAAACAGAGACGTAAATACAAATAGCACATACTCTAAGTTTTTTATAATATCAATATACACAAAAATCATCCAATTGTATGTATGTAAGTCATTCCTGTCAACTCCCCAGCCGGGAGACAAAAAACTCCCGATTTTTGGGGTCGTTCCACACTTACCTCCCAATCTCATAATATCTCCCGATTTTTGCAGAGAACTCCAGATTATTACATTATGCCTGCCGATTTTCATGTTTCCAAAAACAAATCCTACATAAATAGCTATATCGTATGCAATCCACAGAAGCAATGTCCTTTTTTAATACCTGTGCATATTGTTGTGACGTAATTACACAGCACACTTATCACGTGACAAACTGTGAATGCTAGCTGACTGTCTGTTCAGTGTGCTGCCAAAGATCCACGCAGACAGTAGAAGCATCCTAGGTTCAAGGGCCATGCATGCACTGTTATCTATCAAAATTAACAATATACGTGGAATTAATTTTGACCCAAGTCCAGAGATCATGGCAGCTGCAAAAAATGCATGTGTTTCCTACAACAACAACTTAAAATCTGCAGATGAGGAGATTTTGAAAGAAGAGGATGGCCATTCTGATGTAGAAGATGATTGGCCAATATGAAGATTGAGAGGATTACAAGTTAGGATCATGTGCTGCCAGTTTTGTCTGTGCTTTGACCTTTGCATGTGTTATATTTTTACAAATTTAAAAACTATTTAAAGTTAAATGTGTTTTGTCATTTTTGTCGAAAATGAGCAATATTTAGTGAAAACAACGCTTAAAAAATGCCGCGAAAAAAATCCTTATTTTAGGTCCCAAACTTTTTACTTTTTGATTCAATCTCCCTACTTGGCTTTTGAAAAGTTGACAGGTATGGTACGTATGAAAGGAAACTATACTGATTTCTACATAAAACAATAAACCGAACAAAGGTAGAACAACTGATAAAACTAAAAGTATTAAATCCTTAATCAAATGATAAATTGTGTATTTGCATAAATTAGTACCTATTTTCATTAATTCAGCCTGAGAATAAATTAAATCTTCACTGCTATAGGTGAGACTTAAACCTCGAAAATACGTTACAATAGCGGCAGTCAAAGACCTTAACAACTTACCCGACTACCACAAACCTTGAATGTTTTCATTACCAGATTCATGGTTTTGAAATGGATATTCATTGCCATCTTACAGGTTTTATCACTTTTAGCAACTTTGGGCATTGCTAGGGTCAACATAGACATGGATGCACATCCGCGAAGAAAAAAAGTGTAAGCATATTTTGTTTTATTTTTTTCCTGACAAAAAACCGCGCCCAGAGGGGCTCACATGGTCAATATGTGGGGGACCTAACGACAAAAAATTGCGGGAAACTCTAGTTGCAACACTTTAATAATAGCCAGTAGTGATACTTACCATACTTGGTGCATATATTCCAAAAATCAAGAAAAATGGACAATCAAATTGACAATTAGCTAAAAACACGAAGAAAAAATTGTTTTCCTTTTACCATGACTACGAATTAAAAGATATTTTCAATAGTTGATAATATGAGTTTCATGCCAAGTTACATTTAAATAAGCTGAAGAATATCATACCCTCTTCCATACTTGTCATGGTATTTCTTTAAATACATTGATTATATTTACAAACATTATAAACATTATGTTCACAGCAATAGAGCAATGGATTTGTACCTTTGTCCACTGATGGACATCTGGAAGAATGCAACTGTGACCGACCAGTAATTCGGAAGGCGATCGATTTCATATGTAAAATTATGTGACTTCACCACCCCATCCACCTTTTAATTGACCATTCCAGTATCTATCTAACTTGTTTTAAAACACACTTATTGTTACCGTAATAGTTTAACACATTCTGATATTTCACAATACCTCATGATAACACTCCCATTGAGTATTCATAACAAAGCGTTACAATATATTTCTATTCATATTTGTAGTAATAATATTTCGGAGATTTGGCACATGCTATTTGAGCCATGTACACTTGAGGAGGACCTCAGCCCTCTTCCCGGCTGATTAAATTATCTAGATGAGAAAGCATGAGATCATTGAGAGGGTAAAAGACGTGCATGTGATTGGCAAAAACATTTCTAAAAAAAAAAAAAAATTTGATACTGAAGCCCAATCAGCCAGGCAGTTGTTTAGAACTGGAAATTTTTTGAGTCAGTGGTTTATCAGCATGAGAGGATGCAGTGACGTCGGTCAATCTGGCTTTACAGGACAATTTTTTTCAAAATAATTGTTCAATATTGTATAACATTTTAAATATAATAAACTTTCCTTTAAAGTCATATATTCTTTCACTGTAAATGTTCCGACATAAAAACTTCAGTTGAAAGTAACGTTATACAAGCTTAAACATGCTTTACATTTTTTATAAATCACTTTTAATGCAATTTTCCTATCTACAATATTTATTCACTGGAGTCGTATCCCGCTGGAAAAGGGTTAATACAGCAAAAGACTTGCATGCAATCGGCCAAAATATATCCAAAATTAAGTTCACTGGTCTTCCTTATTTATTATGTCTCAAATAAAGTATAAAAGAAATGTTCAAACTGCCCTCGAGTAAAGTGGTATCGGCACAGCCAACAATGCCAACAATCTTGCTATATGGGACCGCAGCAATAAAACGGAGGTGTGGTAAAGAACAGGCAGAAACAAATGAAACATCACAATATCCAACGCTTGACACTAAAGCATGTGTGCGTGTGTGTGTGCGTGTGTGTGTGTGTGTGTGTGTGTGTGTGTGTGTGTGTGTGTGTTGGGAGGTGGGCGAATTCGCTATTAATTCATTCAACTATCCAGCACAGTGAACTTGACACTGGAGTTTTCTTTAGCACAAGCATTACTTCCTATCATCCGTATTTTAATGCTGAAACCATATGCTAAGTCTGATGATAGTCACAAGATGCAAACAAATGATTTAACTCTATATTTTCCAATTAAAAACAATATATATCATATGGAAAGACAGATGAATGGTCCGAAGTAGAGTTGTTGTCGTCTTTATAAGAATGTGTTATTTGTAAATTACTTCTTATTAGGACAATTTTTTCTAACCTCCCCATTCCCTATTCACCTACCTGCCGTAATACCTTGTAAAGATTGCACCATTTTTATTTCATGAGCTGTGAACTGAAGCTGATAAAGTAGTTAAAGTTTACATAGCCAACGACGAAGCGGCGCGAACAATCAATGCCTGACTCAGTCATAAGTAGTACCAATCTGGGTGTGTGATATGGAAATACCCATTTAATCTTACATGATTGATCTAGCATTCGATACAGATGTTCAATGGTATTTCCGTATCGCACATCCAAATGGGTAATACTTTGAAGTCTTCTTTGACGTTCGGTAATGGATATTCTTAGACTCTAACTTTTTATAAATCCCAAATTTCATTCATACTGTAAAGCTAAAAATATTTGAAGAGAGTAAAGGAGGAAGTATTTCTTCAACATAAAACCGCATCTGTATTTTCTTCTGAATTGGGGAAAATAAACTCGTTCATAGGCCATATCAATATGTAATAAATATATTTATCGTGTGTAATGAAAATTTCCGCATAAATTGTTATAATGCCAATGTTTGCTTTACTAAATCTTAGATCTCCACTATATGAAATACAATTTAGAACAATTTAAAATATATTTCTATGTTGTGATTTTCCCTGAATTTTTTATATGTGCATATGACTTTTACAAATTTCAATTTTTAATGCCTGCCGGGTTTCAGTGTCATGCAATCGGTAATTAGGGACCATAACGGAAATAAGCGACAGTTTGTTCATTAACTTTTTATATTATCCTAAGCATCTTTTACATAAAAATGCATTGCAATTCTAATTTGAATTTTTTTTTCATAATCCGTACTGAATAAATTGTATCTTCTATGCCAGTTTGTGATCGACGTTTCCTCAATTTTTTAAAGAATGTACATTCATGTGTGTCTTTAAATGTTCACTCTGATTAAACTGCCTTCGACAAGTTGAACAATGATACAGTTTTTCACCAGTATGTATTTTCATGTGTTTGTGTATTAAATTGTGTTTCCGTCTGAACGACTTCCCACAAACGTCACATTTGTATGGCTTTCCTTAGGTGTGCACCCACGCGTGAAGCTGCAAACTGTGTTCATGACGAAATGATTTTGCACATTATTTACATGTAAACGGCTTTTCATCAGTGTGTGAAATCATATGGGAGTTAACGAAGGATTGGGTTCCAAAGCTTTTCCCACAAATTTAGCATAGAAACGCTTTTCCATGCAGTAATTGTTTATGTGAATTCAGACTTGCGCTGTGTTTCAAATAGCTTACCACAAATTTCACATTGGCACATACTGTGTATTCCTCGTGTATTCCCAGGGGCGTGTATCGTCACGTGTTTCTTTAAATCGCAGCCACGAATAAATGCCTTTCCGCAAGTGGAACATTTGTATGCTGCCTCACCTGTATGGCACATTGCGTGAAGTCGGAGTATTGATCGCCCATAGAATGACTGTGGCCGAAAAATCTGTCCACATAACGATTTTTGTATTCTGATGGTCGTTATTGGGGACAGATATGGGTATATAGGCTTGTCTTTGGGGAGGTAGGCCAAATATGTTCTATAAAGTGTTTGGGGCGATTTCACACGTGTATCGCTCGAAGATCATGCTCATAGCACACAGTCTTAAAGATGAACCTTTTTTCTTTTCATCCGTTGCGGTTTCGAGTCGAAAAGAAAGTTGCTACTTACGCTCCGCAAGATTTATTTCCAAGTCCTCTCGATCAACTGACTACGATGGTAAATCCGCCATTTTTAGCTGTTTAATTTAGCAGACAACCAATCGAATATTAGCATCCTCGGTGCAGTGTAACAAGAGAAGTTGCTGGAAAATATACACAGACGCACGTGCTTAGGTAAATGATTCGTATTACGCGCCATAAGTCATGCAATGAGGGTCGAATCAATATTTGTTCTTACCGTATTTCAGGAGTAAAAAAAACAACAAACGAACATAATGTTGAAATAAAAGCGGAGCAAATTGACTGATTGGAGGCACTTGTAAAGGGAAAACATGTCTTTGCCCTACTACGAACTGGATTTGGGAAAAGCATGATATTTAGTCTCTTTCCCATCATTAAGCAGAAGGCAATTTTAGAGATTAATTGACATCTTAATAAGCACAATACATGTTGACAAAAATAAATGTTTAACACAATATGTAAATATTGTATGTAATATGCATACTCACAGAAATGAAGGTAATTTTTTTTTTAAATACAAAAAAATGGCTATTTCATTCCCCATGTAGAATATGTTGTACCCAAAAACTTGCTGAAAGGAGATTTTAATCACATTGAAATAATTTGATAGACAAGGAGATATGGATCAATATAAACTATAAATAAAACAAAGAAACTAATATTGCATGAGTTTTATTCATATATTACTACATATGAAACCTTATTACATGATCCAACAATTCTATGTTCTAAAGATTGCATACAAAATCCAAACAACTTTTGTGATCCCTCCACTAAGACCCCTGATGCTCGAACAGAGAGACACTCTTATAAAGTATGGGATAAAAGCCGAGTGGATTATGAAAAATATACCCCTGGAATTCACAAAAGGCAAGTTCCCTACAGAAAGCAAAAACCTTTTTGCATGGCTGATTTAAATAAAATATGAGCCCACGTTATATCTATGAAATCTATGGAACAAGCTGTGATGTACGCATAGTTCAATGTTATTTGTTTTAAGTCATTCACATTCACAAAACAACCCATAATATCTTTGTAGAATAGATATAATTGAATTTAAAATGGTTTTATTAATCTCTCCCTAACTTTTTCAATACATACATACATACATACATACATACATACATACATACATACATACATACATACATACATTTTAGAGAAAAGATGTCACTGAATTAAAAAATGGTTTTATTCATCTCTCCTAAACGTTTTCAGTACATGCGTATATACATAGATACATAGTCAATTATCATATTGAAATGTATAATGTAATTATATTCTTATGTGCTTTAATTGTATATTTTCAGAGACAAAGTATGGGAGGGATAATGTGGTGATGGCAGCACCAGAGGCAATACTGCTGACTCGTGGATAAAAGTATTCCAGGAAGAAACTTTTAGACAGCAGCTTTGCTTGCTGTGCTTTGATGAAGCACACTGTATTTCTAAGCGATAAAAAAACCATTAAGTTTATCCATATATTATATTTCATGCTGAATTAAACTGAATTGATTAGGAATTATTTTATACTTGCATGGGTTTGAATATGATACTTCTTTTCATACTGCATTGTTTTAGCAATAATATATAACTATGGACACTTCTCCAAATGTGCATAGTCTGCAACAAAGCTGAACATTCACATAAAATCATATTCATTAAATTTTCATTATTTCATATAGAATGTACGTCGAGCCAGACTACAGCTAAGGACGTGTATGCGTATGTCTTTATTTACATGTAAATTAATTAATAGGTCTAAAAGGGACAAATCATCTTCATACTGCAAAAGATTTTTTCATGTCCAATATCATTCAGTCAATATAAAAATAAAAAGTATACAATACTAAGTCATTACAATACAGGGTGACACATTACCCATACAATTTGTTTCCAGGCCAAACATCTTACTTCATACGTAAACATGTGTGGAGAACCATGTTAATGTCCCGGGATGGCCGCTGAAGAATGTGAGGGAGAAGGGCATTAATTCCAATAAGATAGTGATATACTCTCAAAGCATACCAGACAATTGACATGTGGCTGATTGAAGAGCTTGGACAGAGAAAACATCCAAGAATCCTATTGTTGAAATGTTTCACAGTAGAACAGATAAGCCTTCCATAGCCAGAATTTTGGATGAGTTTCCCAAAGACAGCTGTCATATTTGGGTTGTGGTAGCTATAGTGGCTTTCGTATTGGAATTCAGATGTATGATAAAGATGTGATCGTTCACTGGGTAATTGAAAAATTTCCATCGACTTTTTAACAAGAAGTAGGACGTGGTTGTAAAAGGGGGTTAGCTATCAGTTATGTTATGCTCCCTCCAAAATTGTGACCAGACCATGAACTATATGTTCAGATCAAAAGAATGTTATATGATGAAACTATTACAGTAGTTCCTCCTTTCTGGTATGGATGAGTCTTCATTGCCAGATGCCATGAAAAATATATGCACCTCACTTAACTGTGTTAAATGTTACTGTTCAGCGTGCATGTGTTGCACAAATTGCCTCAATATTTGCACATGTACTGGGAGAATTACCAGTGTTGTAGATCAGTTATGATGTTATAATTCTCTAAAGTGATGCACATAACTGTCACCCATAATTTATGTACAGTATATGTGGTTACCATGTTCGAGGGGGTTGTGAGTTCCAATGTTGTCCTGACAAGCACTGGTCAGTTTGTATTGTGTGTCTCACTGGGTAAGCAAATTTACTCCAATTGCCTTGGTATGGAATAGTCTTTGCTGTTCTGATATGCCATTAAACATCATTATATCTGCTTACATTCAAAAGAAATATATCTGTTGTTAGTGTATTATACTTCAAATAAGTGGGGGTTGAGGGTTAAAAATCTATCAAAACCAATGCAAATCTGCTGTCATTCTGTATCTCTTCGAAAGCTGCTTCACTTTCTTTCTCTTGGTAATGAATGTTCATGTATGTGCCGATATACCATTACTATTCAATTCACATGACAGTAAAAAAATGTATATGGGGTTAGTGTCTTGCCCTCGCAATCAGTGGTGGTTGTGGGCTCAAATCCTGCTCAGACCTCTGTGGATCTACAATCACTGTGTGTCTCAGGACAGGTCAGTTTACTATCATTAACCCTGCACTAAATAGTTTTTCATGTGCTGATATATTATTCAACACTATTCAATCAACAACATATTCAAATTCAGTATATCTGTGTTTAGTGCGCAAGACTCACAATAAGTGCTAGTGGTTGCAGGTTCAGTTCCTCCCCAGAGCAGTGGAATGACAGTCATTGCACTAAATAGTCTCTCATGTGCTGATGTGCTATTTTACATCCCCTTATCTATCCATCCATATTTTGGCTTCTATGGTTTCTTTGGGTTCAAATTTGTTATGTGAGTACAAGCATAAATACTATGCACCTGACAGTCAAAACTAGCGTCTATTCTGTCGATTTGATGGTTTCACTCGGTTCCAATGCCTTTCTTCAAAGACAGTATAAACTGGCAGGTAGAATCAATCATCGGTCAGTCTATCATCATTTCTAATTGCTTTGCATACTTCTTTAAATGCTTTTGAACTCCCGTTCAAAAGCATCGATGTTATGAAACTCCGTTGCAATAATGTAGTTAGGGAAAGCAGTGTGAGCCCTTCCAGGGATCATTCTACTGTCATGCTGTAAGAGAATATTTACAAGATCCCGCATCTTATTTTGTCTCCTAACCTCACCCCAGCTTCTTGGGAAGGTTTCAATACAGGCAACATTCTTGTCAAAAGCCTTTTCAAGCACATGCCTTATCCCTACAATCTGACTGTGTCTGCAACCGTATCTGATGTCAGCTTACCTCCAGCACTCTTGACTGCATTGTTATATTCCTTGTTGTAAAACTCCATCTGCAAGTCCATCTCTATGTTGTGGCCCTGTCTATTCCACCACAACTGATGTGCTACACGATCTGAGGCACCCCACTGATGTTCATTAATACAATATTTGGGGTGGTGTTGTTCATAGCATTCCAGCATGTCATGATGCCAGTGGCTGATCATGCTGTCACCATCTCCCTCCCTAATTGCATCATAATGCACCATCTCTCCAAGTCCTCTACACAATAGGGCTTTTGTGTATTCAATGATATGATCAGTTTCAGAAGCTAAGGCTTCCTTGCTAAACCTTCTCTCATAGTCTTTTGAACAAAACCATTACATCATTAGGTGTCAAACACAGACAATCAAGATGGAACCATTTTCCACTGTTGTAAGCACTGTTGCTGCAACAAACCATGTCATCTGCCTGTCTCATTACCCACACAGACTTTTTGGGTGGTGGTGGAACCTGTAGTAGTGTACTTCAGTGGCTTGTAAGTATAGTCCACAATTTTTTTGAAACAGCACCCACTGGTCTTTCTCATCTGTTATAGCAGGAATGTCCAGATCCTGGATAATGGTCTCAGCAGAGGTAATAGTATATGCTTCTGTGGTAAATCTTAAGAGATATATAGCATAGTTAAAACAATGCATGACCTTTCCACTAACGCTATGGTGTCTGTATCTGTTACAGACATAGTACAACATTCCAACATCCCTGGCACTTCTAGGACTGTACAACTTTCTAAATGTGTCGTGTAATAAAGTTTTGACAATGTCTTATGCTAGAGTTTAAATATCACAGTGGACACATTTCTAATTTATTTTATAAATGATTATACTACTAAATAAAACCAATGTCTTGTACTCCTATTCCATTTTCCTGATACCCATGGATTTATCTATGAAACGTTCCTAAACCTGTTCCTCTGTAATCCATTTACTAAGCATGATAGCCACATAGTTTGGTCCCAATAAATCTGTTCCAAAACAGAACAAAGCTGGCTGCCACTATAAAAGTGCAAAAACTTTGGTCCAAACAGTGACCAGTTTATAAAAGTTTTACTATATTTATATTTTACATTTGCAGGAAAGGGAAATGAGAAGTTAAAGTCATGTAAATGCCTATTTCTTATATACTACTTCTGGTATCAATCATCCTTTTGAACATGGCATAAATCTTTAAATGTACATGTCATAAGTAATGCAACACTTTATGCTTTTTGCATGCATTGTTTTATATGGATTTAAGTAACTTCGTCATTTCATGCAGATATGACCTTATATTGTGATATTAAATTTAGAAACAGATTAATTCATACTTGTTAAACTGTAGATCATAAACACATTAAGAGAAATTAATAGTGATGCAACTTCACTGTATGAGTTGGAAAGTGTAAAGGTAATTTAGATATTAAGTGTTGTAGATTAACTACTTAAAGCCTGTAATCTATTCAAGCATTATCCATGCATAAAAGTTAAAAATCGGCAGTTCAAACTCTGAATGCTGAACAGGAATTAAATGTATTACATCAGATTTCACTGATTATGTTCTCTGTGTGAAAACAGTTTCAGTAGACCTAGCGACAAATGGTGGCACCTGTCAAACAAATATTGCATAACATACATTAATTTAGACCACTAACAACATTTGGACTGCCAGATAGGTTTCAATCAATGCAGTATGAGTGGGCCAGACAATAATGCGAAGAACAAATAAACAAACAAACCCCAAGAAAAACATATGCAAATGAGTAGGCGAATCATTAGCTATTTTTCCAACATGTGACTTAGAACTTTTAAAAGAGCAATTCTTGTAAACCTATGCATTAATGTTTAAACATGGACAGAGGTGGACCTTAAATTTTCTTTAGCACTGAAATATGTTGCATGATATACAGACAATGACGGTGTGCATGTGTGCTTGTGAGAGGTGAACACAAAGTGAAAGATTTGTCCTCATGATCATTACGGCACATGTATGCTTGCAATATGGTCATCGTGATTGATTTTGCCAGCATTTTATAAGCAAATGTTTTTTTGGAATCGGCTTTAATAACACTGATATTAAAATTTTAACAATGGTGTACATATGTAAGGCAGGACACACATCTAGTTATTTACTTCTATAGTTGTGTCAATTGTTCTCTCTTGATCAGAGTGGCTGTATTCTATGCCCATTGTATCACTTAAAGTTTAAGATTGGAAACAATCTTATAAGAAGGAACTTTAAATGGAAGGGAATCCATTGAGACACATAGATGTACAGATCATCACTTTGTACTACTGAGTCTTCGTGTTTTTTAATTGAAAAACTCTTTATAGAGAGAGGGAGAGAATGAGAGAGACAGTGTGAGAGAAAATAAATAAAATAATATTTTTTGCAATAAAATCAGTATTTGTTTATTTTATTGGGGTTTAACAGCAAATTAAGACACCAAAGGTTATATTGTGAAGAAGCAATAGGAATGAAGTGCCTTGCACAGATATACACTGTGATATCCTCTCGGGCATTGCATGAACCAGAGTGTAACCGACACCCTTCTGTTCATGAGTACAGTACACTAACCCCTGACCTAATATGGCGAGAATAATAAATGCAGTTTCTGTACGTGCTGAAAGTCAAATGCTGGTACAGAAAAATGTGGTTAAATGTTGCAAGGTGATTATTTTCTTGTTTTATATTGCAAACCAAACCAGGAAGTCTTTAATTTAAAATTTTGTAGCACAGTAGTCCTGAGATCTGTTTGATACATTATGAAAGTCGAACATGAAGTATATTTTTCCTTATGCATGATTTTAAATGAAGATTATGTTATTTCCATTGTTTACGGATTTATTTATACATAAAAACAATATATTATTCCATTGTTTGTGGTTTCATTTACATAGGAAGAGAGTCTTTAAAAATTTGGAATCTGGTTTCATATATTCCTCTAGAATAATGTCTCGTTTGTGCCATTCCTGTATAACAGGAAGCAGTCGCTGGAGGCGGTCCCGTGGATTTGCTCTATTAATGCGTGCGTTTTGGGCATCATTGGCTCTTTCACAACTCGGGCCATCTCCAAACAATATGGTTGATACTGGTTGGATCTCTGGATCTACTGGCACATATTTATTGTATTCCACCATAATATCCACCATCTCTGCTATCTTGGACTCGTCCTTCATCCTAACACCCAATGGAATCTGATAAAAGGAACATTCTTGTTTAATGCTTTAAGTAGAAGTATACAAGAATGTTAGGTGTTTCTGTAGGACGTATGAGTGCAAAAATTCCAGAAATACATTTAATTTAATCAACATATATTCATCTTCAATCACCTTTTTGCTATGACATGGTCTGCCAGTTTTCACTCTACTGTGTTTTACAGTCTTAATGTCAGCGACATTTTAGAATTAGATTTTTGTTATTGCATACGCATTATAGGATTATTTCAAGGTACAACAACATAAAAGAGATCTCTTCCTCTGCTATATCATCAGCAGCAGCAGCATCTTAACAATCATTATAAAATAAAAATATTTTTTAAGTTTGTTTCCTATATGTAATGTCACATTTATATAATTGTTATTAGTCTAGAAAGGTCCTGATTATGATATAAACTTCTAAAAGAAGGATAGCAGAAGTAATGGAATTATTGCATGGAAGGGCATTCTGTCTTCTAATATGTTTAAAACAAATCAGATTTTATATTTCAACCTTTCACCATATGAGGCTAAATGCATATGTAACATAACATGCAGATATTTTATATAAATATTGTATTACAGCATGTAGGAATACAAACAGATAGTTATATCGCATGTTCATGCAAATGTATTATTGACCCCTGATAAACATCCATATATTTCATTTCATATCCATTCCAAATTTAGTTTCCAAAATGTAAATATGTATATGATATTCTTTGTCAATATGCAAAAAATGAATATATCTTCTTTGCAATTGCTGGAAGACATGGCAGATTAGATTCAGAGATGGGTTTGTGCAGTATTGACAAGTAGATACTTGCCAGTCATTTTCATATTTATTTTATAAAGTATCATTTGATTTACCAACACAGATGACAAACAATTTTGTAATATGAATGAGTCTGATTCTCTTTGGGAAAATTTTCCAAACAGTATTTTGTTCATATTGATATGAATGTTACCAATGAGCTTTTCTGCTTGGCGTAGTTGGAGTACAGATGTGGAATGTGCTGTGGTACTCTGTCACCAATGGTAGAAAATCTGTGTCCTAGATAGAATTATTTCTATCAACACAGTGTACTCGTACCTAAGAAAGAGGGATATATCTGTATCATATAAAATCACAAAAACGCATACACAAAGATAACAGGATGACTGATTTGATATGTCCCACATCTGATGTAGCGTTACCTTTGTCAGGCCATTTGTCTGTCAAGTACAGTTTAGTATTTAAGTTTTCATGAATTGCGATGGGACATGTGTGTTACATGAACACTTTTTTCTTGTGCTATTTAAAAATAGAAATTTAACTAAAAAATGAGTTAACTGCTCATAACTGTTTTCCTGTATGACAACACTTGAGCAGCTATGCAGCGTATCAAGTTTGTGAATGATGCATGGTAACTAAAAAATGAAGATTTTTAAAATCAAATTATGAAATGCGGTACAAGGCATCTATTTTTAATTCACACAGAGGTGGTTGTGTGACAATATGTCATTTATTTATTTTTTGCTTTTTTGCTTACCAGTGTACCAGACCCACTTAATCTGTATCAGTGGTGCACAGGATGAGACAGCATCTTCTAAAAGGTTCACTCGCAAACAATCTAATGTTGGGAACAGTCTTGAATTTAAATTAGTTTCAATACTGTTTACTATTTTTCCATTCTTTAAAAATAGTTTTTAGTAACAAATGCTTATTATTATATGTACTGTTGGTTTTCTTTTACTTGCAACACGAGAGGATGTACTCTCATAAATTAAGTTGCATCATAATTCTCTGAAAAAAATAATTACCATCTTTGTTCAACCTTTCGTCCTCCAAAAATCTTTTCAAGTCAATTACAAATATATTTTATTAAGGATTAAATAATGTTATGGATTACATCAGCAATTGATAATCATCTGCATTTGGGATGAAACTCTCTGCAGGAATATTTAAAATGAACTCGTGAGTTGCCGGTGTATCACCAAAGGCCACAAATGGTATTCTGTCTGTGGCCGCATACGCCTGTACCATGTTCATCATTTGGTTCCGTTTCTGTCTTGTGTTGTACCCTGCATGGGTCAGCTGTTTCACATTATCAAATACCAGGCAGAAACCAAACTTGGCCTGAATAGAGGCACTGTAAGATGATATTGGAGGCTTGGGTGTGTGTTTTTACGTAGTTTTATTCACTTAATGTGCATAAACATGTTTGCAGTGTCTACTGGAATGTAACCCCATGGAAACTAGTTCAGTGTCAGTTTAACCAACTGACTAAGCATAAACAATTTCTTTTTCAATCATTGTACACCAGCATCTTCTTTGTGATGTTAAAACTATTGTATTGCTAGCTGTGACTCTATATGTGTTTGTGTGTATGTGTCATTGGTAGTGGGGGGGGGGGGGAGAGAAGGAATGGTGGTGGGGGGGGGGTTGTTATAACATACATAAATATGTCATGCTTTGGCAGTATTGAAAGATTTCCTATTTATTACTAAAATGTGGAAATAACAGTTTTGACATTAATTATGTGCTATACAGAGACTGCATTTGAAAAGAATGGTATAACTTTAGTGTTTAATTAACAGTTCATTATTTATTACTTGTAATCATCCTACGGCTACAACATACAAATGAGCATTTAATTAAATCTTGTGTCACCTGAGTAATATTGGCACTGACTATGTACATACGTGGGGGAGCAGATAGGGGTTGGAGGGGATTTTTTATGGGGAAAAAATCTACCCTTTCATTTGTTGCAATAAAAAAGGTATGATTTTGATTTTTCAATCATAAAAATTTTGACATTCTGTCAACATTAATTAATACTAATACAACGAAGCATCGTCATGCAGTTCCTTAAGTGACTGGTCATCTGAGGTTGGATCATCTGTAGAATCTTCATCTATAAAGACAAACAGTGTCAAGTGTGCTGGGTTCAACATATTTGTGAATACAGCTTCTATTCAGGAACAGGAATGAAATTAATCTTATGAAGTTTATTTCATTTTAACTTGTTTATGTGAGTGACTTTAACATTTCTTACTTTTCTTGTAATTAATATGAATGTTTTGATTTTGGATTCATGAGTCTTTATTTGTTTAAGTATCCACATAGACTATTATAGACTATTATATTCTCTTCTATCTACTGTGAAATCAATATTGTTAATGTGATACTAACGTATATGGATTCTGTGGTTTGTATAAACCTTGGCTTTAAAGACCCAACAAATAATGCCTCTTCTGTACAAACAATATGACCCCTTCCACATAAAATAACATAACCCCTTCCATACTAAACAATATGACCCCTTCATGCTAAACAATATGATCCTTCCACATCAAACAATATGACCCCTTCCACATTAAAAAATATTACCCCTTCTACATTGAACACAATGACCCTTCCACATTAAATATTATGACCCCTTCATAATGATATTGGTATCTTTTTTGGATATATAGATGAAAATGAGGACAAGAAATAAATTTATTTTTCATGTGCCTCAAATTAGTTGCATGGGTATTGCTCTATAAATCTACAAGTCATCTCGACTTGGGGGTGGGGGGGTATTGTATGTGTTTTTGTTGTGTTTTTTCGGGGGGGGGTGTTTGTTTTCTTTTAGCGAATGCCAACAACGAAAATAAGTGGATAACACAAATAGTTATTTTGTAAGCCTCTTGCAATTTTGAGGCAGCAAGAGAGATGTTTTAAATGTGGTCGAATGAGTTATTCTTTGTACCAATGGGCATCTTTTTTACTCAATATTTAATATATTATTATGTAAACATGACGTTTATGCTATTGACCACTACCCATTACCTAGATCTCACAAAACTAAAGAACAATGACAGCGATGGTATACATACATTTTTAGCTGGATCGCATAGGCAGTAACATATGTTTAATGGCACTCTTCTCATCAATACACAAGTTACTAAGTTACATGATGCCTTTAGTTTATCAGAGATTAGCCTTAAAATCCAGAATAATTCGACTGAGCCTTAAACGGCACTTAGAATAGTCATGATAAACAGTATTTTGTGCCAGAACTTTGAATGGCTTGTGTCATAACTCCTCATAAACTACATTTTATTAAGTTATATTACTTTGCAATGCATCACTTCTGTTTGATCAGGATATTTGAGGGTTTTCAAGAATCTACAGATCATTTTTTTCATTACATTTCAAGACTTGTGTATGTTACAGACCTTATGTAGATGCTTGTCACCACAATTGTGTAAACCCCTGTACATTGTACACTATAAAATATTAATTCACATGAAGTCATAAACCATATTAATTAATAATTATTTACTCAACTGAACAAAGTCAGAATATTGTAAAACTCACATGGTAAAGTGTCATCCATTATTTCTTTTTCAGTGGAATATCTGTCATGTATAGAAACTATGCTTTCCTCGTCATCTGGGGGAATAAAAGTCAATGTTTAAGTATATGGATTGGAAAAAGTAATAAAGATATTCATATATTATACAATCAAACTTAGTATTTGTAATGCAATATAAGCAATAATAATCTCTCTTCCTCTATGCATCTTTTTCATGTATTTGTTTCTGTCATAAATGTGAAAGACTGGTTGGTTAGTTCATCTTTTTTAAGTAATTACCATCTCAACATCATAACTGTTACATAAAAGTGATTTCACCTTCGTTAAGTAATTAGCCATGAATTTATTACTGCATGCACCTTATTCAACTTAGTGTTTTTTTAATGAAGATTTTAACTTTCACTTTGACTGTCCTGGAAATCCATACACATCAAAACTCATAGATTCCATTCACGTTTGCAACCTCAAACAGTCAGTTAACCAATCCACCAATAAACATGGTCACATTTTAGACTGGATTCTTCATAGACATGATGATAATAGTCTACAGTCTTCATTGGCGTCCCACAAACTTGTATCAGATCATCTCTGTGTCATACGCCATCTATCAGTTCCTAATCCTCCATCTTTGTTTGCTACTAAGAGAAACCTCCATGTGATTAATTGAACCCAACTAATGCATGACATCCAAGCAAACCTAACAACTTTATTACCTCATGCAGCAGAACAACTTGATAAGTGTTTGTGTTCATTGTTTGACAAACATGCCCAAGCAACGAAGTGCAGAGTATCCATTCAAAAGTGTTCACCTTGGTATTGTAGTGTTAGGCACTGGCTTCGCAGAGCTAAAAGAGAACGCCATAAGGCTGAGAGACTTTGGTTTTCATCCAGTCTTACTATTCATAAGCAAATATATGACGCCACTAAGAAGAATGTCTCAAAACATAGTTCGTTCAGGAGAATCAACCTATTTCAGTACTAAGATCACTGAAAGCTCCAGTTGCAAAGAGCTCTTTGATATTACCAACAAGCTAATGTCAAGGAACAAATGTACACCACTTCCAACAACCTTCTCCCCGGTCGAACTTCCAGTCCTATTTGCAAATTTCTTCTGTGACAAAGTGCAAACAATTAGAGATCAGCTTGACAACAAAATTTCAGTCGACTCATCGTAACCACACAGTTGTGATACAGAATTTCAAAGGCAACCTTTAACAGCATTTGAGCCTGTCTCATTGGATTTCTTGCGTACAATCCTGATGAAAAAGTGCCCCAAAAGCATGTGAACTTGATCCGATTCCAGCATCACTGCTGCTTGAATGCTTTGATTCAATATTGCTCCACTAACCGATGTTATTAATACCTTTCTCTCATACGGTGAATTCCCGTCTCTTCATATAGGGAATTCCCATCATTTTTCAAAATTGCCATTGTAAAGCCTCTGTTGAAGATACCAACGCTTGATCCTAACAATTTAAAAAAACTACCTCCCTGTTTCTAACCTTCCATTCATGTAAAAAATCTTAGAAAAAGTTGTTCTGCCACAACTGGTATCTCATCTGAATTTAAACAGTCTTTATATCACATTACAGTCTGCATATCGTCCTCGCCACAGTACCAAAACTACCTTTCTGAAAGTAGTAGTTAATGGCCTTCTCTCTGCTTTGGATAGCGGAAAGATTACAGTCCTCACCCTCCATCACTTGTCTGTAGCATTTGACACAACAGACCATGATATATTACTTCACCATCTCCAGCATGTATTTGGCATTCACTATACAGCCTTACTATGGTTCAAGTCATACTTAGTCTGTATATGGAAAACATTCCAGCCCAGTTGATCTATGTTTTGGTGTTCCACAGGGGTCTGTTCTTGGACCCGTTCTCTTCATTCTGTACACTCAGCCCCTCTCATCAGATCGTCATCTGGTGTTTCACCAATTGTACGCTGATGACACCCAAATACACAAATCTTACCCTCCAACTGAAGTTGATGCTACCATCCAAGGCAGAGAGAGGTGCGTTCCCAATGTGAAGTCATGCATGACATGTAACAAGCTGCAGATGAATGATGATAAAATTGAAGCCATTCTGATCACCACACAGAGACATTCTCATTCCCATCCTTTACCTCAAACAATAAGTGTCATCAACACCAACATTAAATTCACACAATCAGTACGAAACCTAGGTATCAATCTCGACAGTGCTCTCTCATTACACCAACATGTCATGAACATATGCAAGGCTGCATATCTGAAGCTGAGACGTATCAGCCCCATTTCCAATTTTCTTTCAGTTGATTCCACAAAAACATTTGTGTGTTCCTTAGTACTCTCTAGACTGGACTATTGTAATTCACTTTTATCTGGTTCATCTCAGTATCTCCTACAAAAACTTCAAAAAGTTCAAAACACATCTGCTCAGATCATCCATAGAGTAGCAAGAACCGAACACGCCCCCCTGCCTCCACTCTGTACCATCCACTGACTACCCATCCGCTCCAGAATCAAACACAAAATCTGTTCGCTTTGCTAAATTTCGCTGGCTAAATACTTATGCTCCTCAGTTCCAACACTCATATTCTCATAATTCCCACTATCAAAACGAAGTCCTACGGACAACGTTCTTTTGTGTACCAGGGCCCAGCTACCTGGAACGAATTGCCTGTTGAGCTTAGACACAATGACATTGTGATCTCATTCAAGAGTAAGAGTGCTCTTAAAACTCACCTTTTTGGACTGCAAGAACAGCCTTAAGACTTAGCAATGTTTCCTTAGCTTAATTTTTTTCAACATGTTTTTTGTTTGTAATTTCATGGTGTTTGTGTTTTGTAATCATGTCCAAATATATGTCTTTATGTGTTAACTAATATTATAAATAGCTTCTAAAGATTAAGCGCTGCACTAAGCTCTTCTTCTTCTTCTTATTATTATTATTATTCTTATTATTATTATTATTATTATTATTATTATTATTATTATTATTATTATATACTTGGATCATAAATTGTATATTGCTATTTTAACTTTGGAGGCAGATGTTTCCTGCCATTATCTTGTACCCAGTTATGCATTGCCAGTCATCATTTGACTGTTGCACACACTGCTTGTAAGTGCGATGATGCAGTTATGACCTTTTTGGAGTTATTACACCATGCTAGAATATTATTTTAACAGAAATACTCGATTTTATATCTCGATAATCGACCATTCATATTCCTATAATATTGTTATAATGTAAAAAAATCAAACTATAACCATAACTTTCCATTACTACACATGTAATATATTACACAAAATTTACCATTTAACACGGAGAAGAGATGTCTTCTGGCTGGTATTGTTTGGTCAAAATTTACTTCCTTTTTTGTAACTTGTTGCCATAGGATTTCCGTATCCGATCAACAAATCCTCATACAGTCATCATCCCCAAACAAATGTCCAGAAGGTTTAATTTGGCAAAAGCCTAAAATGTAATAGTATGTGATAAAATCTTTATCATGAATGTGTTTTTATCTTATATGTCCTTATTTAAATGATACGAAACAGAAGAAGAAATGATATAAATATACATAAATTGGCTAAAAGGATTTATCCTGAACTGAGTAAAGAAAGGTTGTCTTTGTTCAATATTTTACAGTTCAAATTTATGATAATATTACTTGCAAAGCTACTTAATCAGAATTTTCTTTATTCCTGTAAAAAGGAAAAATATTAGCAACAATAATTTGCTATGGAGTAACAATTTTAATTTTTTTAATTAATGAAGTACAAAACTGGTCATTTAGCATGACCTGTTTATAGGGCCACATACTGAGTACCACATGGAACACCATATCAATCTAATTGTTCTTAGCCCTAATGCAAGTAACATTGCACATTAAAAACAATTTCTTTTGAATAAAAAATCCATGATATATATATAGTAAAGACACCGGATATGATGGTCTGGGTTTGGTTTGGTGTTTTACAGTACAAAAACACTTAAGGTTATATCATGATGATGCAATCTGAGTAAAATGTCTGTTAATGGGCAATCGCGCTTTGCAAAATGATGACATCATATATAGAAGACAATGAAATCACAGCCTACAGTTATGTAAATAAAGTTCTAGCTGTCAATCAGACTTAAATGTTATTGACCACTTACATCTCTTGCACAAGCAGCCAACCACAATTCTAACCCCACCATCTCCTGTAATAGTTTCATGGTTGTTGGCTTCCTCATGAAGGCTATTTGACCAATGATAGCACCAATATTAGAAAGCAGAGAAATGTGCTGCTCTCCTCTGGTTTTCACATCTGGATGTAATGCCAGTAGCACAGATCATTGAGAAGAGCATTGGACACATTTCTTTACACTCCACTGCCACTTTTTCCCAGTTAAAACTTTTGAACTGGTTATCTGCTCAGACTTTGAGTGCCACACTGATTCATATGAGGGACTACATACTTCTACCATCTCCTTCCTGACAATCTCTCCAACAGTTCTCTGAATTGATGCTCTAAAATGGATGCTTTTCCTCAGAAGAAATCATATGGCAGAGGTATACCTGCTCTTTCTTATCAATAAAGCTGCATGTTGACTAAAGCATTTTGGTTCCTTTGCAGGTGTCTACAAAACGGAAACAAAACTGTATTTAAATATTTGTATATTTTAGGCAATATATGCCCATACCTTTAATAACATAAAATGCCTCTCTCTCTCTCTCTCTCTCTCTCTCTCTCTCTCTCTCTCTCTCTCTCTCTCTCTCTCTCTCTCTCTCTCTCTCTCTCTCTCCCTTGAAGCAATTACAGTCACACAAGATATTATTTGGTTTCAGTTTTAAGTATGAAGTGTTACAATACAAGTTGAACTCATTAAAATAACCAACAAAATGTATTATATCAATTTCAAATAATGATTTATTCATTATTTTCAGACTGCAGAAATGTTACAACTGACACACCATTTAATTCAATGAAATTATGTCTTTATTTCCCAGGATTTAAAAGTATAAAGAGACATCAATGTAAATGACAGCAGGATTTAAAAGATATAAAGGTAAGAATTATTATTACTATATGAACACCTTTTACAACAATAATGGGTAAGATGCCTTTCCATAACATGGATTAAGAAATGTAATTATTAGTCTTGGTTAATGATACCAATCATAATCTCTGTTCTCTTTCCATAGATGATGAGAGCTAAAGAAGATAGAACAACATACATAACCTGAAATAGTGATGAACAGATGATATCCATTCATTTATTTTGGCATCATAAACCCATTGTGCATCCATTTCTATAGAACCTCTCTCTGTCTACCCCCCCCCTCTGTCAACAAGAATTTATCAGTTCCTGTTAAAGTTAATATACTGCATAATCCAACTGTATTGTTGGTCATAGGCATACATTACAAATGAACAATTGACCATAAACAATAATATCTTCGTTCATCATCTCTATACAGTCCATAATTGTGTGATACATACATTGTTAGTAGTAAATAAATTACCAGTATGCTGATAAACCTTTTTACTGCGTTTCAGTCTTGATACTGAGGTGCTGACAACAAATGTTCTTCTCTTACAAGGCCTTGGTGTCAAGGATATAGTTAATCCTAGGCAGCCGTCATTCTTAGCAGAATCATTCAATGATTGCATGGCCTCTTTTGACTGTTTATGCCCAGTAGAGATCAGTTACAGAAGTTAAGAAAATACTTTATAAAATGTTTGTCCTTTTCATTTCTTTGACTATACTTTCTACCGTTAAAGTATACACAGAAACTGTATTATAAAGCTATAAAAGCGCTTTTATAGGTTATTAATGCAATTTAGCAACAGATAACAAGTAAACAAAAGAAAAAAGTTATTCCATTTTTTCTCCATTCAACATCCTTATACTCATCAGTTTCTCCTACATCTTCTACTACTTGAGATTAATTTATGTGTCTTTTATATGTGATAAAATATTCAAAGTAGCAGTATTTAAGGCCATAAAGAGAGGGAGAAAGAAAGAGAAAATATTAATAATAGTAATAATAATAATTCTAACAAATGCAAATGGTGAAAGAGAGAGAATAATAATACTAATAATACTAATAATAATAATAGAAGGAATCATACTAATCATCATACTGCATATAACCATAAAAAAACAATCATAATCAGCAATTAATTATTTTACTTCCAATATTACAATTATTACATCATCATTTGTATATTAATCATAATTACAATAATAACAATACTTATTTTCATTACTGTTATTATTATTAGTGATAGCTGTAGTAGTAGTGTAATAGTAGTATATTTTTATTGCAATAGTGAGTCAATAATAATAATAATAATAATCATCAACATCATCATCATTCTAATTATATTAATAATGCATACAATAAAGTGGAATCGATGAAGTGCAGAGAGAGAGAGAAAGAGAAGAGGATATAATAATAATAATAAAATATTGATACAAATATAAAAAAGAGATAATAATAATAATAGTAATAATAATAATAATAATAATAATAATAATATTAATAATGATAATAATAAAAATAATTACAATAAAGTACAAATCATGAAAGACAAAAAGAAAATAATTACAATGATGCATATAACCAGAATGCCAATCATCATCATCAACATCATCATCATCATCATCTAAGAATCCTGACTGCAGCAATGACAATTATAACACCATCATCAACATCATCATCATTATGACAATTATTATATGTATGGGAATTTAATGCCTTGCATATCACAGCTGAACATTTATGACAAGTTTTCCCAGGAATAATATTGATGCCTATTCTTTCTAGCCCATTAGAGGCACTTTCAATTTGTCTTTTTAGTTTCTTATGAGGGAATATTTATTATAGCGTTTTTGTGTTTCGAAGCTATGTCCACGAATTGAACAGTTATCAGCCAGATTTTACATTTAGAAACGTGTGATTGTGCGTGACTTTACTGCTTATATGAGTAGTATAGGGGTGTAAAAAGGTACTGGCGGGGCTTCTACGGGTACCAACGGGAATTTAACATGGTGGGGGCACTATACCTACTTAAGGGAATTTAACATAGTGGGGGCACTCTGGGTACCAACGGGAATGGAACAGGCGTGGGGCACTTGGGGTACCAAAGGGAATTGGAGAGGGATAGAAGTGACACATACACCGAACACACAAAATATTGGAGTAGGCAATTTTTGGATTATAATATTTTCTAGAAAAGTGGGTGGCCCTGAAAAGGGCCGTTGGAGTGGTGTCAACCAAGTTAACACAGTGGACATCTCAAGGAGGGACATCTTCTTAAGCTTCGACGGACTTCAGGTCCGTAGATAATGACTCGCTTCAGGCAGCCTTGTCTTTCGACATAGATTCTTCTTTTCCATATCGCTGTATCTGTCATTTTGGTAATGGCCCATGATGCTTTGACGTACATAGGGAAGTCTGGGTTGAATAACATGCCCGATGCGATGTTCGATGATTCCACTGAGGTATACATCTTCTAGTCTTGAGAACCGGTGAAACTCTGTGACACAAGCGGTAGTATATATAGCTTAAGAGCGGATTGAAACGGATCGAAATGAACTGCCAATCCAAAGGCGCGTTACAACAGGGTAGGTTTTTCTTCCAATCGGAAGAGAGCGGGGGTGTGACGTCATCTTGAGTATAAAGGCATCACAGCGTTCGTAGGGTTTTACCTTGGGCGGCATAAGTTTGACGGAGACTACGAAGACCATATATTGGGGTGAGCCTGCGACGAAGGAAAGTTCTTATGTTCGGAGTGAGAGTACGACGACAGCAGCGAATGCAGTGGTGAACTTTCAACCGGAAGATTTTAATTTAGATTTTGTGGATTTTCTGTCCTTCTCTCAAGAATTTTTGCCCGAAACCACGACTGCTGTACCACCACCGTCTTTGCCTGTCATCGACGATTTTAAAAAGAGCCAAAAACAAGAATTGGAAATTTTTTTACAGCGTCAGAGAGAAGCCGAAGAAGTTTTTCTTCAGCAAGAAGAGGAAAGAAGAAAGAAAGTAACAGACAAAAGATAGTTAGAAGAGGAGAAGTGTGAAGGACAGAAGGAAGGGAGTGAGGAAAACAAAACTGTGAGTTTGTTACAAGACATTTTAGCGGAGTTAAAGCATCTGAGAAATACGTATCAGATTTCTTTAACACAACCCAAGAGAATGAGACCCTCACGAGCGAAACATTCTAAACCCATCACTACTACTACTACTGAAATGCTACAACCACAACCACCACCACCATTCACTATTACTACTACTACTACCAACAAAGCAGCAGCAGCAGGAGGAGGAATAGGACTTAGTCGTGGAAAGGGATTGAGACAGTTGAAGCTGATCATGTCCAGTCCATAAGTTTGTTTAAAAAAAAACAACACTCCAACGGTCCTTTTCATGGCCACCCATTTTCCAGAAAAGATCATAATCCAATTTGCCAAAATCAAGTAAAACTTTAAACCCCATTCCTTGGTTTGTGTAAGAGTGCGTGCGGGCGTGTGTCCATACTCTAAAAAAAAAAAAAAAAAAAAAAGACACTTTTTTTTCCATTCTGGTATATTCTCTTTTTAAAAAAATCACAATGAACATTTCATAACACAACACTTAAAAGTTCATCGTTCACTGCCTGTCTCTCTTGGTCTTGAATTTCTTCACAAGGGTTCTTCTTCACTATCTTCCAGTCGTCTAGCTTTCTTGCCGTTCTTGACGACGGGGATGAGTTCTTTTTCTTCTTCTTATTCATGGGCTAAAGATCCCTCTGCTTCCTCCCTCTCTTGTGGGTTCTCTTGTTTCTTAGGACACTCTGAAGACCAATGTCCTTTTTCTTGACAATGATAACAGGTATCTTTCCCTTTGTCTCTCTTTTATTTTCCTTGGTGTTGACGTTGTGGACATTCTGGTGCCCAATGTCCTTTCTCTTGGCAGATATAGCAACTATCTTGACTTTTATCTCGAGAAGAGGAGTAGTCCTTAGTCTTACTGGTATACTTTCGAAGGACTGTCTGCAAATCTCTGACCAGAAAGGCAATCTGTCTTCTTGACTCTTCCATCTTCACTGTTTGAAAGTTGAATAACGAATAGTGATTCTGAGGGTAGGAAGGTCTCTCTATATATAGGGAGAGAGCCTGTGTTAAACTGGATCAGATTCAAGTGAGACATCAAGATGAAAAGATCACGCTCAATCCATGAGAAAACAGAACAAGAAGAAGAAACGAAGAGTCAACGACGACGGAGACTTTCCGTGCCGCCTGAAACACCGCTAGATGAAGTGCTAGCTCAAGTCCATGCTAGCGATTTCAAAGAGGAGATGAGTGAGCCTGAAACCATACCTTCTACCAAACCCAAAGAATCCACCACCCCTCACCAAGAAAGTACTACCGTGGCTCCCCAAAATTACTATCGCATTCGAGAGACTCAAAAAATGACCTCTAGAAAATTTAGAACTACGGCTTACACTTACACCGTCCACTTTAAAGACTTTAAGTCTGAAGTGCTTCCCGAGAAAGCTGCAGGGTTCATTACCAATTTGTGGGATTCTGTGTTACAGAACTTGAACCAACAATGCGGAGCCAAAGAGGACGATTAGTTGAGACTGTCCATTCATCACGACAGTTTGAAGTCGCCTGTTTGGATCGAGTTCAGCACCCCGGCAGAATTATCATAAGCCAAAGTGATGACCAAAATCGAACACGTTCAACAATCCAACGAAGAGTTTACCATCACGGATGGAAAGGCTACACTTCACATGACTCATGTATCCCCTCCTCTAGGTAGCGGACGAAGCAGGAAAGTGTTACTGGTGAACGACCTTCGCAGTACCGAACACAGTGTCGTCCAAATCGACAATTCTCAAGACCAGACGTGTTTAGCCCATGCCATCGTGGTGTGGCGAACGTATGCCGACAAGAATGAGACCGAAGAATGGAAAAGAGCCTGGAATAACATTCGACGATCGGAGAAAGCCAAACAACGAAAAGAAGCAGAACTCCTGTTACGACAAGCAGGCATACCCAAAGACACCGTGTGTGGCATTTCTCAAATGCAACAACTTCAAGACGTCTTGATTCTTCGCTGCACCTTGAAAGTGCACCCTCAAGAAGTTCGCGGAACTCTGCTGTTTCGAGGACCCGATTTCCCGGAAGGAAAATACATTCACGTCTTTTATCACCAAGAACATTTCGATGCCATGACCAGTATCACAGGATTTCTGGGATACTCTTACTACTGCGAGAAATGCGACCAAGGATTTAACAGTCGGGAGCGACACATTCATTGCGGAGAGAGATGTCGGTGCTGTTTTGCTTCCAAGCCATGCCTTCCTGAAACACACGTGCATTGCTCGGCGTGTCGACGAACCTTTGTCAGTCTCTTTTGTTACAAACAACATCTCAGGATACAAGCTCACCAGCAAAAAAGTGCTTGTGACTTATTGAAATTGTGCTCCACGTGTGAACAGCTGATTCGAACCAACGACCCCAAGAGACACGTTTGTGCCGGAAAGAAAAGATGCCGCATTTGCGACCAGATCGTGGATTATGATCATCAATGTTTCATTCAAAAGTACGACAATACACTGAAGAAAGAATTAAAGGGTGATCCCAAGAAGAACAAGAACCAAATGGATTTCATATTTTTTTATTTTGAATGCATGCAAGAGACGGGCATTCACATCCCTAATTTCTGCGTCGCTCATCGGGCTTGTGAGAAGTGCATCCAAGAACCTATTCATGTTCACTGTCCTCATTGTAGTAGGATTCCAGGAGGACGTGAAAATATCTTTCGCGGCCCCCAACACTCTAACCGAGTTTGCCCAGTGGATTTTTTTAGACCCTACCGACGACACTTGGAGCGAAGAGGACATTCAACGTTACGGGGACTGTCATCGCTATGCCACCGTCATGGCTCACAATGTCTCAGGATACGATGGACAGTTTCTTCTAAAATATTATTCACAGCAAGGTACCGATTGCCATAAAGTTACCATGAACGGAGCCAAATTCATCTACATGCAAGTGGGGCAAGTGCAATTCAAAGATTCCATGAGTTATTTGGCTATGCCTTTGAGTCGAATGCCTAAAACATTTGGTATAACAGAAATGGCCAAAGAATATTTTCCCTACTTCTTCAATACGGAAGCCAATCAACACGTCGTACTACCGCATTTGCCTGACGTTCACTATTACGACCCCGACGGAATGCACACTGAACACCGAGAAGCCTTTCACGCTTGGTACCACGCTCACGAGTCAGAACCGTTTGACTTTCAAGAAAAAATGTTAAAGTATTGCCGATCCAATGTGGACATTTTACGCCGTTGCTGTGGAAGGTTTCGACATTTATTTCTAGATCACAAAGAAAACGATCCTTTGAAGGAAGCGTGGACCCTACCTAAAGCCTGTACCTTAGTGTACACCAAAAACTTAATGCCCGAGAACGAACTAGCCATCATAGACCCTAACACGTCTCTCTTCACCAGTCGTCAATACTCGGCCAAAGCCTTGCCTTGGCTCCATTACTTGTGCCAAATGGAAGACAAATTGATACAACATGCCAGAAACGGAGGAGGAGAAAAAAAAATAGGCAGTCTTTCAGTGGATGGTTGGGATTTAGAAAACCCTCAGACGGTGTACGAATTTCAGGGATGCTTATTTCACGGATGCCCTACCTGTTTTCCTCAACGAGACATGTAAAGTCCTTTTTCAGATTCCACACTAGAAGAGTTGTACGAACGCGCTTACCAACGACGTCTGAAGTTAGAAAGTCAAGGATACCATGTGGTAGAAATGTGGGAGCACGAGTACGATCGATGTTTCAAAACCGATCCTGAATTTAAACGCATTGCCGAAAGTTACGACGTGGTCGACATCGAACCTTTGGACCCACGCCACGGTTTGTTTGGAGGACGAACCAATGACACACGCTTGCTATGCTACGTAGACGAATATCGAGGAGAAGAAATCAAATACATCGACGTGTGTTCGTTGTATCCTCGGGTGTGCAAATATAAACGATTCCTTACCGGACACCCTGAAATCTTGACAGAACACATCGACGTTGAACACATTCGTCAATACGAAGGATTGATCAAATGCAAAGTCTTGCCCCCGATCCACTTGTACCATCCTATCTTACCTTATCATTGCCAAGAAAAACTGATGTTTCCTTTATGCCGTACGTACGCCGAAACATGCAATCAAGATCACCCCTGTCACCACACGGAGGAAGAACGTGCTTTGACAGGGACGTGGGTCAGCTCTGAATTGTTTCGGGCTCTGGATCGGGGATACCGCTTGTTAAAAGTGTACGAGATCTGGCACTTTCCTACCACTGCACAATACCAAAAGGACGACGCCTCCAATCCAGGCATTTTCTCAGGGTACGTCAACCAATTTCTAAAACTCAAACAAGAAGCCAGCGGCTATCCCTCTTGGTAACACACTCCCGAAGACCAAGTCCAATTCAAAGAACAGTACCGTGCCGTCAAAGGGATCACTTTGGAAGACGTAGAAAAGTACGAAGGAAGAAGATCGTTTGCCAAAGTCATGTTGAATTGCTTGTGGGGAAAAATGGCACAACGTACGATCTTGCCCAAGACGGAATACTTGGCAGATCCCAGTCGCTACTTTCAACAGGTGGACGACAAACGAAAACTAGTCAAACACGTGGAAATCGTCCGTGAAGATTTGATCTTAGTCAATTACGAAAAACAACCCAAGTTTGTACACCCCGACGACTTTAGCAATGTGGTCATTGCAGCCTACGTGACAGCCCATGCTCGCTTGAAATTGTACGACAAAGCTTTAGAAGTGTTGGGAGATCGTGTCCTGTACTTTGACACCGACAGTTGTATGTACATCCATCACCCTGGTTGCCCACACCCTACCATCGAAGGAGATCGCTTAGGAGCCTGGACGGACAAGCACCCTCAAGAGACGATCCTCAGTTTTGTCAGCGGTGGTCCTAAAAATTACGGGTACTGATTCCGAGACCGACAAGGCCAACTTCCCACCAAATGCAAAGTCAAAGGATTGACCCTCAACTATCGAACCAGCCAAGTGGTGAACTTTGAGGTTTTGAAAAATGCTTTGCTGTCTGGACAAGTTGAAGACTTTCGAGTGAAAACGTTACACCCTCACAAGATCGTACGGTTACACAATCACCAAATCGTGAGTCGTCCTGTAGAAAAAGTTTACCAAATTCTGTACCAGAAACGAGTGAGACTTCCAGATAACACCACTTTGCCGTACGGACACGCCGATCTTCAGTATAAAAAAGGGACCAGTTCCAAGACCAACCATTCATTAGGACTCCAAACGTTGACCGAGCAAGATGAAGAAAAAAGAGGAAGATGATGATGAATACTCATCCCACCCAACCACTGAGTGAGGGATCTACTGTGAACTCCAAGTGCGATCACTACCTGGAGTGCGATGAGGTGCCTTGCGATGAGACGGATGCCGTGCGCTTTGACATCAGCGATGCAGTACGACCTTGTCGCTCCTCTGGCACCATGGAAAACGATGCCGTGCGTGTGCCTTACCGCCCCACTAGCGATGCAGGACGCCCTTTCTTCTTTATTGGGGATGCTAAGGGTGTACCTACCTGCGTATGCCATCCCTACATGGGCAAAGAATTGACACTGCCTGCGACTTTGGCTGGCTATTCCGACTTTGAAAGTCGACTCCAGACGTTCCAAGATAAGTGGCCTAAATATCTGCAAGGACCTACTTCCAAAGATTTAGCCAGAGCTGGATTTATCTACTTGGGAGAAGGAGATAAAGTTCAGTGTTTCAGTTGCTGTGTGACGCTTCACGAATGGGAGTATAAAGACTCCGCTTACTTAGAACATGCCAGATGGTCTCCGCGCTGTCAGTACCTGCCTTTGGTCGATCCTAAACAGTTACCCATGTCGGATACTTTACAAGAACACATTCGTGGTTTGCCTTTGGAGCTGCGACAACGCATTTACCAAGAATTGGTTCAGGTACAAGTGAAACGCAAAGAACAATTGCATCCTTTACGACACAGACGTTTTAACCAGTGGTATCTGAATGCTATAAGAATACTGATTAGTGCCCAGTTGTTCAAATGGTCAGACATTGATCGAATAGGAAATTGGTCCTGTAAGATTTTTGATGTCACGACTTCTACCTACAATATGGGAGTGATACACAGAATTCGATGGAACGAAGTGGCGGAAAAAAAAAGTGACAAACTTACAGGAATGCAAAAAACTTTTACAAGACGTGTCACCTCAAGACGAAACGCCTTTACGTCGTCTGAGGTGTAGTAAGGTCATCAGTGAACATCTTGGATATCCTTTACCCACCGATTCCATTTGGCAAATGTGTGACTATTTCGTTACAAATAAAGACGTGCCTGTGAATGACTAGCTTAGAGGAGCACATTCGTGGTTTGCCTTTGGAGCTGCGATAACGTATTTACAGAGAGTTGGTCAAGATAAAAGTGAAACTCAAACTCAGAGTCATTCCTCGATTTTTAAACTATGTTTACTTCCACAGTATGAGAAGACTGATTCTGGGGAGAAACTATCACAGGTGCTGTGGAGTAGACTTTCACAAAAGATACCAACCTTGGTAACCTGGATATAAAAGCCAACCATGCCAGGACCGTTGTCTTCACTTGTAAAAAGTATTCCGTGGAAGGAAGTCAACGATCGTGTTCATACCTTAGAGGATTATAGACACCTGATACAGGAACTGTTTCCATTGAATTTTGGACGCTATGCAGTGTGTGTTAGTGACCACTTTTCTTGGAATTCGTTTTCCAGGACATTCGTTGTGGACTATTTTGGAGGAACAGTGTTTGTGCTGAACTATTTTGATGAACGGTACATACAACCAAAAACATGACCACACGAAAGACAAATTGTGCTCAAAGTGTTGAAACTCGTGATGAACACTAGTTGTGCACCTCGGTGTGAAGAACTTTATCTACACTTCATACGTTTCAAGAAGTGTGCATCGCTAGTTGGTTACACCAACAACTTTACGATTGGAAAGATGTACGTGACTGGAAAAGTGTTGGTTTCGATGCTTGGCTACAAGAAGTGGCACACTTTGCCAAGGACCTGGCGCGTCACTAATTTTCCAAGACAAAAAGAAGTGAACCACTTGAAACCCAAGTTCACGATGACACTCGAACCTCAAGAAGAAAAAGAAGACCACACTGTCGTACCCCTAGAAACACCTGAGGAACAAACCACCTTTCCGTCAGAGACGTTTCATTCTCTCACCACCACAGAGACCAGAATACCACCAGTGTGTGGTTGTTGTACATTGACTTGTTTACACAGAACTTTGATTCTTTTAGTGGTGGCCTTATTGTTGTACCTCACCATTTTTGTTGTATGCGTTTGCGTAATTCATGACATGTAATTATATTGTTGGGTTTGCTTGCTGTTTTTTGGAGAAAAAAAAACATTAAACGTATATGAAACGTATAAAATGTCTTGTGTCTTTTGTGTTCTTCTCAAACTTCTTCCTACCTCAGTCATGGCTGCATCTTCTTCCTCTGCCTCGTCTGTCTCTTCTTCTGTGGTCAAAGTGATTGATGAAAAGTTAGATCGTCCAAGTTGGGAAGCTTTGTATGTGCGCCATCCCTTTAACATGTTGATTGCGGGACCCAGTGGTTCAGGCAAAACCGAATTTGTCAAACGTTTGATCGAACACAAAGGTCATGTGTTGGATCGTCCTATTCAACGCATCGTGTGGTGTTACAAAGAGTGGCAATCGTCTTACACGTTACTTCGTGAACGTCAAGGAGAAGCCATTTCGTTTGTGGAAGGCATTCCTCGCGAAGACGATGGGATCGTGTCTGACGTGAGTCAAACACATCTGGTCATCTTCGACGACATGTTAGGAGAAGACGAAGAAGAAATTAAACTTTGGTTTACACGACAAGGACATCATCGGAATGCCAGCATCATTTACATTACTCAAAATTTATTTCAATAAAGTAAAGCCCATCGTACCATCAGTCTCAATGCTCATTACGTGGTGTTGTTTAAAAGCCCTAGCGACAAATCTCAAGTGCAAGTGTTAGCCAAACAGTTAGGCACCCAATTGTTACGATGGTTTACTTTGATGGCACGTCAATTACTTCAAGGCATCATTCACATCCCTCATCAAACCCAACGTTTTTTTGAAAAACATAAAGTGGCGTTGTCACAACTGGCCGATCCTAGAATCGATCCACGCACTAAAAAACAAATCATTTTGACCCCTGGTGGCAGTGGTTTTTTAGGAGGTGTCATGATTTGTTCACTTTTGAAATGGGATCCTAATGCCCCAACCAAAACAAAAACCAAAGAGAAAACCCCAAGAAGAAAAAACCCCTAAGAAGAAGAAAAAGAAAAGCCCTTTCAAGAAAAAAACAACCATTACTACCCGAAAGAGAGGTACTGCTGATAGGACGCAAAAGTATACCTGTACACCACGAGAGGCAGTGACGGTGTCTCCTTCTCCTCCGTCCATTTCGTCGTCTTCGCCCTTCGTCATGATGCCTGCCAAACCGGACTTAAGACAAGTGTTTCCTAATTTGATGCAAAAATGGAAACCCATTTCGAAAGTCACCACTCCGGGGCCATCGACTTCGGCTGATCTGGCCACTGTGGCTGCCGCTAAAAAAGTGGCCTCACCTAAAACCAAAGTCCAAGACAGAACCGGCGTGTTACAAAGTTTAGTGGATTTATCAAAACAAGAACTGAGACGATTTAGTCCGTTGAAAACACCTCAACGTCGAGTGATGCCTGTCATGAAGATAGTACGCCGTGCAGACAATGAGTGGAAACGTGTTCCAGTATAAAATAGAAGTCTGACCTCCCAGACACCTTAATTCTATTTTTGCTCCTGACATCCAAGATGACCCCCAAACGTGCACACCACTAAAAGAAGAAAGGCAAAACCAAAAAAGGACTTCCACCTCCTCTGGCTAAACATTGGGACGTCTTGTCTGTCCTGACGATATCCAATCCTCCCATGCGAAAACAACTCATTCAAACAGCCCCTAAAGAAATCATCGATACCGTGTGTGCATTTTGTTTGAACGTGTTGAAAGGAACGGTACCTTTATCCAAGATACAGAAACAGAAATTAGGAAAACATCGGAACATTCTTCGCCAAATGGTCAAAAAGAAAATACCTCTCCACCAAAAGAAAAAAATGTTGGTGCAACGAGGAGGATTTCTGCCCATGCTGATAGGACCGTTGTTAAAAATAGCGGCTCCTTTGTTAGGAACGATTGCTGGACCTACTTTAGGAGGAGTCATGCGATAAAGAAGGGAATAAAAAGAAGATAAAAAGGACACCCTTCTCTGTAAAGACGACACACTTGTACCTTTGGATCTTATGGAAAGACGAAAACTGACTTTAGTTCCTTACAAACGATGGATGGAATTCCATCGTTGGAACGAACAACGGATACCTCATTTACCTCCCAATCCCAATCTCCACGAGATGTCACAGTAACAACAAGAATTACAATCGCTGATGGATCGAAGTGATTTGTCAGAAGCAGAAAAATCGCAACGGTACGGTCAACTTTTGCAACGTCTTCAACTCTTTCACCAGAAAGCTTTAGACGAAACAGCTAAACCCACTCTGAGAGGTTTCAAGGCCCTGATGAAAAGCGAACCTAAAGTCACCACCACCACTAAAACAGACACCGCCACGGGGACGACAGAAGAAGACGAGCCCCGAGAAGTGTTTCAAACTCCGTCTGCTCTCATCTCTAGTAAGATTGCAGCTGGCTTGTTGACACCCTCTCCTACACCTCATCGAGAAGAAATGAAAACTTGGGTTAAAAAGTTAAGTTATGTCCACTCCTTCTTCAGCAGAAGAAAAAAAGAAAGAAAGCTAGACTGAAGTGAAAAAAGACACCACCAAGAAGAAACCTACCATCACCCCTTCTTCACAACCCACTCCTGGGGCTCGTCGAACGCTTCAAGACGCTTCGTCCAAACCTCACGACACCAAAAGTAGTATCGAGCAGTGGGTGACTTATTGAGGAGTCAAATCATGGAGAAACATTTAGCTAGCCTATACTACAATCCTGCCCATGCTGCTGGTTACGGAGGAGTTCAAAAATTGTATCGGGCTGCTAAACCTAAATTGAAAAGTGTACGATTGGCAGAAGTACGACGATGGTTACAAGAACAATCGAAATACACGTTACACAAACCCATTCGACGAAAATTTTCTAGAAGTCAAACCAAAGTGGATGGCATCGATCATCAATAGCAAGCAGATTTAGCCGACGTCTCTCATTTGACAGCGTACAATCGTGGTCACAAATATTTGTTTTGTGTCATCGACGTGTTTTCCAAATTTGCTTGGGTCGTGCCTTTGACTTCGAAAAGCAGTACCGAGTTGGTACGCGCCTTAAAACTGTTGTTGAAACAAAGTGGTCGTCACCCTTAACGATGGCAAACTGACAAAGGCACCGAATTTCTAAACCAAGCTTTTCAAAAAGAATTGAAACAAAGGCACATTCATTTTTTTACCACCTAAAATCCTGAAACCAAAGCAGGGTCGTGGAACGTTTTCAAAGAACTTTGAAAGAACGCATGTGGAAAAATTTTACACATCAACACACTCACAAGTACATCGACGTGTTACCACGTTTGGTCAAAGCGTACAATCAATTGTACCATCGTAGCATCGGATGTGCTCTCGAACAGGTCAGCCCTGAAAACGAAGTGAGGGTGTTTGATAAATTGTTTGGTACACCCAAGATGGGACACCAGAAAATCCTGGTGCTTAAGACGGGAGATTGGGTTCACATCGGAAAAACCAAACGCACTTTTGACAAAGGTTATTTACCCAACTGGACGACCGAATTGTTTCGTGTAACTGGACCAGTGCGTGGACGTGATCCTCCCGTCTATAAATTGGAAGACATGCACGGAGAAGTGTTAAAAGGAACTTTTTACATGCCTGAGTTACAACGAGTGACCAAAAAGGAAGACGACTTGTACGACATTGAAAGCATTCTCGAACGAAGAACACGCAAAGTGGGCAAACGTCGAGTAGAAGAAGTCAAAGTACGTTGGAAAGGATATCCCTCTAGTTTTGATTCTTGGATTGCCGCTTCCCAAGTCGTCGACTATAAAAAGAAGAAGTAACCAATATGTCGTTCAATACAGCAACTACCTCTACTCCTTCGCAGAGTTCCTCTCTTCAAGAATTAAAAAAACAACCTTTGTGGGTGTGGTGCAGAGAACGTGTGACTAACAATCAAATCGTCTTTTTCTGCCAAATCTTTGTGGTGTATTGTGTCATCGGAGCAGCCATTGCCAATTTGAGTTTGCAACGAGGGGACAACCAATTGTGGACCATTTTACTCAGCAGTTGCATCGGTTATCTTCTACCCAGTCCCTTCTTGAAATTTACGACGGACAGTCACAACCACCGCAACGGTACGACCAAATCCAGTCCACCTTCTTCCAGTCACCACCACAACGGCAGCCCTCTTTTGGAACCGTTTGAACATCATTCTCCTCTGAACACGAGTGACTCCTCGGAGACCAGAACCACCTTGGAACTATAAATAACCAATTTTATTTAACTTTACCTAGTGACAGTTCCATGGATGTGTTTCCCAACAACACCTTATGTTGTTTCACGGCCCAATTACCTCAGTCCATCCAATTGGATCACGAAGCTCATTGAGAAGTGGGTTTGGTAGAAATCATTCATCATACGCAAGCCCTCAACATCGACGCAGGCCAAAACACTTTCGTTGTGGATATGCTCAACGAACAAGTGCAAGAACACTTGGACAAAACTGATCTTACCCTTTACGAATCCAAAAAGGTATCCCTTACCAATCCTCCCTTTACGAGCTATACCATGAGAATTCCTGTGGGGTATTATTTTAGTGATCAACATTTGGTGGACACGATTGCGACTATCTTCAACGATCAATTTGGCAAAGCCTTAGACAAAGCCAAGAAATTGGTACAGATCAGTTACCATACTGTGACTTGCCTTCTCGTCTTGCAATTTTCGGACGACAAAATATTGTCCATCACATTTTGTCCTGGGTTGTTTGCTATTTTGGGTGGGTACACAAAACTGGTTCCCATGAAAAACATCAACAGCAACGGCGGGTTCGGAAAGTACTTTCGTTACCCCATCGAATTGAACGAAGGTTTGAATTTATTGTTTGTGTACTCCGATGTTGTGGAGTACAACGTGGTGGGAAACACAGCTGCTCCATTACTGAGAGTCATTCCTTTCAAAGTGGATTCTGCCGTCGCCGAGTACGAGGGAGGTGGAAACAAGTATCATGTTCAACGTGAATTTGTACATCCTCATTATCTTCCAGTCAGTAAATCGTATTTTGACAGTGTCAACATTAGTATAAAAGGAGATTTGGGACAAAGTGTTCTATTCACTAAAGGAAAAGTGACAGTGAAACTACATTTTCGAAAAAGGTTCTCCAGCGAATTGTAACCTACCTAAAATGTATCCTCTGTACCGAGGAGTGGCTCGACAACGAGGACACGGTTTAGGAGATATGGTAAAATCTGCTTTTCGGACGGTAACCTACATTTGAAACCCATGGTGACTCGAGGATTGCATGCCTAAAAAGATGCCGCTTTGACGCAGGGAAAAGAATTTCGTCAAAATGTCCTTATCGACAAACAAAATCCAAAAGAAGCCTTTATGAGAGCAGGAAAAAATGTGTTGATGCACACTGGAAAAGATCTTTTGGGTCTCCGAGAGACTCCTAAAAATTCACTTCACGCTTCTGGTCCTGGCATTACTTCTTCCTCCACTCCACAGCAAGGACAAGGCAGAAAGAGATGTCGTCGACACCCCTTCAGAGCTAATCCACGACACGGTGTTCAGAAAAAGAATAAGAAAAGAAGAACGGTCAGAGAATTAGACGTGTTTGATTATTAAACCATTGAAAATGATGCACCGAGATTCTTGCGAATGTACCAAGTCAAAACTGGATCTGTTTACCATGCCACCTACCGTGATGACGATGCAAGAATCCCAATGGGTCGAATTTCATCCTGTATCGTCTTTGACGACTTCAGCTCCTATCGAATTTGAAATTAAAGGACAAACCGAAGATTACATCGATCTGAATAGCAGCCATTTGTATCTGAAACTCAAAGTGATTAAAACGAACAACACCAATCCTGATGCCGATGCCAGAGTAGCTCCCGTCAATAATTTCATGCATTCCTTGTTCAGCGAAGTAGATTTGTACTTGAATAACAAACTGGTCAGCAGCAGCATGGATACTTACCCTTACCGTGCTTACTTGGAAAATCTCTTGACGTACGGAAAAAAAGCCAAGAACACCCATCTGGATGCTTCCGTGGTATGGAAACCTGACACCTTGGATGCCTTCAACGACACAGCTGTGACTGCAGATGATAATCCTCACAGTGTGGGATTTAACGACCGCCGAAAGAAAATCAGACAAGGGCGCACTTTAGAACTGATAGATCGTTTGCATTTGGACATGTGGTTGCAAGACAAGTATTTCGTTGAACGGAGTGGATGTACGCCTGAGACTGAATCGCGGTAGTACCGTCTTTCATTTGATGGCCAATGCCAACGAGTACAAAACCATCATTGAAGAAGCCAGACTTTACTTGCGCCGTGTCGAAGTTTTACCTAAAGTAGTCAACGACATCAGTCAAACTTTGAGCAGAACCACCGCCACGTATCCTGTGCGACGAGTTTAAGTTAAAATATTTACCATTGACGCTGGACTCCGATCCAAAGTCGAAGATCACGTTTTCCAAGGACAGCTCCCCAAACGTTTGCTGATTGGCATCGTCAGTAATGCAGCCCTAAACGGAGCCATCAATCAAAATCCGTTTGAGTTTCAACACTTTAACGTCTCCAAGATAGAAGTCAGTCGAGATGGCCTGACGATGTGTACCAGACATTTTGAACCTAACTTTGCCCAGAGAAATTACTTGCAATCTTACTTGACTCTGTTTGAAGCCACATGACAGTTAGGCACCAACAGCAGCCACGGCATTTCGTACGAGGATTATGTAGAAGGATATGCTTTGTGGGGATTTGATTTTACTCCTGACCAAGGCAGCGACGAAGGACATTTCCACCCTATAAAATCAGGCCAACTTCGTGTGGAACTTCAGTTTTCCATAGCTCTGGTGAACACTGTGAACGTCATCTTGTATGCAGAATTTTATAATACTCTAGAAATCAACAGTTTGAGAGAAGTGATTCTAGACTATTAGAAGAAAAAAAAAGATGCAACACGAAGAACCTATGGAGATAGAAGAAGATGAGGGATTTTGTGAACCACAGCAGTCACCACCATCCACCAGTGATGACGATGTGATTCATCCAGAACCAAAAAAAGAAGAAGAAGAGAAAAATAGTGTTCCGAAGTTTGCTGGATTTATCCCATGTATCCCATGTATGCCGTTTCGATGGCCAGAACAAGAAAAACATTTAGTGTCCTGTTTTGCTACGGAATTGGGTGCCAAAATGACAGATCTGTCTATAGAACATTGTCATGGATGTCAAATCAATCATCTGAGCCAGAAACAACATGACAAATGTTTGATGATGAGCGCACAAGAAAAAATAGACGAATATTTGGAGGACGCATGGTCTCTGATCTCGGAAGAAAAAGTGTTGAGAAAATGGTATAAAGACTTGCAGGATTCCTCTTCACATCCACTCACTCCTCTGGAGATCCGACGCATCGAAGCTCACTTGCAAAAGAGTATAGAGACTGTCCGTGATTCATCGATTTACTTGAGAGACCAATTCAAGCATAAAGTCAAGTGTGAATTGATGACTTATCGTTACCTGTGAAGCAAGAAAAAAAGAAATGGATACCTGGGAACATCATTACCTGTTGACTCGCAGTTCGTACACTTCTTCTTGGAATCCTGTGGTGTGTGCTAAAGATGAACTTTCCCATCGCAAACCTAAAGACATTCATGCCTATTTCATCAATACCGACGACAGTCATCGACCAGGAACCCATTGGGTGTGCGTGTACTTTCCAAACGATCACAGTGTGGAATATTTTGATTCTTATGGATTACCTCCTTTGGAAGACGACATAATTGACTTTATGAGAAGAAATGCAGTCTCTACTCGATTCAATAATGCCAGATTACAAGGATCCGATTCTATAGTGTGTGGACAATATTTTGTACATTTTCTTCATCAACGCAGTCTCGGATATTCCTTAGAACATTTAATGACTTGTTTTGATATCGAGTATGCTAGAAACGATGCTAAAGTAGAAAGATGGTTTTGTGAACATTATGGTTATCTCTTGTCTTTAGCTCAGAAACGTAGTGTGCATCGAGAACAGAATAATGTAAAACAGTGGAAGTTCAGTTTGCCTTCCCAACGTTGTCAACCCTGTAAATACGTTCATGTTTAATCTTGTTAGTTGGTTGCATTTTTATGTTAGAGAAGCTTCTTCTTATTATCTATTTAAAAATGTTGATTTTTGAAAAAAATGGTGTTGTGTTGTTTATTGGATTTGAAAAAAAATGAAATGAATATGCTCTATCTCTTTCTATCGATCTGACGTCACCGACTCTTTCCCATTTTCTCACTATCGATCTGAGACATATAAAGCGCAGTGTACACAAATTTGATCAATTTCGAACCACCGTATAAAAATTATTACTCAAAATTGAAGTGTGCGTGATACGAAAATGATATGAGTAATTCTTACTCAAGATTGGTATTGCTTTTGGAAAATAACATGTACACTTTGTACACAAAATTTTCACAAAAACTGGAATAAGCGCGTTAAATAAAAAAATTCTTTCTAACTTGAAGCATTGTCATAATTGAACAAGTGGCTAACACTTTTTGGTATTAAGGACAGCTCGACTTAGTTAACTGGGCAGAATTTTACCTTGTACGATCCTGGCGTTTGAGTTCTTCCGTTCCGCTTCGTGTCTCCCTTGCCGAGCCCAAGCCGCCTGCCTCGCTCCTGACACTGAATACTAGCATGTTGTGCATGCATTGCATTAAAACCTGAAAACATTGAGGTTCCAATCCTATGTACAGGTGGAAAGTAAAGGTTGCACACCCTCCTAAACGTATCGCGCCTTCAATGAACCCCACTTTTGGGGAAACCATGCAGCGATGGAGGTGTGTAACATATAAATCACAAAGTGTGCTTCGCACACTTTGTGCACCAATGGGGTATAACAATACCACATTGGTGACCAACTAAATAGTACGCCGTGCGTACATTAACTAGACGTACATGACGAAATTCATCGCACACGTCTTTAATCCAAAATCTCTCTCTCTCTGTCTCAGTGCAGTCACTCTCGTTGACTCGTCAACAACACTTCAAGAAGATGGCAGCCAAGATTAGCAAGTTGAATGAAGCAATGGTGAATTATGCAGCGGGTGAGGCATCATTTGCTGGAGAAGAACCCAGAGAAGAAGACGATGATCTTTTTGCAAATGCTCAAGATCTGGTGGAAGAAGTTTTGTGAGAAGAAATCATCAGGGACAGAGCGGAATGGGAGGAGAGACAAAGAGTGAAGCAGCAGCAGCAAAGACAACAACAACAACAGCTACAACAACAACAACTCTTGCAGCAGCTGAAACAACCAGACGGAGAAGTCAGTTGCAGAATGGATTGTGAGGAGTTTGCCTTCTCTTTCACCAGAAAGAGACCTTGTCCTGCAGCCATGAGACCTGTGGCGAAACGTGGCCGCCCTGCTGGTGCCGCTGCTAGAAGTTAAACAAAAAACTTCTTACCCCAATGGCCCTTTTCAGGGCCACCCAGATCTCTAGAAAAGAAAACTCTTAGATTGCCTAAACAAAATGTTGTGTGTGTATGTGGAGTGTTTGTTTGTTTTGTCTTTGTCTTTGTCTTCCCACTCCAAAAAAGCCCATTCCCTTTGTGTGGTGTGTGTTTGTATAGAGTGTGTATGTGTTTTTTAAAAAATAAAAAAAAATTGTATGTAGGGTGTGTGTTTTATTAAAAAAAAATTTAAAAAATTTAAAAAATGGTTGTGTGGTGTGTTTGTGTTTTTATAAAAAATAAAAATATAAACTTTTCTTAAAAAAAGGGTTGTGTGGTGTGTGTTTGTGATTTTATAAAAAATAAAAAATTTAAAAAGTGTTTTCTTTTAGGTCCGCGTACTGGTGTAACAAGATAACCGGGTTGAATTTCGGATTTATAACAGAACACTTTTGATGGTGATACAAATGCAATGTTTATTGATGAATGACTTGAATGCGAAAAGGGTTATGATTAATACGTGCGTGTATAAGATCCAAATATTGGACAAATTAACATAATCCGCACGAACCTAAAAATGTAGCCCAAATGTGAATACAAATAAATACACAGTACAAGGACAAAGGTTAATGATTCATAGTAAATTCAGACGACGAAAAGAATGGTGTTTTACTCAAATAGTAAAAATGATGTACTTTACTCATATAGTAAAATGTATACGCTCAAATAACGAAAAATGAGGTACTTTATTCAAATAATAAAATGATGAAAACAATGGGATAGATATCACACAAAATATCTTTACAATCCCAAACCACTGGGTATCACAAACCCCACAATTAGCCCACGGCTAAAATATTACACGTATTTAGTAACATAAAACACTCCGTCACTGGCACTCTTGGCTACCAGTCACTCTCGTCAATCAAGCAGTCAGCATTACAGGTAGTCACCGACCACCATTCAATTCCTTGGTCAATCAAGCGATCAGCGCCCACCAATCGGTCAGCAACGCCCGATCACATGGTACTCAAGCAACACACTGTTAATTCAGCTCTACGGCTGCTATGGTTAGCTTTACAGCTGCTATGGTCAACTTCTATGGTCAGCTCTACAGCTGGGACCTCGTCGACTCTGATCAGCTGAAAACAAATCTAACACCGTGTATTATGATTGACACGGGCATATACGATAACACGTAATGACGTTATATACGGTAAGTTATACAAATTACATTATCGGCACAACATTACAAAGCAATAAACAAGTTCAGAAGTGAACCTACACGTGTCCGATAAGAATCTTATGGTACTAAACGTTTCCTAAGAATGCCACTTTAGATTGCTAATATAAAGCTCTTGTTAAGTCACAAACAAGAATAGAAAATATTTACATTGAACTACGCAAGCCGAAGCTACATATAAAATATACACCAGAAATTAATAAATAATGTACATGCCTCTACAGCTGAAGATGTGCAAATCCTTAAGTAGACTGCTCACTGACAAGACGTTCCGTAATGTAAAGATTTAGTCTTACGGTGAGGCATTTATGCACAGACGATGCAGCTCAACATCGTCCGTACGCTTGATGTATTTGGTTTTTCCCATTGAAAGCACTTCGCACGTGCGGAGTAGGGTGAACCGAACTCACTGTTTCGAAATATTGTACAATATACATAAATCATTTTCGGGTATCGTTGTACACGAAAAACGAAACCCGAGTACATGTATTTAATAAATAAAAGGGATTTATACAATTCCGTGACAACTGGGTGTGTTTTTTTGGTAGGTGTGGTGGAGTGCAGAATCCGCGAAGCACAGAATGACGTCATAAGGTTGACGTCAGACGCGGCCTAGTGGGTGATGTTTTTTTAGGTGTAAGGGATGTTTTCCTTCACGTCCGTGCTTAAAGTACATAAAGTGGTGGGTTCACCAGTTAGGCTAGGAGCCGCGCGCAGTCAGGAGCCAGCTGTCAACACGTCCTGTGGTAGGATGAAGGAGAGGGGGTCACCTGTGTTATGATACGTGCTGCCACGTGCACGTAATGACCAGCCTACTACTGTATACAGCCGCTTCTGTTTTGCAGGAAGTCAGGTGCATACGTGCATATACGTGGCAGTATGGCACAGAAGATGACCAACCTACCCCTACCACCAGAGCCGAAGCCATTTAAGAGCAGACGCCGAGTCGAGGAGTACAAAGGACTGGCATAGACCCTCCGGAAGTATCCCGACGCAGCACATGCAGCCTGCCCAGCCATGAGCTGAAATTAGGAGAGAGCAGGGAGGATAACGCAGGAACCAGGGGAGCGAGCTACATGATGCAGCCTATAACGCAGACCCAGGCCAACCCTGCGCCCACCCGTAGAGACAGGCGACCATAAAGCTCCAGCCTCAGACGATTTGCTGTCGACAGCCGGAATCGAACCAGCCTGCTGTCAGAAGAGGGGGGGGGAGCCGTAGAGCAGACCGAATATGGAGAGGCTCCCCCCACCAAGCAGACTGGTCAAAATTGCCTGACTGTTATAGGGTTTTCCTTTCGAATTTTTGAAAACCCTTTTTGATTATACTCTTTATGGCACAAATTTGATCTATTTCGAACCACCGTCAAAAATATAATCTCCAAATTATTATCTGTGCGTGATACAAATATGATATGAGTGACTTATACTCGTTTATTGGTATTATTTTGTAGACAAAATATGTACACTATGTACACAAAATTCAAAATTATACGGAATTAAAAATAAATAAAATTTGAAACTCGAAAGAATTGACATAATTAAATATGTGGTTTACACATTATTGGTATTAGGGACAGCTCGACTTAGCTAACTGGACAGAATTTGATCATGTATGTTCCTGGCTTTTCAGCTCTCCGTCACGCTTTGCGCCTTCGCTTGCCTAGTCCGTGCTTCCTGCCACTCCAGACTGAGCCCTTGAAATTATTCTGTAAGTGCGCTTGCGCACACCTGTATACCTGTAAACATTGTGGTGCTAATCCTATGTACAGGTATAATTCAAAATTGTAAAATTAAAACATACACATCCTTTTGGGGGGTGTAAATTGTACACATCCTCCAATAGCGCGCATTCAATTTAACCCCCTTAATTGTGGGGAACCATGCTGCGCTGGAGGGGTGTACTTAATAAAGAGTCAGGTGGTTGCAATTTGTCAACACACCTGACCACTGAACCCCCCTATGCGTGCTTCGCACGCTGTGGGGGTACATAGTCGTACATGCCCGAAGGGCGAAAACGACTTAAATTCAAAAATCAATCAATCAATCAGTTAGGCTACATTCCATTCACATTCCATTCCAGTCAGGAGCCAGCTGTCCAGCAAGTCACATCGTTCCAACACCGTCAACACGTGCTCTGGTAGGATGAAGGGGAGGGGGTCACCTGTGGTTACATACGGACTGCCGCGTGCACGTAATGACCAGCCTACTACTGATATACAGGAAGTCAGGGGCATACGTGCATACACGTGGCAGTACGGCACAGAAGATGGCCAACCTACCCCCACCACCAGAGCCGAAGCCCCTTAAGAGCAGACGCCGAGTCGAGGAGTACAATGGACTGGCAATTGTAAGACCCTCCGGAAGTACCCTGACGCAGTACGTGCAGCCTGCCAAGCCATGAGCTGAAACTAGGAGGGAGCAGGGAGGACAATGCAGGAACCAGGGGAGCGAGCTACATGATGCAGCCTATAACGCAGACCCAGGCTAACCTGCGCCCACCCGTAGAGACAGGCGACCCGCATAGCTCCAGCCCCAGACAATTTGCTGTCGACAGCCGGAATCGAACCAGCCTGCTGTCAGAAGAGGGGGGAGCCGGAGAGCAAACCGAATATGGAGAGGCTCCCCCACCAAACAGACTTGTCAAAATTTGCCTGACTGTTATAGGGTTTTCCTTTTGAATTTTTGAAAACCCTTTTTGATTATACTATTTATATTACAAATTTGATCTATTTTGAACCACCGTCAAAACTACAATCTCTAATTTATTATCTGTGCGTGATACAAAAATATATGAGTAACTTGTACTCGTTTATTGGTATTATATTTTTAGACAACATATGTACACTACGTACGCAAAATTCAAAATTATATTGAATCAAATGAACAAAATTTGAAACTCGAAAGAATTGTCATAATTAAATATGTGGTTTACACATTACTGGTATTAGGGACAGCCCGACTTATTTAACTGGGCAGAATTTGATCATGTACGTTCCTGGCGTTTCAGCTCTCCGTCACGCTTTGCGACTTCGCTTGCCTAGTCCGTGATGCCTGCCACTCTAGACTGAGCCCTTGAAACAATTCCGTAAGTGCGCTTGCGCACACCTGTATTCCTGTAAACATTGTGGTTCTATTCCTATGTACAGGTATATATCAAAATTAAAATATACACATCCTCCAATAGTGGTATAGGGTGGCGACTATGCTACATGAGGTGGCACTTGAGCTACGTACGGGAGTTTAACATGGCGGGGGCCTCTATAGCTACGTACGGGAATTTAACATGGCGGGGGCACTTTGGCTACGTACGGGAGTTTAACATAGGGGCCTATATAGCCACGTACGGGAGTTTAACGTGGCGGGGCCTCTCTGGGTACGTACGGGAATTTATCATAGCGGGTGTGGGAATATAATTAATCTTTCTTGCAAAATGGGTGGTCCTAAAAAGGACCGTTGGGTTTTTTGTTGAAGAGTTCATTTAGAGGTGGGGGCACCTCCCAGGCTTTGCCTGCATGCAGGGCAGCTCCCCCTCCAGGTTTTTAAACTCATGCTGCATCGCTTGTTGTGTAAAACAAAGGGAGGATGATCCGCTTCCGGATCCCAATTCTCCTTATTATTTTCTTCCATCATTGGATGAGGTCTGATGGGGATTTTTCTTTCTTACTCTTCCTTCTTCCTCTCCTCCTCCTCCTTTTTTTCCAGATCATGGAGGAGGTGCCACGCCACCTCTAAATGCACTCGAATCTGTCTAATAATTTCAGTTGTGTTCATTCTCTTGAATAAACGGGATAGCTCAACTAGGGAAGACGTTGTTTTAATATACTAGAAGCGCGGACGTGAAGGAAAACATCCCTTACACCTAAAAAACAAAAAAACATCACCCCACTACCCCGCGTCTGACGTCATTCTTTTGACGTTATTCTAGGCTTCGCGGATTTTGCACTCCTTCACCCCTTACTCTAAAAAGCGCGGACCTAAAAGAAACTACTTTGATAAAAATCAAACACACACCATACCATCCAAATATTTTTAATTTTTTTTTTATAAACCAAGCACACTCCACATACATACCATTTTTATATTTTTTTTATATCAAACTTTCACACACCACACAACCATTTTTTTACTTTTTTTTATAAACCAAACATACAATCCATTTTTTATATTTTTTTATAAACCAAACATACAATCCATTTTTTATATTTTTTTATAAACCAAACATACAATCCATTTTTTATATTTTTTTATATTAAACTTTCACACACCACACAACCCTTTTTTTTAAAAAAAATTTTGTATTCAACACACACCACAAACATATATGGGGAAAAGGGTTTTTTTGTTGGGTTGACTATCACAAACAAACATACAAACATATAAAACATATATATATATATATATATATATATATATATATATATATATATGGCAATTTTGAGAGTAGTAATCTTTTCTAGAGATTGGGGTCGTCCTTAAAAGGACCGTTGGGTTTAAGAAGTTATGTTGTTTTTTAACTTCTTAGGGGTGAAGTAGCAGCAGTGGTAGCAGCTCCAGCAGGTCGGCCACGTTTAGCAATGGGTCTCACAGCTTTAAAGGCAGACAGGTCTCTTTCGGGTGAAAGAGAAGGCAAATTCTTCACAGTCAATCTTGCAACTTACTTCGCCGTCAGGTAGTTTGTTAGACTGCATAAGTTGCTGTTGCTGTTGCTGTTGTTGTTGTCTTTGCTGTTGTTGTTGCTGCTGCTGCTGCTGTAGTCGTTGTCCCATCTCCCATTCTGTTCTTTCCCGAAGTATTTCTTCTCTCAGGACCTCTTCTACTAGATCATGCGCCATTTGAATGAACGTCATCGTCTTTCTCTCCGGCTCGGTTTCCATCAAATGATTCTTCGCCCTCTGAATGTTTACCATAGCTTCATTCAGCTTTGTAATCTTGGTTGCTGCCATCTTCTTTTTGGAACTGTTGAGATCTTGACGAGTCAACGAGAATGACTACACTGGCCAACGCACCGCTTTATATGCTTAACGCGCGGACGCGATGGAAAACATGGTAGGGTTTCAGATAGACAGTGAGATCACAGATAGAGGAAAAAAGAGAAGTAATTTTTTTAGATCGATAGAAAGAGAGAGAGAGAACATAATTATTTTTTTTCAAATTCAATAAAAAAAACCACACAACACCATTTTTTTTTTCAACAATAACCATTTTTTTAATCAACAATAACCATTCTAACATAAAAATACTAACAATTCAACAAGAAAATTTTTTCTAAACAGGAACATTTTTACAAGGTTGACAACGTTGGGGTGGTAAACTAAACCTCCACCTTTCTACATCGACATCATTCTGATTGACATTACGCTTGTGAGCTAAAGACAAAAGATAACCATAATGTTCACAAAACCATTGTTGTACTTTAGCATCATTTCTAGCATAGTCACTATTAAACCAAGTCAGTAAATGTTCTAAGGAATATCCAAGATTTCGGTGATGAAGAAAATGTACACAATATTGTCCACACACCATGGAATCCGATCCTTGTAATCGAACATTATTGAATCGAGTCGAGACGGCATTTCTTCTCATAAAGTCAATGATGTCGTCTTCCAAAGGAGGTAATCCATAAGAATCAAAATATTCCACACAGCCAGCGTTGGGAAAGTACACGGCAATCCAACGGGTTCCTGGTAGATGACTGTCGTCGGTATTGATGATATAGGTATGAACATTTTTCGGTTTACGATAAGGTAGTTCATCTTTAGCACATACCACAGGATTCCAAGAAGAAGTGTAGGAACTACGAGTCAATAGGTAATAAAGTTCTCTTGTATCCATTTTTTTCTTTCTTCTTCTTTTTTTTTTTTTTGTCTTCAATGGAAAAAATAGGTCACCAATCCACACCTGACTTTATGCTTGAATTGATCTGTCTTGTAATTCCAGGAATATTCACGTCGGATAGGCTCTGCACTCTGTTCAATGAGTCCTTCGATACGTCTGATCTCCAGAAGAGTAAGTGGAGGAAAAGAAGAATTCTGCAAGACTTTATACCACTGTTTCAACACGTGTTCATCTGAGATTTGTTTCCAGGCCGTTTCCAAATATTCATCTAATTTTTCTTCACCTGTCAACATCATACATTTGTCGTGTTGTATCTGACTGGGATGATCGTTTTGACATCCATAACATTGTTCTTTAATCAGACTGTTAATTCTTTCAGTCAATTCCTGAGCATAACAGGACACTAACTGTTTTTCCTGTTCTGGCCATCGACAAGCCATAAATCCAGTAAACTTTGGAACTGAATTGTTTTCTTCTTCTTCTTCTTATATTCGAGGTACTGAATGAATGACTTCGTCATCATCATCCTTTGTGGTAGTTTGTGACTGTTGAATCACTTCACAAAATCCCTCATCTATCTCCATAGGTTCTTCGTGCTGCATCTTTTTTTTCTTCTTCTAATAGTCTAGAATTACTTCTCTCAAACTGTTTATCTCTGGAGTGTTATCAAATTCTGCAAACAAGACGACGTTCACTGTCTCAGGTAGAGGATTTGTAAACTGAAGTTCCACTCGAAGGGGGCCTGATTTTATAGGGTGGAAATGTCCTTCACCGCTGCCTTGGTCCGGAGTGAAATCAAATCCCCACAAGGCATACCCTCCTGCATAATCGTCGTACGAAATGCCGTGGCTGGTGTTGGTGCCTAACTGTCCTGTGGCTTCATACAGGGTCAAGTAAGATCGTAAGTAATTTTTTACGTTGGCGCCAAAGTCAGGTTCAAAAGGTCTGGTACACAAGGTCTTGCCATCTCGACTGACTTCTATCTTGGAGACGTTAAAGTGCTGAAACTGGAACGGATTCTGATCGTGGACTCCGTTGAAGGCTGAATTTCTGACCATACCAATCAGCAAGCGTTTGGGGAGCTGTCCTTGGAAGACGTGATCTTCGACTATGGATCGGAGTCCAGCGGCCACAGTAAAGGTTTTCACTTCCACACGTCTAAGAGGATACTTAGCAGTGGTTCTGCTCAAGGTTTGACTGATGTCGTTGGCTACTTTTGGTAAGACTTCTACACGTTGCACGTAAAGTTTGGCTTCTTGGATGACAGTTTTCCACTCGTTAGCAAAAGCCATCAAATGGAAAGCGGTACTACTGCGATTCAGTCTCAGGCGTACATCTACTCCGTTCAACAAATACTTGTCTTGCAACCACATGTCCAAATGCAAACGATCCATCAATTCTAAACTGTGCCCTCTGATTTTCTTTCGACGGTCGTTAAATCCCACATTGTGCGGCTCTGCTGGAGTTATTCTTGCATGATCAAAATCAATACCCTCAATCCTCGCCCGTTCTGACACCTGTGTGTTGTCGAACAATGTCGGAGTGTCAGGTTTCCAGACCACTGAAGCATCCAGATGAGTGTTCTTGGCATCTTTTCCATACGTCAAGAGATTTTCCAAGTAAGCACGGTAAGGGTAAGTATCCAAACTGCTGCTGACCAGTTTGTTATTCAAGTACAAATCTATTCCACTGAACAAGGAATGCATGAAATTATTGACGGGAGCTACTCTGGAATCGCCATCAGGAAGGCTGCTGTCCGCCATTTTGATCACTTTGAGTTTCAGGTGCAAGTAGCTGTCATTCAGATCGATGTAATCTTCGGTTTGTCCTTTGATTTCAAATTCGATAGGAGCTGAATCCGACAAAGACGATACAGGATGAAATTCTACCCATTGGGATTCTTGCATCGTCATCATGGTGGGAGGCATGGTAAACATATCCAGTTCTGACTTGGTACATTCGCAAGAATCTCGGTGCATCATTTTCAATGGTTTAATAATCAAACATGTCTAATTCTCTGATGGTTCTTTATCTTTTCTTATTCTTTTTGGAACTGCCGTGTGTTCTTTTATGAACTTTGAAAGGATTTCGATGTTGTCGTCGTCTCTTTCTGCCTTGTCCTTGCTGTGAAGTAATGCCAGAGCCTGAAGCGTGAAGCGTATTTATAGGATTTTCTCGGAGACCTAAAAGATCTTTACCAGTGTTCATCAACACATTTTTGCCTGCTCTCATAAAGGCTTCTTTAGGATTTTGTTTGTCGATGAGGACGTTTTGCAAAAATTCTTTTCCTTGTGTCAAAGCGGCATCTTTTAAGGCATGAAATCCTCGACTCACCATCGGTTTCAAAATAGGAGCTACCGTCCGAAAAGCTGATCTTAACATATCTCCTAAACCATGTCCTCGTTGTCGAGCCACTCCTCGGTACACTGGATACATTTTTTTGGGGATGTTACAAGACGTTAGAGAACCTTTTTTCGAAAATGTAGTTTCACCGTGACTTTTCCTTTGTCAATGAATGGTACACTTTGTCCCAAATCTCCTTTTATACTAATGTTGACACTGTCAAAATACGATTTACTGACTGGAAGATAATGAGGGTGTACAAATTCACGGTGAATGTGAAACGTGTTTCCACCTTCTTCGTACGCACCAGCAGCAGTATCCACTTTGAAAGGAATGACTCTTAGTAAGGGAGAAGCTGTGTGGCCCACCATGTTGTACTCCACCACATCGGAGTACACAAACATTAAATTCAGTCCAATGTTCACTTCGATAGGGGTACGAAAAGCATCTGCGAATTCTATGTTGGTTGAAACTTTTCGATTGGTATACTCTTTATTTCCACCCAAAATAGCATACAACCCAGGAGAAAATTCAATGGTCATGAATCTTCTCTCCTGCTCGGGTATACCTTTTTCTTTAGCAGTTTTGTCGCTGACGACATCACCACTCTCTGGGTCTATCATATAAAATTGAATGTTGAAACGGCGTGCCACATTATTGAAACTGACACGTACAATTTTGTTGTTACGAGTTAAGGCTTTGCCAAATTGGTTGTCAAGGATGGACTCAATAGTGTCCACCAAATGTCCAGAACTAAAATAATACCCCGTAGGAATTCTCAGGGTATACTGACCAAAGACCTTTTTTTTCATCTGAGACCTTTTTGACTGATCCCTTCATGTCAGGATTATTTTTGTCTCTTTCCCAGATTTTAGGATCGTTTTTTTCTAATTCATCTTGTACTTTTTTGTTCAAGATTTCCACAATGATAGTGTTTTGACCTTTGTTGATGTTCATGATTTGCGTAGGATGAATGATTTCTACCAAACTGACTTTTAATGAGCATCGTGATCCAATTGAATGGATGGAGGTAATTTGGTCGTGAAACAACATAAAGTGTTGTTGGGAAACACATCCATGGAACTGTCACTAGGTAAAGTTAAATAAAATTGGTCATTCATAGTTCTAAGGTGGTTCTGGTCTCCGAGGAGTCACTCAAGTGAACAGAAGAATGATGTTCAAAGGGTTCCAAAAGAGGACTACTGAGGTGACTGGAAGAAGAAGGTGGACTGGCGTTGCTCGTATTCCCGTGGTGGTGACTGTTGTCCGTCGTCGTCGTAAATTTCAAAGAGGGACTGGGTAAAAGATAACCGATGCAACTGCTAAGTAAAATGGTCCACAATTGTTTGTCTCCTTGTTGCAAACTCAAATTGGCAATAGCTGCTCCGATGACACAATACACTACAAAGATTTGGCAGAAAAAGACGATTTGATTTTTAGGCACACGTTCTCCGCACCACACCCAAAGCGGTTGTTTTTGTAATTCTTGAAGAGAAGAACTCTGCGAAGGAGTCGTTGAAGTCGTGGCTGCTGTGTTGAATGGCATGTTGTTGAGTTACTTATTTTTCTTTTTATAGTCGACGACTTGAGAAGCAGCAATCCAAGAATCAAAACTAGGAGGATATCCTTTCCAACGTACTTTGACTTCTTCTACTCGTCGTTTGCCTACTTTACGTGTTCTTTGTTCGAGAATGCTTTCGATGTCGTACAAGGCGTCTTCTTTTTTGGTCACTCGTTGTAACTCAGGCAAGTAAAATGTTCCTTTGAGTACTTCACCGTGCATGTCTTCCAATTTATAGACGGGAGGATCACGTCCACGGACGGGGGTAGGGACACGAAACAATTCGGTAGTCCAGTTGGGTAAATAACCTTTGTCAAAAGTACGTTTGGTTTTCCGATGCGAACCCAATCTCCCGTCTTTAACTCCAACAAGGGTGTTTTCCTTTTCTTTTTTTCTGGGGTGAACCAAACAATTTATTAAACACGGTCACTTCGTTTTCAGGGCTGACCTCTTCGGGGGCACATCCGATGCTTCGATGGTACGATTGATTGTACGCTTTGACCAAACGGGGTAACACGTCGATGTACTTGAGAGTATGTTGATGTGTAAAATATTTCCACATGCGTTCTTTCAAAGTTCTTTGAAAACGTTCCACGATACTGGCTTTGGTTTCAGGATTTTCGGTAGTAAAAATATGAATTTGTGTTTGTTTCAATTCTTTTTGAAAAGCTTGGTTTAGAAATTCGGTGCCTTTGTCAGTTTGCCATCGTAAAGGTTGACGTCCACTTTGTTTCAAGGCCAATTTTAAGGCCAGTACCAATTCGGTACTGCTTTTAGAGGTCAAAGGCACGACCCAAGCAAATTTGGAAAACACGTCAATGACACAAAACAAATATTTGTGACCACGATTGTAAGTGGGTAAATGAGAGACGTCGGCTAAATCGGCTTGCTATTGATGATCGATGCCTTCCACTTGAGTTGTACTTCTAGAAAATTTACGTCGAATGGGTTTGTGTAACGTGTACGTCGATTGTTCTTGTAACCATCGTCTTACTTCGGGTAAACGTACACTTTTCAATTTACTTTTAGCAGCTCGATATAATTTTTGAACTCCTCCGTAGCCAGCAGCATGACCAGGATTGTAATAAAGGCTAGCTAACAGTTTCTCCATGATTTCCCTCAAGAATAAGTCAACCAAGTACCAATGCTCTTTTCTTCGTGAGGTATCTTTTTGGATTGTTTACGTGTCCGACGTGCAACTGGTGTAAAGGTGGATGTGGATTGAACAGGGGTCATCGGTTCTGTTTTGACTTCTGACTTCACTTCTTTCTTTTTCTTTTCTGAGGGTAATGGGGTGAACAACATCTTTTTTATCCAACTGGGTGTGGCTAACTTTTTTTTCTTTTTAAGAGTAGGTGGAGTTGGTAATTCTTCTTCTTCTTCTTCTTCTTTTTCTTCTTTTACGGTCATTCCTGTACCGGTGTCTGTTTTAGTGGTAGCCACTTTAAGTTCGCTTTTCATCAGGGCTTTGAAATCTCTCATAGTGGGTGGAGCTGTTTCGTCGACTGCTTTTTGGCGAAAGAGTTGTAGACGTTGTAAAAGTTGACCGTACCGTTGCGATTTTTCTGTTTCTGACACATTGTTTTGTTCCATCAGGGTTTGTAATTCTTGTTGTAACTGGGACATCTCGTTGAGATTAGGATTGGGTGGTAAATGAGGTATCCGTTGTTCGTTCCAACGATGAAATTCCATCCATCGTTTGTAAGGTACTAAAGTCAGTTTTCGTCCTTCCATTTCATCCAAAGGTACCAAAAAGGTGTGGTCTTTTCAGAGAAGGGTGGTCCTTTTTATCTTCTTTTTTTTTGTTATCGCATGACACCTCCTAAAAGTGGTCCAGCAATCGTTCCTAACAAAGGACCCGCTATTTTTAACAACGGTCCTAACAGCATAGGTAGAAATCCTCCTCGTTGCACCAACATTTTTTTCTTTTGTTGAAGAGGTATTTTCTTTTTCACCATTTGGCGAAGAACATTCCGATGTTTACCTAATTTTTGTTTCTGTATCTTGGACAAAGGTACCGTTCCTTTCAAAACGTTCAAACAACATTCACACACGGTATCGATGATTTCTTTAGGGGCTGCTTGAATGAGTTGTTTTCGCATGGGAGGATTGGATTTGGTCAGGACAGACAAGACGTCCCAATGTTTCGCCAGACGAGGTGGAAGTCGTCCTTTTTTGGTGGTTTTACTTTTCTTCTTTTTTTGGTGATGGTGGTGGTGCATACGTTTAGGAGTCATCTTTTTTTAGTAGGGTAGAAAAAACAAGTCTGAAGTCTCTGGCAGAGTACCCTTCGATTTTATACTGGAACACGTCTCCACTGATTGTCTGCACGACGTACCATCTTCATGACAGGCCTCACTCGACGTTGAGGTGTTTTCAAAGGACTAAATCGTCTCAATTCTTCTTTGGATAAATCCACTAAACTTTGTAACACGCCAGTTCTTTCTTGGACTTTGGTTTTAGGGGACGGTACTTTGTTGGCGGCCGCTGCCATGGTCAAATCAGCTGACGTCGAAGGTCCCGACGGGGTGACTTTCGAAATAGGTTTCCATTTTTGCATCAAATTAGGAAACACGGATCTTAAGTCTGGTTTGACAGGCATCATCATGAAGGGTGGTGAAGAAGACAAAGATGATGAAGTGGACGCAAAAGGAGACCTCGTCATCATTGGGACTGTTGTGATGGTGATGGTAATGGGGGGGGGGTGTTTTGCGGGTGTACGTTTGGGTCCTGGCCGCAGTACCCCTCTTACGACGGGTGCTAGTGGTAGGTGTTGTTTTCTACTTCTGGGCACGACTTTTCTTTTTCTGGTGGTGAGTGACTTTCTTCTTCTTTTTCTTGGTGGTGGTGGTTTACTTCTTTGGACTTTTCTTCTTTTTGGCTGATTTGGGTTTTCTGGTTTGGGCATTAGGATCCCATTTCAAAAGGGATCGAATCATGACCCCTCCTAAAGAACCGCTTCCACCAGGAGTTAAAATGATTTGTTTTTTAGTCCGTGAATCGATTCTTGGATCAGCTAGTTGTGACAATGCTACTTTATGTTTTTGAAAAAAAACGTTGAGTTTGATGAGGGATGTGAATGATGCCTTGCAGTAATTGACCTGCCGTCAAAGTAAACCATCGTAACACTTCTTTAAGACTCGCTTCTAACAAATGAGCACGGACTTGTGAATTTTTTCACGACTGCAGCGATACAAGGCACGAATCAATTTAGCCGAAGGATGAGCTTGAAAGGAAGTCATCTCAAAAGAGTGTGAGACAGAAATGACGTAGTAGGTTGTTTTTATAGTTTTTTTCAAAAAATTGGCTGAAGGGGATGTGTAAATGACAGGACCTCCTTCTTGACCCCAAGGGTGAAACAATTGGGCACGAAATCTCAAATAGTCAGGAGTGGTGGGTTTTAAGTCGATGAGTAAATACTCGTGAGGGGTTTGAGTGGCATCATCTTACGCATAATTGAGCCAAGGAGCCCCTAACTGTTTGGCTAACACTTGTACTTGAGATTTGTCTCTGGGGCTTTTAAACAAGACCACGTAATGTGCGTTAAGACTAATGGTCCGATGGGCTTTACTTTGTTGAAATAAATTTTGAGTAATGTAGACAATACTAGCATTACGATGGTGTCCTTTTCGTGTAAACCAAAGTTTAATTTCTTCTTCGTCTTCTCCTAACATGTCATCAAAAATAACTAAATGGGTTTGATTCACGTCAGACACGATTCCATCGTCTTCGTGAGGAATACCATCCACAAATGAAATGGTTTCTCCTTGACTTTCTTTCAATAATGTGTAAGACGGTTGCCACTCTTTGTAACACCACACGATACGTTGAGGTGGATGATCAAACAAATCAGCTTTGTGTTCGATCAAACGTTTGACAAATTCGGTTTTCCCTTAACCACTCGGTCCAGCAATCAACATGTTAAATGGATGGCGCAGATACAAAGCATTCCAACTTTGACGATCTAACTTTTCGTCAATCACTTTAACCACAGAAGAGGAGGAGGTAGACGAGGCAGAAGAAGATGATGTAGCCATGATTGAGGTAAGAAGATTTTTGAGAAGAAGACAAAAGACACAAGACATTTTATACATTTTCATACACGTTTATTTTTTTTTTTTTAAAAACCAACACAACAAAACATATTTTACAAGTCATTAAAGCCAACGAGTGATAAAATAGCAAAGTAAAATCATCAGGTACACAATTAAGGCTCCTACTGAAAAAATCAAACTGTCATATAAACACGTCAATGTACAACAATAGTTTCGTGTCCTAGAAAAAATGGAAGGTCTAGGCACTGCTTGGGGTGGTGGTATTCCCATTTTTTCACTTTTAAACCCTTATGGATATGTTGCCAAATCTTTGGCAAACTGAGCCACTTCTTGTAGCCAAGATTGGAAACCAAGGTTTCTCCAGGGTCGTACATCTTTCCAATTGAAACGTTGTTGGTGTAACTCACTAGCAATACACACTTCTTGAAATGTTTTATAGGCAGATAAAGTGTGACGAATGTCTTCTTCACATGGAGGATCCTCACTGATTTTCATGACCACTCTCAACGCTTTAAGTACAATTTGTCTTTCGTGTACTGATAAAATCAAGTTTTTATAGTCTTCTTCTTCTACTAAGTCCGAAGAAGAACAAAGGGTCATATTGTTTTTTGAACTCGACAATTGAGTCCAAAACAACCACGGGTCCTCCAAAATAATCCAAGGTAAACACTTGTCCTCAAAAATATTCCACAACGAATGTCCTGGAAAACGAATTCCAAGATAAGCAGTCACTAAGACACACACTGCATAGCGTCAAAAATTCAATGGAAACAGTTCTTGTATCAAGTCTTTATAATCCTCTAAAGTCTGAACACGATCGTTGACTTCCTTCCACGGAATCCGTTTCACAAGTGACGTGTAGAGATCAGACGACATGCCTCTTCATGATACGGGTCGATGGCAAAGGTAGGTATCTTGGGTGGCATGTTTTTATAGCCAGGCTCCCAAGGTTGGTACCTTTTGAGACAGTCTCCGTGAACGTAGCTATTGCAATAGACGTTTCCCATAATCATTCTTCTATGACCTTTGAAGAGAGTATAGTGTACAGCTCGAGAAATGACTTTGTGTTTGCGTTTCACTTGGATCTGGACCAACTCTTGGTAAATCTTTTGGCGCAATTCCAAAGGCAAGCCACGAATGTAGTTTGGTAAAGTTTCCGACTTGGAAAGAAGTAACTCTCTTTTGTGTTCTTCACGATACTCGTGATAGTTTTTCTTCAAAATCAGATTTCTGATAAGTCGAAAGTCACGGTAGTACGAAAATCGAGGAATGAATTGAAGTTTACGTTTCACTTGAATCTGGACAAACTCATCGTAAATGCGTTTTCGCAACTTCGAAGGCAAGTCACGAATACGATCTTCTAAGCTTGGTATATACTGAAAAATGTGTTTTTGCAACTCTAATGGTAAGCCACCAATATACCATTGTAAAGAAGTATCCTCCTTCTCCAACATGGAATTTTTTTTAAAAAAAAAACTATTTCTTCTTCTTCTGTTTGGCATCTGGCTCATCGTACCCGTACTCTTCTAAAGCCACTAAAGGTAAGAAGTGACAGTGCGGAGACCATCTGGCATGTTCAATGTAAGCTGAGTCGGTAGGCTCCCATTGGTGAAGTTTCAAACCACAACTGAAACATTGAACTTTATCTCCTTCTCCCGCGTATTTAAATCCAGATCTAGCTAAATCTTCGGGTTTAGGTCCTGGTAGATATTTTGGCCACTTGTCTTTGAATGACTCGAGTCGACTTTCATACTTGGAATAACCAGGTAAACTCACAGGTATTCTGACATGCGAATATTGACCAACATTCACCTTGTTGTCGTTAACGTCAATACCAGTTCCTTTAGTATTTCCACTAAAGCAAAAAGGCCGTGCACCCTCTTTGTCGATGAGTGGTGGTGAGACTTGGAGAGGGTCCTGAATCCAAGATGTTACAAGCTACGGAATCCGTTTGAACGTGTGAATCGGGAATGCCAAACCGTACAGAATCCGTTTCATCGCATGGTACTGCATCATACTCCAAGTCGTGCTTGGAGTTCACACCACCACCAACACCAGATTTCTCTCTTGGCAATGGTGTCGGATGGGTGGTAGTTTGAGTACTCTTATTGTAGTTATGTGGAAGGATAACAAAATGACTCATCTTTTTTTCTTCTTGCTTGGTTAACGTTGAAAGTCAGAATGAAGGGTTAGGCTTGGAAGGGGTTCCTTTTTTATACCTGTCGACTGTACCATCCGAAAAGTATTGTAATGTGATCCGTGGAAACGCTAAAGAAAGGTAAGCACAGTTTGGTGACCATCTAACATGTTCCAGGAGAGCTGATTTCTTACAATCCATACGAATAGTGGCACCACAACTAAAACACTGTACTTTGGTTCCCTGTCCAAAGTAAACAAATCCTGCTCTGGCTAAAGAGTAGGAAGTAGGTAATCCATTGTTCCTAAGTTTTTTTGTGCTCCATCGATGAGGACAATAACAATAGTCAGGCATGTGTTTAGGCCAATTTTTGAACGTCTTCAAGCGACTGGTACACTCACAATAGTCAGGCAAAGCAAATGTTGAAGTCATCTTTGGTGTTGTCTTTTTTTTCTGTTTCAAGAGGGTTTCCTTTTTTTATACTCCAAATCAGCGTGTCCGTAAGGCAAAGTCGTGTGATCTGGAAGTCTCACTCGTTTTTGGTACACGATGCGGTACACTTTTTGTACAGGTCGAATAACGATTTGATGATTAGGAAGGCGCACAATCTTGTGAGGTTCTAAAGTGGGTACTCGAAAGTCTTCCACTTGTCCAGACAGTAAAGCATTTTTTAAAACCTCAAAGTTCACCACTTGGTTGGTTCGATAGTTGAGAGTTAATCCTTTGACTTTACAGGAGGTGTGAAGTTGACCTTGCGGGTCTCGGTATCGGTACCCGTAATTTTTAGGGCCACCACTGGCAAAAGTCAGAATGGTGTCTTGAGGGTGCTCGTCTGTCCAGGCTCCTAAGCGATCGCCTTGAATGGTAGGGTGTGGGTAACCGGGGCGATGGATGTAGATGCAACTGTCAGTATCAAAGTACAGGACACGATCTCTCAAGACTTCTAACGCTTCGTCGTACAATTTCAAACGAGCATGAGCGGTCACGTAAGCGGCAATGACTACGTTGCTAAACTTGTCAGGTTTGACAAACTTGGGTTCTTCTTCGAAATTGACAATGATTAAATCATCGCGGACGATTTCGACGTGTTTGACTAGTATACTTTTGTCGTCCACTAGTTGAAAGTAGCGATAAGGATCGTCCACGTATTCCGTTTTGGGTAAGATCGTACGTTGAACCATTTTTCCCCACAAGCAATTAAGCATCACTTTGGCAAACGATCTTTTTCCTTCATTTTTTTCCACCTCTTCCAAAGTGATGCCTTCGATGTCACGGTACTCTTCTTTGAATCGTTTTTGGTCTTCGGGAGTCTGACACCACGAAGGATAACCACTAGCTTCTTGTTTCAGTTTTAAAAACTGATTGACGTACCACGAGAAAATGCCTGGATGATTGGTGGCGTCGTCCTTTTGGTATTGGGCTGTAGTTGGAAAGTGTCAGATTTCGTATACTTTCAACAAACGGTATTCACGATCCAGTGCCCGAAACAATTCGGCGCTAACCCACGTTCCTGTCAAAGACCGTTCTTCCTCCGTGTGGTGACAGGGCTGATCTTGGTTGCACGTTTCGGCACACGTCCGACATAAAGGAAACATCAGTTTTCCTTGACAATGGTGAGGTAAGATGGGATGGTACAAGTTTGTCGGAGGTAAGACTTTACATTTAATTAATCCTTCGTATTGACGAATGTGTTCCACGTCAATGTGTTCCGTCAAAATTTCAGGGTGACCGGTGGGAAAACGAGCATATTTACACACCCAAGGATACAAAGAACACACGTCAATGTATTTGATTTCTTCTCCTTGGGATTCATTTACGTCGTACAGCAAGCGAGTGGCATTGGTTCGTCCTCCAAATAAACTGTGTCGCGGATCCAAAGGTTCGATGTTGGCCGCGTCGTAACTTTGGGTAATGTTTTTAAATTCAGGATCGGTTTTCAAACGTCGATCGTACTCGTGCTCCCACATTTCTACCACTTGGTATCCTTGACTTTCTAACTTGAGGCGTCGTTGGCAAGTCTGTTCGTATAACTGTTCCATGGTAGAATCTGAATAAGGGCCTTTCATCTCTCGATCAGGATAACAAGTAGGGCATCCGTGAAACAAACAACCCTGAAACTCGTATACCGTGTGCGGGTTTTCTAAATCAAATCCATCCACGGAATAACCTCCAATCTTCTTTTCTCCTCCTCCGTTTCTAGCATGTTGTATCCATTTGTCTTCTTTTTCACACAAATAATGAAACCAACCTAAAGCTTTGACCGAATATTGACGACTATCAAAGAGAGACGTGTTGGAGTCGATGATGGCCAGTTGGTTCTCGGGCATGAAATTTTGTCTGTAGACTAAGGAACAGGCTTTAGGTAAGGTGGCTGCATCTTTCAAAGGATCGACCTCTCCGTGATCGAGAAATAACTCTTGAAACTTTCCACAACAACGTCTTAAAATATCCACATCAGATCGATAATACTTCAACATCTCTTCTTGAAAGTCAAATGGATCGGTCTGGTGAGCGCGGTACCAAGTGTGAAAAGCTTCTCGCTGTTCGGGGCGCATTCCGTCGGGGTCGTAATCATGAAGGTCAGGCAAATGAGGTAGGACAGCATGTTGATTAGCTTCCGTGTTGAAGAAGTGAGGAAAGTAGCCTTTAGCCATTTCTGTCATGCCAAACGTTTTTTGGCATGCGACTCAAAGGCATGGCCAAATAACTCATAAAATCTTTAAACTGGACTTGTCCTACTTTCATGTAGATGAGCTTTTTTCCGTTCATGGTGACTTCAGGGTGTTCGGTTCCATGGTTCAAATAATAATTGAGTAAAAACTGCCCATCGTATCCCGAAAAATTGTGAGCTATGACGGTTGCATACCGATGACAATCTCCATAACGTTGAATGTCTTCTTCGCTCCAACTGTCGTGGGTGGTAGGATCTAAAACCCATTCAGCAAACTCAGACAAAGTGTTAACTCCACGAAAGATTTTTTCACGTCCTCCTGGAATTCGACTACAATGAGGACGGTGAAAATGAATCGATTCTTGAATGCACTGATCACAAGCCCGATGCGCCACACAGAAATTTGGAATGTGAATGCCCGTTTCTTGCATGCATTCAAAATAAAAAAAGATGAAATCTACTTGTTTCTTGTTCTTCTTCTTCTTTATTTCTTTCTTCTCTATCTTGTCAAACTTTTGAATAAAACATCGATGATCAAAATCGACGATCTGATGACAAATAGAACATTTTTTCTTGCCAGCACAAACGTGTCTCTTGGGGTCGTTGGCACGAATTAGTTGTCCACACGTAGAACACGATTTCAATAAGTCGCAAGCACATTTTTGTTGGTGACCTTGTGCCTTGCGATGCTGTTGGTAGCAAGAAGGACTGACAAAACTTCGTCGACACATCTCACAATGGACGTGATTTTGTTGTTGTTGTTGTTGTTCAGGAAGGCATGGTTGGGCTGCTAAACAGCCCCGACATCTTGCTCCGCAATGAAGGTGTTTCTCTCGATTGTTAAACCCATGGTTGCATTTCTCACAGTAGTAATAGTATCACAAAAATCCGGTAATACTAGTAATGGTATCAAAATGTTCTTGATGGTAATAGAGGTGAATGTATTTTCCTTCAGGGAAATCGGGGCCTCGAAACACCATAACTCCGCGCACTTCTTGAGGGTGAACTTTCAAAGTATAGTGAGGAGCCAAAACATCTTGAAGTTTCTGCATTTGAGAAATGCCACACACGGTCTCTTTAGGGATCCCCGCTTGTTGCAACAAGAGTTCTGCTTCTTTTCGTTGTTGGGGTCTTTGAGATGTTCGAATGTTATTCCAGGCTTTTTTCCATTCTTTACTCTCGTTCTTGTTAGCATAGGTGCGGCCCACCATGATAGCCCGAGCCAAACACATTTGGTCTTGTACATTGTCGATTTGGACGACACTACGTTTGGTAGTACGAAGATCGTCCACCAATAACGGTTTTCTTTTTCGTCCACTTCCTCGAGGTGGAGCAACATGTGTCATGTAGAGTGTGGCCTTTCCATCGGTGATGGTAAACTTGTCATTGGATTGTTGCACATGTTCTGCTTTGGACATGACTTTGTCTGGCGTTAATTCTGCCGGGGTGCTGAACTCAATCCAAACAGGACTCTTCAAGTTGTCATGATGGATGGCCAGTCTCAAGCGATCATCTTCTTTGGCTCCACATTGCCGTTTCAAGTTCTGTAACACAGAACTCCACAAATCGCTAATGAACCCCGCCGCTTTCTCGGGAGGTACTTCGGACTTGATGTCTTTGAAGTGTACCGTATGAGTGTAGGCAGTGGTTCTAAATTTTCGAGAAGTTATTTTTTGAGTCTCTCGAATCCGATAGTAATTTTCATGAGGAGCCAAGGTACTAGATTGTGTTTCTTGGTCTGGGGTTCTGGTGTTGGTAGTAATGGTGGTGGTGGATTTTGTTTTGGGTGGTTTTGAAGGTGGTAAGGTTTCAGGTTCACTCATCTCCTCTTCGAAGTCACTGGCATGGACTTGAGCTAGTAGTTCATCTAATGGTGTTTCAGGTGGCACGGAAAATCGTCGTCGTGGCCTCTTTGTTTCTTCTTGTTCTTCTTGTGGTTTCTCATGGTTTGTGCGTGATCTTTTCATCTTGAACTTTACTTTGAAACCGATTCAGTTTCACCCAGGTACCTTTATATAGAGAGAGGTGAGTATATAAAGAGAGAGCTTCGTACCTTCAGAATCAGTCTTTGGTGATTGAACTTTCAAAACTGCTGTAAAGATGGAAGAGTCAAGAAGAAGAAGAAAAAATCAATACTCTAAGAAAGGACATCCTTCTGAGTATAATTGGGATTATCTAACCCAAGGAAGAACAGTGAGAGATAAAAGTCAAGATACTTGTTATATCTGTCAAGAGAAAGGTCATTGGGCTCCAGAATGTCCACAACGACAACATCAAATCAGAGATAAAAGTGAAGATACTTGTTATATCTGTCAAGAGAAAGGACATTGGGCTCCAGAATGCCCACAACGTCGAAACCTAAAAAAAGAAAAGAGAGACAAAACAAAAGATATCTGTTATCATTGTAAAGGACCAGGACATTGGTCTTCGGAGTGCCCTCAGAAAGAAGAAGAAGAAAATCTAGCAGAGGAGAGGAAGGAAGCCGAAGGATCTTCAAGCCTAGAGGAAGAAGAAGAACATATCATCAAAAAAAGTAAGAAGAGAGTGAGAAGAATGGAAGACAGTGAGAATGAAGAAGAAAATGAAGATATGGAAGATATGATTCCTGTGACGATCAGGGTCCCTATGAAGAAGAAATTCAAGAAAAACAAGAGAGATAGTGAGAATGAAGAAACTATGATTCCTGTGACGCAATTCAAGAAGCACAAGAATTTCAGAAAGTGAACTTTGTTGTTTTTTTTTTTAGTGTAGTGTTATATGTTCATTGGTGAATTATTTTGTAAAAAAAAAGAAGAGAATACACCAGACTGGAAAAAAAAGTAAGTGATTTTGTGTTATTTTGTTTTAGAATATGGACGCACGCACGCACAGACACATATATAACACAATGGGATTTTTTAAGTTTTACTTGATTTTTGGCAAGTTTTCTTTACATAATTAACTTCAATTGTCGTAGTCCTTTACCACGACCCAATCCAAATCCTGCTGCTACTGCTGGTGTTTTGCTTATGATGGTAGTCACTGGTGGTGTTTGTGGTGGTGGTGGTGGCATCTCACTAGAACTGGTAGGCTTGGAAGAATGTTTAGCCCGTGATGGTCTTTTTCGCTTTGGCTGAGTTAAAGAATACTTATAGTCATTGGTCATCCATTTTAACTCATATAATATCTCTTCTAAAAGACTCACCGATTTTTCTTCAGGACTGATGCTTTCCTTTACTGTTTCCTTCTTCTACTCCACTTCTAACTGCTGTCTGATTTCTTCCTCACTTTTTCTTCTTCTCTCTCCTTCTTTCTGCTGCTGAAGAAGAAACATTTCTTCATCCTCTCTTTGTTTCTTTAAAAAATTTTCCATCTCTTCCTGTTGCTTCTTTTTAAATTCATCCATCACTGGTGTAGCAACAACAGTAGTAGTAGTAGTCTCAAAATTTTTATTTAGAAAATCTAAATCAAAGTCTTCCGGCCGGAAGTTCAGCAAAGCAGCAGCATTAATCATTGAAGGGTCACTCCAATACATGCTAGTTGCCTTGGTAGTCTCCATGTAGGCTGTCGAAAAAAGTAAAATCCCAACGAACGCTACGATACCTTTATACCTGAGATGACGTCATACCCCTACTCTCTTCCCATTCGAAGAAAAGCCGACCCACTTGTAACGCGCGTTTGGATTGGTAGTTGATTTCGATGCATTTCAATCCGATCGTAAGGTATATATACCACCGCTTGTCTCATAAAGCTTCACCGGTTTTTTTCTCCAAGACCACTCATAAAGAAAAACAAGATGTTGTTTTTTAACACAGCCTATCCCATGTATATCAGAACTTCATGGGTCATCACCAAGATGACAGAGACTGCTTACTGGAAAAGGCGGATGTATGTGGCAAGACAAGGCTGTTTGAAGAGGGTACTTCACTACGGCCCGGAAATCAGAAGAAGTTTAAGAAAAAGAAGGCCTCCTAGGAGATTTGAATGTTAAACAACAACAAAAAATCCAACGGTCCTTTTAAGGGCCACCCATTTTTCAAGAAAAGATTAATTTTCTATGATTGCCATATATAAAATTTGTATGAATGAGGGTATGCTCGTATAGAGTATGTTTGATAAAAAAATATAAAAATGATTAGTGTGTTGTGTGTTTTTTTTGTTTTGTTTGTATGTATGATTTTTTTTGGAAAAAAGGGGGATGTTTTCCTTCACGTCCGCGCTTCTAGCATATAAAGCGGTGCCTTCCACAGTTGCGCCATCTTATTCAGGCAGCAGCAGGTGGAGAGTGTAGACGTGTGGCAGACGTGCTAACCGGTAGAGGGAGACGCAGTGGACGAGGAGGGAAGGAGGCAGTCTTGGCAGCATTGCAGCAGCTATGGACACCCAACTACAACTACAACGACTCGCTCTTGGTTTGGAGGTATGGGGCCAAGCTGCTGTGCTGGCCAATGGAGTCTGGTATGCCTACCTATCCCCCCGCCAACAGCCGACCACATGGAGCAGCAATAAAGCGAGCTACCAAGGGGGCGCTGCGTTAAGGAGAGAGCCAGCATGGCAGATAGACAGAGCTTCTCTACCGGGGACCACCTGCTGAATAATAGTCCTTCTAAGGGCTAAACAGTCCTTCTGAGGGCTATTTCATTGCCTGAATCAATGGGGTTTTCAATTTGGCTTTTTTCGAAAACCCCTTTCGATTATACTCTTTCAAAACTCAAATTTGATCAATTTTGAACCACCGTCTAAAACACATTCTCTAATTAATTATCTGTGCGTGATACAAAAATGATGGGAGTAACTTGTACTCGTTTATTGATATTATTTTTGGACAAAAATGTACACTATGTACGCAAAATTCAAAAAAAAATTAAGAATTAATTATATAAAATCTCGAAACTCGATGTATTGTCATAATTGAACAAGTGGCTTACACTTTATTGGTATTAGGGACAGCCCGACTTAGTATAACTGGGCAGAATTTGATCATGTATGTACGTTCTTGGCGTTTCGGCTTCCGACACGCTTCGCGCCTTCGCTTGCTTAGTCCGTGCCGCCTTTTCACTCCTGACTGCATACTTGACACAATTCAATCTACAACGTGCGCTACAACGCGCACACATATACCTGTAAACATTGTGGTTCTAGTCCTATGTACAGATATAAAGGTACACACTCTCATATAGCGCACATCCATTTAACCCCCTTAATTGTGGGGAACCATGTTGCGCTGGGGAGGTGTACTCTGAAATAATTTACACATCCCTCTGGGATGTGTAGACGGTACTCATCCTCCAATAGCGCGCAATCATTTTAACCCCCTTAATTGTGGGGAATCGTGCAGCGCTGGAGGGGAGTACTGAAAATAGAGTCAGGTGGTTGCAATCTGTCAACGCACCTGACCACTCAACCCCCCTATGCGTGCTTCGCACGCTGTGGGGGTATATAGTCGCACATCCCCGAATGGGCGAACGCGACTTTAATGCAATAATAATAATAATAGTTGCGCCATTCACACTTTCACTCTACAAGAATGAACTCTGTTGAATTGTTAAAAGAAGCTTGGGATAGAATGGTGGATGTCGAGTCCTTGATGGAAAGGTTGGAGTATTGGTGGAGATATCCTGCCACCAAACCATACGTCACCAGCCAACTAGCGGCTCTCAAATCAGCAAGAAGGTTGGTGATTGATGTCTTGGTGGAGGAAAGACAATAAACTTCCTCAACCCCTTGCCGTGTGGGGTTCATCAAGAAGAGCCTGGATTTACTGGATGAGGTGGAGTACTTCCTGAACCGAGTTCAGGAAGATTGTTATATTTATCGACCCGCCAGTAACGTCAGGCGAGAAGAGGTGAACCTTCACATGGTGAAGGTATTGTTAAAGAAAGTTTTAGAAAAGAAAGTGGCTCACATTAAGATCTTGTGGGCTCTAGAACGCTCCAAGAAAGAACAGGCCAGGAAAGAAAAGGAATTCGAACGCCTGAATTTAAATTGGATGAAAATCTAAGATAAATTCAGGCGGATGAAACATCCTGACTGGCTACCTGATTCACCAACACTTCCAACCAAGAAAAAAAGATCTCACACCACCTTCCTAAGCTTCTTTACCCAATGTTGGAGGAAATAATAATCTTCCTCCAATGGTCCTTTTTAGGACCACCCATTTTTCAAGAAAGATTAATTATTCCCACACCCCGTATGTAGTGACCCCCGCTATGATAAATTCCCGTACGTACCCAGAGAGGCCCCGCCACGTTAAACTCCCGTACGTAGCTATATAGGCTCCCATGTTAAACTCCCGTACGTAGCCAAAGTGCCCCCGCCATGTTAAATTCCCGTACGTAGCTATAGAGGCCCCCGCCATGTTAAACTCCCGTACGTAGCTCAAGTGCCACCTCATGTAGCCCAGTCGCCACCGTATACTACTTCCAATATCGCGCCTTCAATGAACCCCCTTAATTGTGGGGAAACCATTCTGCGATGGAGGGGTGTACACAAAAGCGTTTCTATACGCTTTAACGTGACATGTGTGTTGTTACAACACACCTGTCCCTAATTTAAGTGTGCTTAACACACATGTAACCCCCCACGGCGTGCTTCGCACGCTGTGGGGGTAAATAGTCGTACATGCCCGAAGGGCGAAAACGACTTTAATTCAAGAAACACACACAGTTAGGCTACATTGAGTCAGGAGCCACCTATCCAGCAAGTCAGATCGTCCCAGAACTCGCCGACACCTGCTGTGGTAGGATGAAGGGGAGGGGGTCACCTGTGATTAGGAATCGGAGTGCCTTGTGCAAGTAATGACTAGCCTGCTACTGCTACTACAGGAAGACAGGGGCATACTTGCCTATACGTGGCAGTACGGCACAGCAGTTACCAACCTACCCCCACCACCAAAGCACCGCCACTTAGTGAGCCGTAGCCGAGTCGAGGAGTACAAACGACTGGCAAATACCCTCCGGAAGTACCCCGACGCAGCAGGTGTAGCCTGCTAAGCCAGAGGTGATTGGAAGAAGGAGCAGGGAGGACGCTGAGCGCCCACCATAGAGACAGGCGATACCAACAGCCCTTCTTTAGACGATTTACTGTCGACAGCCGGAATCGAACCAGCCTGCTGTCAGAAGAGGGGGGAGCCGGAGAGCAGAACGAATATGGAGAGGCTCCCCCCCCCCACCAAGCAGACTGGTAAAAATTGTCTGACTGTTATAGGGTTTTCCTTTCGAATTTTTTGAAAACCCTTTTTGATTATACTCTTTATATCACAAATTTGATCTATTTTGAACCACCGTCAAAAATATAATCTCTAAATTATTATCTGTGCGTGATACAAAAATGATATGAGTAACTTGTACTCGTTTATTGGTATTATTTCTGGGACAAAATATGTACACTATGTAGGCAAAATTCAAAATTATATTGAATTAAATAAACAAATTTGAAACTCGAAAGAATTGTCATAATTAAATATGTGGTTTACACATTATTGGTTTTAGGGACAGCCCGACTTAGTTAACTGGGCAGAATTTGATCATGTACGTTCCTGGCGTTTCAGTTCTCCGTCACGCTTCGCGCCTTCGCTTGCCTAGTCCGTGCTGCCTGCCACTCCAGACATGAACAACTTATTCACACCTGCATACCTGTAAACATTGTGGTTCTAGTCCTATGTACAGGCATAAACACACACTCCCCCCCCCCCCATATCATGCCGTCAATGAACCCCCGTTTGTGGGGAAACCATGCATTGATGGTGGGGTGTGAAGTAACTTGTACACACCCTCCAATAACGCGCATTCAATTAACCCCCTTAATTGTGGGGAACCATGCTGCGCTGGAGGGGTGTACTAAATTAGTAAAGTGTCAGGTGTGTTGCAAACTGACAACACACCTGTCCATAATCTTAGTGTGCTCAGCACACATTGAACCCCCCTATGTGTGCTTCGCACGCTGTGGGGGTACATAGTCGTACATGCCCGAATGGGCGAACACGACTCTAATTCAAACATCAATCAATCAGTTAGGCTACCCAGTCGAGCAGTCAAGATGAATAAAAAAGAAAAAATGCCGCGCTTTATATGCTGAAGCCTTTCCTCCCAACATCAAGCAGCCAGCCAGTCAGCCAACAAGCTGTCATCGCCATCATCGACTTTAAGGAAATAAGATAAATAAGGTAAATTAGGAATTTCATAAACTAAACCTACTGGTCTAAGCTCCGCATTCGTGGCAACAACTAAGTATACTGTCTTACTCATGTTCTGACTAACCTTGTGTTCTTTATGAATAATAACATTACTAAAATATCTCCCTGAACAACGAATAGCAAAATATAGAACATTCGGTATCCGAAACAGTAAACAATACCATTATTTTGTCTAAAATATTTTCGGCGCCAAAATTGTTATTGTTGTTGTTGTTGTTATTTTTCCTTGTCGTATAACTTTGTCCGAGCTCGCTGTGGGATTTCAAGCCGGGCTCGCAAACAGGTGCTGGGACCATACTAGCATTTACCTGGTCAGAATCCTTGCATATACTCAAGGTGTAGAGATCACTGCGAGATTTTCTGTCGCCTTAAGCACGTTGAAGCCTTACGGTCGAATAAGTCTCGCATAATTGACGAGGTGAATAATAGTAATTAATTTTAACTCCTGTGCTACCGTTGTTTAGAAAAAAAAGAAGAGACTAACCAATTAATCCAGTGCAATTTGTCTGTTTAAAAAAAAAAGTATAAATAAATAAATACAAATTTAAAAAAAAAAACAATAAATTAATTTTCTACACCGGTTAAACTTAGGAAAACAATGAAGAGAATAAAAATGAATAAACAGAAAATAATTAAGAAACCTGGAAATAGATCAAAGGTCATAACGTCATAACAGCCACTCCACCCACGCACTTAGGTACAATCGTAACGAACCCAAAAGGAGGCATACGGGAAAATATCCTGAACTTCACATCCGTATTATCCCCCTCGAGCAAGGATCAGTCACAAATTGAAATCCACCTAAATAACTCATCAAAGGGCATGAGTCAAAATATGGAAGTCACCTTACTGGTGTTAGGCTCCCCAGTAGACGGCAGCTGTAACCACACAAACCTGTTTGTCGGTACCCCACTAACAATGTCACCGATTATACACTACAACATGCCCCACTCGCCTGATGCAGAAGTCATAATAAGAGGGCAACAATTTCATTATGATACAGGCAGCTTCATAGACTTAAACACTACTCAATTAATAGGAAAACCCAACCCAAATATACAATTAGCTATAACTCCACTAGTTGTGGGGGAGGGGATAGCTCCTGATCCCATCAATGAAAAAACCAATATGCAGATAAACACTCAAAAAAAGGAGGGCTAAAAAGAGCAGTCTAGACCAAACACATATGCCCTAGAATTACAGAAGGGAGGAGTAAACCAAAAACAAATAAATAAGGAGGAGTCAAAACAAATAAAAACATCAACACCGAATGCTTCAAAAACAATATATGCTAAGGTACATCTTAGTCAAGTAGCTGGCCCCTCAAAAGTAGGGATAGAGACATACGAATGGAAACAGGCCCTATCAGTCCCGAACATACAAGAACACTTTGAAATACAAACAATACAAGAAATACAAACAAGTCCACTGTGCAAAGGAAAGAGGAAACAACCACCAAAAGGAGGCCCCAAAAACAAATCATCAAGCAAAACAATTAAAAACACCAGTAAGCAATCAGAAACCAAAATTAATTTAGGAGTAGGAGAAAAAAAGCAGCAACAACCCATGCAAAGGAAAGAAACAAAGGAAAAACCAGAACAATCAAAAACAGGTAACAAACCCCAAACAGAGGGGCCCGTAGTAAAATCAGCTCCCCCCCCCTCCCCGCAGTTACCAAAACAAAAACTAACAAAATTGACCCAAAAAAACTAAAATTCACATACCACCCAAAAAAACTAACAGTATACATCAAAAGTCCTGGGCTAAACATGGATGCAATAAGTGACAGAAGCATAATGATGGAGTTACAAAAAACACAAGGGGGAACGTTCCAAATAATACACACCAAAGAACGATATATCATAATAAGATGCTCCACGGCCATACAAGTTTCAAAATATGGGGAGGTACAAACAATTGGCAAATATAGGGTAACAATTACTCGACACAACAACGCAACCCCCCATAAACAACAAGCAAATAGACCAACACAACTATTCAAGAAAGTCGTCAGAATGGATAAAAGTCACACGCCAAATAAAATTATACAAGATATTAGGAAATATGGCCAAAACATTGAAAAAGTAGTACGCCAAGCAAACAAGGATGGCGAAAAATCAACAGCAGTAATCTTGTATTTCAATCAAAATCCGCCAGAAATGTTACGTGTAGGAACAATGGGACACTATGCTCGACTACTCGAGTATAATAGCAAACCACGCTTCTGCAGCAAATGACAAGGGTGGGGTCACTTCACCCAAAAATGCTCGTTCCGACCTAGATGCAGTAAGTGTGGAGGTAACCATCAAGAAAAATGTAAATATGTAGGACAGAAGTGTACAAACTGCAGTGAATCGCACCACCCGAGAAAAAAAAACTGCCTGTACTGAATTAAGAAAATACAAACAATGGAAATCATGTCACAAGAACAAGTATCATACCAGGCAGCAAAAAAACAACTTCAGGATGTCACTAAAGCATCAAAACAAACAAACCGCACAGACCACAAACAAGAATCAATAAGAAACAACAAAAAACAAAACCCTAATATAGAAATAAAATCAAATCATCAACTAACAGTACCAAATCACAGAACAAAACCTCAGCAAGAAATAGAAAAAAACAATAACAAAACCTGCCACAAAACACCAGATAAACAAACAGTAACTAAATCAAAACCGCTAGTACTTAACAACAGTCCTAAAAAAAACAACCAACCCAACACCGAAATCAAAACCGCAAGAACCTAAAAACCCAATACAATCTCAACCTGAACCAACCACAAATAAAAGTATCAACAGAAGTACCAATCAAATACCAATAATCCAAATGCTAGAACTAATCCGGGATATAATCAATGGGGTACTGAAACTAAATAAGGACAATCAAGTACCTGCAGAGGCCGTACTCAACCTAATAGAAAAACAAACGAAGCTACGGATTACAACTCAGGCACCTGGGCCTTTATCTAAAAAAGATGGAAATCAAAACCCCAAAACTAGGATGAACCCCCAATGGAGTACAAAGAAATAATCCGTATTTGGCAGTGGAACTGCAGGGGGATACGATCCAATATCCATGAACTGATTATAAATATTCAAACTGAAATCAACAAACCAAATATTGCGTGCCTTCAGGAGACGCACTTGAGCGAGCAAATAACAAATCCTCCCAAAATGCCAGGATATTCAATATGTTACTTAAAAAACAGACCAAATGGAAAGAAGGGAGGAGGTCTGGCAACGTTTGTCAGCGACGCTCTATCGAGCGAGTCTGTTGAAGGTACACAACAATCAACAACCTCAGATCAACTTCCGAAATTTTTAATCACAAAAATTTACACTGACGGCAACCCAATAATGTTGGTAAATATATATGACTCAGGACGGGGGCAAATGATAAAACCTGAAACATACCAAAATCTTATTAGTGAGTTAGGAGAAAACATCGTTATCTGTGGTGATTTCAACGCACACAGTGAACAGTGGGCGGGAACCCATTTGGATAGTAGAGGTGGTGGTATTGAGAGGTGGATCATGCTATCAAACCTAGTGATATTAAATGATGGCTCTCCCACTAGAGTCAATCCTGTAAATGGAACTATGTCAGCCATTGATCTAACGTTATGCTCACCCAAGATCGCGGAAATCGCCGATTGGGATGTTGGTCAATCGAGCACAGTAGGAAGTGACTACTTCCCAATATTAACAACAATACACCTAAATGTGCACAAAAACAACACCACAACTACACCCAAATGGAGATTTGACAAGGCTGACTGGGACACGTTTCGCTCTCTATGTGAGGGGATGGACAGTGCCATGAAATATAACGACAATGTTAACACCTATAACGAAAACATCGTAAAAATGCTGTCGTCGGCAGCGGAACGGTGCATCCCCAAAACAGGAGGGCGAGGCAACAAAAGATCAGTCCCCTAGTGGAACGAAGAATATAGGCAGGTCATACCAGAAAAAAAAACGGCCCTAAATAAATTCAGGCATTTCAAAAATTCCGATGATTTCCTCGCCTATAAGGAAAAAGAGAAAGTAGTTAAAAAAATACCATCTTTACAGCTAAACAGAACTCATGGAAGGAATTCTGCTCAACATTAAACCATAAAGCAAACTCTAAGCAAGTGTGGGCAAAGATTAAAATAATTAGGGGCAAAGCTACCTTCTCGACCCCTAAACTCCCCGGGCTCATCACTAATGGGGAGAAAGCCGCAAAATTAGCCACCCACTTTGCCGAAATGAGTAGTAATTCTAACCACTCAGAAAAGTTCCAAAAATATAAAAATAAAATAGAGAAGGAACAACCCCAATTGTTCACTGATAGAGGAAACCACTGAAGCCCCCTAAATATAGATTTCACAGTATATGAGTGAAGTAAAGCACTAAGCAAAAAAAAAACACGTCTCCCGGTGAGGACCAACTAGGCAATGAAATATATAAAACAAAACTCTCGGAAAATATTGAACTGGCGATATTCGATCTGCTGAATCTGATTTGGCAATCGGGTGGAATACCGACATGCTGGAAACAAGCGGTTGTCATCCCAATACCGAAACCTGGAATAGACCCAGCGGATATCAGTTCGTACAGACTAATCTCCCTCACTAATAGCATATGCAAAATCAAGGAAACAATGATAAATAATAGATTGAAGCACCACCTGGAAAGTAAAAATTTGATATCCCAAAACCAAAGCGGTTTCCGTAATAAAAGATCAACAATTGACCAATTAGTACGGTTGGAGTCCAGCATATGACTGGCTTTTAATGCCAAAAGGAAAAGTGATCGCAATCTTATAGCAGTATTCCTTGACCTAGAAAAAGCATACGATCAGATTTGGACAAAGGGTCTAATTGCAAAATTGAACCATTATGGACTTACAGGCCGCATCCATAAATGGATATCAAATTTCTTATCAGGCCGAAAAATTCAAACTAGGGTGGGCAACAGATACTCCGAAACAATTGAACTGGAAAACGGCACACCCCAAGGTAGCGTCTTAAGCCCTACTCTGTTTAACGTCATGATTAATGACTCAGATCGGTCAGTCGACCCTACTTATCTGGAACTCTCGCAATTTGCTGATGATAGTGGAATCTGGAAAGCGGGAAACCCCTCCAGTGAAACTGTGGTCAGACGATTGAAGATGGGACTGGATAGGATTGGTCGATGGGCCGATAGGTGGGGCTTCAAACTATCGCCAGGTAAAACTGTAGGGGTCATGTTTACACCAAAAGTAAACTTAAAGAAACAACCACCGAAACTAAACCTAAATGGTAGGATGATAAAATTTGAAAAGGTGGCTAGGTTCCTAGGAATGCTATTCGATGAGCACCTGACATGGAGCAACCATATAACAGAGCTAGTGAGACGGTGTGGACAAGATCTGAACCTCTTGAGAAACCTTAGGAGAACCGATTGGGGGACAGATCAGACCACACTTCTCACACTGTATAGGTCACTTATCCGATCCAAAATTGATTATGAATGCCAGGTGTACGCATCGGCCCGACCTTACATACTTAAAAAATTGGATAGCATACAACATTGTTATCTGCACCGGTGCTCTCAGTAGCACATCTAGGGACGAATGTAGGATTCTAACCGGGAAACCACCATTAAACCTAAGACGAGAGGAGTTACTCCTGAGGTATGCGACCAGGATTTCAATCCATGATAAGTCGCACCCTGCAAGAGCTATAATAGAGAAATGCAATAAGCCCTTCCGACACAAACTTTGCAAGAGTTTGCCAGGAGGAAAAAAAATCTAAGACCTTCAAAAGGAATTAGACATCCCTAATATACAAGCGGAAGTCATAAACTATCCGGATCCCGCACCATGGACCAGTAAAACACCAAAAATAAACCTAAATGCACTGTCTTATGGAAATAAACAAGAGCAACCCATAGAAATAAGGGCTAAAATCCTCTCTGAAATAGAAAGTAGGTATAAGGGGTACATCCAAATATACACGGATGGCCCTAAATCCCCAGACCCAGGACGGACTGCAGCAGCAGCAGTGATCCTTAGAAAAACATCACCCTGGGGGAAAGGCTACCAAATGACTGCTCTATTTATACGGTCGAATTTTGGACTATTATCCAAGCAATCCAATGGATACAAACTAACCAAATACCGAAAGCAGTCATAGTTAGCGACTCCCTCAGTGTGCTGCGGACTCTGGAATCAGGTAACTCAACCAGTCGAGAAAACATGATTAGAGAAGTCTACTTAAAACTAACAACCCTCGAACATAACAATCAGATTGTAGAATTCATGTGGGTGCCCTCCCATATAAACATCCCTGGAAATGAGAGGGCAGATAAAGAAGCAAAAAATAAACTTAACGACCCAGAAGTGCACCACCTGGACTACAGTATATATGAGATTTACAGCATAATAAAAAAAAAATGATCAAAAATGGCAAAGAGAATGGGACAGTACACAAAAAGGGCGCAAATTATACAATATACACAAGCAGGTTTGTAGAAATATCGTCGTCCCAAACATGGCAAATCCGTTTGACATCAAAATTATAAATAGAATAAAAACTGGCAAAACACTCCTGGCCAGCAGTTTTGGAAGATTTGTGCCAGGGATAAAAGAGAAAGGAATCAACTGCCCTCACTGTCACATCCCAGAGACGCTCAACCATGTATTTAATGACTGCCCAAAGTACAACGAAGCAAGGAAACAATTCCAGGAAAAACAAGAAAAACTGAAAACCCCAACCCAATATCCGAATTTCCTTACTACAGGAATCAAAAAGACTAACATCAACCTAGTGTACGCAAACATCCTGGGCTACATTTGTGACATAGGAAAAAGAGGAAAAATTTAATCCCCGGTTAGAAATATCAAACTAAATTCATACGAAGGAAGAGAGGTAAAAGAAAGGCAACAACAATAACAACAATAACCAAAATGTAAACCCATGGCAAACCGGAACAGTCTAAAGCTGGAGAGAAGGGGCCCTTCCCATGGAGGAAGGGATTGGCATGCCGAGACCATTAGGGGCCCAGGTGCGTCGCAAAGGCGATCCAATCCCAGCCCCCTTGGGGTGAAGAATCTCCATAACCATGGATATGACTTAGAGGCAAGTCAAACCGCAAACATCAACTTAACTAACTAACAACATTGCGAATCATGTATAACCATGGCAAACCCGAACAGTCTAAAGCGGGAGAGGAGGGGCCCTTCCCAGGGAGAAAGGGATTGGCATGTAGGGGCCCAGGTGCGTCGCAAAGGCGATCCAATCTCGGCCCCCTTGGGGTGGAGAATCTTCACTCCCATTGATATGACTTAGGGGCAAGCCAAACCGCAAACCAAACCTCAACTCACTAACAACATTTTTGACATCATAAACTCATTAATAACAGACAAATCATGTTTTTTTCTTTCTCTCTTTAATACTAACGCATGGTAAAGGCTTCCAGCAGAAATCACAAGGGACAACATAGAACAACCTGACCTCTCAACTTTAGCACGATATAAGGTGGTCCTAAGCCCAGACCATCAGGACCAGCCGCACAAGGTGGCAACTATTGAACACACTAGAATAATAAAACTTGACCCTGTAAACTGGCCCATAACAAAATTAAAAATATAAGGTGGCCTAAGACCAGACCACTAGGCCCCTATAGCACAATGCGGTAACTGATGAACTAAACGCCACAAAAATTAAAAAACTGATGTAGAAAAGGGTAAGCATATGCACCAAATGGGAGAAAAACACTAATAAGACCCAATTAAAAATTAGACTATATAAGGTGGTCCCAAACCCAGACTATCAGGTCCCGCCGCACAAGGTGGCATCAACCTAATAAACCCATCGAACTGACCCAAACAATTAAGTTTATAAGGTGGTATCAAGTCCAGACCACAGGGCCCTACCGCACAAGGTGGTAACTACTTCTGGAATCACCCTCACAGTAGTTAACAGAGATTAAGTGTCTGTGCATATGCTTACTGTAAATAAGATATCAACCCCTTTTATCGAACCGGACATCTATCTATCTATAACATAACAAATCTTCACCCACTCTAACTAACCCAAACCTACAGCCGCAAATGCCGAGTGTATATTCAAAATTTTTTTTTATAAAGTCATAGATAAGGTGCAAGACGACGATGTTTCTTGATTTGGCAAAATAAACACAAAATTTTAAACTTGGGAGCAGTTGGAGCCATCCTGGAACGTCAAGGCGCCATCTGCGGCTCTTTCCCGCCTTTTCCGCCTCCGGACATGAGTAACTGATAAGTGTGCGGTGCACACAATAAAGCTGTAAATTAAACATTGAACGGTGTGCAAACTAACAACTCGTACATGGCCCAATGGCCGCACACGAGTATAATTTAAATTAAGTAAGTAAGTCGCACCAATCAACGTCGACTAAACAAGAAGACCAGAATGAGCACCGTAGTGAATCTGCAGGAAGCCTGGGATGTGATGGTGGGAGTGGAGTCCCTTCTCGAAAGGATAGAGTGTTGTTGGCGATATCCGATCACTCTGCCGTATGTCACCAGCCAAGTGTCAGCCATGAAGAAAGCGAGGAGTCTGGTAAATGAAATCATGGTGGAAGAAGCCCAAAAGACCTCCTCGGCATTTTCATTCTGTCGAGTGGGCTTACTCAAGAAAGCCTTGGACTTGCTGGAAGAGGTGGAGTACTTTTTACAGCAAGTACAAGAAGATTTGTGGTTGTATCCACCCCCCAGTAGCGTCAGAAGAGAAGCGACTGCCCTTCTCACGGCCCAGATACTCGTGAGAGAAGTCACGGAGCAGGAGGTGGCCACCATTAAAAAGGCTTGGGGCGAAGAAAGAATAAAGAAAGAACAGACCCAGAGAGAAAGGGACTTCCATCGCCTGAATGTCCACTGGATGAAAATCCAGGAGAAGTTCAGGCGAATGGGACATCCAGACTGGCTCCCTGAGAAGAAGAAGAAAAGAAGAAGAAGAAGAACATCCTAGGCTTCCTTACCACATGTTGGAGAAAGAAATAAAAACTCCAACGGCCCTTTTCAGGGCCACCCACTTTTCTAGAAAATATTATAATCCAAAAATTGCCTACTCCAATATTTTGTGTGTTTGGTGTATGTGTCACTTCTATCCCTCTCCAATTCCTGTCGGTACCCCAAGTGCCCCACACCTGTTCCATTCCCGTTGGTACACAGAGTGCCCCCAATATGTTAAATTCCCGTTGGTACCCTTTAGTGCCCCCACCATGTTAAATTCCCGTTGGCACCCGTAGAGGCCCCTCCAGTACCTATTTACCCCCCCCCCCATACTACTTATATGCATAGCGAGTAATACGAATCCAGTACTTACCTAAGCACGTGCATCTGTGTATATTTTCCAGCAACTTCCGTTGTTAGACTGCACCAGGGATGCTAAAGGTATAACGGTACCAATTACACAAGCCCCGGGGGGTGGGGGATAACTTAAGGTGTTGGAAGATTGTATTCAGAAATAAACAACAAAACTAGCTGTGATTGGTGCGTTAGCCTCGAACAACCACTTTTCGTGCACTTAACGTGAATTTTAACGCTTTCGTTATAATATTGTGAGAATCTTTTTAAAAACTAAAGAAGGTGTTTAACCATATCTACTTCATTTAATCATCGTTAAAAAAAAAAATTGGCATTCATGTACATTCGTTCAGAATTACCGTTTATTCGAGCGTATGTAATTTTACTTATCTCAGGAAGTGGCGTCCATGGTTCGTGACGCAGACCAAAAAGTCACGTGGAATATGACTGGGATGTGCCAGTTAGGTCAAGGTATGGATATTATTAGTTTATAGCGTCTCCATGTTTTTGAAATAAAAATATAAAAAAATTTAGTAATGAAATTTTTTTCCCGTTAATTCTATATGCAGTTTGTGCACTTACATTACTGCTTGCATGTTCTTTACCACATAAATATATGACTCAATAGACTGAGAAAGAGACAGACAGAGACGGAGGGAGAGAGGAATTTTAAAATAGACAATGGTGAATGGATACACATTTTCTGATAATAGTTTCAATGTCTTTTGATGTAGAATATATTTTCATTATGAAATAATACTTAAACGAAAAATTCCATAGTGAATATATGTTTCGAATGTAAATTTTTCTTACGTTGTATATGAACCCCACATGATTAAAACCAAATATTTACATTGGCTATCACGTTGTAAAAAATTCCCAAATTTGGTTTTTCTGTTCAAGATATGTAAACAAAGCCATCAATTGATCGGAGGCGCTATCTTTAGCATATAATAGAAAATTCAATGCCAAAATATCTAACACCAATAAGGCATTAGTGAAAGTATAGATTTTCATTATGATTTTTTAAAATTACATGAAATTATCTGTTAAAATCTCATTTTGTCTGATTTTACTATTTAATTCATTCCGATCACTCTTGAAGAACGCTGGTGACACAGTTGATGACATCATTATCTCGAAACAAGCGCGTTTGATCGCAAGAAACATGGCCCACGATTGAAAGAACCCCACGAGATCGGGTGGTTGGACGATATGTCAGAGTTGTAGTTTCTGTCAACCTTACAAAACAGTTGAGTCTCTTGGCAACATGTGAGATTATGTTAATTCATATCTAGATCATATTTTGCATTTTTTATGATTTTTTAAAAATGTGATACACATCATTGAAAATGCCTATGTTGTGACTGGATAACTCTTACCCCTGTTTAGTTGCAGCAGAGTTATCTCTCTTATATGCAACTGACAATGTATCATTGACAGTGTGTGACACGCATGCTGAAGTAGGATAGAAATTATATTTATTTCGCCAAACATTAGCATTGAGGTCTATGAAAAAACAATTGGTACCGTGATACCTAAAATTTGATTTTCTGTCCGCTAAATTGAACAGCTAAAAATGGCGGATTTACCGTCGTAGTCAGTTGATTGAGGGGTCATGGAAATAAATCTCGCGGAGCGTAAGTAGTAACTTTCTTTTCGACTCGAAACCGCAACGGATGAAAAGAATAGAGGTTCTTCTTTAATACTGTACGCAATGAGCGTGATCTTCGGGCGATACACGTGTGAAATCGCCCCAAACACTGTGTAGGGCAGGTTTGGCCTAAACCCCAAAAGACGACCCTCAGGGTCCTCACTGTCATTATAGGACATTGAAAGTCATTGAGAAATGAACACCTCATTTCAAGGTCTTGAAAGTCATTGATTTTTCACCTCGGTCATTGAAAGCCCTTGAATTTGAGAGATATTGCTTAAAAATAAAACATGATGGAAAATGTATTTACATTGTGCGAGGATTAGAAGTACAGTTTGATTTTTCCATCATCTGCTAGCCGTTCCGCATGGGCCCGTTCCATTTTGAATCGTACACCACCTTCGCTCTTAGAAAGTATTTACCTGGGCCAGTTACTATTTAATCTCTCTTTAACTTTCAAAATTTCAAACCAAACCTTTTTCCGTCTACGCATACCTTTTTAATTTGGAAAAGTAAAGTTGTTAACGGCGAGTGCAATGTTAAAGAAAATGCTATTTATAGTACAAGCACTGCCTAATACACGTTGTAAGGTGCATGGTTACGACACCGATCCTCGCGCAGGTAAAACTAAAAGTCGGTACATTTATACTGTATAAAACGTACACAATACCATCCGCTATAATCAGTAAATTTAAAATAAAGACTACGCAACTACAGTGAACAAAATTTACCTGAATCATAAAAATGTAATGAAAGTAGAATATAGACTTTGTCATTTTTTTAATTATATGCCACACATTCCAAAATAATGAAGTCTGAATAAAAATAGCATTATAATATTTTTTGTAAAATTCATAATTAAGTACATTTAACATAGCAAGTAATTTAGACATTATTATTATTATAGAAGACCAAAACACAAAACAAACATATACACATGGATGCAGAATAAGTAATAATTCATATAATAATTAAAATATTCAGATGACAATACTTTTTTCCCCAGATCAAAAATGAATACAAATATAAATAGAAATAATATTGTATAATAATGCTAATATTTTGTATCACAATTTTAAAATTAAGAAATTTAATCAGATTGTAAAATAAATAATTTTAATAATAATGTTTTATATGTTTATCAGACATTTACACTTATATTAGGAATTATTTGTATTTTCAAGAAGATTAATAATAATAATAATAATAATATTGTCTACATTATATGCTCTTTTCAAATGTTAATCAAATTGCTGGCATGCTAAATACTATGTAAATATGAATTAAATGTATTTAGATGGTGAAGACACTTATGTTCATACTGCATTTTTGTGGAATGTTTAACAAATGATATGAAAATGATAAAAATCTATAATCTAATTATCTGACATATTTATAAGTTAGAGAATGACATGACTTAGAGAATTTTTTTAATATTGTTTTGTATCCAATTATTATAGCTATAGTCATTAAAGTAGTAGGCATCTTGTATGGTAATACAGTATAGCTCCACATCACAACCGTGCACCTTACAATAAAAGTATTAACTATTTGATTTTACATTTCTATCTTTATTTGTATTCATCACTGATTTGGTAAAAAAAAAGTGTAAAAAATATTTAATTCATATTTACATGGCATTTAGCATGTGCACGTTTTATACAGTATAAATGTACCAACTTTTAGTTTTACCAGGGCTATTATCTGTGTCGTAACCATGCACCTTACAACGTGTATTAGGCAGTGCTTGTACTATAAATAGCATTTTCTTTAACATTGCACTCGCCATTAACAACTTTATTTTTCCAAATTAAAAAAGTATGCGTAGACAGAAAAAGGTTTGGTTTGAAATTTTGTAAGGTATAGAGAGATTAAATAATCCTCAGCTAGATAGTAACTGGCCCAGGTAAATACTTTCGAAGAGTGAAGGTGGTGTACGATTCAGAATGGAATGGGCCCATACTATAGGTCTCTGTGGATAGTTTCGTATTTTGACCCCCCTCCCCCCAATTTTTAAGGCAGAAGGCATGAGCCTATTAGCATACGCCTAGTGTTTTTAAGTTCACACAGAAACTAACTCTGTAATTTGGTGTACATTTACTTTGAGGTAGGCTTGAAAATGGGTTGACTTGTTTGGTGACTGTTTGTCACAGTTAGACTAGCATTGAAGATCAAATACGTAACTTGGGCTGCAAATGAACAGCCAACTGGGCTTACATATTTGCGTATGTCTGCTACTGAGGTAAATATATACAAATTGAGATGGTTGAGGGGTGATGAGAAGTATGCAAATTTGTTATAATACCAGCGAACTTTAATCATACATAAGGCACATACTGAATCGTGGAGCCTCCTTGTCACAGGAAAATATTCAAAATAGCTCTTTGCTGTCAAAAATAAATGTAAAAAAGTGGGGTGGTGGTAGTGTCGGTTCAGTATAAAAGCCACCAATTGTATAAGGAATTAACTTGAATACCTCAATCATTGGTTAGTTTTTATTTGTATTTTTAATGAAAAATTGGTCTCATTTTTCTGCAGTATGTCATTGTCAGATGAAATTTCACCAAAACAACTGTCCAGTGAGACCTTAAGAAATGCTGTCATTTTTTCAATTTTGTCGAATGTCATTCGCTGTGCCAAAAATCATTTCCTCATTACCTCCATTTCTTGAAACTTACATAGTAAGGTATTTCATACACACGCTTCTTATAGATTTGATAATAGTAAATCATAGTAGAAGAAGGGAGTTTACTCAGCACTGTCAGAATTAGCAGGTATAACTTCGGATCCATTCTGCTAATGAACAAAAAAAACTTTGTAAGTTTCACACAAGGTGGTTTAATTGAAGTATTTCATTTGCTTCTTCACTTTATCAATATTTACATTACATACTTTGTATATTTTTCTACTTTAATGAGGATTGCTTTAATTTCATGCCTTTACATTCTTTTCTACTCATGATGTAATATTTCAATACATAGTTTTCATCTTATTTACATAAATTTAAGTTATAATGGCCTATATATACACCACCAATCTAACCCTTGCTAAAAAGCAGCAATTTCATGTTATTTTAGACCTTAAGGTGTATGGTAGCACACCTGATGAAGTGATACTGCTAGCTAATTGGACATCACAACTTTCCTTGGGAGACGGCCACACCAGTTGCTATGGAGCTTTCACAGGAACAGGAGTATCCACATCAACTTCATCAGAGTGATGGTGAGTTTTGTGAAATGGATGTCACTTTTTAAATTGTGTTTTTCTCCTCCCAAGATTTCTTTTGCAAGATTTTATATTTGCTTTTGATTTTATTGTAGGCATGTTATAATCACTGGCAAAACAAACTTCTCTAATTAACAGCAGCTTCAGCAACAATATGAGCTGACCAGCGTAAAAATGATCCAAATGTGACATTCTTAGTGTTCTTAAAACATACATTTTCCATAAATATTGTCTTATCAGCAGATAGGGTGAGTCTGCGTATAGAATTTCATTGTTTAAGTTTCCCTAATGATGTGGTTCAGTTTACCAACATTGGTCCATATATTTTGGGTTACCTGAGGAGTTTCCTCCCTTACACTCTACCTCAGATTTCTCTGTTGTAGCATAGATTTGACCTTCATGAATCAGTGAAAGAGTGCTGGTCAGTTTATATATGCCGTGCATCGTTCATACTATTTAAGCACTTAGCATGCACATTTTGCAGTTACTTTACAAGAGAAACAGCTTCACTTCTTATACATCTTTTATTCACTACATTTTGAGATTTCATGAAGAGTTGTACTGTGAAATATCACTGATATCAACAGGCACTAGCACTACAGGGTATATTAACTATGAAAAATGATGAAACTGACATGTTATAGGGAAATTTTAGGTTTAAGTGGGAAAGTAAAAGATGAAGTATGATGGTGTCTCACAGCTCTTGCTCCATATGATGGTTTCTTGGTCCTTGACTAATACAATATGTCATAGGAAACAAACCATTTTAAATTTTACTCGTGTAAAGCCTTAAAGTTGCGTTCGATTTAAAATTGCCCAAAGTTTTGAAAGAGAGAAACCTTTCCCCTGATCAGACTGGTATGTGAATTTTTAAGGTCTCAATGGATAGTTTCGTAATTTGACACCCCCTACATTTTAAGGTAGAAAGCATGTGCCTAATTAGCATAAGCCTAGTGTTTATAAATTCACACTGAAGCTAACTCTGCAGTATGGTTTACATTTACTTTGAGTTAGGCTTGAAAATGGGTTGGCTTGTTTGGTGACTGCATGTCGCAGTTAGACTAGCATTGGAGATCAAATACGTAACTTGGGCTGCAAATGAACAACCAACTGGGCTTACGTATTGATGTATGTCTGCTACAGACGTAAATATAAAAAAATCGAGATGGTTGCGGGGTGATGAAAAGTATGCTAATTTGTTATAATACCAGTGAACTTTAATTATGCATTAAAAAACTCATACTGATTCTTTTTGCTGTCTTGTCAAGGGAAAATATTAAAAATAGCACTTTGCTGTCAAAAATGAATGTAAAAAAAAGGGGTTGGTGGTAGTGTCAGTTCAGTATAAAATCCACCAATTTTGTATAAGGAATTTACCCGATTACCTCAATCAAAATCTTACAAGCATTCTTTCTGCAAAAATCATTGGGTGGTTTTTATTTGTATCTCCAATGTAAAATTATTCTCATTTTTCTGCAATATGCCATTGTTGGATGAAAATCCACCATAACAACTGTCCGGTGAGACCTTATCAAAATCCACGGGAAGTAATAAGACCTAAGGGCATAGCGTCCCTTTTACATGATGTAATTAACGCATGTGCACTCTTTCACTTCACATTTTCTTTTTAATGAGCAATCTTTGCAAAGTGCCTGAAAAGTGCACATTCAGCAATAGTTGGCTGCAAGACAAAGACTTCATTAGGTGGCTGAGAAAAGATGCGACCTTGAAATACAGAGTGCTTTGTGTACTGTGCAAGAAAAGAGATATTGCAGGAATGGGCATTGTTGCCTGAAGTTGGAACTAATGAAAACACATGAGCCTGCTGTTTCGATGTCAGCGTTCCTAGGATCAGTGCAAACAACGTCATATAATTCTTTGTCATCACTATTGTCTGCATCATAAAAACCAGTTTCAGCTTTGTCAGCAGGTTCTACAAATTCAAAGACTGACAATAGAGGAGCAGTTTTGGTGACAGGTTTCATGCAAAGCAGTGATGTGCTGAAGGCTCAAATATTATGGATGTCAGCAGCCTTTTCCAAGCAGCAGACAAACTGGCAGACGAAGCAGAAGAGAAAGGGACAATCACTTTAATGTCTCAGCCCAATGGACTCGGACAAAAAGGAAACAAAAACGAGAAGCATGTGAAAGTATTAGAGTTGCAGCTGAAGGAGAAAGTAAAGCAGCTACAGAGCAATATGTAATATTTGGGTGCAGTTACAATGACTTTATTATCATTTGCGTTTCATATTTCATTACATTTATTTATATCTTGTATTTATTTTGTTTCTTGTTTTTCAATTAGTAACTGGAAGTAGCACACTTAATGCTGCGAGTAGTCATTGAAAACTGGTCATTAAAAAGTCATTGAATTTCAGTTCTCCTGATCTGTATGAACCCAGACCCTATATACCCGTATCTGTCCCCAATAACGACCACCAGAATATAAAAAATCGTTATGGGGACAGATTTATCGGTCAAAGAAAGATTTGCCGCACATTTCACATTTGTATGGTTTTTGTCCAGCATGTATTTTCATGTGCTTATGATACAAATTTGGAGAAATCTCTTTCCGGCACAAGTCACATGTGACTCTTGGGCTTGAATGAGTCTTATTTGTGTGATCTTGTATATATTTCTTCATCTTGAAGGTCTTGGGACAAAATTCACATTTGTATGACTCCTGCAAGGGATTATGTAGCTGCAGGTGAAATCGATATGACTTTGGTAACATCCTAGCTCAGCATATCTTACATGTGACTTGTTTTCTCTTGGCAGAATAGACATTTTTCTTATCACTAGATGAGCTTTTGTTTGGATCTTGAAGATTTTTCCATCGCAACTTCACAGCTGGTATATCTACCCAGATCACATGTGTGTAACTGATTTGTAAAAACTAGGCCTTGTTTTCTGCCAAAAAAAAAACAGTGGGTCAAGCCTATCCTACTGGTCATTGACTATAAACCATCATACTGAATGCAAAGTTTATCCTCGACGTAGAGTAGTTATCAAATAGATAAATGTGGTGTCTCGATCTTTACGTCTACAGTAGTTCATAATTTCCGACTTGCTTGTTACTTACATTCAGATAATACAACATACTGTCCCTCAAGATGGATATCATTTTGTGTTTTACAATGTATTTACACAAATGCATTGTGGATTTATCTCAGTCGACCTAAAGTATTGAACCAGAACACAAGTATCATGTGCCCATCAACCAACCAAGAGTGAACATACACCATATATATTTGTGTTGCAGACCATGGCTTGTAGTCAGCGCTTGAAAAATCACATGCTGGACCAAAGTTAACTGGTTACACGCTGGCCACGGACTAATAAAACTCAGTTTGTTGAGAATTAGTTTGGTTATACAAAATTCAAAATACGTTAAATAATCGCTTGACTTGTATCGATCAATTTGACATTATCTTAAAATATAAGGATTAATTTTTTTATAATTTGGTTGAAACCGATTTTAGTACCGGCTGGACTAAAATACAGGAGCTTGTTACAAATAAAATTAGAGTATCTGTCTATGGATAGAGCGCTGGGGGTTCAAACGTGTAACAATATAACACGTGGGAAGACATTATTCCTTGTCTCTTGGTATTTCTAACCTGCTACCTTGTCCTATTTTCGCCCCCTAATGTAAAACTTGCATCAGCTGTAATCATGAAAGGCTTAATTTTCAAAACGTCTTAACAGACCTCAGTCACTTTATCATGTATTGGAGAAAATTTGACACTTGTTGACTGATTTCAAGCGAAAGGAAAACACACTGGATGAAAGTTGCGATTAGCGTTCGGATAAGTTTGGATTTCAACCTTGATGAATAGGTAAGTTCAGAAAAATCCTGATTATACAATTTAGCACTGAATACAAACAGATGATATAAAACTAAGAAATGGAGAATTGTATTGTGACATGGTAAAATAAATATAGTAACATGATAAACACAATTGTCCAAATGTTAAATATATTCAATATTTTACGTTTGTTTGGCAATGGTCTGAATCTAATAAATATTTGTATTAAACCTACCGTTATTCTTGTCGTCAATATACTGTTCGAATGCAATATATATATATATATATATATATATATATATATAGAGAGAGAGAGAGAGAGAGAGAGAGAGAGAGAGAGAGAGGGTATACTCCCTGTAGCTACAGCCACAGTTGCATATGTTGAGAAAAAGCACACATAATTAAGGACATTGTTTTTTTTTTTTCTTCCATATCTTCAACTTCATCCACCAGAAAAGACCATAGAGTAAAACACTACAAAATTCACATGCATTATCAACATGAGAAAGGCTGGTTTGCTGAATAGATTTACTGGTCTATGGAGCCTGATGGTTTTTGTTATTTCTTTAATGCAATAAATTGGGAAATGTTTAATCGACAACACCCCACATATAAGCATGAAAAAATAAGTACTGTAATCCATCAGAAGATGCCCAATTACTGTAGAAATTTGGATCTGTCCCCTGATGATGGAAGTGTCAGAGACATGTTTGTTCTGTTGGTAGTACATAAGAGAATAATTAAGACATGTTTTGATAGAAGAGGAATGTCTCCCATCATTTATGTTGGACTGTAACATAATAGAAAGAATAAATGACTTATGGATGGATTTATGGACATGCAACTGAACAAATGCAAAACTATATGCCCCTTACACAGTCATGGTGTGAAATAAAAGATACATAGACTTGCAGCTATATTACAGGATTTTATTTTGAAAAGTTTTGTTCTGTATAATTTTTAATATGCTTGAATGAAGTCAATAATGCAGTTATATTGCCAGCCTGCTTTACCAAGCACCTGTGGTTCGGAAACATTTTGTATGGAAATATGTAGGTGGAAAATTACAATTGGGATGTAAGAGTATTATGTTAATATGAAAAGTGATTGTCTAATGGAGGTGACCATTAAGAGAGCTTACACTGAATTTGTAACAATGAGTTAACTAGAGATAAAGATTATGGAAATAATACATTCCCACTTGCATCACAGATAGGAATTTGTAAGTTGTTTTGTTTTAGCTGCACGAGAAAGGTAGTATGTGTCCAATACAAAATGTTTCACAACACCATACTTTTCATTTTCCCATGTTCCTTATAGAAACTGGGAATACCAAGAACTGTGTCACTGGTTATTGTACCTTAACAAAATGGTTTCTGTGCACTGCTTTTGAAAATGCTTTCTAAATGTATGCCAAGATGAGTCAGCTGCTCTAATGTTTTGGGTTTTTTCTTTTGGTCACTAAACATTGTTTGATTGCCACAGCACTCTGTAGCCTTTCACATCTGAATTATTGTTATACACCAATCAATCTATCCATGCTTTGATACTCCTATGCCAACAAACCTGCCGATACTTCTCCAGGTCAGATGCTGTGGTGCGTTTCTTGGCAAGGCACTGAATGTTTTCCTATGCTGTCACTTTGAAGCCGTGTTTTCCCTTTGAATTTCATGTTAGGGGTTCAAATCAGTTTTGAAGGACCAATGGGAAAAATGTAATTAAATTAAATTCTAGGAGAATATAAGAAATTAAAAGGAAAAATAGCATAACTGAACACCTGTATTCTGTTTGTTGTATTGTGTTTGTTGTAAATATTCCTCCAACTATATGGACGTGCTCATTAGGAATTGACATATGGATCAATGAAAGGTCTGTCAGTTTGGGAAAGTATCAGCTGCAATGTCATTCACTGACATAATATACAGTTTCCATAATTTTACAAAGCCTTAAAGTTTTTACATCACTTTTAAAGGAACTGATCATTGCGGTGTTGAAGTTTTCTACATCTTACTTTTGTAAACATGTCCACGTAATATTTTGACTCTTTATGACGAATTAATTTTGAGTATCTAAAGCTCATTCATTCAGTTGAAATTAATTTGACTGAGAGGTTCATGAGCATATATCATATCATCAGACTTTGAGATGGTCACATTTCAAGCACCAATAATGAGTAAGCCACTTATTAAAGATATACCGAAACCATTTGTATAGTATAACTCTTCATGAAATCTCAACGTTCAATGTTTTGGGTCCGACTAATTCAGCCAAGCTACCAGAGGAGAAATCATGCGTCAGCTTACTTTGTGCAGTGGTTAGTTAGGTGTAACTTTCGATCAAAAGGGTGTGGGTTTGAATCCTACCATTAGACATGGTGTGTCGGCTATAAGGAATGTAACAAAGTGCTTACAGGTGTATCCTTGGGCAAGGCTCTTTACTCATATTCCCTCGGCACTAAATAATCTACTTGTGTTAAAGGGGCATTAAACACCAATCTAAACAATCTCCTATGTCGATGTGCTCTCAAACACAAATCAGTAAATCCTTGCAGACTCCAAACTGCTAATTGGATTGTTTTGTCAGTCAGACAGTATTTCAGAATATTGCTCTTCTGTGCAGGTGGGACAAAGCCATTCACCTAGTAACGCCTTTAGAAATAGCATTTATCATACAGTCAGCATAGAACCATATATCACATCCATCACAACCAACGGAATTGTCATATACTACATGCCAGTTAATTGTCATCTTTTGTTTCTTTGCCTTTCATTTACCGCTAATAATCCAGTGGACTTTGACTTTTTCACACTATCTGTATTCCTTGTTAATTGCTTGCGAAAGGGCTTCTTTCTTAGTTGCTTTATTCGTCTCCAGATACTCTTTTACTTGGGAAAACTCAACCTGCAACAAATTAGAAATGTCATGGGAGTGCGCACAACATGTGAAGTCATCTTGTTCCCATAGGTTTGGCTGTGCATAAAACCCAGTGAGAAAAAATGTCCGATTCTTCACTAGATTTTTTGAAAAGTTAACAACATACAATCCCTTTTTCCTTTTAACTCTGCTTAGCACAAAAACAAGTTGTCCAACCTGCGATGTATTTCTGCAGTCAATTGGAACTCTTTCCAATGTCAGTCCCTGTGCCTTGTAAACAGTTAGCGTAAAAGCCAGTCTTAATGGTATCTGCAGACATGTACCTACATCTATGTTTCAGTGCACGCTATACTTAGTAATAGTATATCACTTCTCTACTACCTGTCTTTTACATTAATTCCTATTCTCACCAAAGTGGATTAACTTGTGCAATATAAAGTGTTTGAAATTTGTATGTGGATTATTGTCTTTGTTTTGCCTTTCTAATAACTTAACTAGATTTACATTTATTTCTAATAAAGCATCCAACATCTCCAACACACAAATTTCACAAGTTCTTGTAGTCCCAGTGTTATTAGCACTACTTGTCATAGACCAGAATAGCTTATGGGACTACCTGTTCATTGTCCAATATCCATCCATCCATTAGCACAAGTTTGTTATCAGTACTCCTCCTAATCTACTGGGAGGATTGCAATGAAACTACACACACACACATTTATTCCATGGTGTAGAGAATGTTGCTGCTCAGATATCCAATATGGCCACCACAGCATCCATCTTGAAAATCTTGTTATTGCTACTCCTCCTGAATGGATTGTCATATCAACATAAGGTTTAAACTAAAAAGACTTCTTATGATGTCTAAATGAAAATGGCGCAGATTTGAATCTAACATATCTACTACGGCATCCATCTTGAAAATTTCTTTATCGCTACTTCTCCTGAGTGGAAAGTCATATCAACATGGGGTTTTCACCAGAAGACTTTTTATGATGTCTAGTTGATCCTAAAGGAAAATGGTTCTGCCCAAACATCCAGAATGGCCCCCACCTTGAAAAGTTTGTTATAATTACTCCATCTGAATGGATGGTCATATCAACATGGAGTTTTCTCTAAAAGACCTCTTATGATGTCTAGTTGGTCCTAAATGAAAATGGTGCTAATCTGACATCCAGTATGGCCACCATCTTGAAAATCTTATTATTGCTACTCCTTCTGAACGGAAAGTCATGTCAGCATGGAGTCTTCACCAGAAGACTTCTTGTGATATCTAGTTGGTCCTAAATGAAAATGGTTCAGCTCGTACATTCAGTATGGTTGCCACACCAGCCATTTTGAAAATCTTGATTTTGCAACTCTTTCTGAGCGGAAAGTCATATCGGCATGGGGTTTTCACAGAAGACTTCTTATGATGTCTGGTTGGTCCTAAATGAAACTGGTCTTGCCCAGGCATCCAATATGACCACCACAGCACCCATCTTGAAAATATTTTTATTGTTACTCCATCTGAATGGATGGTCATATCAACATAGAGTTTTCTCTAAAAGACTTCTTATGATGTCTAGTTGGTCCAAAATAAAAATGGTGCTAATCTGACAGCCTTTATTACCATGGCTGAAGCTATCTTGAAAATCTTGTTATCACCACTCCTCCCGAATGGAAAGTCATGTCAGCATAAGGTTGCACCAGAAAACTATTTATGGTGTCTAGTTGATCTTCAATAAAAATTGTGCCAATCTGATGTCCAATATCTAATACCACAGTGGCCATCTTGAAAATCTTATGTCAGCTCTTGGGTGGAAAGCTATATCAACATTGGATTTCACCAGAAGACTTCTTATGATGCTAAGTTGATACTAAATGAAACTGGTGCCGATCTGACATCCATTATAGCCACCCAGGCAGCCATTTTGAAATTTTTTTATTGTTACTCCTCCTAAATTGAAAGTCATATTGACATGGGGTTTACACCAGAAGACTAATTATGACATCTAGTTGGTCCTGAATATAAATAGTGCCAATCTGACCTCAAATATGGTCTCCATGGCAGCCGTCTTCAAAATCTTCTTGTTGCTAGTAAATCTGAAATGGAAATTCATATCAACATGGAGTTTTTTCCATAAGACTTCTTATGGTATCTGGCTGGTCCTGAATGAAAATGATGTTGATCTGACATTCAATATGGCCACCATGGCAGCCATCTTAATAATCTTGTCATTGTTACTCCTCCAGAATTGATGGTCATATCAAAGTAGGGTTTTCACAGAAAGACTTTTTATGATATCTATATGGTCATAAATGAAGATGATGCCCCACAGACATACAATATGGCTGATACAATGAACATATTGAAAATCTTGTCACTAATTCTCAAGAATAGATGGTCATATCAACATGGGGTTTTCGCCAAAAGTCTTCTAATGATGTCTAGTTTGTTTTCAATGAAAATGGTGCTGATCTTACATCCAGTATGGCTGCCACAGCAGTTAATTTGAAAATCTTGTCACTCAAGAATATCAGGGATGGTTTCAGCACTCAGCAGGTAAAAAGAAGAAATGGTCTCATCTTGAATTCCTAGAAATTCTTTTTGGGCAGTGGAGCATCCTTCTTGAGACTCTTTTTCAGTGGCATATTTCTCCTTGTTAGCTTCATTTTGGATGTAGTCGGTTTGATTTTCATTCCTATAAGTGTCTCTACTAATAGTGATATTCCGCAACTAAATTCCTATACTAGTCGCGATTTGTCTTCATTATATATTTAGGGCAGTGATCACCTTATTTGGAGCTTTGTCATTTTTGAAGGGAAATGTGAATTATCTTTCAGGTAAGATAATATGAATAGAAGTATATTATTTTGGTGATACATTCTGTTGTCAAAGACAATCTTTACATTATAAAACAATATTGATGTTAGAACTGGATCACATCAATCGAGGCTTACCACCAACAGCAGTACATGTACATGATGAACAGACTGTTATAGTTTTACAGACAAAAAGAAAAACACACCAGAAATGCAACCAGAATTCTTTATTTGTAAAAGAACATAGAGACATTATCATGTAATGTGTTCTTTATTGGCAAGTGATGATATAATGCAGCCGGGTTTACCTATACATTTTATTTGCTGGGCACATTGATACACAATCATGACGATGAAGATAGTAATTTTCTGGAGAGTATTTGTCATTAATACATGAATTACCTGCACATACTACTGAATTTGAAACAGTATCATTTAGACCTTCTATCTCCCCTCTCCTCCCTTACATATCTAATTCATCTGTTTTAACCCACCTGACCATAAGGACATGTGGGCTTATGGTATGGCCCTATATTCATCATCTGTCTACCTGTCAACCATTGTTTGTTACCACTCTTAAGGCTATATTTCAGATATAGTTTTGATCAAACTAGGAATATAAGCTTATATCATCAAGATCTTGGATGAGTTTGATAATGAGCGAGATCAGTGCATATTAATAAGGTGATCTTGCATCTGATTGGCTAAGCTTGTTATTTAGCCGGAGTCCATATTTCTGATCTGATTTTTAGCAAACTTGGAATAATGGGTTTATATCATCAAAATCTCGGACATATTAATAAGTGATCTTGCATTTGATTGGCGGAGCTTGTTACCACTGTGGAGACCATTTTTCTGGTCCGATTTGGATGAAACATGGAATATAAGCTTAGATCGTCACGATCTCCAGCAGGTTAGATAATGAGCAAGATCCATGCATATTAATGAGGTGATCTTACATCTGATTGGCTGAACTTGTTGCCACTCTAGAGGCCATATTTCTGATCCAGTTTTGATCACACGGGAATATTGGCTTTGACAAGTTTGGTAATGATTGAAATCCAAGTATATTAATGAAGCCATCTTGCATCTGATTGGCTGACCAAGTCAACACTCTAGCAACTCTATTAGTGATAAAAGATGTTAATGAGTTTTATATCATTAATATGTTGGATCATTTAATTATAAATGAGATCTACATATATTTATGAGGTTATCTTGTATCTGATTGGCTGAGCTTGTTACCACTCTGAAGACCAAATTTAGATTACAGTTTGGTTAAATTTGCTAAATAATCGTATATCATCATGGTCTTAACAGTTTCTATCAGGGGTCCCCAACCTTTTTGTGCCTACGGGCACATTTGTGAGTTTTTGAGAGAGTGGCAGGCACCAACCAATTAACTTAACCCATTTTTGTTTCATTATTCATAATAACCTTTTTCCGTGGGCACACAAAAAACTTTGGTGGGCGCCATGGTGCCCGCAGGCACTGCGTTGGGGACCACTGGTTTCTATAATAAGTGAGGTATGCTCATATTAATAAGGTGGTCTTGTATCTGATTGGCTAAGTTTTTAGTTAAATTGGTATATCATCATGATTTTTAGATGAGTTCAGGTGTGAGGGAGAGCTATGCATGTTAACTATGCCTTAATCTTTGGAAAGCATTTTGATATGCCCATCAAAAGTTTGAGCACAATATGCTATGACATCCAGTCATACATACGTATGTTTGTTTGTTCATCTGTCCATCTGTTGCCTTTTTTGTTTTCACACAGTAACTTAGTTTTACACCATCTACCTTTATCAAACTTAGTGGATGGCATGTACTTGGGGTAAGGAAGAATCCTTGTGATTTTCGGTTCAAAAGGACAAAAGTCAAGGTCAATGTGACAAAAAGGAGAAAAATGGTTTTGTCACAGTAACTTTCATTCTACATGACAGATCTGGACTAAACTTTGTGGAAGAAACCTAGTGATATTGAGTTCAAAGGGTCAATGGTCAAGGTCACTGTGGTGTAACTATGAAAAATGGTTTCTGTACAAAACTTTAACTCCTGACCATGTACCATCACTAAAGCTTGTGGAAGGCTTACACTTTTGGCAAGAAAGAAGAATGTTGATGTTGGGTTTTAAATGACAAAGGTCAGGGTCACTGTGTCTGAGAGAAGACAAATGGTTTTTACATAACTTTATTTCTAGACCACATACCTTGTCCATGGTATGTGCAGATTTCCACTTAAGGTAAGGAAGATGCCAATTAATATTGGGTAAAAAGATCAAAGGTAAGGGTCATTGTGACAAAAAAATTGTGTTTTGCATAGTATGTTTTGTTCCTTGACCAAACTTTGTGCATGGCATGGCTTGTTCTTATTACTCCTGAACTGCAGGAAGGATGGTGTCAGCTTGTTCTTATTACTCCTCAACTGCAGGAAGGATGGTGTCAGCTTGTTCTTATTACTCCTCAACTGCAGGAAGGATGGTGTCAGCTTGTTCTTATTACTCCTGAACTGCAGGAAAGATGGTGCCAGCTTGTTCTTATTACTCCTGAACTGCAGGAAAGATGGTGCCAGCTTGTTCTTATTACTCCTGAACTGCAGGAAGGATGGTGTCAGCTTGTCTTTATTACTCCTGAACTTGAGGAAGGATGGTGTCAGCTTGTTCTTATTACTCCTGAACTTGAGGAAGGATGTTGTCAGCTTGTTCTTATTACTCCTGAACTTGAGGAAGGATGGTGTCAGCTTGTCCTTATTACTCCTGAACTTGAGGAAGGATGGTGTCAGCTTGTCCTTATTACTCCTGAACTGCAGGAAGGATGGTGTCAGCTTGTCCTTATTACTCCTGAACTGCAGGAAGGATGGCATTAGCTTGTTATTACTCCTGAACTACCAGAAGGAAGACATCAGCTCATTTCTTGTTCTTATTACTTCTGAACTGCAGGAAGGGTAGCATTGAAACTTGACAGTAATTACATCTCTGCCATATCTACGAAAAGGGCATAAAGTGTTACCCATGTCTATCACTTTACAGTACACCTTGTCATGTCCCGTCTCTTGTGAATTTTGTTTCCGCTCAACAACCTTAAAAGGAATTCATGGATTGAAACCAAATTTAGTATAGGATTTACATTTAAAAAAACCTATGTCAAGTTTGTTTTTCACCTTTCTCTGATAAAATTTAATGGATGTATGGTTCATGTTTGACTTATCTCATGCCCTTCAATTGCATCTTATTGGTGTGGCATCCATGTCCTGTTGACATGTATGTAGTTTATTCTGAGATTTTAGTTGGTCGTTTAAGAAGACAGGTGCCCCTTTTATGCTCAGTATGACTATCATGGCTATTTTGCATAAACAAATGGCTGGATGGCAATGAAACTTGACATACACATTTGACCTGATCTATAAATTGGTCCCATAAACCACTGGCTGTATGGTAATGAAACGTGGCATACACATTTGTCCTGATGTCTGAATTGGTCCTGTAACGTAAGACGATCCCTTGTGAAAGCTGTGTTGCTGTTTCTTTACCTATACATATGTTTACATTGACCATGGACTTTCTTACAAGCACTATCACACAGCATATAGGTGTTCCTTAATGAAAGTGTATATTGTCAATCTAGTTGCCTTGATATACAAGATGAAAATCTCATTATTTTAATCTGCTTTTGGCAATCTGGCTACCTTGATTAAGAAAAAAAATACAAAATGGGAAATATCATTATTTTAACCTTCTCGTTGTAGTCTATTTACCTTGATAAAACATGGGAATCTCATTATTTTCACCCGCATGGCACTTTAGCTGCCTCGATGTACAACATGGAAAGATATTTTAACCTCCTCTTAGCAATCTAGCAACCTTGATATACAGCATGGAATTATCATTATTTTACCCTTCTATGATAGACAGGATGAAAATCTCATTATTTTAACTTGCTGATGGAGATCTAGTTGCCTTGATAGACAACACTGAAATCTCATTATTTTAACTTGCTGCTGGTGATCTAGTTATCTTAATAGACAGCATGAAAATCTCATTATTTTAACCTGCTGATGGCAATCTAGTTACCTTGATAGACAGCATGAAAATCTCACTATTTTAACCTGCTCCAAAGTGGCTGGTAAAACTGACATTGTGTTCAGTAAAAAAGTACTTTATAATATGTAGTTGGGTTTTATTTCAAAACAGAACTGATGGCAATCACTTTGTGCCACTGCTTCCTAAAAGCTTGTTATATCGTGATATGTGTTTCATAATAGAAAGTGTGCATGGTATCTACTACAGCTACCGTAGTTAGCAGCCTTTTTTAAAATTGTGTTATAGTAACTCATGTTGATGATTGGTCATACTGACATGAAAATTTCATACCAATATCTGTTGGAACATTTAGTTAGACATGGATGAAAATGGAACCTCTCTGGCATTCAGTATAGCCAACATGATGTCAGAATTTGAAATCGTGGAAAACACTACTTCTCCTGAATGACCAGTTGACTTGACTTTGGGTTTTCTCTTAGATGCATTCATTGCAGTATTAAAAATCTGAAAAATCTGGATATGACATCAAGTGTTTTTTGGGGAGTAAAAAATTCTGTCCCATAAAGTAGTCTAAAAAAGAGTTCAAGCTAAAGATCTACCACCAGAGCATGAGTCCCATCTTATGACTCATAATAACATTTATTGTTTTGCAATGCTCTATCCATCACATGGGGGTACTGTATTTTTCTAATGAACACCCAGATGGCATTGAAAAAGATTGACGTCTGTTATAATACCAAATTAAAACTATCGATGAAGAAACTATTGGCGGAATGTTCTTTAGAAACATTTAATCATTAATTCATTTTAAAACAGCCCTATCAAACATTTAATGCTAAGTTCATCTTTCCACATATGAGTGTGTTGGACAAGCTTTGTTCTATTGGCATGTTCTCCTTTTTTTTCCTTGGAATGCAGGGATGCATTTATTAGAGGATGGGCATTTTTGACAAGAAATATGGTATATTCTGCATGACATGAGAAAACCTCAGCCAATCAGGTAAAATCAAATACATAACGATCAGGAAAATAATAGATCATGTTGTATATATATATTGTTCTATAGATATACATGCAGAACCCAATGGACCTGTACCATGAAAAGCTGTTTTCTATGCTACTGAAGACCCAAGTACAAGAAGACACTGACCCACAGGAAGGAACTGGAGACACTTCTTTGCTGTCCAGTAAGTTGTCAGATCATTGTAATAATGCATATTTATTTATAAGTGGCATAACATAATTTCATAACACTTGTATGTCACACTGTAACATAACACTTAGCATCAGCACATAGCAACATCATGTCAATAGGCATACAATTTGTGAATCTTGTTGCATAATACAATATGATACTCCAGTAAGGTCAATGACAGCCACTGATAACTATTTATGTGATTGCTGGATGCTGAAACCTGGATATTAACTAAATATGGATGCTTGAAACAGCAAAGTTTTTGGCACTGCCCTCAGTTCTAAGGAAATCATGAGTGCAGAAATATCCACCATGATTACTGTACATACTCGCTTATAAGCCGAGTTCAACTACAAACAACATAGACCCTGATCTGCTGTTGCATAATGTGCTGGTAGACCATGGTCTATGTTGTTGTTTCTACTGATTACACCTGACAAACTGCATGGACCCAGATCTGCTGGCGCTTTAAGCGACGGCAGATCTGGAACTGTGCAGATTGAAGCTGGACTCAACTTATAAGCGAGCATATGTAGCACTGGTTAGTCTTTCAGCTGTCTGTGCAGCTAAATAAAATATGGCTGCTTCCAGGACTGGACAAATTCGACAAAAATCAGATAGCCTTAGGGCAAGCTGGCAGGAAAATTGAACTTCTTGGGAGATTTGAGCTTGCTCCCAAATATAAGAACATTGATTTTTTTTAAAAAAAAGGTAAAATAAAATATGGGATGTTTTCTTGAAATCGTGTCTTTATTTATTCTACAAATAAAAATAAACAGATTAGTTTTCTTATAATCATTTTTTAACATTAAAAGCTTAAAGTTATCTAATAGTACATATAGATAGTTATGTTGAAGGGGTAAAATAGGAAGGATTTGAGTTGATAGCTGGAGAATAGAATGCATAGATAGAGGTACAAGACAGATATGTAAGCTAACAGGGCCATCTCTTTGGCTACATCAACAATATTGACAGCAAGACTTTGAAATGAGAGTGGTTTGTAACGATTTATTTATTTACACACCTGAATGACTTGAGAACGCTTATTTTTATCCCTGTAATTATTTACAAAACAGCAAGAATGATACTATCAGTCTAATGTAATTCCTACACAATAGATGATAAATGCTACTTGTGGTTGGTAGCTGTTTTGGTATATTGATCACTTCTTTAGAGAAATCCACATGGCTATTCATTAGAGACAAGTGCTTTTATTTCCGAACACACGTGTACCATAAATCTCATGAGTTATGTCATTAACAATTATTACCTGGTCACCTTGAAATCAGCTACATGCATCAAAACAGTCTTTGACAAGATGACTTCAGAGAGTCAGCAAATTTGGCACATTTAATTTAATCGGAAAGTTGGCCAGGCAGTTTTATTGCCCAGCATAATAATTAGGTAGGAGCCTACTTGCCCACTCCTTGTAGCTAGGTTAGGTCAAGGAAGCCTGTATACTTACGATTAAGATATAACTGATAAGTTAAAATAGCTAGTTTATTCCCTATTTATCAAAGCTTGCTTCAGATAGTAAGCATTCACGTTATCATGGCTGCATGAGAAAATGTGAGACTGACCTTCACATTGACTACAAGCTGGATGTAGCAGACTTTAACAGTATATTGTTAAATAAAGGATTGATAGATGAATGAAATTGTGGGTATTGATGTAACAGAGTCATGCGATACATATAAATGCTATATAAAGGTCCTAACACTTGTACTGGGGTGAGTTCACAGAATTGTAAATCTTGCAAAACATAGAGGATTACAAACTGAACAAGACCTTTCTCTCCATGACATCGCTTGGGTCCAGTGTTGAAAAATGATGTCAGTACAGTTGCTCTTTTAATTGCTATCTGTAAAAACCTACATTTAAATGTTATTGGTTATTGAATTGTGGAATATTGCTTCAACGTTCAACTGAGACTATTTTTTCACATGCAGAATTTAAATGTGCAGTGTCTAAGAAGGAATTAAAGAAAATGCTGAAAATCATTTGTTCTTCCTTCTATCTTGACCTTTTCCTCTCGAATAAAAATGTGATCAACAGAATCTCAAATGCGTAATGATTTAACATTGAATTTATGAAACTTGCTGGATAATTTCCGCCTTTTGCACGCCAAGGATCGCAAAAGCTGGAAATTATTCAACCAATGTCATAAATTTAATATTAAATTATCACCCATTTAAGATCTTCTGTTTATATCATCGTTGTCTAATTGGATTTGTTTAATTATGAGCAACATCCACTCATATTAATAAGGTGATCTTGCATTTGATTTGAGGAGCTTGTGAACACTCTTTGGGAAAGGACCTAGATGAGTTAGTTAACAAGTGTCCAGTCTCATGTTCTTTAATAAAATTACAATAATTATGTTTAAAATAAAACACTCTATAGGCCATACTTCTGATCAGATTTTGACCAGATTTGGTATGTATGCTTATTGTTGAGATCTCGAATGAGTTAAATTATGAGTGACATCCACTCATGTTAATGAGGTGATTTTGCATCTGATTGGAGCTTGTGAACAATCTTGAGGCCATATTTCTGATCAAATCTTGATCCGATTTGGTTTGTAAGCTTATATCATCAAGATCTCAGGTGAGATTATAATTATGAGTGAGATCCATTTATATTAATAAGGTGATCATGCATCTGACTGAGTGAGCTTGTGAACATGCTAGAAGCCATAAGTTTGAACAGATTTGGTATGTAAACTTTTATCATCAAAATCTCTCATTGGCTTGATCATGAGCATGATGCACACATATTAATGAGGCTCCATTATCAACACTTTCATTTCTGGGGCATAACTCAGACTGTTTAAGATATTTCTATGACACTAGGTACACATATGGGACTAGTGGACCAGATGGGCCTTCATCAGCTTCAGTATTGTTAACATTTTTATCCATTTGTTCATCCATCCTTCATTCACAGTTTAAATTCCAGAGCCTAACTCCAAAACCATTAGATATATTTCAAAGATTCTTAGTACAGATATTAGACTAGTGGTCAACCTGTGCATTTTACTATTCCGAGTTCTTCAGTTGCAATACTTTTACATGTTTTTGGCCATTTAACCATCCCATCAATCCATTATCCACACTTTGTTTATGGGACAAAACTTAAAAACCGGTTTTGTCTCTATGAACTTTGATATACATATTAGACCTGTGATGTAGATATGTCTTTTTGCTATTCACACTTCTTCAGTTTTAATATTTTTAACATTTTTCTCAGTTTGTCTGTTCACCATTCTTCATAATTCAAGAATCATTTACATGATGTCTGTCACTTCCCTTTGTACTTTGTGCATATGAACTTCCTATATATGAAATATTCAGCAATTCATCATGTTTCATAACAGATAATTTTGGTGGACAGAGGATGCAGATGACTCTGTCTTCTTGTTTTTGATTTTTTTCATTCCTCTGGTTACACCTGATAGTGCTGACCATGTCTTAAGGTGGCAAAACTTTTGCAGCAAATAAGATTATCTCATTTTTGTAGTACTATTAGTGCATTATGTACTATTAGTTTTCTTTGTCTCTCTAAAATGTTGTGTGTCCCCCAAAATTTGGACGGTGGGTGACACAGCATCCCATTCTCTTGGGATACTATGTGCAAAACTGCCGAAGGAAACAATAATGCAGACAACTACAACCAACCAGGCATGGGAATTGAACTCAGTACTCCTGCATAAAGGTCCAGCATGCTAATCACTAAGTTATCATGTGAAAGATTATTTCATTGTGAAGAGTAAGAAAATGTTTCAAAATTGAATGGAAACGTACAAAATATACTGTAATACTTTCTAATGCACAAAGTGGTCTTTATTAGGCGAGTAGTGAGGTATATTAAGCATGTGGCACATTTGCATTTGCTCTAGGTTACTTCTGCTATAAGAAACTTGGAAGTTTGCCAGAAAATTAGGAATTGTCACCTGTATGTAAGCAATCATCATTTAGTTCTAACATTATATTAATAATAATAATTATACAGTTATGTTTCCCTCTAATGGAACAAAAGAACTGGACAAAAACAATTGTAAGAAAAATTGTAGAAGTTCACAATATTCCTTGGTTTACCAATAAAAATGTATGGTACTGTACAAAATTTGCATTTGTGTTTATTCAAAGGATTGACTTTATTTTTTTTTTATATCGTAGCATACCTGTGAATTTTGCAAGTCTGCTGTTTGACTGACTTCAGTGAGATTTTGTGTCTTTCGTTAGTCTTGTCCTGCCAAGACTATTGCTGCATTGAGAATCTGCAGATACCAGTCTGGGAAAAAAATGGCAAAAACAATGCCCTCTTGTGGTTTGTTATCTCATTCCTTGAGAATGTGCTGACATCGTCAAGATTATGACATTACAATGTATATAAAATCATAATATGCATGATGTTGAAAAGATGCTAGGCTTATATGCAACTAAATATTTCTTACAACATTCTTCCTGCTAATAACAATTTTACTTTTTTAACTTAAAGGTGTGACATGACAATCTTTGTTTTGTATATTAATTTAATTTACATTAATCAATATTTACAGAGCCATCGAGCACCACAAAATTTGTTTTTTCTTCCAGCCCTGGTTTAGCTATCCAGTGTATAGTGATGAAAGCCAAAAGCAGGCTGGGTGACTCGGGCAAATCATTTAGGTTTATCAATCCATAATGAAGAACAAAATTAATAAAGATGTGCTTGTAAAGACCTGAGTGAGTCAAAAATTGCATGTAGTTAAGACACAATGTTGACCCAATTTATCCTGATTTTGTGTATTATCAGGTTATCACATCATATCACAGGGTGTAACACTTGCAAATCAGTCACTAGGTTTTTACTTGGATTTAGGTACTTCAGGTCAATCAATTTACCATAAATATCCTAAATATTTGACCAAGTAAACTTTTAATATAGAAACTATTTTTGTGAGAAATTACACTCACAATGAGATTGTGATATTACCCTAAAAAGTATGTGAGATTTTATCTCACTGTGTCATCACAGGGATGAAATAGCTATACTAATGTATTATAGGATAATGAATATTGAGTCACAGACCTTATTCAATGTAATATCTCCACTACGCACTGAAGAAATTATAAATTATTATTTAGGTACATTTTGTAAAGGTGATCTAATCGTAATATGTACACGCAGACAATGTCATAAACAATGTCATAATCTCATGTATAAACATATTAGAAGAGTTAGTTCCCTTTGACTATGTCCAGTGTTTTTATACTGCAAGTCAATCAGTTAACCATAAATGTCCTAAATATCTCACCAGAAAAAGTTTCAAGATAGAAACATTTTTTTGTGATAAATTTACACCTACAGTGAGATTGCGAGATTACCATAAATTCTGTAAACTTTTATCTCACTCTGTGAGATATCATCATAGGTAAGAGATAGCTGTACTAATGTATTATAGGACAATGAATATTGATTCACAGACCTTATTCATTGTAATACCTACATGATGCACTTAAGTCACAAACCTTATTCAGTGTAATACCTCCACTAAGAAATTATTATCTGATTATTCGTGTAAATTCTGTGAAGCTGATCTCATCGTAATATGTGCACAGAGATGATATCATAAACAATGTCACTATAACATGTATAAACATATTAGAAGAGTTAGTTCCCCTTGACTATGTTCAGAACTCTCATATTTGGGTGATTATTCTCTCCCTCCCAATATTATCATGCTGAACATAGTACTTGTTAGGTCTGTTTTTGGCACTGATTTAACCTACAACATTGAGCGGTATTTAGATACCGAGCATGCACAATGGTACATTCTATGAAAATAATGATGTTTGCACAGATTTTAGCATCCACTTTTGTTCCCCGAGTCATACTGTGGTTGAGACACCTGTTTTTTTATAAAAAGCGTTGTTATATATATATATATATATATATATATATATATATATATATATATATATATATATATATATATATATATATATATATATAGTTTTGGACAAAAAGAGGGGGTGTGCTTATTAAGTCATGTGTAGCTATTATGGCAAATATGGTAGTTTTAGAATTTGTTAGCTAGGTCAGAATTTATTTCTAATTAACTAAATGTAAAGCATAAGAAGACATAGTGATTTACACTTGTGTAAGGCAAGCAATTATATTTTTATAGGATATGTCTATGTGAGTAAGTAATAAATGTATAGAAAGACCAGCCAAGGAACCAGTTGAAATTATTTATGGTATTTGTATGTGGCACGGTTTATGTAAAAATTGGATCTACTTCACTTTTCCTTTATAAACAGGTGGCTAGCAAATTTAGGAAATACATGTTTGCCTGTATATCATACAATGGTATGTGCAAGAGGGAACATTACATGGCCTTGGACTAAATAAATGATTTAATTACATGTGTTTATATGGCCTTGGATTAAATAAATGATTTAATTACAGGTATTTGTATGACCTTGGATGAAATAAATGATTTAATTACGGGTGTTTGTATGACCTTGGATGAAATAAATGATTTAATTACAGGTGTATGTATGACCTTGGATGAAATAAATGATTTAATTACAGGTGTTTGTATGGTCTCGGACTAAATACATGATTTAATTACAGGTGTTTAGAGACCTGGGTATGCCAGGGATGGACAAAGATGTGAAGGCTACCACAGGGAAGAGTTCCAAGGATTTTGAGAAACTGATGGGGCCACAGACCAGCCTTAACAAGGTAAGTGGTTCTAAACAATTACTTTGACTGATGGGGTCACAGACCAGCCTTAACAAGGTAAGTGATTGATGGGGTCACAGACCAGCCTTAACAAGGTAAGTGGTTGATGGGGTCACAGACCAGCCTTAACAAGGTAAGTGGTTGATGGGGTCACAGACCAGCCTTAACAAGGTAAGTGGTTGATGGGGTTACAGACCAGCCTTAACAAGGTAAATGGTTGATGCGGTCACAGATCAGCCTTAACAAGGTAAGTGGTTGTAAACAATTACTTTTTTAAGTCAGCCAAAAATAGCCTTATCCATGGTCAAACCACCAAATGTTGAAAGTAGAAAAAGTAACTTCAAAATATAGGTGGCTTTTTAAGTCAGGTTGATCCAATATTTGTTGTGGGAATTACCTTAAGAATGTAATAATAATAATAATAATAATAATAATAATAATAATAACAATAATAATAATAATATTAGGGACTTTATTTAACAACGGTAACTCAGTTACATAATAGAGCTAATCTACCTTGAGGTCCTCAGAATTTAAGAGAGTTTATAGGTTTATAGATGTGACCATTTGGACAGATAAGAGTGTATGCAAAACTTTCATAATTATATGATCATTGTGTCTTGTATTAAAAAAAGGAATAAAATGTAAATCCTATTAATTGGTACAAATTTTGTAGGAAAGAACATTTGAAAAAATGTATGTGTTTATGCTCTTTGTACCAATTGTCAACAGCATAAGCACAGTTCTGCTCTTGTATAATGTGCTGGTAGATCCGTGAGATCTTTGTCAATCAATGGTCTGGTCACAAAAAGAGTTTCCCTTGTAATGCCAGATCAAAGTTTTCCGAAAATTTGGGAAAGTAATTTGATTGACTGATGAAATGAGGTGATGTAATACACCATTGTGATAATGAGATGATGTCATGTTTCATGTACACATTATCAGCTTTGTTGGCTGGTTCAGATTTGCCTCTTGTATCAGCATCTGCTTACAAAGTGATGTTGAATGATATCCTTTAAAGCTTAACAAAAGAATTGACTTCGGTGATTTCAGAAAGTATAACTAGTTAAATATTGTGACAGCAAGAAATGTCTTTGTTGATTCACTTGTGCAAAGTTTGACTTAAGTCCTTCTGTCTCTAACATCGATCATTTAAGAATTATACCAGATCCTCATATGGGCAATATCTCATGGAGCCAGATAAGAGTCTGGTTGAACGAGACTAGGGTCTACACTCTTTGCTGGAAATCCCAAGTAAAATGAACAGCTTACACTTTGATCTGCAAGTGCATTATAGGTTTTTGCATTATGTGACCACAGATCTGAGTCTATGCTGTTTACAGTTGGATGATGAACGTTATAAAAAAGTCCTCATATGTACACTCCAGATATGACGGACCATTGTATGAAGTCCTCACATGCACAGACCAGATATGACAGACCATTGTATGTAGTCCTCACATGCACACTCCAAATATGATGGACAATTGGATGATGTCCTCACATGCACACACCAGAAATGACAGACCATTGTATCAAGTCCTCACTTGCACACACCAGATACGACAGACCGTTGTATAAAGTCTTCACATGACACTCCAGATATGACAAACCATTGTATGGAGTCCTCACTTGTACACTCAAGAGGTCCTACAATGGCTGTATTTGCTGGACATGACTGATAAATGCACTCAAATGACAGTTTGCTAACTCGATATACCGGACATTGGACATAAGGTGCTCATAATTATTCAAAGCAATTGTTTGATCATTATATTTTCCCAATTGTTTGAACACTTCATAGCTACAAAGCACAAGACAACAGAGGTGGGAAAGGTTATCTACTGGGCTTATAAGAACCCTACGACTGAACGATTATGCCAGGGCCTGTAGGTTTACAATAGATATTACATCAGTCCTATACTATGTTTTCTTTCTAACTATATTGTGGTGTGGCAGGTCATATCTGACCTTTAGAGCAAAATATGTGTAGGCTGGGCCCAGATTAAAAAGAACAGAGATATTAGCAACAACAATAAACCCTTATTATAATCCTCCAACACTTGTTTGAGGACAGTGCTTAGCATGCTGGACTCGTGACCGAAAGGGTGTTGGCTTGAATCCTACAATCAGACCAGCCCAGGTTGGCTACTGTGGTGTGTTCTGTTGCAAGACACTTTATGCATTTGCATCGGCTCTAAATAACATACTTGTGTTGCTCTGCTGTAAAACACCAATTTAACCATAGTTTGAGGACCCAGTGAAAAAACATTTCTATCAGACTTGTTTGGAAATGCCTGTTAATTAAGTGTTTTGTATTTTTTAGGTAGTGAACTTGTTGTCAATTAAAAATCAATTTTTAAAAACAGTAGAGAACAATATATTGAGGACTGTCAATCATCTCTGTGACCTCTTCACTTAGTATTGTTCTCAGAGTTTTAGAATCAACTAGTATATAATATCTAAAAGTTAAAAAAGAAAAGAAGCACATTAGGGGTAACTAAGATATACAAAAACAAAATACTGTGAATCATTTTATTTTTGGAGCATCAATTTTTGTGGTTTTTGTGAAAAATGACATTTTCATTTGTACTTAAATTCATGGATCGGGAAGGAGGCCTATTGTTTCTACAGTAGGTGTCCTATTGTTTCCACAGAAGGGGTTCTATTGTTTCCACAGAAGGGGTCCTATTGTTTCAATAGAGGGGGTCATGTTGTTTCAATAGAAGGGTTCCTATTGTTTCTACAGATGGGGTCCTATTGTTCAATAAAAGGGGTCCTATTGTTTCCACAGAAGCTGTCCTATTGTTTTCACACAAGGGGTCCTGTTGTTTCCATAGAAAGATCATTATTCATTGGGTCTTTAAATTTATGGTTAGCAGCATGCATAAAATGCACACAAAAATTGTTATCTCATGAAAATAATGATTTCAAAATATGGATCAAGCACATAAATACGTCGGACTAATAGAAACGTATCTGGATGCAGCAGGTAAGACGGGCAAGTGCATTAGTATGAGTGAATCAGATGTAAAAGTGTGAAAAAGCACGCGTTTACTAAGCTTTGCGTAGCTTATATGTATTTCGTACTGCAATCTATATAATACTTGCAATGTGTACTTTAAAAAGTATTCTTTGGGTAAATTTCATAAGATTAAGGCTAACCATAATAAGACTGGTGATGTCATAAACAATGTTCCCATCACATGCAAATCCATACTAGAAGAGTTAACGCAATGTTGAGAACTCTACACTTTGGATGTTCATTCTCTCTCCCAATATATAAAAATGGTTGCACCCAATAAAACAATTGTACGATCCATTTTGACACTGATTTAAGTTAAGTGTTAATGAGACAGCATGGTTTGTGGTTGTTTCAAAGAAAATCATGATGTTCTATGTGGACTTTACAGCTGCATGAGATCCATGCTTGGATAGAGATACATGCACTAACAAATGTATAATTTTATGGACGTTATTGTGGGTGTGGGTATTATGTTGAATAAAGTACATGTACATACAATTCTATAATGACTAATGATAATATCAAAATCAAAAGCTTATACACGTTAATTTGTTTTACCTATACTGGTCATAGATCAGAAGAGCTTGTGTATAGCCTGTTGTACATCGTCCATTGTCCATCCGTCTGTTCGCACACATTTGATATCGCTACTCGCACTAAACTACTTGGAGGATTGCCTTGAAACTTTACACACATATACATTCCTAAGTTTAGTTCATCCTAAAAAGAATTTTGTGCTGCTCGGACATCCAGCATGGCCACCACGGTAACCCTGTTGAAAATCTTGTTTATTATTACTCCTTCTGCATGGATGATCATATCAACATGAGGTTTTTACCAAAAGAATTCTTATGATGTCCAGTTGGTCATAAATGAAAATGATGCAGATCTCACTCCAGATCTGGCCACCACATCAGCCATTATGAAAATCTTGTTATAGCGACTTCTTCTGAATGGAAAGTCATATCGACATGAGGTTTTACCAGAGGACTTGTTATTATGTCTAGTTGTTTCTAAATGAAACTGGTGCCGATTTGACCTCCAAAATGGACACCATGGCAACCATGTTTAAAATTTTGTTATTGCACAAGTATATCAGAGATGGTTTAAACACTCGGCAGTGAAAAAAAGAAACAGTCTCATCCTGGATTTCTGGGAATTCTTTTCAGCCAGTAGAGTGTTGGTCTCTTCAAGGGAATTTTGTTTAAAAATGATTCCATTAGTCATGTGCCATCTCTTTCTTCTAAGATAGACTGGCGCTAACATATATAAAATAAACATAAATACTGTCTAACAAGGGTTGGACAGATTTAGCTTCCAAAGTGTACTTTTACACTTGAAGTATGTGCCACTGCTTGATGGCTATGTTTAAGTTTACATGCATAATTAAGACCAACCTTTTAACTCAGATGTGCATATATTTCACATCACTGGGGTTATTTGTATACATCTGTCATTGAGCAGCTGATGCTTGAAATCCATAGTATAATGTATACTTGACATCACTGGGTTATTTGTATACACATTAAAAACACTGTGATATATATGCAGATACTCAAATAAAATTTGAATACAAATTTAGAAGTATTGTCGATTCTACAAATACCTAAAATATTTAAATAGAAAATTAAATACCTTGTGATTATTGACATAACCTTCATTTTAGAGATAAAATGTACTCATACTCACTCACTCGTTCGATTGCATGATCTTTTCAGATACTAGGATGGAGAGCTGTCATGACGTGTAGTGCTTTCAGGTCAGATGACTTTACTTCATCACCTTCCAGTTCATCCACTGACCTGTACGAGAAGAAGAAAATGAAGTAAAGGTTTTCTCAGCACTAAGCCTGATTTCTACAATGAACATGGTTAGCAGACTACGATGTGTTAGTTCAGCTGCTGCCTTTCTGTCAAATGTTGGTTCTTTTCTTTTTTTTCTGATATAACATTTTCATTATATATATATTTGCAGATTTAAATTAAGAACATTTGGTTTGTTTTAACCCGATTAGTATAGTTTTAAAATTTCAGAACAATCAAGTGAACCTTACTTTAATAGTCAGTGAAAATTATAATTGAAAGGAAAGATAGTTAAAACATTTTTTAGCATCTTTTGGAGAAAGTATAAAATAGCTAGGGTCCTAGATTGATATACCTTTGCTGCATTTTGAGCTTTTGATAAAAATACATTAATGATGAAGGCAAGCCCTATAATGAGAACAAAACTGAACATATATTACAAGAATACATACAAGATCACCAACTTAACTTTTGAATTACATAGGTTTGTGGTAACCTAATCCTTTCTGATTATTAACACTACCACTTTTAGTGGATTTTTTTTTTTTTTTTTACATTTTATAATTTTATGATAGCAACAATTAAAACACTGGGTAGAAATAGTCTGATTAATAACGTACTTGTATCCTTATAGTGTCATACACAATACCCATTGCTTAGTGATAACACTCATCTGATTAATAACGTACCTGTAGCATTATAGTGTCATACACGATACCCATTGCTTAGTGATAACAGGCATCTGATTAATAACGTACCTGTAGCCTTATAGTGTCATACACGACACCCATTGCTTAGTGATAACAGGCATCTGATTAATAACCTACATGTAGCCTTATAGTGTCATACACGATACACATTGCTTAGTGATAACAGGCATGTTGAGAACCCTCTATTATTGTTGCATTGTGGGATCTAAAATCGTGGAAATAATCGCAACCCACATTCCTTAAAACTGTGAGGTAACATGATAGCATACAAGAGATGATTGTGAGGTAAAATGTTTAGTCACATTCTAAATCTGTATTGGCTAATATACACCAATGAAAATTTCATGTCAAATAACCATTGTATTTCCTGCCAAATAACCTAAAAAAGAATGAATAAACCTTCAAATTTGTGCCTTTAAGAAGTTCAAATTTTGTCTGATCATCGTAATCAACATTTGAATTTAAGAGATTCAATGCAATGGTGTCCATTGAGCATCAAATAAGTTAGCATGCATTGTTTATTGAACATCAAATAAGGCAGGGTGCGTTGTTGTCCATTGAACATCAATTAAGGCCGGGTACATTGCTGCCCGTTGAACATCAAATAGGCAGGGTGTAATTTTGTCTATTGAACATCAAATAAAGCAGGGTGCACTGTTGTCCATTGAACAACAAATAAAGCAGGGTGCAGTTTCTCTATTAGGGCACAGGAAACCACTTTCAAAGGCAAAAGTACTTAGTGATTGGACAGTGGTTGTAACACATTGCTGTAAGTAAAACTGCTTCGCAATTGGGCAGTGGTTGCAACACATTGCTGTAAGTATTTCTTGCTTTTTTGCCATAAAATAACTACGAATGCATGCATTCCATCCATTTTCTAAAAACAAAAATGCGTAATGTGGACAGAAAGCAATAAGTATCAGTAAAAATGATAT